>OY282506.1:27422250-28622250 GCA_958295605.1 Ajuga chamaepitys | reverse complement strand
TTCAATCCCCTTCCAATCCTTTGCTTCCAATGGGGAATAGTGGCTGAATATGTGTGGGGGATGGGTTCAAGGTTCGGTCAAAATCGAAAATGATCATATATATATAGAGAGAGGAAAAAGTGTTGGGCTGAAAAATGGGTAAAAACGTGTTTCAGGATTAAAATAGGGAGCCGCGCTGCGACCGTGGGACACAATTGGCTGCAGACGTGGTGAAAATAAGGGTTTGGGCCAATTTGGGGCCATGGCCGAGGTCTGGTTGGGCTGGATTTTACCCATTTTCTGGATAATTCGCCACGGCCGTGGCCTGAATTTCCCCTCGGCCGAGGCGCTGAAGGCTGAATTTTGGCCATCTTCTGGACGATTTACCACGGTTGTGGCCTTGATTTCGCCTCGGCCGAGGCGCTGAAGGCTGAATTTTGGCTATCTTCTGGACAAATTACCACGGTCGTGGGCTAGTTAGCCTCGGCCGTGGCATAAGCCACGAGCGTGGCATTAGCAACGCGGGCAAGGTCCCCTGTTTTTCCTTGTTTTTTTTCCTTTTGAGCTCGAATTGTCAACTTGAGATCTTCGAACCTGTTTTTGGGCCTTAATTCAGATGTGTTGACATGAAAACAAACTAAACCCGTCAAACTGCCCAATAACACAAATATGCATGATACACGATCAAATATGCATGAAAATATCATTAAAACGACACTTAAAGCGACCTAAAATGCATGCATGATCACGTGTACCAGACATTCTCAGAGACAGAGGTGCTGGTCTGTTGTGTTTGTCACAAAGAAACTACTTGCAGAAGGTAATTGAGAGATTCAATTTGCATGAGTCGAAGAGTGTTGTTACACCAGTAGGTCAGCAGATAAAACTATCCAAGAATCAGTGTCCTAAAACTCAAATTGAAGAAGAATACATGAAACAAATTCCTTATTCAAGTGGTGTTGGAAGTATAATGTATGGAATGATCTGTAGTAGACCAGATCTTGCCTATAGTGTATCTCTTGTGAGCAGGTTTATGTCTAATCTGCGAAAGGATCACTGGGAAGGTTTAAAATACATTTTAAGGTACTTAAAGGGTACTTTCAGTCTTGGTTTGAAATTTGAAAGAAGAACTACCATAGCAGAGCCACTACTGGGATATGTTGATGCTGATTTTGCTGGAAATATTGATACAGGGAAGTCAATCTCTGGATACATCTTTACTCTTTATGGAACTGCAGTAAGTTGGAGATCAAGTCATCAGTCTATAGTAGCTTTATCAACTATAGAAGCTGAATATATTGCAGTCACAGATGCATTCAAGGAAGCAGTGTGGTTAAAAAGTCATTCTTAAGGATTTTGGGATTGATCAAAAGTGTGTTACTGTATTATGTGATAATCAGAGTACATTGCATTTGGTTAAACATCAAGTCTTTCATGATAGGTCTAAACACATTGATGTGAAACTACACTTTGTTAGAGACATAGTGGAAGCTGGTTCTATTGCTGTAAAGAAGGTGCACACTGATGACAATGCAACTGATTTTCTTACCAAGACTAGGCCTGGATCTAATTAGTAAAGCTTGAGCATTGTGTTTGAAGTTTTATGTGAAGTCAGGTTGAGGTAATGAAATATCCTTGATTCATTGAGGTGGAGGATTGTAAATACTGGTTCAATTTCATCAAGAGATATGCTAATTCTGTATAAAACGGTTTACTAAGTTTGGAACTGGGTTTGGTTTATTGAAAACCGGATTGAAGAGTTGGATTGAAGGTTAGAACCGGATGTCATAACAGTCGGTTCAAGGTTGCTGGAAGCAGGCATGAGCAACGATTTTAGAGAGTCTTTTACAACGGTTTTCTGCAACAGTTTTTCATAACAGTTTTTAGCTATAACCACTTCGTCTTGGAGCTCAAGCAATGCAATTTTGTAAGCCAATTATGTACAGAATATTAGTGCCTAGATAAAAACGAATCCAGTTGTAATTTTTCTTCAATTATTCACATTACGGGTTGAGAAAATTGAGAGATTAGGGTTCTAAGCCAAATTGGGAGTTTCAGTTTGGGGGTTTTGTAATCTCTTGTACAATTCTTGTAATTGTTGAATCCAGATAGTGATTGAGGTGTGTGGAACCTCCGTGGATGTAGAACGCAAGTTCAAACCACGTAAAAATGGAGTTGTGCTTATTTTCATTTTTCAATTCTGCGCAAGTTTTGTTCAGACTTTCTGGATTTCTTTTGTTCGAACAATTGTGATTTATTTGTTCTATCTTAGGTTATTTCTGGCCGAACATGTTGATTATGTGATTTGGTGTATTAATCATAACAATTGGGGATTGCGCAAGAGCATCGTGAGCGATCGGGTCCCTCGTTTTACGAGAAAGCTATGGATGGAACTCTTTAAGCTCATGGGAATGGAGCTTAATTTCTCGACGAGTTCTCACCCTCAAACCGACGGCCAAACTGAGAGGTTGAATGACTTGTTGGAGTGCTACCTTCGACACTTTGTAAGTGCCAACCAACGGGACTGGGCTAAGTTACTTGTTGTTGCCCAATTTTCTTATAACTTGCAGCGTAGCGAAGCCACTAGGAGGAGCCTGTTTGAGCTGGCAATTGGTCAACAACCCCTGACCCCACACACTTTACCATTAGCCGAGGGACAAAGTCCGGGAGCATCCAAGATGGCCAAGTCTTAGGAGGATCAAGCCGATATAGCCCGATCATGCTTGGAGAAGGCACGCAAGCGCATGAAGAAATAGGAGGACGAGAAAAGGAGGCCTCAAGAGTTCAACGTGGGTGACCGAGTCCTTGTGAAGCTTTTACCTCAACAATTCAAGGCGCTCTGAAGCTTGCACAAGGGATTAATTCGAAGGTATGAAGGCACTTTTCCCGTCATTTCTAGGGTAGGCAAGATTTCGTACAAACTTGACCTACCAAGTACGTGAAAATATATATGATCTTCCATGTGAGCATGTCGAAGCCGTACAACGAAGATGGGGAAGCCGAGGGCATTCGAGCCGAGCACCGCCCATGGTTACCAGGTCTTATGACAAGGAGGTTGACGAGGTGCTCGCTAGAAGGATCGTAAGGCAGAGATGAGTTCCACTAAAGACAGAGTACTTAATCAAATGGAGGGTACTGCCTGAGTCCGAGGTAATGTGGGAACCGAAAGAGGACTTGTGGCAATTCAAGAAACTGCTCGAGAAACACACGGCGACAAGGACGACGCCAAAATAGGTGGGGGAGAATGTCACGTACTTTGGGTCAAGACTACATTTTTCTTTATGGACTTAGAGGTTCTCCCAAGTCTAGCCCACAAATTGGCCCAAATTCCTTAGCCCACCTTACTTAGGCCACATGTAAGAATTCTTTACAATAGTTTGGATCCTTGTACATAGTTCTTGAAGTTTTAGAGAGTTGTGGAGTGTTCTAGAGAACAACTCCTGGCTCTTAAAACAAATTGATCTCCACCGTCCATTAGGGAGGCGGCCTTGTATAAATAGGAGTAGGACTTCATTTGTAAAATCATCCAAGCATTTGGAGTTTCAATGAATACAAGCTTTCCCACTAATCTTTCGGAGTTCTTACTTAGGTTTCACTTAGCACACACAACACTTACTCGGGAGCAAGGCTGACTTAGTTACCACAAGGGGCGAAAGGAGCTAAGTGCTGCATGGGACGTGTTAAGGAAACAAGTCTTTGACAGTATGTAATCTTTCTATAACGATTTTATGAAATAGATTTGGAGAAAAAAAAATAAAGAAAAAACAAAGATAAACGTTTTAAAATAACTTACCTCATGTTTGATTATCCACCTGGCAAAATACATACTTTAAACCACTCTATGTAAAAATGGATTCTGTAATAATTTTAACATGAGTTGTAATGATGTTAGAGTTAAAAAATTATTTTTGTACCATAATTTTTTGTATAATAACAAAAAATTGTTTGATATCAAATGCTTGGAAACATGCAAAAAAATAATAATTTAATAAATAAATGAATATTTAAAAATAATAAACACCAATAAAATCAATGCCAAAGAAATTAAATTAGATCTGTTAAGAATGTATAAATATCAAATCAAATATAAGATTCACAAAAGGATTTGCATAAAACAACAAAATATTGAACAAAACAATAAAATCACCAATAACGGAAGATTCAATATAATACAAAATAATAAGATTCAAATTTAAGATGATCAATATACAACCATCATGTGGCATGTATATGGATTTTATTAAATTACATGTATAATCTCTCAAAGTGGATAATTTTGAAGTTGTATAAGAATTATTATATGAACACTGCCAAAATATAAAATTTATAGCATGGTATCATAAACAAAAGCGTCGAAAAAAATAAATACTTAGAGACGCATAGAAAAAAATGAAAAAGAAACTAAGAGGATATTTGTGCTGGGATGTAGTGGCATGTGCCACGTCCGCTGAGGCACATCTTCGGATAGTACATCCACTTAAATAGTGTATAGGTATTTTGTTTAAGAGATTTATAGGGTATGATGTGCATTGGAAAATGTAAAATGTGTATTGGAAATTGTAAAATGTGTATTGGGAATTGTAAAAGGTGATGTATGTAATAGGGTGCAGATGTGGAGGGATGCGCCATCTGACTGTAAAGTGAATACGTCGGGGATAGGTCATGCCCCATCCGGATGGGGACATCCCAAAATAAATATCCCCTAAGTGAAAATTTAAAACAAAAAATATCATAAATCAGTGAAAAAATAGAAAGCCCTAAAAGCCGACTTGATTCAAATATAAAAGAGAGTGAATGTAATCTTTGTATAACGATTGTATAAAAACCTATGAAATTTCAAATCCAATACCATGAGATAAAAAACGAAAGCAAGAGTCGAGGATGGATGTACTTGTATGCCAATTATATGAAAACCTGCATCAATACAAATTCAATAGCAAGAGATAAAAAAAGAATGCAAGTTAAGAATCTATATAATAAACACACATAAATAACAAAATAAAAACATCAATTCAATGAGATTTTTTTTTAAAACCATAACGACTATACCTGGTTCGAGTTCAAAACATGATGGAGTGCAAGAAATCATTAATATCTTCGACCATTGAATTATATTCACCAATAATACATCATATGAGTATCTTTCTCATTGACGTGTGTAATAGTCTGGATGAGAAAAGATCAATCCTAGGAGAAAAAATAATATTTTATTGCACATTATGACACATCATACACTACTATGTGTATAAAATAATGCATCCAAACTATTATGTGCATAAAAATAACTCGATAATTTTTAAAATTATCAACTTTCACATAGGAACATAAACTAAAATCTACTAATACCTAGAAAAAATCTGCAAATTATACACAACAATTTTTATGTGTCAAACATTCATAACACAATACCTTAGAAACAAATCTATTAAAATCAAAATTACAGTCATTTTTTTTACATGAACATAAAATAGAACCGAATTAGTAGAGAGAAGGAAAAAATATATTTTCATGTATGGAGGAGATGATGGAATGGAAAGGATGAATTCAAGATAATTATGCACACAAAAAATTATGTGATGTTAACTTTGAATATGAAATGAATATAAAAGGAATGTTTGAAAATCATTAAAAGGGTCTACTTTTTTAAGGAATGATGAAGTGTGTAAATTAGGAAACAAATTTAACTAACATATGTTGTGATAACAGACCCTAAAATGAAGGAAGAAATTCCTATAATTTTCTTATAAACAACCCAATTAAAGCCAATTAAAGTTAATTAAAATTAACACACAAATTAATTTAGATCAAAATAAATGAGAGGTTGACGCATGTCCTTCCCGATGAAGAAAGATGCAATGGGCGGGAAAAGATTGGCTAAAAATAGTAGAGGGTTTTGCTCATATACACACACATACACACACACACACACACACACACACACCGGACCTAGTCAAATTAAACTATAGTGTCTTTGGACTTGATCAAATCAGTAAATTTAAAGAATTTGTCTGGGGGACATGTTGACGTTTAAAGAACTTCAAATTAAAGGTCTCATTTGGCTTGAGCCAATTGGAAAGTTTAGCTTAATTCAAGTTTGACGGCATGAATAATTTTGGGATGGCCTTAATTCAAGTTTGGGGGAGTGAATAAATTCTGGGACTTGACTTAATTGAGGTATAAGGGCCTAAATTTCTGGACTCATATTTTTGGCGTCTATATAAAATGAGACGCGAATCTGCTTGAATACAGATAAACACCTAATTTAATCGGAGGGTGGGAATTCTCGCACACACACACACAACACAAAAAAAAAAAAAAAAAAAGTGTAGGCCCAAAAGGTTGGGATTACGGTAAGACTTTATTTTAGAAGAAAATGTTGGTTGAGATGGAAAACCAAAATCCCACATCAGTAAGACGGGGGTGGTTGTGCTCTAATGTGTGGAAAATTTGCCATCGCTACGAGGTAATTTGGAGCAAGCCCAAAAAATGAAATGGTACCGCTTCGAAGAAGCCCAAATAGGATGAATATCCTATTGAAATAATGGATGTCCACATGGATTTAAGGAGTCCAAAAGTGATATTGTCCTGGATGGATGCAAGTCCATTGGACTAAATTGTGGATGTAAATTGAATAGGTTAACGAATTTCAGCCCAACAAAATTTGGATTGAACTTCAATTTGCTAAATCTTTTGTAGCTGAAGCAATAGCTATGTAGTGTTAAGACTACAAAATAAGTAATTTAATTATGGATTACATAAGATATGGCCTAGACAGCAATTAAGTTTCCATATAAATGTCAAAATGTGAAGAGATGAAGTATTTTCTCATAAGTGTTTAATTGTGGGAGGGATACGGTCTTCCCACATAAGTGTTTAAATGTGGGGGTGTTCAGGTAAGGTAAAAAGGTACTTAAAGCTAGAGATGGAGGTCATAAGGTTGCTGATCTCCAATATAATACGGATCCATGAACGAAAATGTTAAATGGAGATCAACTACGATGCATGTCTAAGGGAAATGAGCTACAAAAAACCCACACACCAAGACCGGGCATAGGGGTAACTCAACCATGATGAGTGGCGATCCCACGAACTTGTTCCAATAAGACAACTAATTTATGAATGGGTCATTCGGGGTTCTTGGAGTGAGAATCGAAAGATATCATAACTAATTTATGAATCCAGGATATGGTCCTAAAAGGACATAACATGAGAATCGAAAGATATCAGAATTAACATTGTGTGAATGTTGTTGTCTTGTTGTACATAAATAGCTGTCAGTTCAAGACATCGGTTTCACTGAGCCGCGAGTACATCTAATAGCATCTCATTAGGGAAGGTTCAAAGTCGAAAGCTTCTTATCTCGATGTAATGGAGGTTCGTCGGAACTTTCTTGTGTGTGTCTGTGTAGAGTACATACATTAGTTGTCACTCATGTTGGGGTTGCGTTAGAAGTTAGCTTTGGAAGGTTGTTGCTGACCAATCTTTGAGCAATTCTAACATTGAAACAACTTCCACTATTCATGTGAGGGATTAATGGAATTTCAGAGTGTGAATGGAAAAGTGTCTATTAGACAAAAAGGTGCTCTGAAAATTTGCGACTATTCAAATGGAATAGGTGCAAACGAAAGGTCGTGAACGTTCGGAAAATGATGCAATCTAACCATTTGATCATGAACTTTGGTGAAGAGGTCGATCTAACGCCTATGATTGATCAAGGTGAAAGGACGCAACTGTTCACGAAATGACGCCTATAAGTCTATAAATAGGCCTTAACATTACATCTCCAATCACCGAACTCGAATCACTCACCAATACAACGATAATCAAGTAGTTCGCCAAAAACTTTAGTTTCATTGTGATGCGATCCTAAAGTTAGAAGTCGTTGTATCTTGGGGACGATTGTTGAAGACCGTGAACACTTGGATGCGGGGCAATATCATCTTACGGCCAGTGAGTCAAATACACCACTGTTAATTTTCCAATACAACAAGACCATTCTTGGAGAAATGACTTGCACCAGATTTATTCATTGAAATGAAAGATTGAAGATGGGAAGAAGGAGGAGGAAATGAGGCTTTGTTTTTTTTTTTTTTTTTTCCTGATTTTTCTTTTCCTAGTGTTTTTTTAATTATTTATATTTGTCCTCGTTAAGGGTATTCTAGTCCTGATATAATCATGTTTTAATTAGTTAAATTAGAGGACTGCATTGAGAAATTTAGTGGGCGACAAATAATCCGCGCCTTATAAATTTCATTCATCCACTATGGATTCAACAAATTGCGTCCACATAAACTAAATTGTGCAAAAAAGTTTTCCCTGGGAAATGAAGCCTGAATTCATGAAGAAGAATATGAAGTAAGTATTTTACCTCCACACAAACTCAATTGAGCTAAAAAGTATTGGGAAAAATGGAGCCCTGATTTATAAGAAAGAGTCCTCGATTGAGCTAAAAATTTGGGAAAATGAAGTTCTAACTTAAAAAGAAGATAGATCCATCAGTAACATCGAGAAGGAAGAAAATATTATTATTGTTAGACATATATGCCAACCTAATATGCCCTTCGTCCCTTATATACAAGTAAATGTTTTTTTAAAGATGTCTTAAATATATTGTCTAGTTTTTACTTTTTATATAGACAAACAATTTATTTAGCTCATTGTTTTTTAACAACTCATTTACTAATTTGTGTATTTGTCTTTTCTATTTACTTTTTTAATCTTGTAAAAAAAGTCAATTAGTATATACATATATGTGTACGCATATTGTAAAATAAATCATGAACATTTACAAAATTACAATTTTAACGCAACTTTTGAATTTTTGCAAATGAATTCATGAACTTAATATAGGTTTGCAATCTAATTGATAGGTATGGCCCAGTAACTTCGGGTCGGATTGACACCCCGAATCAGATTAACCCGACCCGAGCAACTGAGCCCAGGAGGATAAGCCCAACAACCGGCCCAGAAACGTGCGCTCAACATAGTGCGGCCCAATTGCGGCGTATTGGGGAAACAAGATCCCCATGATCTTCTCCCACGATCTTCTCCCAACCTCCATGCAACGATAATAGGCACGATTGTAGGGAGTTAGTGAGGGTTTGAGTTGAGTAGTATAAATAGGAGAATTGTACTCAGAGTTAGGGTTGGCATTTTGTGTTCTGAAACGGTTGCGTGTAATCTTAAAAGAGATAGTGAAGAAACACCTTGGCAGGTGATATTTTTAAGCCCGTGGACGTAGATCTCTGGATCGAACCACGTACATCTGGCATTCTTTAAGTTTCTTGCATTGATTTTCGTTACCAGGGTACTTTGCGTTTGGAGTTTAATTGATAACCGAATTACGCATTATCACTAATCATGGTAAATCTTCCGAAGAAAGATTGTAAACTATTTGACCAACTTTTACACAATACATCATAAGGTGTTTCTATTTGCACCATATTTTCCTCTCTTCACACCAGATTTTCTTTTAACATCACACTATTTTTGTTTCTATATTTGATTTAATTAATACACCAAATAATCTTCCTATCATATCCTCACCCTAAATTGAATCATTTATCTCCCCAAACCCAACAATGGACCCTCTAATAGAGCAAAAATATGAGGACTTAAGCAACATAAAATAAATTAATTAACATCTGAAAGTGGAAACCCTATTCTATGATATTGGATTCATATAAAGAAGAATACGAGGTTGAATAATTGAGTTGGCGATTTCGTAAAAACGAAAAGCAATACGCCTCTAGCGTTGTTCTTTTTTATGGATCCACATCTGATATCCGAATTGTTAGGAATTTGTCCCTTGAATTTGGTTTGGTTTGAATTGACGTTCACATCAAGGTGGAGGCTTGGATATGGACGTCGTTGGAATTGGGCGCGTCGGAGGACACGGCCGCGACCAAGTGTGATGAGAAATTGAGTTTGGACGCCGCGCCACATTGCTACAGACGGAGCCGCGGGCGTGAAGACCAGTCGCGGGCGCGACTGGTTGGTCGAAGGTTTGGTTGCGGGAGCGATAGAGAGTCGTGGGCGCGACATGTCTGGCGGCGCAGAAGATGGGCCGGCGCGAGCCTAGGCCCAATTGGATTCCTTCTTTGTCTAGGATTAGGTTTTGGGGCTTATAAATAAGCCTATTGTCTTTGGAGTTTGTATTGATCAATTGATTGAATAGATTGATTGATCAGTCATTGAATTTGATTTGAGAGACAAGAGAGAGGTTGTCTTTTGATTTGGGACTCTATTTTCGGGTTTAGAGTCGTTTGGTCACAGAGTGTGGAGAGTTTGGTTTTGGTCGAGTATCAATCAAGTTTGTCTCCGTTTGTTAGGATGAAGAGTTGGATAGTTGACATAGGGTCAAGTTTGTCTTTGTCCTATGTTGTAAGCACTCTGTTGAATTTGATTGATTCCTCTCGTTTGGCCGTGGACGTAGCTAACAAGTTGTTAGCGAACCACGTTAAATTTGGTGTCTTTATTTTGGCTTTGTCGATGGTTCTCGTTTATCGTTTGTTATTATTTGTATTGTTCGTAATTTCCCAACACGAATCTCATATTTCCAAATCTCATATTTGTGACACTAATGTACATCAATTTGGCCCTTATTGTTTGAACGACTATAATTATATTTGAACTGATCTTTTTATAGGATCTGCATTTGTTCGGATTGTGAATTCTAAATATCGGGCAATTATAGTTTATACAGAAATGAAGAACAACAAAAATTCAAATATCATGTAAATATCTTCATATTTTTTGCATTTACATGAAGTTCAATGCTGAAAATCCCTCAAATAATTTTCCTTTGTATATTGTTTGAGGTAGAACATGTAATCGTCCCTTACTTCCACAAAAGATTGGGAAATTAAATGAAATCCTGAGTGTTGAATACATGGAAAAAACACACGACGTAGAGAAAGTAAAAGAATATGTAGAGAATAGAGAGGAAGGAAAATTAAGATGTGCTTCTTTAAAAATTCAAAGAGAAGTTTTTTCATCTTATGGAAGGATAGTTTTGCCAAAATAAAAATGCAGGGAAAAAGTTGTGTTAGTAAAAACACCCAAAATCACATTCTCCTAAAACTAATAAAATAAAAGTGGCGTTGTTTTATCTCTTTTCAACTATCCACCTCACAAAATTCGAATATGATGTTCAGAATATATCAAACTTGTTGAAGGAAAAACACAATTAGGTATTCACTTATATTTATGTATTTGTGGAACTCTTGTATTTGACACTCTATATAAAGAGGATCTTTGATGAATAAAAGAACCCTAATATTGATGCGCCTCTTTTTTACTTCTTGTTCTTTCTTTCCAGTTCTTCTACAACACATTATCAACACGATGTCCTACCAAAACAATACAAGAATCGACATTTGCCGACATTCAATTAATTCGACAAAATTAAATTGAAATATTGAGGAGTCGCCGAATACTATGTTCGCGGAATACCAAGATATGAGCACGGGTTTGTTTATTAATTTAATTAATGGAGTATCTTAATTTGTTGGTTTCTGCTACTAATTTGGTTTAGGCATTTTAAAATTCCAATCAGTTATACCTATGATTATACATACAGATGACTTTTATAACTGTTGGCTAAGATTTTTTTTATTATTTAATTTTGCTGGTCATCTATATTGTTGCCTATTTCTCTTCTGTGGATCTTTTGGTTGAGACTCTATCTTGGTTGAGATATGATTGTTGTAGTATCAAATTATGTAAAGTACTCAATATGTTGTGGACGTCTGGTTGACTATTTGCATGATGATCAAAGAGTAATCAACTTTAATGATTATTTACTTATTTTTCTTAGGCATTAATGAGGCCTGAATTGAAATCAATTATGGAAGATACTCAAACTGTTAGTGAGCATATTGAATTTATTCCTACGCCATGTACGGATTAGCCATTTAAAAAAAATACATATATGGATGCTCGTTTTCTTTTAATCAGATTTGTATTATGAGTATATTTAATACTCCCTCCGTCCCGAATGAACTTGCACTGGCCCCCCGTCACCCATATTAAGAAAAATTATTTTTTCATAAATGTTGACTTAGTCAAATTTATTTTTACCTTTATGTGATGACAGATTTGTAATTATGTGATTAATGTGGGGTACATATGTAAAGTTTTATTTCCTGCAATAGAAAGTGTGCAAAAGGGGTGGGACACCCCGATTAGGGAAGTATGCAAGTTCATTCGGGACGAAGGGAGTATTTGATATTTTTGTCCTCTCCGATTTTGACACCGAATTGCGGTTCTAATTAATGGTGCGGAGATTGGATTGGAAGATCGTGGATAGCTAATCCATCAAGTTCATTCCTAAAAAACATTAGAAGTGGCAAAGGAAATAATCGTGTCTTTCCTGCAAGGTAATTCGGACTACCCTGTTTTGTGATTGAATGAAAATGATATTAGTTGACAATAACATATGGCATGAGTAAGAGGTTGAATGTATGTTGCTCATATGATTTACATACAATTACGGTTTTGGGCAAATTGAAAATGGCATTTGATGATGTGTACAATTTTGCAATAACGAACAGTTGCACGATTTTATGATTCTCATAAGACCACTTGCATTTTTTCTGATTCAATATTCTTTCTCAAGAAACTGGAAGTTATGTCTTGATTTAGTATACTCTTCAAGGAATCTTGCTTTGTTTTAAATGATCTTTATGGAACCCACTTGGATTTTATATAATTCTACTTTCTCATGTAATTGAATGTTACGTATTCAATTATTTTTGCCTCATGTGGATTTTGTGATTAGAAATCACAAATTAGCTTATTTGCTCGATAGATTGGTAATTTGATCATTGTTTTGCCTATGTGTTTTGTTACTTATGATCAATTATGCATTATTGTGATAAAGAAACTTCATGGACTATACCAAATCAACACAATTTTTGACAAAGTATGTTCATAAAACATCAATAAAATATGTGATGTATGCCATACACTCTAATATCAAGAAAATGATTAAACCAACTTGACGCAAATCTAGAATACCCGACTCAAATGAAATTGAGTATCACACCACAATATTGACTTTCTTAAGTGGAAACTCCCTCCACAAAAACAGGCAATATATCCTTAATCATATCATCCACTGACCCTGATGACAAAGTATCATCAAAATCAAAATCAATGCCCTAATGTATTTGAGTTAACATGTTTATCATAGCTTAGCTAGGAGTTTTATTTAGTTAAAGGACACAAAAATGAAATGTGGGATTCCATAAAGAAATATTGGAAGCATAGATGATGAATCTTTACTTCAAGAATTAATTGCTTAGTGGAATGAAATCTGCTTGATGGACTAAAAGAAAATGAGGGTCAATAACTTGAATAAGACCACGTTGGGCCTAAAACCACGTCTTACTTTATGTGGAAAGGAAATCACATAATAACAAGGTTGTCAAACTCGCAATTTTAAGTAGAATCGGTGGCGTGTCAGTAAAATCGGATCGTAAAATCGAATCGTAAAATCGTAAGTTTCTACTATCTATACAAAATAACCATATATATAAATTATTCAAAATATATTTTAATTACAACAAGTTTTGAATACACATCACTTATAAAAAATACACATATTATATACACAATTAATCAAGAAGAAGAAAAAAATACAATATGGAGAAAAGTTTTAGGCATTATGGTTCATATATGTATTTAGTAAATCATTCCTAAATTGTAATTATGAATACTTTAATTTTAAGAGAAAATTAACAAAATAACTTTAGTGAAATTAAGTACTACATAAAAAATATAAGATATATTTTTTATGAAGCTTAGATTTTAATTTAGAATTTGATAGTTAGAGAAAAAAAAAATTAAGCAAAATTGTCTCTCTTTGTGTCTAATTTGTTGTAGAAAAATTTTAGAAACACAATTTTAAGTTGGTATAAATTCTTCAATTCATATTATATGTTTTTTAATTAGTAAAATAGAATAAAAAGCAATAGGTTATAAAAAATTTAAAATCATACACAAAATCATAAAATCACATGAGCAAACTCTAGAGTTTACTCCGATTTTATCAGATCTCGATTTTATCACGAGTTAACTCGTTTAGGGAGAAATAACTCGTAAACTCGTAGAATCGTAAGAGTTAACTCAAGATTTTGACAACATTGCATAATATGATAATTTTATTTATCTTACTTTAGCACTTATACTAATGGACTAGTATAGCCTAGAGTATAAAAGCAGAAGGAGTACAATATTCAATTATTTAATCAACTAATGCAAGTAAATTAAGGAAATGATCAGTTTCTTTTGACAAATAACATCTAATGCATTGGGATAAAGAAAATTCTCTAACCCAACTATAATGAACTAAATAGTGGAAAATAACCCCCAAAGCAAAGGAAACGGGTTGTATCTATCCCTACAGACGTGATAATTATACACCATAAGGTAAGGAATGTAGAAGCCGTAGAGGCCTTCCAATGTCTCTCTACCCCAAATGGACATGGCTGTAATGACACTAAGGTACAAAATACACCTCCGAACCCTCTAAACAAAAGGTACAGAGTTGGTAATAAATTTTGTTATAAGCGTGAAAATACTAATTTTTTATATAAGAAAGAACAGAGACTCGCACGAGAGAACATTATGCGGTCTTACAAAAGCAAGAAGGACATTGATTTGTAAGTGAATGTTCCAAGAAAGTTGTGAACACATATTATATAACTCTAATTAGACCATTAGATTAGGTCTTAAAGTTTATTCATATATAAAGTAATTTGTAACTATAATGATTAGACCACAAATGCATCAGATATACTAAAAGAGCGAACAACTACGAAATTCTAATGGCATAATGGTTCAAGTCACAAAAGTTCTGTATGCACCCAGAGCTACCTGAACATTATAAAGTTAGAAGATACTTGTGTTAAAGATTATCATTTACAACTAACTGTTAGGATGGAGCTGAGTGCTAGATATTAAACACTAACAATGTGGTTAGAAAAATTAATGAGTCAATCTAGTGGCATGCACTCCCCTATACCTCTAATCGTTGGATCAAATATTGTTACCCATAATGAAATTTAGGAACAACTTATATGTTGTCACCAATAATGAATTTTGGACACTGATTCATGTGTTACTCATACAGAACTTTGAGACACTGACTTGAACAGGCTTTGGTACAAACACTTTAGACATTAGTCTGACATGATGATCTATATTTAAGAAATTATATGAACAATCTTTCTTTCGAGTGAAATACCAAAAGGGGTGAAAATCTAATAAGATGTACATTGTCAGTGCTAATTCTAAAGTACTAGAAACATGACCAACATTCCACTCTGCCTCATTAACTATTTTAAAGGCACATCACTCATTCAGTAAAGCCTATTATTAGCATAAAGTAGGATCAACGTTTTCCTGTGCCAAATATATAAGCAAGACATTCCATTCTTACAAGAGAACACAATATAATATATGTGGACCTATCAAACCAGAAAACGGGCCATTGAAGTATCTATGGTTCTGGTAAATTTGACACGCTAACTGATTATCATATTATTGTCCACAAAAAAATGTTGCATTTGAAAAACTCCTAGAAAAGATTATATAAGGGGTCACCACCCTCATTCCCTAAAATCTATAAGACTTGGTACTGCTAGAGAGTTTACATCAAAAGGATTTGATGATTATTGCATATCTATCAGGATTAATGTAGAGCATCCTTTAACCTATGTGCACACACAAAAATGGCCTCACATAAGCCACCATCAAAAGGATATAGATGGAGGTTAGGGCACTGGAAATGTGCACTAAAATGCTAATCTGACATGTCGTTATGCAATATTACTGCAACTTTACTTATTTGTCTCAAACCTACATCTAAATTAATAATTTATGCGTACCAGAGTTAGCCTGATATTTTACATTTACGCATATTTGGTTATGCAGTATATGTACCTATTGCGCCTCCACAACGCACCAAAATGGGTCTCTAAAGTCAATTAAGTATGTGTGTTGGATATGGATTCCCAACTATTACCCGTTATTTGAAACCTTTCACAGGCAATGTTTGTTTGTCGCGAGATTGATGGATTGTCACTCTAATGAGACAGTCTTCCAGTTGTTAGGGGAGATAAGAAAAATGATTTTCTAAGGGAATGATAGGAAGTGTTTTTTGGTATGTCTCATTAGGATCCTCGCACTCACAGTGTAAAAGTGAAGTAAAATGAATCATCAATTTTCAAAGTATGGAAGAATTGATTGTTGATGTATATGTTAAAATTGTTAACGTGACAAGATCATATATACCTTCTGTAAATGTGTCTATAAGGTTAAAAGTCCCCAGTAAGAGGCACAACACCGTCAAATAAAGGTGTTGCAACCACACTTAGTGGAGGCGTGGTTGAGGTCATGGCTCGTGAAAAAAATGGAAGGTGTTATGTGGTTCGATAAACACTGCTCAAGGAAGGTGGCAAGTATGGCACAACTCGAATCATCAATGAAAAGAATTACTCTCATGAAATTATCTCTGATTAATTATGTCCATGAATCATTACTGGAAGAAGGTCCGAAATTTATATGATTCCAGAGATAATGAGAGTGCATGTGAGCTATGGAAAGATCTTTCACACACATTGATGATGTATACATTGTTGCTCAAGGAACTATAAAGCACGATCATATCGAACCTCATTTTGTTGTAAGATATCAACACAATCATATTAGCATAAATGAAAAGAATCAATTCATGTAGAACTTGATTCTCTGACAAAATAACAGGTATTTGGTTTGGTTGTGCTATCCTCACCAAGTGTTAAACATGTTGGACGTAAAATAGATTTTGCCAGCGTAGTGAAAAGGATAAAGTCCTGAGATACAAATCTTACCTTGAAGCACAAGGTTTCTCACAATGCCCTGAAATTGACTACGAATAAGTTTCCAAAGAATTGGAAATGCAGCATAGTAATGTGGTTACAACATATTTCTTTGGGGTCTTGTTTTTGAGATATGCAAAAGTGTCTGATGGACTTCTATTGCCCAACTCAAGTGACTCTAAACCACGGAGTGCATTTAAAATATTAGATTGAAATGTTCACTTTGATTTAAACAATCCAGACGAAATTGGTATACCCGTCTGAGTGACTACTTGATTGGGAAGGGAAATAATAAATAAGTTTGCAGTTGTGCATTTATAAAGGAAATAAGTTTTGAATTCTCAACTATAACAATGTATGTCAATGTTATGGACATAATCGGTACTCTTACATAAATAAGAGAAACTGTGAGATATTTGATATTCGAATTTCAGATAAAGAATCATGGGAAAACTTGATATTGTCTCTTGAACTAGAAGACCGAGTTTATGGAATACTAATTCCTTAGTTTGTATATATCCAAAAGATTATCAGGGATTTGACATGGATAAAGTGCAATTTGTTAGCACTCCTATGATTGGTTGAGTATGTACATAAGGAACAATCCATTTGCCTCTAAAGGAAATGACAAAGAGCAATTGGAGCTGAAATTCCCTAATCAAGTGAATGTACGCGTTATTGTCTAAGTGCAATGCACTCAACCAAATATTACTTTATCTAAGAACTTATTAGCTATAATTTACTCAGGACAACAGTGCTAATGGAATAATATTAAAAAGTATTTTGATATTTAAAAGAAACCGTTGACATGAATTTATTCTTCTCATATCAGAGACATGAGAGATTATAAATGAGATTGTAACCTCTAAAGGAAATGTCAGATGCTCTCATATAGAGAGATTAAAGAATTACAAAATAATATGTAACTCTGGAAAAAATGTTGAAGTTACCTCCTACACTGAAAACACCAACATACTACGTTAGATTGCTCTTATTGATGTTGGTGACCTCATTAGCCCATGGGTCATTAATAAACTGGTTATCTATTACCACAAGGAATACGATGAAATCTTAAAGATTCTCCAAGCACAACTCATTTAGATATATCATCAAGTCACGTAGTGATAATTGTCCGACATGAAGGAGTTATTGAGTACTATGGGATCATCACATATATACCAAAGATTGGTGACTTAAGTCCTACCAAAGAAGACCTACCAAAATTATGAAGATAATGCAGTTTGCAATAAGTAGGTGGAAATAGGCTACATCGGAGGTGGTAATATGAAGCATGCATTATTGAAGTTTTTCTGTAACTAGTAACCCTCATGATTTATGTAAAATCGAGGATGCGGAGACTTTCAAAACTCTCCTGATAGTTATACGTATCAAGAAGATGTATAGACTTCATGGGGAGTTTCAACATAAGTGCATTGCCCTATTTTTTCCTTTGACCAATGTTTATTTTTTCCCACTGAGTTTTGTTACTTGACAAAGTTTTTAACGAAACAACAAGTTATGCACCATTCACCCTTTAACTTGGCACAAGGAAGAGTATTGAAGGAAAACATAATTAATGTGTTCGTCAAAAGTAATTGACGAAGGACAATTTAGGTACTCATTTATATTTATATATTTGTGGAACCCTTGTATTTGACATTAATATAAAAGGAATCTTTGATGAATAAAAGAACCCTAATGTAGATGTGCCTCTTTTTCTCTCTTCTTGTTTCTTTCCTGTTCTTCTACAACTAGCATCTTGAAATTTTAAATCACTGCAATTCACTTTTATATGATCTCTATAAAGTATGATACATATTTTGTATTTTACAGAATCGTTAGTTGAAAGAGATGCAACCATAGTTTAAATTTTAATTGTGTCTAACTAAATTGGTCGTACGAATTGATAAATTTTCATAAAAAGAAATTTGTGACTCGAATGTTAAACTAATAATTTAATTCACTATTATTAGAAAAACATGTTAAGATCGAACAACGTGTGAATATTTGGCAATGGTAAAACAATGGTTGAGAAAAGAGAAGAAGTAATGGACAAATAGTACACAACACACTGTATGAGTTGAGTTGTTGAGCTGTTTCTTCATTTGGTTTCTGATTCTGTGAGTGAAAATGAGTTATACAAGTGGTACCTTCTCCTCCTCCCTAATTTCGTTAACCAGTGGCACCAAACACAACATTCCCGCAAAATTCAGCATTAACAGACAAGCAACATCACTCGCTAAGATTTGTTGCTCCCACAACACCACTACCCAACAACAACAGCTTAATCTCTCTGTTCTTCGCTTCACTCTAGGTATATACATCCCCTTTTCGCTTCTTCTATTAAACTATTATCTCTAATATGTGTCCTCTTCTTAGGAATACCGGGGTTAGATGAATCCTACTTGCCCAGATACATTGGATTTACATTTGGGGTGCTTTTATTCTTGAATCATTTTGTCGGCTCCGATTCTGCATCCATCACTCCACCTCAGCTCGTATGTAGTTCGAATTTAGGTTACTTTAAATTGTGATTCCTTCTGTTTTTTATTTATTTATTTTGGAAGCATGTTAATTTAATTAACTTCATGATTGTAATACTTTCCTGTCTTTTTATAGAGAACGGAAGCTTTAGGACTGTCTCTGGCCTCATTTTCTGCAGTTGTTCCATATCTTGGAAAATTTCTCAAGGTAACAGTTTCTTTCGGTTGCATTTGGATACACAGGTTTCAAATGAAAACATATGAAAACAAAGAATTTCAAGCCCACTCAATTTGGAGTGCATTTCGAATCTACAAATTCCTTGAAATATATTTCAAAATGATCTAGAGATTTCAAGTCCACCCCAATCCAAACAATAATTAGGGATTTAGTCCACAATTCCTCCATCAGATGCAACCTTATTTCGGTTGCGCTTTTTTTTTTATTATTTTTTTTTTGTTTGGTGGGGGGGGGGGGGGGGGGGGGCTGGAGCAGATGTGATGAGGAATAGTTCTTAGGTTGGTGTAATTTTGGTTCACATCCTAAGTTTGTTTATAGGCTTGATTTTGAATTTTACATGTGGGTAGGTATTAAACTGATGCATGGGTTTCTGGATGCAATAGCAACTTGTCTAAATGGTCAGACTTGGCTATGCAGGGGGCTACTCCTACTGACCAGAAAGGTATCCCTGAAGGTGCTGAGCAAGTCTTTACCATGTTAGAGGACATATCCGAAAACCTAAAGGAAGATTTGGCTTGGGGAACGTATGTCCTATTGCGCAATACAAACTCAATATCAGTGGTGTGCTCCCATGTCCTCAACTATTGCATATCATGATTTAAGCAGGAAGATGAAATGGCTAACCGCAAAATATTATTCACATTATATATGAATGTATGAACATTTTCTTTCTTAAGAGATCTAACTCCTGAAAAGCATAGCTCATCTCAGTTGGAGATGCATTGTGTGTGCGTGGCTATTAGAATACGCCCAAAAACTTATCAAAATGAAGTCTTTCGGGCTGGTTCATAAAGCAGACACAAAGAATTGGATTTTCCAACTTGAAGGATACTATGTATCTTCAACAATCTGCAGGTATAATTTCAGTTGTTATGCTGCTTCAGATAAGAAGAATGACCTAATGATTACATTTGTTGTGCAATAATGAACTAAGGAACGGGGTTAAGTGTGTCTGTGGTTTCTTGCCTACTCAGGTCAAGAGAATGTGCTTCATGATGCAGGCAACCTCAGTACTTGATTGCACTAGTATATTAACTAATTAAAGAATATAAAAATTTCTTCTCATTAAGGAAAACATAATTGAAGAGCTTGTTGGATAGACTTGATTCAATTTATGTGATGAAGAAATGAATGCGTTCTGATGTTACTAGTCAATTATAAGTCTGATGTTCTTGTTAACATATTGGAAATCCATATTTGTGTGTGAGAGGGAGAGAGACAGTGAGTGTTTATATCTATAGATATTGATATGAAGTCTAACGGTGGTGTTTTCTTTTTGGAGCCAAGTTATCGTGGCAAATAAAATGAACTTGAAAAGTCCCCGGGTGGATAGAACTAATTAACCCCCCCACCCCATCCTTTATTCTAAGCTGTAAACTTTCTTATTCCCTATGATAAGTATAGAGACGAAGTAACTCTATACTTTAATTATAGAGTTCACAATATTTCGATGTTTCTTTTATTCTAAATAAAGAGTCTACAACAGCTGATTTCTTGAAAAATTAGATCAGAATGACAGTGATTGATGTCAAATCCATCAAATGGAAACAACCAACGAGGGACTTGCTAATATGGATTTCCAATCCTTCTATCCAAATGAAACATTAGAACCAACAGTAGTTGTCTACAGTGAAAATAGTTTATTTGCAGTGTAGATGACTTGATCTTTTTTACCCTGTCAGTGCGAATTTTGTAGTTGCCACCACATTTCTCAAAATGTGTCGTTTGAGTATTTCCTTGAATCCATCAACTGCAAACAACCAACGAGGGACTTGCTTATATGAATTTCCAACCCTTCAATCCAATAAAACCTTAGAGCCGACAGTAGTTGTCTACAGTGAAAATAGTTTATTTGCAGTGAAGATGACTTAATTTTTTTTATCGTGTCAGTGCGAGTTTTGTAGTTGCCACCCCATTTCTCAAAATGTGGCATTTGGATATCTGCTAAAGCAATGTTGAGTCCATCACATGGAAACAACCAACGAGGGACTTGCTAATATGGATTTCCAATCCTTCAAGCCAAATGAAACCTTAGAGCCAACAGTAGTTGTCTACAGTAAAAAATAGTTCATTATCAGTGAAGATGACTTCATCTTTTTTATCCTGTCCGTGAGTTTTGTAGTGGCCACCCCATTTCTCAAAATGTGGCATTTGGTTATTTGCTAAAACAATGTTGAGTCCATAAGGATAAAGGGGAAATAATTTGGGAGCAACTAAAGTAAGTGATACAGCCTTATTTGGTAGTGCTGTATCTAGGTAATAGATAGGGAATTACTGTAGAATTAAAATACGGTGCATGTATTAGGTAGGTTAGGTTTGTGTTAGAGAAAGCCTGTAATTACTTTGGCTCTATTGGAGTTGTTGAAATCATATTGACATTAGAATTTGTAACTAAAGGAATTTCCTCACCTATTAGCTTGTTAGTGTCAGTTGTGAATTTGCTCACAGCAATACAGAATGCACAATTAATTTATCCTAGCAAATTGATGAAGTCGAAGAAAATAAAATCCGGCCATCCTAATCGTCAGGTTTCAAATGAAAAATTTATGGGTTAAGAGTATTAAATTATCTCTAGTCGTTGCCGCACCCTTATCATATTATTTGTTTTCGCTAATATAAACTTTCAGTTTACAATCGGGCCACTATCCAAGCTAAAAATGTGTATGCATCAGACATATTTGGGAGGAAATTTGATAATAATTTACTCTCTGGTATCAAGTTTCACTTCATTTGCGATGTTTAGGTCGAGCTTTTGCTCATGAAAGAGGCCTATTGTGTATTTGGCTATCAAAACATTTTGGATATATCTTTTTCCAATAATCAGGTGCAAAATTTGTTAATTAATCACTTATTTCCAACAATAAATTTTTTTGTTCTGCTATTTCTTAATCATTACCTCTTATTTATTCAAATTTACGTATTCTTATTGCATATTTCTTAGGCTGTTGATACCTGCAAAAATTTCAACTTGACTAGAGAGGTGTTATAAAATATGAATCAACAGAGCATAGTTCATATGATGCAACGAAGACAGCCTTACAACAGTTATGAACTGTTATGATTGGAATTGGAAACTTAGGTTTTAAAACATTTAACGTGCAGTGGAATAACTCTGCAATTCAAATCCTTGCAAATGTTAGCTTTTTCAATAACTTGAAAATTGCTTTCAAATATATATTCCAAATAACACTTTGGCTCGGGATGAAACCTTGGTGGTTTCTAAAGCTTGACTTTTCTCAGTTAAGGGACTCTAGGATGGGACTTTGTTTGCTTGAATAAATATATTAGTGTTCTTCAAGAATGCTAGAGAGTTTGCTCAATTAGGTTGTCCTTTACACTTCAATAGCCAAAAGGCCAAGAAAGGTATTAAGTTTTTGGTTTTCCTTTAACTTCTAGATAGCTTCTTTCCCGTACTTGACTTGGTTCGTTTATAGCTCCTTTTCCCCTACTTGGTACATTTATAGCTAAAAGTTTGAGTTTACCCCTAGAAGAGATGAACAAATAAGAAGACTACCACTTCTGTTGCCTTGTCCTTTTTCTCACTTTTCTGTGAACTTGGTTACCTTTTCAGCATATATATTTGAATTTTGGCTTTAGACGTGATATCTTTTGATTGGCTGGTTGTCGAATTTCTTCCTCCAAAAAATTAACTATGACTTGGCAGGCAATGAACATTATGTTTGAACTTGAAGATGTCTTTAATCAGATATTCACATCTGGCTGTCAACTCAGACTAAATAAGAAAGGGGGCCATTGGTCTTATTAGAACAAGGGTAGACGAAAATGTATATGACTGTTTTATCTGTTCGGTTTCTAGTCTTGAAATGATTCTTTCCTTCAGAATATGGTTCAATGAAATGTATGAATACTGTAGATTCACAACTGAAGGAGATGGTTGCTGTGGGGACTAGGTCGCTTGTTGTGCAACCTATTCTGGAAGCTCCAAACCAAGGCCGAGTGAAGCTAAGAAGTGCAAGGGTTTTGTCCTGTTAGCTTCTAACATTGACTATGCGTATACAGATAAAGACAAAGCATGGATAGCTGCCATTGCCAACAAGTTTAGTGCTACGATTGTGCTCTGATATGAATGGACCTCCAGGTGATTATTGCTCTCATTATGTCATTATATTGACTTATTTCCTTGTAATCATAGTTAGTTTCGATGGCTAATAAGTAAAGTTACTATGCATAAACATCTATATTCTTTAATTGTTAGAATAACTGTGTTGGAGTCACGTATTACTCTATTTTCACACTTCTCACTAACGTTGGCAATGGGGTTTTGGCAGCTGCGGCAATAGGATTGGTAGTTCTCAAATGTTTGTTAGTTGGTGCGGTTAAACTAGTTCCTTGTGTGGTCATTTTGGTTATTCGCAAATTTGGTTTCTAAATGAAATAGTTGTTCCGATTTACCACATTCTGATCTTTCGGTAATGGCATAGATGTTACGGTAGAATTATTTGAACTTTGAGCACGTGTATTATAAAAGAATTAGTGTAGCTAAATTTGGTTGATCATCCACCTACAGCAAGATGATAAGAATAACTGAAAGGATTAAGATTTCAAGAAGCAGAGGAACGGTGAGCTTAAGATAAATTAGCGTGAATCTTTCCTTTTCCATGTTTGTTTTATTGGCTGATATCTTGAAGGGTGGAATGAGCCCTGGATTTCATGTTTCAGGGTTGAGAGAGAGTTACAATTTCTGCTGTTCACATATCTAGCCAAACTTTCTATTTGTTTTGCATCTTGTCTTTCAAAATCCTCTTCCATGCACTTCTTCTGCTTTATATATCTTTCTCAAATTAAACTCTCCAACTCTCATCTGTGCTTAGGGTTGGCAACGGGGCGGGCTGGGGGCGGGGGAATAATCCCCATCCCCGTCCCGTTACAATACCAATTCCCCGTCCCCGCCCCGCGAGAACTAGCGGGGAAATTTTTTTCTCCAGCCCCGGCCCCGCGGGGATCCCCGGCTCCGTGGGGAATCCCCGCCCCGATTTAAATATTACATAAATAGCTGTAAATGGATAAAATATACCTATAAAACATAAAAACTAAACACCTAGAAACATTTAAACACCTAGAAACATAAAAAATACAATGAACAAACAATTAAACACCTAAAAATGGTACATAAATCTTAGCTTTAAAGTTTCAAGAGAATAAAATACATAATGCCATGAACAAGTCCAAAACCACAAAGCCACAATCCAAATCAAGTTGGAAATACAAAACAAATAAAGTCACAATTGACAATCCAATTCCTAGAAAAAACACTTATGATTAAGATTAAATCTGCATCCGTCTCGTCCCTTTTCCTTCTCCATGCACTTCAACCTTCACGTAACTTATGCATCCATGCTTGTTACATAACCCTTTGAATTGCACAAAAGAAATTTAAGTGGATAAATATTTAATTAAGTGTTATAGTAAATGACAATATTTATATTTCTCATAAGGGAAAAGGAAAAAAGAAAAGAAATATTAGCCAAAATTCAAATCACTCACATCTCCTTGTTCATCAATATCTTCATAAAATGTACAACAATCTGAATGAGCATGTGCACAAGAATCTGCAAGGAATAAAGTAATCATTAATTAAAATAGATGAAGACATTGTAAAATATGGACATAAAACATATTAATAAGATACCTTTTATCTCCGCCCATAACCAATTTTGTGCACACATCAATGCTTCTAGTGTATCATGATGAAGTCTACTACGATGTGGGCTTACAAACCTCCCGCTTGTACTAAAAACCGACTCCGAAGCCACCGTATAAATAGGTTGACAACACATCCCGAGCAATCAACTGCAAAGTAGGATACTTAAGGGCATTTTTCCACCAACTTAAGATATCGAAATCAACCTTCCTTGGTATCACACGCTCCTCCAAGTAAAGATTAAATTATGTTGTGACATTGTTAATATTAGGATCAGCTTCAACAAACTTGTCATAGTCGGTCATTGGATCCAAGTCCTCAACACTAGAGACTGATGTATTGCAAGGGCTCGTACTAATGTGACTAGATCCACCAAGTTTGGATGAGTATTCAGCTACCAATCCAGAACATAACTCTTGAATTCTTTGGATTTGCTTCTTTGCTTCTTCATTTCCATAAAGAAGAGGAAAATAGTAGTGCAATAATTTGAGCTTGTATCTAGGATCCAAAACAGTAGCCACACCCATAATACCATGAATTTGAGACCAATACTTGTCAAATTTTTCCAACATTTTCGCAGCCATAGCTTCAATGTTAGCACTCCCACAAGTACGCCACTTCCTCAAAGCCATTTTAATTTCACAATTTTTTGGAAAATACATATTGGCTGTAGGATACTTGGTCCCCGAGAATATCTCAGTTACGCTGTTAAACAACTTTAATTTGTCACAAATGTCCCTAGCCCTTTCCCAATCTTCCTCTTCCGGGACACATTTATATAATGGCTCTCGTTGCTTCAATCGATTAAACATATCCTTATAGCCAATAGCAATGCTAAGCATCAAATATGTAGAATTCCACCTAGTCTTACAATCTAACACCAACTTCTTAGTGCATGAAACCTTCAACTTACGAGCCGTCTCTTCAAACTTCTCACATCTCTTAGGAGTAGCAACCCAAAAAGCAACACTACTACGAATACGTTCAATACCATCCCCAATTACCTCTAAACCATCCCTAACAATCAAGTTTAAGATATGAGCACAACATTGCATATGCAACAAAGAACCATCTAGCCAAAGAGAACTTGTATCCAATTTGTTCAACATATAATTAACCACATCATCATTTGTTGAACAATTATCTACAGTTAATGTTGACAACTTGCGATCAAGATTCCAATCCATCAAGCAATCAAGAAGAACATCTCCAATAACCTCAGATGTATGTGGACATGGAACATAAATAAACCTACATTTAAATAGCTACCCATATATTAAAAAAAATGCAATTTATATGTGTATGCTAACATTCTTGACGAACAAAAATATGTAAAGGAATATATACCTGATTATTCGACTTTGAAGCTTCCAAGATTCATCAACAAAATGTGCTGTGATTGCCATAAATCCTTTCTTTTGGTTGCTCGATGTCCACATGTCTGTTGTGATGGCAATCCTACTCTTGTTTGCATCAAGCAACTTCATTGTCTTCGACCTTTCATATTCATAAATCTTCAAGATATCACCTTTTAAAGTATTCCGACAAACCACTTTGAAAAGTGGTTGGAGAGAACTCACAAACCTCCGAAATCCATAATGTTTTACCATACTCAGCGGATACTCATGCAAGATGATCATTGAAGCCATTTCTTTTCTTGCAACAACTTCATCAAAGGTGTAAGTCCCTATAGTTTGTTTTCCATCAGCACCTTTCTTAGGCCTCAAGTAAGTTTGTTTTCCATCTTTAGTTTTTCTAAAAAGACAAATCTTTTGATGATCACGTAAGTGGGTCGTCCCATTCCTTGTTTCTCCTCCCAGTAATTTGTGACAGTAAAGACATTCCGCCTTCCATACATCGTCTATCTTTCTCCTCTTATAATGATCCCACACCTCTGATTTTAAACCTCTTTTAGTACCCAAATGTATACCATGGCTTTCGTCCGTACACTGTTCTTCATTTTCATCAGAAGGTGTTTTCGTCTTATCGTCTTCAAGCAAAATTGGTTGTGAGTTACTCGTAGGCTGGGAGCTAGTTGTGGGTTGAGAACTAGACGTTGGGGATGGATTAAATGTGGAGTCTTGAGTGGGAGTCCCAGAGGTCGATGTCATCTTTCACCTATTATAAGCAAAAACAAAAATTAAAGTTGAATAAACTCAAATAACACTACAAGAAATGTGAGCTTTCGCGACGATAAAATTCGTCATATTAAAGTCATATTTCGTTACAATAAGTATTAGGTGACGAAATTTTAGTGTCACAACGATCGTCATGGTATGTCCGTGGTATTAGGTATATGTGACAATATTTGAATTTGTCACCAAACGTATGACTTTTAATGATGGTAAATGTCATTGTCACCATATTTTATAATATATAGTGACACATAATTTGTCACCTATATCATCCAAATTTGTCGTCTAATATTGTATGTCGTCATTGAAAGTGAACATGTAATATGACGATAGCATTTTTTGTCATCAAAATATCAAATTTTGATGACGAAAATCATTGAATACTCAACTCATCAAACTTTTGTGACGCATCATCATAACTATATTTATTATTTTGTCATGTTTATAATAATTCGTCACAAAAGTTCGTTTGTAGTTACAGAATTTCTTTCGTCGTTTTATAAATATATTTAATTTAATGATACGAATTTCGTTAACAACGGCCATTATACTAGCAGTGGAGAAATGGAGAGCCTACCTGTTACATCAGCCTTTTATAATAAGAACGGATCAGCAAAGCCTAAAATTTCTACTAGAACAGAAGGTTTCCATCCCTTTTTAAGACAAATACCTCACCAAGTTGTTGGGTTACGATTATACGATTGAGTACAAAAAAGGCTTGAATAATACTTCCATTGATGCCTTATCCCGAAGAGTACAAGAAGAAGGGAGTGCAACGCTTTGACTGTGATACAACCGAAGTGGGTAGCGGAGGTCAAGGACAGTTATGAAGGTGATTTGGAGGTGCAAAAATAAATTTTAATTCTCCGCACTACTCTGTGGGATGTAACGGAATATTCTTACTAGGCTGATATATTGAGGTTTAGGGGAAAAATATATGTGGGCAGCAGTTCGGCTTTGATGGGCACGTGGCAACAACTAAAGTGCCTCTTTTCGTGGCCTGATATGAAGAGAACAATGGGGAATATAGTGTCAACTTGTCATGTTTGCCAGCCAAGCAAACACGAAACACAAAAACCAGTCGGACTCTTACAACCATTAACGATTCCGGATAGAGCATGGAAGGACATTTTGATGGATTTCATCACACAATCACTAAAGTCTAATGGGAAGGAGATTATTTGGGTGGCGGTGGACAGATACACTAAATATGCGCATTTTATGGGCCTTCAACATCCTTTGACAACAACAAAACTGGCCTAAATATTCATAGACACTGTGTATAAGTTGCATAGATTACCTAGCATTGTTGTGATAGACAGGGATACCTTGTTTACGAGTGCGTTTTGGCAGCAATTAGTGAAGGCTTTGGGGGTCAAACACTTACTAAGCACGTCTTACCATCCGCAAACAGATGGCCAGACGGAAAGGGTAAATCAGTGTTTGGAGTCGTACCTTCGACACATGTGTGGGCTAGCATCAAAGGAATGGTGTAAATGGTTAGCATTAGCCGAGTTGTGGTATAACAGTACCTATCACTCCAGCCTAAAAATTTCTCCTTTTGAAGCACTATATGGGTACACACCTGTTCCTTTGGCTCTGCATTCAACAGTACCAATTTCAGTGGTGGGTGTCGAAGTTACTTTGGTAGAAAGGTAGAAAATGCAACTAACATTGAAGGAATTATTTTAACAAGCGCAAAATCGCATGAAGCAACAAGCTGACAAGAATAGGCGCGAAAGGGTGTACAAAGTAGGCAATTGGGTTTATCTTAAACTCAAACCATACCAGCAGACATCAATCCAAAACAAGAAGCTGTGGAAACTAAGTCCCAAATTTGTTGGTCCGTTCAAAGTGGTGGCAGTGGTAAGTTCAGTAGCATATAAACTAGAATTATCAGCTGAAGCAAAAATATATGACACATTTCATGTGTCACTGCTTAAACCGAAAATGGGCAATTCGGAAAGGGTTATGCCTACATTACCTACTATGGATGATGACGGGAAGGTTATACTCCAGCTTGTGACAATTCTGGACAGAAGGTTGGTGAAGCGAGGTAACAGACAAGTGGTGCAGCTGTTGATTCAGTGAGCCCATTTACCGGTGGAAGAAGCAACGTGGGAGGACGTTGTGGTGGTGGAGAGTAAATTTCTAGATTTTGTGGCTTGAGGACAAGCCAAGTGGAAGGAGGGGAGTAGTTATTACGTTAGAAAGGAGATGTGAATAAGCATAGACGACACCGTTTTAAAAAAGACAAGGAGTGAAGTGGAAACTGCTCCATAAGAACTTACAAAAGCGCAACAAAGATTATAAACATGTTTTTTCTCTCATTTTTGTTTCACAATTCTTAGGCAGTTAGAGTAACAGTTCATTGTAACCGTTTCCTAATTCTCCATTGATGCACTATATGAGCTGGAGGTAAGCCAATTGTAACTCATCTTTTGAAATATCAATACAATTTCTTGGAATTATCCAATTTTATCAATCTTACAGCTTACATACGTATATATTATTCCCTCCGTTTTTTCTTAGTTCATCTTCTAGCTTCTCATTGATTTTTTGAGTTAATTGATCTTTTAGCTATTTTTCACAATTTCTCTCAGTTTTTCCCTTCTGTCAATCCAAAAATATCTATTACTTTTTAACCTAGATTTGAGATAGATGTGAGAGGGAAGGAAGGTTACCTGGATAAATTTGAAAAAACAATGAATTCTTAATGTTTCCACTTTTTTCTAAAAAATCAAATAAAAATAAACGGAAGGAGTATTATATACTTTCTCTATCCCAAAATAAATGTCGTTTTAGAAAATCCCATACAGATTAAGAAACTTCATAAAATGTTGATAAGCCCTTATTTTAGTTTAATTACTTTATTGTATATTTTTAAGGTTGTCTCTTTTTCTTTCTACTAACAATATTTTTCTATTTCCACGATTTATTTAGAACATGGATAATATTGAAAAACTAGTAGAAATAATATCAAATGATAATTATTTTGTGACAAAAAAAAAAAATGCTAAAATGACAATTATTTTAGAACAGATGCAGTAAGCACTACATATCATTAATTATAAATATCATGTATTGGTATTATTATAGTAGGAGTGTAGAAGAAGGCAAAGAATTTTATGCACCAGTTGCGCGGTGCAATTCGGGTTCGGTATCACCATTTATACTTAAAGGTATTCCTTATGTGAAAACCCCCAAATCTATCACTTTATGTAACAAACATATAAAATATATCAACTTGTAAAAACATATTAAATCTATCATTCTTTGTCTTTTTGTGCCCATTTCACTCTCACCCCACTCCCACACCCCCCCTCCCCCCGTCTGCCAACCCATCTTGTCCTTCACTTTCATTTCTTTCTCCTCTTTAATTATTTGTACCTTTTTTCTCTTCTCTCTCCTCCTTTCCTTTTTGCATACTTCATTTCAGTTATTTCTCTCTCTTCTCTCTTCATTATACAGAGACGCCATTATCATTTTTAAGCTTTTATTTTTTATCTTCAACATGGCACGATCGGCACGACGTCAGAATATTATATTACTAGATATTAGTGGCACATGTAGGAATGATATTACGTACTCGTGTCATGACTAATACACTTCGTGCCATAAAAAATATATCTCGTGCCATGATATACCATGGCATGACGTGAGAATAAGCAATTGCTAGATATTAGGGGGCAGCGGCACGACGTCAGAATATTATATTACTACTCGTGCCATGACTAATACAATTCGTGATATAAAAAATATATCTCGTGTCATGATATATCTTTTCGTCGGCTGGACAAATATTCAGCGGCACGATGTCAAAACATTACATTATTACTCGTGCCATGACTAATACACTTCGTGCCATAAAAAATATATCTCGTGTCATGATATATCTCGTCGTCGGCTAAACAAATCTTCCATTAAAGAGATAGGCAGAAAGGGAAAGAGAAAAATGAAATAGAAAAATCCCCAAATATGTCACATTTAGTGACAAACTTTCACCATCATTAATACTTACAATTGGTGACGAGATGTCTTGTCACAATAAACTTACATTAAGTAACAAAAAATATTTTTTGTCACTGAAGACTTGGATAAGCCGACGTTATATTATGTCGTTGTATAGTGACATTTTGTGACAAAACAGGTTGATGTCACTACATGAGCACATGTAGTGACAATCGAAGTGTGTTATCATTTAGTTGTATTAGTAACGGTAATATAAATCGTCACCAATGCCATATATATGGTGATATTTTTGTCATTATTGAGAGATGTTTGGTGACAAACAACATTTCGTGCCAATATATATATTTACGATGACGCACTAGTTGTCACGTTTGGTTAATATTTAGAGACAATTTTTTTCAAATCCTCTTCTAATAAATTATTTTATGACGTAAAATAGATTTATATTTAGCAATTCAATTCGTCATAAAATATAATTTTAGCGACAATAATATCAAATATCACTAAATAGATCTTACGGTAACATATAGTTTCATAGTTAACGTTTATTGACACAATATTATATTACTTTGTAAATTTTAAATGCATTAAATTAAACAATGCTAAAACGGGAAAAGAATTAAATCAATAGGCAACAATACAAAGTAGAATGACATTATTCAGTAAGCTAAAGAAGTTCAAAATATCCAACATAAACATCCAAAATAAACATCACTTAATGAAAGAAATATGATTGTCTAAAAGAAAAAAAAAAAGAAAAAAACTAAATCTTCAAACATCACTCATTCCAAACTCTGAAATGATAAAGATCAAAATTGTCTCGTCCTTCAACTTCCTCACAAATGCATCAAATCTAAAAGGATAAAAGAAAATTGTCAAAAAGAAATATATCAAATTGATTGTTCAATATCAGTAGTATTTGGAAAAAAAAATGTCATTATTTCAGCGGGAGAGTAAGCTAACCTTTTACAAGTTTTAGAGTTGTTCTCCAATACTTTCCAAATAAACCATAAGTTTGTTCACAGTTGCACTTTGCTGAGCTTTTTTGTCTTTCAAATCAATCACCTCATTTTGGAATTCATTCACTTTGTCTTGAGCTCATCCACTTGTAATTCAGAATTAATCTTGTAGCTTCTCCCGTGTCTCATGAAGTTCCTGTTGCATCTGTTGGCCGGTTGAATCCCATGTTGTGTTACGTTTGCTTGGTGGCTTTGGGCCATACCTGAGGCCTTTTATGTAGCCTGATCAATGGCCTAAGACATCGAGAACAATTTCATCGTCGATCTTTGGAATTCCTTCTTGTATGTATTGATCGCGTTTCTAGATCATCAGTTCCTTTTGCAATATGTCAATTTGTAAAAGTTATATATAGCTTAAATTCCATTAAAGAAATGAATTTAAGTAACTTACTCAACTTTCTTTTGTTTCATTAGATTTCCACGTGCCATTCTCTTAATAATGTGTACGTCTATACAGCTCAATTCCATCACAGGGTTCTTCATTGAGCTCGTTCTTAGACTATACCAAGTAAGTGATAAAAATAATAACATAATAACAAGTGCAAACTAATCATAGACCGACTAGAACAAGTAAAAAAAAAAAATCCATTACACAAAACATGTGCAAAATAATAATAACACAAGTTCTTGCAGACAACACATAATTTTCGACCACTTTCGACTATTCTCAAGATCCAATCTTAAAGAACCGAAAGGGTACAATGGAAGAAAATGGACAAAAAAACAAAAAAAAATCAATGATAGTAAACCTAGCAGTTATCCGCATATATTCATACCTTGCAAAACTTAAAAAAAAAAAAGATATAAAGCAAAATTAAAAAAATAATAACAAATAAGAAACTCTTATTCTAACAAAACGGAGGCACTAGAATTCCACGACATATATTCTAGCAACTCATACGTGATTCATAACACTCATTCAAACAAGTAGGCTAAAGTTGGTAAGACTAAGTTTAGCATTTCTTAGTTCTTGATATTCACTGGTTAATTACATGAATATATTATCTTTAATAAAAATATGATAGCAATGCCAAAAGTAAAGATGAGAGCAACATATAGCTTAAAAGTGTTGGTAAAAACTACTTCAAGATATCAACCATAAGAGAACCAACACATCAAAACCGTGCTAATTTTGGATACCAAACAATACAAAGACAATTTTCCAGAGAATAATCATTTACAAATGAAACACTTCCCTGGACTCCACTAAGTGCTTTGCATTCAAGAAACATAGTTAAATTTGTAATATTGTGAAGTATCTTTTGACATTAATTTTTTTAATAAAATAAACACTTGGAAAGTGAAAAAAATTAGGGTTCAAGGATAAAAAAATTCACTAAAAGAAGGGAAGGTAAGCAAGCTCATCCTACCACTAGTTCAAGTCCTAATCAACTCAAAAGCAAAAATATATTATTCTTAGATTTAGTTAAACCCATAAATTTCCAAGAAAATACGGTCTAGAAATAGTTAAATACAATACACTGCATCAAATTTTACAATCACCTAATGTTGGATGTGTATTGAAACCATAAACATGAAAATTTGTACACATCCATCTTTCATATCAAACTTTCACAACAAACAAAAGGAAACCATTAATGAATTATAATAGGCTTACATTTATCTTTTGATGGAAACCTCTAGTAATCTTGTCCTTTTCAATCTTCACTGATACATCAATTCCAGGAGAAGGTTCACCTAATGAAAAGAAAGAATCGAATAATATGTACATAAAGAGGACAAAAGTTGTAAATGGAAGAGAAAGCAAACTGAACTTGAAAGATTATAGAAGCTTATCGTTTTATCAACAGAAAATGCCATAAGCTTGTATATTTGCATCTTCTTAAGATAGTTGCCAGTTCAAATCAATCACTTTGGGTGTTACTAATAACTCAATTTACATACTAGTTTTCCCACCATAGAGAAACCACATCTGCTCATCGGCATATTTTCTAATAATACCTCTGAGAGTTATCGAATCAGTTCAGGCATGCTTAGTAGTGTCATATATCAAACTTTGTTGAGGCTTATTTGCCTTGCTTTGGTTTTCAAATCGTGTACAACTCTAGGAGCCATATATAAAGCTTGCAAGAAAATAACTGAATTCAATTTGTGCCATGGTGAACCAATAATAAGTAACATCTATATAACAAAAAAGTAAAACCAGAATATATGAACAATGAGAAATTAGCAGAGACTTGAATAAAAGTACTATAAATAAATTTACATAAGCATATTTGCTCCAGCAAAGTTATACACATTATTCGAGGAACCAAACAAAATGTTATAAGAAAACCATCACAAATTTCGGTTTGGATGATAGAAAAAGGGCAATGGAACAAAAAAAAAGTAAAGCAAAAACATGAATGAGAAAAGAAGGAAGAGTTAAACTATATACAGAACCAGGGAAGACAAACTCCTGGCATCAAGAATTGTATTTATATAACATTAAGAATTGTATTTATATATTTGAATCCATTCATAAAGCCATACGTAAGAGAATATTTAAATAAAATAAAATAAAAAAGCTTAAATGTTAAAGTATACCATTCATAATATTTGTTGAAGTAGGCAAGGTAACAAAGGTGTATTTGTTTAAGGATGGGGAGTGTTGAGCCAAACTTATTTAAGGGAGTTAATTAGTGTGCTTTATTGGGATTTGATCCCCTAAATCTACTGAGAAAATCATAAGCAAACACACCATAATTGTCGTATTGTTCATAATTAGTGATTTTTTAAATTCTTAACTAATTTGTTAAGCAATATACAGTCATTTCACTACTACCAGAGTCAACAGTGGGCGAGTGTATATATCTTTCCAGCAAGGTCATTCTTTTCTCCTAAAAATTCAATAATACATAAATTTCAGTTAATTACCTATAGTCGATGTATTTTCACAATATGCAAAACACCAACTATTTGCATGTGATAATTGAACAAAAACAGTAAGAGTTGAAATTAAAACTTTTTTATTTTATTTTATCCTCTTCCCTGCAATGATCATTCTTGCCAACTTGCAAACATAAAACACATGATTTTGGCGCCTTACACCGTTTCTGCTCTTGCGTAATTGGACTAATAATGCATATATTAAGGGTCCGCTTGGTTGCAAATCATCAATGGCAATGAGAATGAATGAGGATTCAATCATATTGTGGAATAAAATGGGGGAAATTGTTAATAAAATGGGGTAATGATTAACTTATTTATTATGTACCAAACACCATAAATTGGAATGAGTCTTCATTCATTCTCATTTCTTACCCCTAAACCCTCCAACCAAGCGGGCCCTAAAATCTATAACTTCAATTAATTACTTTTGTGAATTAACTGTTGTATGAAATGATTAATCTATCAAAACCTCCCGCATTCATTGCTTACACCGTTTCTGCTCTTAACTGGATGATGCTAATATTAAAATCGATAACTTTAATTAATTACTTTTGTGAATTAACTGTAGTATGAAATTATTAATCTAGCATAATCTCCAGCATTCATCTGATCATAAAATTTACATTTTCCAGATCACAAAACTAAGCAACAACCTCAACCCAAAAACAGAAAAAAGGAAAAAAAAAAACAAGAGGAAACCAGCGAAGAATATTTCTGAAAGCAATTAACTTCATAACCAATTAATACAAAGCACCATGAAAATTTGAGGGAGAAGGCGAAAACGGGCTAAAAAACCTGATGGAAGAATCCGACCGGAGAAGACGAAGGGAGAACTCCACAGGAAAGTCGATAGGAGAGTCCGGTTAGAGAAGGCGACGAAACGCGAGTAGAAAGCTCCGAGTGTGAGTCTGGTCAAAGAAGATGGCCGGAGAACAAAAAGATCGATCGAATTGATGGTGGCAAGAGCGTAGGAACGAATGATTTTTTGGAAGGCAGACGATTTCATTAATTGTTGGGCTTAGGGAAAGAGTAATAATTACCCTATAGTCCCGAATTTCCTGGCGTCTAGGGGCAGATGTTGTCAAGCAGTTACGGAGAGTATGGGGCGTTATAGAAGTCCAGTATTAAACTGTGTTATTAATAAATTCACATTAAAAATAATCTGAATCGTCTTGAAATCGAACACAAACTCAACCTGATGATTCGAACCGTCACCCCTAATTTGGTCTCATATTTGATTAATGGTTCAATCGATCGGACCGATTGAATTGACGGTCAAACCAAAAAATTGATAGCCATTTATCAATTTCTTATGTAATTATACACATTATCATTCATAAAAAATAAATACATCAATAGAAAATTATCAATTCAAATTCAAATTTTAAATGAAGATAATTATAACTTAATATACTACTTAAAAACATTGATGTATTTAATTAAATTTAATGATTTATAGTCCATAAATTTCTTTTAACTTCAAAATCTCATTCCAAACACAACAAATATGATAGATATTGAGTACCTTGTTAAAATTCTATTAACTTATAAAGGAAGTAAAGTAAAGTGGAAAACAATAAGTGAAAATAAGCACAAAAAAGTTTAAAAAGACCACAAAAACGATAAAGAAAAAAACTCAAATAGATGGAAATAACCGATTTTTCCGGTTTTTATTAGTTGAACCATACAAATGATTTTATTAGGGCACTCTGGGCCGATCCGAGCACTTGTTCCCGATTCAACCGGCTGAAGCAAACGGTCCGGTTCGATTCTTACTAGATGTGCTCATCCGGTTCCCGATTCCGATTCCGGATCTAAAACCGTCTAAGGGTGGAACCGAAGTGATAAACAGAGTTCCGGTTACAATTTGGAACCAGCTGGTTTTAGTTTTTTATTTTTTATTTTTTTACAACTACTTTTTTAAAATAATAGGAAAATAAATTGCAAATATAATTAACAAAAAAATTGAGATAGGTTTTATTAAAATAAATCATCATTGCAAACCAGTTATAAACTTACAATTCCTAAAATTACAATTACAAAATGTAACACTAACTAAATAAAAATTCAAAAAAAAAGATTAAATTACAACTTCACAATTAAAAAGTAAAAGTGTACATAATCAATAAATATTGAAAAGGAAAAGAAGAAAAAAAGGGAAAGGGATTGAGTTTGATTCTATGTTAAAAATCAGTTCTAATTTTTAACTTAGAATCAAACTAGAACTAAGTTTTAGCTTTAAAAAAATAAAAAATATATAAATAACAAGGAACCAGTGGTTCAGCCGACGGTTCCCGATTTTCAATATTACAAATCAAAACCTAAATGCATATAGAACGGTTACTGTTACGGTTCTGGTTCTGGTTCTGGTTCCGAACCGAAACTGGATCAACAGTTTTGAGATCGTTGTCCGTCGATTTGGACAGGCCAAGTTCCCGATTTTTGAAACTGGGCATCTCTACTTCTGACAACACTGCAAAAAACTATCTATTAAAATTCAAGTTCAAATAAAGATAATCGTAATCATAACTACTTAAGAATATGAATGTCTTAAATAAAATTTAATAACTAATACTCCCTCCGTCCCAACCTCCTTGACCAACCTTGGCCGGGCACGGAGACTAAGGAAAAACAAAATTTGTGGAATTTTTAACTTTTTCAAAGGTGGAGATTAAGAGTGGAGATTTTGAGGGTGAAGATTGTGAGAAAATTTTCCATTTAAGGGCTAGGACAATTAGGTTGGGACAAACAAATATGGCAAGTTGGCCAATTAGGCCGGAATAGAGGGAGTATTATATAGTCCATATTTTTTTCTTTTGGGGTCTATTTCCAAACATGATAAATATGGCAAATAACGAAAATGATTTTCTTGTTAATAAATTATAAACTAACAAATAAAAGTAAAAAAATATCCATAAGTGCAGTAAGAAAAATATAATAATAATTAAAAAAAAAAGTTTTCCAGTTAGCCAAAATGGGTTATTCGAATCGGATCAAGAATCGATTCTCAGTTCAACCAGTTGGATCAGATGGTCCGATCTGATTCAGACAACAATAATTACCACATCCCTGCTAGTTTTAGCAAATTTAAATGTAATAGATAGAAAATAAATATTCAAACAGAAAATTAAATCCAATTAGCTAAAATTAATATTATGGAAAGATTGTAGTTTGTCTGATCTAAGTAGGAAATGAACTCATAGTCTTTACAAAGGAAATATAGATTCTTGGATTATATTTTTAGTACTACCTCCATTTTTTTAAGTTGTCATTCTAGCTTTGGATAAGAAAATAAAGGGACATAAGGAGTTGACAAATCAGCCTTCAACTAATTTCCTTAAATCCCTTGATTTTTTTAATCATTTCTATATATTGTTCACACTTTTCATAACTATAGGGTTAGTATTGTAAATAAAATGATAAAAAAATTAGAATGACAACTATTTACAAACAAAATAAATAAACGAAAATGACGACTAAAATAAAACGGTTAGGTTCATTGTAAATAAGTTAACCCCATAATTAGGCATATAGATCACTGTGCTTTATTTTCACTTGTATTATATAGTAAATTTACACTTTGAAGTTCACAAATCTCTAGCCTTAATTATTACAGGCGGTAGAAATCTTGTTTGATGATCAAGAGAACTCGGTTCGACCATTTTTGCCCATTTTTTCTTTTACAGTTTTTTCTACATTAAATTGTCTCTAACTATTATTTTGCCATATAACAAAATTGATATGTTGTACAAAAGAGTTAAATGTAAATTAATAGACTTAAATCACCATAGTTTAAGATAAAATTGTCTTCATATTAAATTGTCAAAAAATATTTATGACGGATCAGCGTGCTTTGTCATCGAATTATATTAAATAAGATGAAATAGTTGTCACTTATTCTTTCAACTAATCAGTGACAAAATAATATGAAAAAATTATTCTTTCAACAAAAGATGGCGAAATTTTGTGCTTCATAAAAAAATTCGTTATAAAATGTGCAATTTCTTTTAGTGATATATATTTATTATTCTCAAGGATTCATATCACAACTAAATGGTAGCTGAGTTGGTAGATTGCTCATGAGAATTATAGGAGGTCTTGAGTTTGAATCCAAGTCAAAATATATTTTACTATTTTTACTTTAATAAAACATGTTAAATATATTGAGCATTAAGTAATAAACATAAAAAGTTGTAGACTTATTGGTAAAAGTTTGAGACCTTTTATTCAAGGTCTTGAATTCAATTCCTAATAATGATTTTTTTTTTTTTTTTTAGTTTTCTAGTTCGCATCTCTAATAGACAAATTAATGGACATTATCAAAAAATTTAAATATCTTAGACGAAAAATTATAGTCATGTTTGACGAAAAAATATCGTCATGTTTTAATTACTATAACGCAGCAAAACATTAAATAATAAAAAATTGAAAAAATTTTAGTGATGATATTCGTATTCGTCATCAAAGCGCAAAAAAATATTAAATTGTGAAGAAATAGTTTACATTGTCACCATATATAACATTTGTGACAAAATAATTTTGTTGCCCTTTCGAAAAATAATAAAGGTGATGAATTGGTACTCATCGTCACTGAATATGAACATCCACGACGAAATAATTTTGTCCCTTAATGTTTATAAACATTATGACAAAATTTAATGTTGTCACAAATTAAAATATGACGAACTAATTGCCCTTCGTCACCAAATTTAGTTAAATATGACGAAATAATTTCGTCACCTATTCACCAGAGTATTAATAATGAAATAATTTTTTGTCACAAAAAACAAAAGTGATTGTGACGATACACATTGTCATATATTAATAATCTTTTTTATCTTTAAAATAAGTGGTGACAAATTTATTCATATTGTCACTAAATATAAGAATAGGTGACAAAGAAGAATTAGTCATTAATTCCTTTAAAAAATTAATGACAATATATGACATTGTAATGAAAGAATAGAATTGGTGACACTACATACTGTCACTAGTTATTTTCAAGTTGTCATCAAAAGGTTACCCTCCAAAATTTTGGTACAAAATTCTATATCTAAAAATGATTATGACACATTTTTGTAATCGTCATGATATATGATAATTAGCGACAAAATTTCTTTTCCATAATGACAAATACAAAAGTTGTCACAATAACAAATGTTATTACGACGAAAATTAAATTCGTCACTATTAGGTAACAAAAGGTGACAAAACTTTGTGCGCCAAGAAAAAAATCGTCACAAAATGTGTGATTTCTTGTAGTGATAACTTCTACATCTCAAAATGTCCAATAAATTACAAAAGATACTTCCTCCGTCCCGCTCAATTTTGCATGTAGGGACGGACACGGAGGTTAAGAAAAATATGTTATTTGCTTTTGCTTTGACTATTCAAAGGAATTTACCTAAAAAATTAGGGAAAAGACATTTTTAACCTGTTTAAAGCAAAAAATACTGGACAACAAAAAATTAAACTTCTGAATTAAAATATTATGGGAAAAACAGAACAATTGCAACAGTAAAAAAATATGAAAATATGAAAACTGCCCCAAAAGTGTTCAAATTACATTGAAAAAAAAAATTAGGAAACTTTTCCCCTCCATTCCAAACTTAAATTACACTAAAATAGCATTGAATTTCACATTAAATTACACTAAAACAACATTGAATTTCACATTTAATGCATCAACAGTTCCAGTTCTAGGTTACAAACATAATTATAGAAATGACAAACACAAGAAAATGTCCTAAATTATCTCCATCAGACCACACCTTGATTGCTTAGTTTCTCATAGGACATAGCACAAATGGAGTCGTACACAAGGCTGCGGCAGCATCTTTTGGAGTATCCTGGCGAACAATTCAATACACTTGGGAATCTGCAAAGAAGCAAATTTTAGAAGGATCGCCGGTTTCTTTCGTTGACAGAAAATTTAACGGTGGTAAAGTAAAAGTCAATCTTGACACTGAATTAATGAAGTTTATCCCGTTCTCAAAACGAGGCACAATAAGAAGGTTAGCGATAGAGCTTAAAGTCAACAAAAGCAAGGTGGGAAGATGGGTAAAATCAGGTTCGATTAAAGCACACACAAATGCTATCAAACCCGCTCTTACCGAGCCTAATATGATACAAAGGCAGAAATACTGTCTTAGCTGCTTGCATATGGACAATTCAAATAACAAAATCAGGTACGAATCTATGCATAACATAATTCACATCAACGAAAAATGGTTCTACATGCAGCGAACATCAGAGAGGGGTTAGAAATTAGCAGAAGAGGAAGACCCGTATAGAACCTGCAGGTCCAAGAGGTACATCCCAAAAGCAATGTTTATGTGTGTAGTTTCACGACCGCAATACAGTCCCGGGAGGGGTGTGGGACGGGGGTGGGGGGAGGCACTTTTGTTTGATGAAAAGATAGGCACGTTTCCATTCACTACAAGAGCACCAACCCTAAAAACATTATTAATAGACAAAGGGGGCACATTGGTTACTAAACCAATCGAGCTGATAACAAAGCAAGTGATCAAAGAGTGCTTGATAAATCAGGTTTTTTTAATTTGCTATCAGAGATTATTCATCATCTAGCTTAATCTGGGCGTAAATCTCCTAAATGCAACCTACTTAGCTACATTGGTGACGTTACTTAGTTTAAATAATTCAGGATTACTTCTGTGACATGTTTTTTCATGTAAACATTGATTTTTTTGCATGCACCATTCCAAATTTTAGATTATTCCAGCAATAAAAGCCAAATGGCCTGAAAATGCAAGCAAGCAAATGGTGGGAGATTTGGAGAGATTAATTTCCAACTCAGAGAGTAAGGACTTTATCTAGATCACTTCAGATGCACAATGTGCAATACACTTATATTCTGCTTATGTACTCGAGCGAGATACAGAACTTTGTTTCTTCGAACACCAAGAAATAAGATTCTGCCCAAGATAGACACAGTAGCCTGAAGTGGATTTTCTGTCATCCAAATCCGTGGCCCAATCAGAATCTGCAAATGCTGTGATATTATCAATTGATGACTTTGTAATGGCCAACCCAAAACTCAAACTCCCTGATAGATATCTCAACAATCGTTTTACTGCCCCCCGATGAGTATTAAGTGGCTGCTGCATAAACTGGCTAGTTTATTCACTGAGAATGCGATCTCTGGCCTAGTCAGAGTTGCATATTGTAAACCTCCAATAACACTCCTATACAAAGTGGCATCAACTCCAACATCACCAACATATTTAGACAGGGGAGATGATGTTACCATGGGAGTAGCAACCCCCTTTGCTGTTTCCATACCAACCTTTTTCAACAGATTTTTGATATATTGGCCTTGATTTAGATGCATTCCATAATCGGTATAAGACACTTCCAATCCCAAGAATTGATGGACCTTCCCAAGATCTTTTAGAGAGAACCTTAAGTCTAACAACTTGATGAGGTTGTCCACCTCCTCTTTCTTACTTCCTGTGATCAAAATATCATCTACATACACAAGTAAAATGATACATGTGCCGTTTGCAAACTTGTAGTATAATGAATTGTCAGCAACAGAAAATTTAAAACTAAATTCCTTGAGAACACACTTCAATTTATTGAACCAAGCTCTAGAAGTTTGCTTCAATCCATAAATGGTCTTGGATTGTCTACATACTAGGCATTTCTCCTTCTCAACCTCAAACCCTGGTGGTTGTTGCATAAACACCTCCTTTTCTAATTCACCATTTAAAAAGACATTGTTCACATCTAACTGCTTAACTTCCCATCCAAGATAGACAGTAGCACTAAGAACTGTTCTAATACTAACAGGTTTTACTACAGGGCTAAAAGTTTCCTCATAATCAAAACCTGGGGTTTGAGTCTATCCTTTTGACACTAACCTGCCTTTATACCTTGCTAAGCTCCCATCTGCATTTCTCTTAACTTTGTACACCCATCTACAACCAACAACCTTCTTTCCAAGAGGAAATGGTTGTAATATCCATGTCTTGTTTCTCACCATGGCATCCATCTCATGTTTCATGGATTCTCTCCAATGTGGTGAAGACTTTGCTTCTTCAAAACAACTTGGCACTTCTTCAGTGTTGAGAAAGACAGTGAATATTCTAGGTTTTCTTATACCTGCCTTTGTTCTTGTTGTCATGGGATGGATGTTTTGAACAACTTGTTTAGTTGTCATCTCATTAATGGGCTCAGAATTCTCTGAGTTCTCATTTGGCAACTCATGGGCTAAAGGTGTGGATGTAGAGGAATGGCTTGGCTGTCTAGGTGTGTTTGTGGTGCTGTGTGAGTGAGTAGAATCAGAAAGGCTGGAATTGATGGTGTTTTGGAAGTTCTGAGGTATTTGTTTGGTTGTGGCTGCTGGTTGGTTAGAAACAGTAGGTACAATAGGACAGGATAGGGTTTCTGAGGTGGTTTTAATGAGGGAGTCGAGACTTTTTGGACTATTTTGGTTAGAGTAAGGAAAAATGTTTTCAAAGAAAATAATATCTCGGGTAATTAATGTTTTTCCAAACTTGAGGAGCACTTTATAGCCTTTGTACCCATCAACATAGCCAATGAAAGTACTAGGCTCAGATCTGTATTCCAGTTTATTTTTGGGGTATGGTCTGAGATTAGGGTAGCAAAGACAGCCAAACACTCTAAAATGGGTGATATCAGGGTTCTTTTTTTTTTTTTTTTAAAAAAAAGAGATTCAAAAGGAGAAAGGTATTTAAGGGTTTTTGTGGGAATTCGGTTTATAATATGTACAACTGTCTTGAAAGCATCAAGCCAAAAGTGTTGTGGTGTACAAGCTTGAGCCATTAATGCCAAACCTACTTCTACAATATGTCTGTTTTTCCTCTCAGCTAGACCGTTTTGTTGAGGGGTATAAGGACAAGAGACTCTATATGAGATACCATTTTCTTGGAAAAACTTGGACAAACCTCTGTATTCTCCTCCCCAGTCACTTTGTATGGCTTTAATGGTTCTTTGGAATTGATTATTAACAATGGCTTTGAAGTGAAGGAAAGCATCATGGACTTCTGACTTGAGTTTGAGAAATTATACCCAAGTATACCTAGACATATGGTCAATGAATGTAACATAATATAGATGACCAGTTAATGATTTTCTGGGTGCTGGTCCCCATAAGTCTGAGTGGATCAAGGCAAAGGGTTCATCATAGACAAAGATAGAATCAGTATAAGGAAGTGAATGAGATTTAGAAGAAAAGCATGTTGAACAAGGTAACACACTTTTATTGATAGGACAATTGAGGTTACAATTCTTAGAGCTCTAGCTACAATGTCTTGAGATGGATGACCCAATCTATTGTGCCATACGTCTAAACCTACCCTCTTTTTGGAAACAACATAATATAAAGACTCGGAAACAGAAAAACATAATGGATAAAATTGGTTGTTCAACAGACTATGCTGAGAACTTGATTGAATACTGGACTCTAAGACTCTAGGGGTGACAAACTGATTCCTCTTGGCATTAATAAGCTCAAACTTGTACAAACCATTTCAAGATTCCCTTGGAGAAGTGTTGCTCTAGTGGTTTGATCCTTAACAAAACAATGAGATGAGTGAAACTCAAAAAACACATTATTATCCTTGCAGAATTGAGAAACGCTTAGTAGATTTTTGGTTATTTTTGGAACATGAAGAAGATGGTTAATGTGAAATGTGGTGTCATAAGAAGGGTTAGAAGATTTAAGGTGTGAGTTACCAATATGAGAAATCATCAAACCTAATCCATTTCCTAGATGCAACTAGTTCCCACCTTGATAATCTGCTGCAACATTCAGATTGGATAGATCATATGTAACGTGACTGGTGGCACCTGAATCTGGAAACCAATTTGAGTACTCTGAATTGGTATCCTGTTGTGCAAAACCACCAGTAGTGACTTGGTTGGCCTGGTAGTTGTTGAATATGTTGCCCTGATTGCCATTTCTGAAGTTTTGATTGTTGTTAGGTGGCCTGTAGGATGAATCCTTGTAGTAGCATTTCTCTGAGGTGTGAGTGTTGTTGAATCCACAAATCTGGTAGAATAACTTGTTGTTTCCAGCAAATCTTCCACCTCTTCGTCTGCCAAAACCACCTCTGGGATTGTTGTTCCTTCTACCTCTTTTGTTGTAACTTCCTCTTCCTCTGTTTGCATTTCCTGGATTTCTGTCGCCTCCTTGAGAAGCCATGTTGGATGTAGGAATGTTGTTCTCCTCTATTGGGCCAGACAAACTTTCCAATCTGTTTTCGTAACTCAGTAGCAGTGCACTCACATCTCTTAGAGAGTATGAGTCAATTTTGGAGGTGACAAACACCATAACCGGATTATATTCTCCATTGAGGCCTCCAAGGACATGCATTATTTGATCTTCATCATTCAATCTATGTCCAGCTGCAGCCAAAGCATCACAACATGCTTTCAATTTGTTTACGTAATCTTTCATGCTGAGATTGCCTTTCTTCAAGATTTGTAGTTCGAGCTTGTATTGCATCTTCCTTGCCTTTGTTTGACTCGAGAAGTTGGTCTCGAGTGTTCTCCACAGATTTGATGTGGTTTCCAGGCCCACCATCATTATCAAAACTCTTTCACTGAGTGATGAAAGCAGCCAATTGAGGTAAGCAATTGGTCTTGCCTCTGGTAGAGTTGAAACTCGGGATTGATCTTATTGTTGTCTTCCTCTCCAGAAATGTACTTCTCAGGAACTTTGATGTCTCCAGTGAGGTAATCTTCAAGCCCATATCCCCTTACTGCTGCTAGGATTTGTTGCCTCCAAATGAGATAATTATTATCTCCAAGTTTCACAGATACAACCTGATTTTGTGGTTGAATGGTTTGGATCTGGCTATTTGTATTTTCTGTTAGGTTGGTGGTTTCTTTTTCTCCACCACCTGTCCTACTTTCTTCGGTTTCAGTTGCCATAATGGTTGGATATTGCTTCTTTTAATGAAGCTGGATAAAAGGATAAAGGCTAGTTGATGAAAATCAGCAGCAGGATTCTATTCCTGCTCTGATACCATGTGAGAATTCAAGGGAAAGAGTGCATGTGAGAAGGTGAATTGAAAGAGACATGTTATGCATAGCTGGCTACAGGAATATCAATATTGTTTCATTGAATTACACATTGGATAATACAGATATATATATAGAAAGGTAACCCTAATATGTTGTACTACCTATAGCTAGGATCTCGACACTTGTAGCTCATCTAGTGATAGCTATTACATCGACTATTCAACTCTAACATAAGAACAAAGACTGCATTTATTACATGCAGACATATTACAACGGGTATAATATTCACTTTCCAATATCTCTAACAGTAAATAACCAGCAACCAAAAACACCATGTTATTTAAGCTACCATTACAAATCTAAACAACGATATGGGAAGCTTTAAATAATCAGAGCCAAACATCATTTTATTTAAGCTACAATCACATTTCAATGCAATGACATTATTTACTCAGATCACCAATTAAATCATTCACAAGAAATTATTTTCACAGATTCAACACGCAACAAAGACCAAGTAAATATAGTGAGCAGCTTTAAATAATCAGGGAGCCAAACATCACTTTATTTTTAAGCTACCAACATCGAACAATCAACAAAAGGGCCCAAACAGCAAACATCCCAAACAAATCCAAGCAAAGACATAATCAGCTTCAAATAATCAGTTCATACATTAATTTATTTAACCCAGAAATATAGCTCCGCACAATAAGGGTAACGAATAACTTTTCAAATCCCAAACAACAACAAATCTAAGCAACGACAGTGAGCATCATGTAAATAATCAACAATATTAACATCATTTTATTTAACCTAACAAGACAAATCCAAGCTTAGATGCAAAAAAATCCTAAACTGATTAAGGTTAGATACGTAGACCTGAAAAATTATCGGAATCCACAGTCCGAGGCAGTGCATGCAGTGCCTCTTCAGTTCGCTGGATTTAAACCACTCACACGTCGGAGGAATAGCAGGATCCGAGAGGAGATTTGCTTCCGAGACTGAAAGGGAAACCAGATCTGGGCTCGTTTCTCGCCGAAAAGGGGAAAAAGGACTCAAATCGGCTTCGGGAAACTAGGTTTTGCCCACAAATGATTCTTCGGAATCGTAGACGAACCAATCAATCTTTGGGGAGTCGTCCATGAACACGCCATAATTACAATAAGGAAGGAATTTTAGGAGAAGCAGATCTTAGATCTACAAAAAATTGGGCTTGGATTGTGGACTAAAGCACAAATGGTTTAGGGTATGGGATGGGGTATGAACAACGGTTGCATTCTCAAGAACATAAGAGAAACAACCACAATGGAGCAAGTAGGGTTAGGAAAAATGAGATGAAAACGGGTTGGGGTTATATTTCGGCTAGGGAATGGGTTTGGGTTGGATAATTTAAGTTGTCACTTAATTAAGATTAGCTCAATTAATAGGAGTAACTAAAAATTCTTTGTTTTGAAAATCAGATTTAGTTAATGGCAATTTTGTAAATATCTCAAAAAATTATTTGCCATTTTTGGAGTGTGCAAAACTGAGTGAGAGGGGCCGAAATAGAAAGTGGGCAAAACTGAGCGGGACGAAGGGAGTACTTCATAAACACTACCAAATGTAATTACTCTAGTTCGAGATCATTTATTGATAAATCTCCCATTCTCACGGCAGCAACACTCTCCAACTCGACTTCATCAACACCTTCAAATGAACTTAAATTAATTAATACCCCAATATTTCGACTCTCCTTTATATCATCTTTCTTGCGCGACAACAATTGTATTATAATGCACAAAGACAAGATCGTCAAGCCTACTGGTTCTTAACTTGCACCTCTTGCTATTTTGAATAAATAAGTAAGTGCTCCAATTTCTCTGGCAACAAGAAGAGGCTGGTTGCACGAGTAGATTGGTAGCTAAAGCTTGCAAAAGAGGTGTGGAAGCACCATGATTAGTAGAGCCGGAAAAATCAGTTCAACCCGATCCGTCTGACATTTTAGGTGGGTTGGCCTCTAAAATTACTGGCCTAAGGGGTTGTAGAGCCGATCAGACCCGACCCATCAGCCTGACTAGCCCATAGTTTAGGCCCGTCGAAGCCCATGGGCAACGAACTGTCCCACCCACTATCTTTTTTGTCAATTCCCGAATCCCCAGTCCTCCCACCTAGACTATTGAAGTAGGTTGGGCCTCAGGAGGGTGAGTGCACATGCAATTAAAGTCATAATAAATGTGTATGAATGTTAGTGTAGGCTATTGCCCTTTCTAGTTTTGGTGAGAGGAAGTCTGAGTTTGATATTGTGAAATAGAATTTAGATGGTTTGATGTGATCAAGATGGAACAACTTAACTTCTTCCACTACGAGCTGATAATGCCTTAAATGTTTTGGACCTAGTAGCTTAAACAAGGTTCTTCACACAATTAGATAGGAAAAAAGAATTGGTGATTGGGTTGGGCAGGCCCGTGGGCGAGCTCAGCCCGAGGTAGGCTGGACTATACATTTACCAGCCCCTTGGTCGTTGGGCCCACCAGGCCCAGCCCAAGCATATACCTGAGCCTAACGGGCTGGGCTGGGCGGGCCGGATTGTCAGCTCTAATGATTAGCCCACCACAAGACGAGTTCCTCAAACATTCTTGCATCAATTACGTGGGGCTGGTTGAAATATTCCTAGTTAGTGGAGAAAACCTTGTATCCGGCATAAGCTTTTCGCAAGTCACTAGGGTTTGGAAATAAACACTTAAGCACTTATATTCAAAGAAACCTCATTATCCTTATGTGTATCCATTCTTTGAACTCCACCATTCCCACTTTGCAACCATAATTCACAGTAGGATTTTGGAACAAAAGAATGTGCCATGTAATACAATGGTGTATTGCTCTTGTTCCATCCACTTTCTAAAACTTGATGTATGGCAATAAAAAAAAAAAAATAGAATTACTAGTAATTATATTCTTCTTCTCATGTTTTTCACATTCCCTATCATAGTGACATATCATGGTATATCATATGCAAGACACGAGTATCAGTATCCACTAGTCTTAACATGTCTGTTGTAGGCTTGGTAAATTCCAAAAAATAGTCCAAGTTATCCAACCAACCATCATTCACCATACATTGTTTCACCTCATGTGCTTTACCAACATTATTCCCTTTCCTATAAATCCTCCAGTCTGAATCCATAATAATTTTCTCTAATGCAGTACGAACGTGCTTTAACCTTCTAGTCATATGATAGCAAGATGCAAATCTAGTATCAGCAATCCTCAATAAACCTAGATTGGAATAGTTATTAAAGATAGCCAAAGCCATGACATGATTGACAACAAAGTTCGAATATTTTGAACATCAACAATTAAATCAGAAATCCACTTGCATTGGTGTATTGAGGTGATCTTTCCGTTGGTTCACATATATTTTTAAGGCCAAATTGAGACTATACACAATACATAGAGCCCAAAAGATGTGCGAATACGTGGATTCAATCATAGAACTGGAAGCCTTGTAGTTGCTAGCATTGTCTGTGATGATTTTCACAACATTAGTTTCTCCAACCTCTTTGATAGCTTGCTTGAACAAGTGGTACACGTGTTCGTGCACACACTTTAGGACACTTTAAGTGTCAATTTAGTGATGTTTTTTTGTGCAATTTCACGTGTACTTCATGCATTTAATTCTCATTGGGCAAAATAATGCGTTTGGTTCATTTTTGTGTTAAAACAGGTGCAAATGGATCAAAAAAGAACATCAAAAGATAGCAGAGTTGATAGATTGATCGAGGCAACAAAGGACAGGGTAAAGGAAGATCTCGGTCAAGACAGGTTACCAATCTCGGCCGAGATGACCTTCCAGAGAAAAGTTGAAGTTTTGAAGAGTTGAAGTTCTTGGCTGAGACGGGCAATGCATCTCGGCTGAGATGACTTTCCAGGGAAAATCCAAAATTTCAAGAGATCAAGATCTCGACCGAGATGAAACTCAATCTCGGCCGAGAAGAGCCAAACCCTAACAAGCCCTGAAAATCCTCTTTTCATGTCTCGGTTGAGATTCAGTTGCATCTTGTCCGAGATCAAACTTGATTCACCCAGCAGAAAATCCTCTTTACACGTCTCGGGCGAGACACATTTGAATCTCGGCCGAGATTCTGTGCCCTGTGTTAAAATTATGAATGCGATTTTGCCTTAAACTCAAGTGATAACTCTTCCCCTATATATAAGTTCCATTTCGAATTTGACCTATCCAAGAACACAATTCTAGCCATTTTCTAGCCACCAAAGCCACTAAGGAGGGATATTGGGCAAGAGATTGAAGGATTATCTTCTCCAATTGACATCTTGGATTTCATCTATCTTAGTATCATGTTTTCTTGCTTTTCTACTTATTTTCTGTTTGGTTTAGCTTCCATGGGTGAGTAGCACCCCTATTTCAACCCTTGATCATTAATTGAACCTTGGATTTAGAATGTTTATGTAATTTGTACGGTTGTTAACCGATTGGATTATGTTTTTGGAATGTTCTATGTTATTTGGGATTGTTAATTCACACTTATGAATTGAATTGTGGTTTGATCACCCATTTGGATATTTGTTTGTGTGTTGCTAGAATTGGGCTTATAATCCGTAATTGTTATGAATCCGATTCCCGTGTAGCAAACAACAGATTTATTTTATTGGGGATAACATAGAGTTCGACCACTAAAACCGAACTTGTGAGTTTTATGTGGAATCTACTCCGTTGCCTTGATTCTTAATGCACTTGACTATTGATTCTTAGAGAGCTTATTTTAGAATTTATAAGTTGAGTAGGATTAATTGAAGAGCTTGTTTTGATTAATCATACTTAAGAGACAACAAGATTGATAGACCTTGTTATTAATCTTGGAGTAGGAGTTCTAAGGCTAACTAATTGGGTAATAACATAAATTACATAGATTATTCGAAACAAGAGGATACTTGATCAAGGGTTGAATCCTTTAATCATATTTTATAACCCAAAAATCAATCTACTTATCTTGTTATCTTATGTTAATTGAATCTTAAGTTTATTTGATCATAGTTTAATAGTTGTTCTTGGTAATCACTAGTAGTTTATAGTTGGATAATCAAACCCCTCCCCCCCCCCCTTGCTTTCATTATTTGTTCCTACTTCTATTTAAATTTTGCAATCGCTTGATCTATCAAAATAACACTAGACTACCGTTCCTCGTGGGTTCGACCCGACTTACTGCTCTACTTGTAGAGATGGGAATCAGAAAAATATAAATATAAATTAATCTGGTACGTGCGGTCCAACGACCCGCTCGCGCTACCAAATTTTGGCGCCGTTGTCGGGGTACGGTGATAAGAATAGTGTTAATTTCAGTGCTTAAGCATTACTTTTAGTTTATTAGTTGTTTATCTATTTTCTTGTTTATCTAGTAATTTGATACTCTCTAGCTTCTCTTGTTTTTGGATAGGTAGTTAATGTTCTTGCGTTCCCAAGGGGAAAAAGGAATTATGTTCAAGCCGGAGATAGTTGAACGTGAAAGGATATTGAGGAGAAGAGCAAGGTTGCTTGAGGAGATCAGAGGATCGTTTGAAGATTTGAATATTGAAGGAGAAGGGTTAAGTGAGCTAAAAACAATGGCAAATGAGCAAGCTCCCGAAAAGACCTTGAAGGAATTGGCGAACACAAGGTTTGCAAATGAACCATTGTGCATCAAGTTTCCAGAAATAGGGGAAAATACAAGCTTCGAGCTCAAGTTCGGGATTGTGCATCTACTTCCTTCATTTCATGGATTAGCAGGGGAGGATCCCCACAAGCACTTGAAGGAATTTCATGTAGTATGTTCAAGCAAGAAGCCAGTAAGAGTGACAGATGAGCAGATCAAGCTAAGGGCATTCCCCTTCTCTTTAAAAGACCTTGCGAGAGACTGGCTCTATTATCTTCCCCCGGGCACTATAACAACGTGGGAATAGATGGAGTCTCAATTCTTAGAGAAATTTTTTCCTGCATCAAGAGCTACAAATATACGAAAGGAATTCAGTAAAATAAGACAGATGCAGAGGGGGACACTCTACGAATACTGGGAGAGGTTTAAGAAGTTGGTCTCGAGCTGCCCTCAGCACCAGATTACCGAACAGCTCTTGATACAGTAATTTTATGAGGGACTTTGTTTGATTGATCGCACCATGATTGACAATGCGAGTGGAGGGGCGTTATCAGACAAAAAACCCACTGCGGCTTGGGCCCTAATCTAAAAATGGCTGCAAACACACAACAGTTTGGGACCCGAGAAGTTGTCAGGCCCGTTCGAGAAGCTCAGGATTCAAACATAGAGGATAGATTGGATCAGCTCACAAGTCTAATAAGGAACGTGGCAGCAGGGAGCATTCCGCCACCTAAACCGTGTAGGGTATGCAAGGTTACAAATCACACTACAGACACATGCTTGTTTTGGGAGATGATATGGAGGCACACACAAACTCATGCCACAACTTTTATTCTAGGCCAAAGTCCCCAGAAAGAAAGAAGTATGACCCCTACTCGAATACTTATAATCCGGGGTGGAGGGATCACCCCAATTTTAAGTATGGGCCCCAAAATCAAAATGTTCAACACTCAGGCGAACAAAGCAACCAGATTCAACCCCCTTATCCTAAGGGGATGTATCAGCAAAGACCGCCTGTAGATTCGACTCCTTCAGACCCATCATTATCCGACATTGTTAAGAGTCTGGCAACCAGTACACTTCAGTTGTAAAAAGAATCCAACTCGAGGTTCACGAATATCGAAACCCAAATGAGTCAGATTGCTTTAGCCGTGTCTCGATTGGAGAATAACCGAGGTGAAAAATTGTCGGCTCAACCGGAGGTGAACCCTAAGAATGTTAGTGCAATTGGCATCGTGAGTAAGGACGTGCTTGGAGAGCTTAAGAAGCCCGGGCACTCTTCACATGTACAGACAAACGGCCCACATGATAGTCTGAATGAAGAGAAGACCTCAACTCCTCAAGTTGCTAAAGTTCAAATCCGTGTGCCAAAGTGGAAACTTTCAAAGGAGTTGAGAAAACAAAAGGAAGCAATGGCGGCATGTTTCCCCGATTATTTATTGCCATTTCCCACTAAGAAGTACCTTTCATCCAAGAAAACCGAGAATGTCAGCGTTAGTACTTTGAGGAGTGGGAAAATACTCGAGAAAGGAAAGTTGAGAGATGAAGAAAGGAGAGTTGTAAACGAAGAAGAAATTGCTAAGGACATAATCTCGGCCGAGAAACACCACGATCTAGGCCGAGATTGCTTACTTCGATCACAAGGGAAAAGTCTCTGCCCACCCATCTCGGCCGAGAAGGAAGTGAATCTTGGCCGAGATCACTCAACCATGGTTGAAACTGAAAAACACCGTAAACTCGTCTCGACTGAGACACAAAATAATCTTAGCCGAGATCCTCAGGGGTCTCAATTCAATGTTGCAACTCCACCACTTCCGTTTCCCAACCAGATCAAGAAGGTTCCGGATAGAAACAGAGACAAGGAATTACTAGAAGTGTTCAGGAAAGTTGAGATTAAGGGGCCTCAATTAATGTGATGCCCCACTCTGTTTTTGTTAGTCTTAATTTGGGTCCTTTAAAGGATACAAGAGTTGTCATCCAACTAGTCGACCGAAGCACCTCGTTTCCGAACGGAGTGATCGAGGACATACTAGTTGAAGTGGACAACCTCGTATTTCCGGCAGATTTTTATGTATTAGACATGCACGGCGATGCATCGAACTCCGCTCCAATTTTGCTGGGGAGACCATTCTTAAACACTTCCCAGACCAAAATCGATGTATGTGAGGGAACCCTCACTATGGAATTCGATGGTCAAGTGGTAAGGTTTAATATATTTGAATCTATGTGATATCCTGAGGACGTTAATAGTGTATTCTCTGTTGATATTATTGATCCACTTGTGGAAGAATTGTTTGAGCATTGTTGCAGAGATCAGGAATCCATTGAATAGGCCAATCAGTTAGAGGAGATAGAACCATAGGACACTACAAAAGGGTCGGTGGGAGTAATGGCACATCATCCATCTTCCAAGTCATTCCGGCCAAAATATGTTCAAAAGTTCATTCCCCTCCCGGAGTCACAAGAGAAATCTCTTCCCTCTACAATCAAGGTACCCGTTCTTGAGCTTAAGGCCCTTCCTAATCACCTCAAGTATGCGTAACTTGGGAATGACGAGATATTACCCGTAATCATTTCTTCAAAGTTAACTCACAGTCAAGAGCAAGCACTGATTGAGGTTCTCAAGCATAACAAGGAGGCAATATGATGAACTATTGCCGACATCAAGGGAATAAGTCCATCCTTATGCATGCACCGCATACTTCTCGAAGATGATGTGAAACCGAGTAGAGAACCACAATGAAGGCTCAATCCTCCCATGATGGAGGTAGTCAAGAAGGAAGTCATCAAACTGTTGGACGTGGGAATCATCTATCCCGTATCCGATAGCAAATTTGTGAGTCCAACTCTGGTGGTCCCCAAGAAATTCAGGATAACAGTAATAGAGGGAAAAGATGGGGAGATGGTGCCTACATGACTACAGACCGGCTGGCGAGTCTGTATCGACTACATAAAGCTAAATGTTGTGACAAGGAAAGACCAGTTCCCACTACCCTTCATCGACCAAATGCTAGAGAGATTGGCCGGACACCCTTTCTACTGCATCTTAGATGCTTTTTCTGGCTGCTTCCAAGTCCCGATTGCTCCAGAAGATCAGGAGAAGACAACCTTCACGTGCCCCTTTGGCACATTCGCTTGGAGGCGCATGCCATTCGGGCTTTGCAACGCACCTGCTACTTTCTAAAGGTGTATGGTAAGTGTCTTCTCCGAGTTTATTGGGCATTTCATTGAAGTTTTCATGGATGACTTTAGTGTTTATGGAAAATCATTCGAAAATTGCCTTGAGAATCTTGTGAAAATCCTAAAAAGATGCATTGATAAAAATCTTTTGTTGAACTGGGAAAAATGCCATTTCATGTTAGAGCAAGGAATTGCACTAGGACATTTAATTTCTGAAAAAGGCATTGAAGAAGATAAAGCTAAATTTGAAATAATTTCCTCTCTGCCTTACCCCGTAAATGTGTGGGAAGTTCGTTCGTTTCTTGGCTATGTAGGTTTTTATCGCAGCTTCATAAAGGATTTCTCCGAGATTGCCTCTCCTTTGTATCGTCTATTGCAAAAAGACGTTGATTTTGAAATGAATGAAGAATGCAAGATTGCGTTCAATGTTCTTAAGGAAAGGCTCGTCGCTCCTCCCATTATCCAACCACCTGATTGGGAAATTCCTTTCGAGCTAATGTGTGATGCCAGGGATCAAGCAGTTGGTGCAGTCCTAGGGCAAAGAAGAGGAAAAGTGGCACATGTAATTTACTATGCTTCACGAACACTGAAACCTGCCCAGGCCAACTATACCACCACTGAAGAGGAACTCCTCACTGTTGTTTTTGCGCTTGAGAAATTCAAGTCCTATCTAGTTGGGACCAAAATCATCGTGTTTACTGATCATGCTAACCTCAGGTTCCTTATGGAAAAGAAGGAAGCAAAGCCCAGATTGATACGTTGGATCTTGCTATTACAGGAATTCGATTTGGAAATTAGAGATAAAAAGGGTGCTGAAAATTCTGTAGCCGATCACTTGAGCAGAGTAAGCCAAGCAGGGATAGAATTGCCTCTTCGAGAGAGTTTTCCAGACGAGCAGTTGTTCCTAGTATCCAACTCGAAGGTTCCTTGGTATGCTAACATTGTAAACTATTTGATTTCCAAGAGATTTCTCAATGGGATGAGCAAGGCTAAAAAAGATAGACTGAGGAGCGAGTCAAAGTATTTTGTTTGGGATGACCCCTATTTGTGGAAGTATGGGTTGGATCAGCTGATTAGGAGGTGCATCCCTGAAGATGAGGTTTAATCAGTGCTTAACTTTTGTCATTCATATGCTTGTGGTAGACACTTCGAGCCGAAGAGGACGGCTCATAAAGTTCTTGAGAGTGGATTGTTTTGGCCCACCATATTTATAGATGCCCTTACTTTTTTGCAAGACTTGTGAAAGATGTCAAAGAACAGGGAACGTGTCCCAAAGGAATGAAATGCCCCAACAGCCAATAATGGTGTGCGAAATCTTCGATATTTAGGGCATGGACTTCATGGGCCCGTTCCCATCGTCTTATGGTAATCTCTATATCCTATTGGTTGTGGACTATGTATCCAAATGGGTGGAAGCAAGGGCTATTCGTACAAACGATTCAAAGGTTGTAATACCCGCGCCTCTCACAAGTCACTGGCCAATATAATTTCATGCATTCCATATTTTTATATTCTATTTGCGTGATAGTTTTATGGTAATTAATTTGTTATATTTATTGCGTTATTTTATATTTTGCGACTAATTTAGAGATGTTTACTTTGGTAGTCAAGAACCCCCTAGTCTAAAATATTGGGACATGCTACAAAATTTAAGACTACGCATGACAAGTTTAAAATATAGAACATTATGTAGTACGTGGAAGTGTTAGATGTGTAAATGATTTTATTGTCGGAATAATAACAACAACAACAACAACAACAACAACAACAACAACAACAACAACAATAATAATAATAATAATAATGATGATGATGATGATGATGATAATAATAAAAGGTAATTGACCCGATTAATTAAAGGAAAGGCGGTGGAACACATCCTTTATATATAAGCTCATACTTATCATCTTTGCTTAATGAAAATAAGAGAGTAGTACGAGGACATTCTCAAAGGCATGAAGAAAAACAGGTAAGCAAAGTTTAGTCTTTTCTTTTATAAACTTAGTTAATTAGTTTGTTTAATACAATAAAGTATTCATGTGACCTAGGCTCGAAAAGAAGTAGAGAAAAATGGATTGCTTTTGCAATCTTATTGTTGGTCACCAAAATGGAAATATAAACTTAATAGTTAAGATTCTGTAGTATTGTTTATGAAATAATCTTTTTAGTTAACCTTGATGAATCCGATTTGGTTACAAAATAAGTTAATTAAGAAAAATTTGCATGGAAATAAAATAGAATCTGCCCAGATTTTTGGAGAATAACCATTGTACGAACTGAATTAAGAAAAGTGCAAAACATGAAAGTTGTAGTACGATGTGTTAGCTTTATAATCCAACTGGAATCATATAAATATAAATTTTGTAGAAAAAGTTAGAGTCTCATTATCAAAATGCGACAAAGCTGGAATTATTAGACTAAAAGAACATAATGATCTAGAATTTGGTAATTCGTGCATTGATTTAATTCAATTGTCATAGATTGATTACCACGGTGGGATAGGATGTCTATAAAGTTACTCCGGAGCAGAGGTAAGTAGAAATCCATCTACAACTACAATGCTTGAACATAGTATTTGTGTTTATTATTTGTGATAATTGATTGTTATATGTGTTGTTGCATACCTTTGTATAAAGTGTTTTATTCCGTTGCTAGAAACAAACTGATGTGCATCAAACATGAGCATTAGCATCTATAAGGATTACATGTGTACATATAAGAAGTCAAAATAACGTAATTTCATAAATTGATAATGTTTTGGGGTTGGTCACCACTGGCACATTGAGAGTTATATATATTGTATATGGTGTCTCTCGGAATGCTTCCGGTGACAGGCGTGCACGCAGAAGAGGTTCCCACTTCAGCACCTTTATGATGAGGGGTACGGGAAGAGGTAGACCTTCCGGTGGACTGCAGGGGCAGGCAGGAGGCGGACCCCTGGTAGTCTCGGAAGGATAGCCGCTTGGTCGTACCAACCATCACTGATATCTCGGGTGGACTATAAGGGGGGAGAAGGGACCCTTGGTAGTCACGAGTATGGTCAACGAGTGATATTCTGGTGAGGTTGTGCCAGTGAAGGGAGCCAGTTCCCACCGAAAAGCTTTCTTTTAAGAAAAGAGTTGAAAGAAATGGTATTGTAAATTGCATCTCATCATTCGCGCATTTGTCATTCATGATTTCTGCTTACTGAGCTTTAGCTCATGTAGTTCTTTCATTGTAGGTGAGTTTTACTATGCGTGAGCTCATAGACTGAACTGGCGTGTTGCGGGAGCTTCTGCAAGTTTTGGGACTTTATGTATATGAATGACGAACTGTGGGGCTAAACCGTGGACTCACTATATTTTGCTATCATTTTAACTATCTTTTTGGACATGTTCAAAATAAGGAACTTTGATATGTATATTTCTGTATTTTGTACTTGATTTGGTCTATGTGAATATATGTCGGTGAGACTATGATATTGAAGACGTGTTTTAGATTGTTATTTTTGCAAAAAATAAATAAATTAATAATATAGGTTTTGTAAGGTTAAAATTGGAATAAAGGAATTCTATAAAGGTGGATGTGACAGAGTGGTATCAGAGCCCGGTTTGTGCCCTTAGACAGTTCATATACATTAGCTCAGAACTTCTGAAGCGCAGACATGCCAATAAGTTTTACTTTTTCTTAATTTACATCCATTATTTCATGAATCATATTGGCCTGTGACAAAGGGACAATAACACTAGAAAGAGATCATGGAGATCGTTAGAGGGGAAGGTGCTGAAGGAAATAACGATCAAGAACCGAATGCACCAGCAGTGAGTGTTGCTTTAGAAGCGATTGTGGCTCGGTTGACAGGATTAGTAGAACAACAGTCGCAACAGATTCAACAACTTATCCAACAAAGGGGTGTGGGTGGACAACCAGGGAATGGTGTGAATCAACAGCAACCTCGAGCTGAATACTTAGAAGTAATCAGAGAGAGGTTTAGAAAGCTTAACCCACCAACATTTGAGAGTGCAGTGGATCCCACTGATGCGGAGGATTGGCTTAGAACTATAGAGAACATGTTTTTATATAGTAAAGTCCCTGACGGGGAAAAGGTACTGTGTGCATCGTTCATGTTACGTGGAAGTGCGGGACATTGGTGGGATACAATGAAGACAATCGAGGATGTGGCGACAATGACGTGGGATAGATTCAAAGAACTTTTTAGAAACAAGTACTTCACTGCCCCAGTTCGAGTAATGAAAATGAACGAGTTCATACAGTTGAGGCAAGGGGCGATGGATGTCACAGACTACATCGCTAAGTTCGAGCAACTCTCTAGATTTGCGGAGCACATGGTTAGTACTGATGCATTGAAAGTAGAGAGATTACTAGAAGTTCTGAGGCCAGAGCTATATAGAGATGTGTGTATGGCTAGAATACATGGAGTAACTTATTCACAAGTTGCAGAACGAGCGTTGATTGCCGAACAAGCAGAAATGAAAATTAAGCGTGCTTAGGAGGTTAAGCGTCAGTTTATACAGAGACAAGGACCTCGTTTTGTAGGAGATGGAATGAAAATGCCACTACAAGTGCAAGGTCCAAGGTCGGGTTCTCAACCAAAACCAGGACAACAATCATGGGATCAGAACAAGCGCCAAAAGGGTGAACAAGGAAACCACCAGTTACATAACCTACATGTCCCCCGTGTGGAGGTTCGCATAGTGAAAAGTGCTTTGCAGAGTATCGGACTTGTTTTAAATGTGGAAAAGCAGGACACATTTCCACGATTTTTCCAGAGAACTCAACCCTACTACACAAAAGAAGACGCCAGCTAGAGTCTTTACCATGACCAGGAGGAAGCAGAAGCAAATACATCTGTAGTAACAGGTAAAGTTCCATTTATGATACGATTGCATTTGCATTATTTGATTCTGGAGCTACACATTCATTTGCATCCACTGAGTATGTGAAGAGGCTGGGTAGGAAACCTGATGTAGCAGACGTTAGTTACAATGTAGTGATCCCCTCCGGAGAGTCAAAACAAACTAACCAGATTCTGCGAGCATGTGTTATTTCTATTGAAGGAAGAGAACTTTATGCTGATCTGATCATACTGGATATGAACGACTATGATGTGATTTTGGGAATGGACTGGCTATCAAAATATGGTGCTACAATAGATTGTCAGAACAAGATAATCACATTTCAGCCGCTTGGAGACACATCTTTTATCTTTATTGGGGTACGAAAAAGGTTCAAATATCACACGACATCAGTAGTAAAAGCGCAATGGTTATTGGAAAGCGGTTGTGAAGGTTACCTAGTAAGTGTTATGAGTATGGAAGAGAAACATTGTCCGACTGTTGAAGAGGTAGCAGTAGTGCAAGAATATCCTGAAGTTTTTCCAGACGAACTCCCAGGATTACCCCCAGACAGAGAGATAGAGTTTGTAATTGACGTATATCCAGGGACTGCTCCTATATCGAAGTCACCATACAGAATGGCGCCAACAGAGTTGAAAGAGTTGAAGATTCAATTGCAAGATTTACTGGACAAAGGTTTCATTAGACCTAGCTTTTCACCATGGGGTGCATCTGTTTTGCTTGTCAAGAAGAAAGATGGTACTATGAGGATGTGTATAGATTACAGAGAACTGAACAAGGTTACGATCAAGAACAAATACCCCATACCCAGGATTGATGACCTGTTTGATCAACTCCAGGGAGCTGCCATATTCTCCAAGATTGACTTGCGTTCAGGTTATCATCAACTGAAAATTAAAGAGGAAGATATCCCAAAAAGGGCATTCAGTACAAGATACGGGCACATTGAGTTTTTGGTAATGCCATTCGGTTTGACAAATGCCCCAACAGCTTTCATGGATATGATGAATCGAGTATTCAAAGAATTTTTGGATAAGTTTGTTATCGTGTTTATTGATGACATCCTGATCTACTTCAAGAATGAAGTAGAGCATGCTATGCATTTGAGAAAGGTTTTAGACGTTCTGAAGGAGAAACGATTGTATGCCAAGTTCAAGAAATGTGAATTCTGGTTGGATCGAGTAATATTTCTAGGGCATGTTGTGTCAGGAGAAGGAATTTCAGTTGATCCAAGTAAAGTTGAAGCAATTAACAATTGGCCACAACCTACAAACTCTTCAGAGGTACGTAGTTTTCTAGGGTTGGCTGGGTACTACCGCAGGTTCGTAGAAGGGTTCTCGAAAATTGCATCTCCCCTAACACAGCTGACTAGAAAGAGTGTAACATTCAAGTGGACAGAGGCTTGTGAGCAAAGTTTTCACGAACTGAAGAAGAGGTTAACCTCAGCGCCGATCCTTTCAATACCAACGGGGACTGGAGGCTTTATGGTATACAGTGATGCTTCGAAGAATGGTTTAGGGTGTGTGTTGATGCAGAATGGCAAAGTAATAGCATATGCATCCAGACAGTTGAAGGAGTATGAGAAGAACTACCCTACTCATGACTTGGAGCTTCCAGCAGTAGTGTTTGCACTAAAAATTTGGAGACACTATCTATATGGAGAACGATGTGAAATCTACACAGATCACAAAAGTCTGAAGTACTTTTTCACACAGAAAGAGTTGAATATGAGACAGAGAAGATGGTTAGAACTCGTGAAAGACTATGATTGTGTTATCAACTATCATCCTGGTAAAGAAAATGTCGTAGCTGATGCCTTAAGCAGAAAATCATCTCAAGGTACTACATTGATGGCTTTAATTCAGAGACCAGAGTTACTAGACTTGCAAAGAATGAATATCGAGATTGTTCAACTAGGAATAGTGGAGGCAAGACTAGCAGCTCTAACCCTTCAGCCTACCCTACTTGATAGAATTAAGCAAGGACAAAATGCAGATGAATATTTAGCTAAAGTAAAGAAGGATGTCGCATCAGGGATGCCATCAGACTTTCACTTGTCAGAGAATGATGTCTTAAGATTCAAAAATCGTTTATGTGTGCCAAGTGTTGATAGCATTCGTAGAGATATTATGGTTGAGGCACATTCGACACCATATTCAGTACATCCAGGAGCTACCAAAATGTGTCGAGATTTAAAGGTGCAGTATTGGTGGCCAGGTATGAAGAAGGATATTGCTCAGTGTGTAGAACAGTGTTTGACTTGTCAGCAGGTAAAAGCAGAACATCAAAGACCGGCAGGAACTTTACAGCCCTTACTGATTCTGGAATGGAAATGGGAGAACATTACAATGGATTTTGTGGTGGGATTGCCGAAAACTGTAAAGGGTCACGATGCTATCTGGGTAATTGTTGACAGACTCATAAAATCTGCTTATTTTCTCCCAATTTGTACTACTTACTCCATGGATCGTTATGCTCAGATATACATACAGGAAATAGTTAGACTTCACGGAGTACCATTATCCATTGTTTCAGATAGAGACTCAAGATTCCTGTCTACCTTCTGGAAGAGTTTACACAAGGCACTGGGAACATAGTTGTCATTCAGTACTGCATATCATCCACAAACTGATGGACAATCGGAAAGGACGATACAGACTTTAGAGGATATGCTCAGAGCTTGCGCGTTAGATTTCCAGGGTCAATGGAGTAAATTTCTACCTTTGATAGAATTTTCCTACAACAACAGTTATCAATCCACTATAGGAATGGCCCCTTATGAAGCACTATATGGTAGGAAGTGTCGATCACCGATACATTGGGATGAGGTTAGTGAAAGAAGACTTCTAGGTCCAAGTGTAATACAGGAAATGTCAGAAGCTGTGTCACAGATTCGGGAAAGGATGAAAACGGCTCAGAGTCGCCAGAAAAGCTATGCAGATAAGAGTAGGAGAGCACTTGAGTTTGCAGTAGAAGATCTAGTGTTCTTGAAAGTTGCACCAATGAAGGGAATAATGCGGTTTGGTAAGAAAGGAAAACTTAGTCCAAGATACATTGGTCCATTTCCTATTATTGAGAGAGTTGGAGATGTTGCTTACAGACTCGATTTGCCAACATCAATGTCTCAAATACACAATGTGTTCCATGTGTCAGTATTGAGGAAGTATATAGCAAATCCGTCTCATGTCCTGAGCAGTGAACCTGTAGAACTACAAGCAGACTTGGGATATAAGGAAGTACCAGTACAGATTTTATTAAGGGAAGTAAAACGGCTCAGAAACAAAGAAATTCCGTTAGTCAAAGTGCTATGGAGAAATCAGTCAGTGGAAGAAGCCACCTGGGAAAGAGAGGATGAAATGAAAGCCAAACATCCTGAATTCTTCAAGTAAGTAAATTTCGGGGAGCGGAGGATGTAATACCCGCGCCTCTCACAACTCACTGGCCAATATAATTTTTGCATTTCATGCATTCCATATTTTTATGTTCTATTTGCGTGATAGTTTTATGGTAATTAATTTGTTATATTTATTGCGTTATTTTATATTTTGCGACTAATTTAGAGATGTTTACTTTGGTAGTCAAGAACCCCCTAGTCTAAAATATTGGGACATGCTACAAAATTTAAGACTACGCGTGACAAGTTTAAAATATAGAACATTATGTAGTACGTGGAAGTGTTAGATGTGTAAATGATTTTATTGTCAGAATAATAACAACAACAACAACAACAACAACAACAACAACAACAACAACAACAACAACAACAACAATAATAATAATAATGATGATGATGATGATGATGATAATAAAAGGTAATTGACCCGATTAATTAAAGGAAAGGCGATGGAACACATCCTTTATATATAAGCTCATACTTATCATCTTTGCTTAATGAAAATAAGAGAGTAGTACGAGGACATTCTCAAAGGCATGAAGAAAAACAGGTAAGCAAAGTTTAGTCTTTTCTTTTATAAACTTAGTTAATTAGTTTGTTTAATACAATAAAGTATTCATGTGACCTAGGCTCGAAAAGAAATAGAGAAAAATGGATTGCTTTTGCAATCATATTGTTGGTCACCAAAATGGAAATATAAACATAATAGTTAAGATTTTGTAGCATTGTTTATGAAATAATCTTTTTAGTTAACCCTGATGAATCCGATTTGGTTACAAAATAAGTTAATTAAGAAAAATTTGCATGGAAATAAAATAGAATCTGCCCAGATTTTTGGAGAATATATCCACTAGTTAGCCGATTTTGACCATTGTACGAACTGAATTAAGAAAAGTGAAAAACATGAATGTTGTAGTACGATGTGTTAGCTTTATAACCTAACTGGAATCATATAAATATAAATTTTGTAGAAAAAGTTAGAGTCTCATTATCAAAATGCGACAAAGCTGGAATTATTAGACTAAAAGAACATAATGATCTAGAATTTGGTAATTCGTGCATTGATTTAATTCCATTGTCATAGATTGATTACCACGGTGGGATAGGAAGTCTATAAAGTTACTCCGGAGCAGAGGTAAGTAGAAATCCATCTACAGCTACAATGCTTGAACATAGTATTTGTGTTTATTATTTGTGATAATTGATTGTTATATGTGTTGTTGCATACCTTTGTATAAAGTGTTTTATTCCGTTGCTAGAAACAAACTGATGTGCATCAAACATGAGCATTAGCATCTACAAGGATTACATGTGCACATATAAGAAGTCAAAATAACGTAATTTCATAAATTGATAATGTTTTGGGGTTGGTCACCATTGGCACATTGAGAGTTATATATATTGTATATGGTGTCTCTCGGAATGCTTCCGGTGATAGGCGTGCACGCGGAAGAGGTTCCCACTTCAGCACCTTTATGATGAGGGGTACGGGAAGAGGTAGACCTTCCGGTGGACTGCAGGGGCAGGCAGGAGGCGGACCCCTGGTAGTCTCGGAAGGATAGCCGATTTGTCGTACCAACCATCACTGATATCTCGGGTGGACTATAAGGGGGGAGAAGGGACCCTTGGTAGTCACAAGTACGGTCAACGAGTGATATTCTGGTGAGGTTGTGCCAGTGAAGGGAGCCAGTTCCCACCGAAAAGCTTTCTTTTAAGAAAAGAGTTGAAAGAAATGGTATTGTAAATTGCATCTCATCATTCGCGCATTTGTCATTCATGATTTCTTCTTACTGAGCTTTAGTTCATGTAGTTCTTTCATTGTAGGTGAGTTTGACTATGCATGAGCTCATGGACTGAACTGGCGTGTTGCGGGAGCTTCTGTAAGTTTTGGGACTTTATGTATATGAATGACGACCTGTGGGGCTAAACCGTGGACTCACTATATTTTGCTATCATTTTAACTATCTTTTTGGACATGTTCAAAATAAGGAACTTTGATATGAATATTTCTGTATTTTGTACTTAATTTGGTCTATGTGAATATATGTCGGTGAGACTATGATATTGAAGACGTGTTTTAGATTGTTATTTTTGGAAAAAAAAGATTAATAATATAGGTTTTGTAAGGTTAAAATTGGAATAAAGGAATTCCATAAGGGTGGATCAAAATGCAGGAAAATTGCAGGGAAAGGAATCTCGGTCGAGACACACAATGCATCTCGGCCGAGACGTCATGCAGGCAAAATAGAGCAATTCCTTGGAAGGCTATCTCAGCCGAGAAACACAAAGCATCTCGGCCGAGATTCAAAGGAGCCCAAACTGGCCAAAATTGCTGGAAGACTATCTCGGCCGAGACTCCAAGTCATCTCGGCCGAGACGCACAAAGCATCTCGGCCGAGATCCGTTGCTGAGCGAAATGAGCCTGAGATCAAAGAAAGGATCTCGGCCGAGACACCAAGCTAGGAAATGCATCTCGACCGAGATTCCGCCTAGGTATAGATACCCCTGCACGAACATATTAGGGCATTTCTCCCCCCTCCCCCCCAACTCGCGATTTTTGCGCACAAGCACACACCCACTCTCAAATTCACCATTTCCACTCAATCAAATTCACTCAAACTCACACACACACTCATCCACATCATATAACGCACTTCCATCCAAAAAAAAAAAAAATGGATTTGGAGCGGTTTTGAGTTCGGGTTGAAAAAGGGCGCGAAAGGAAATTTTCAAATCTTCTTCATCTAAACTCATCCGGTACGTATTGCTATCACCTCCTATTACTTTTGTGCTATTTATTGTTGAATTTGATGCATGATAGGAAGTCAATTTCATTTTTTTAGTTGGTTTTACTGAATTTGGTTGAAATTTTTCAATATTGTGTAATTTGATAGCCAAATTGATTTGTTTTCCGATTAGGAATAAAAATTTGACGATGATATGCGATATTTGTAGACTAGGACTTGGGATTGGGTGAGACATTTGTGAATTAGGATTGTGAATACTCTTCGAACATGTATATGGATTGTATAGCCTTTTTGCTTGATTAATATGATCGTCATTTCAATTTTTGAGCAAAAATGGTTTATGTGTAATCGTTTGAAATGGCTTGATATATGTTAGAACACATTAAATCGATTTGGCTTATTTTTGTTGATTTGATTGTCGATTTGAGCTATTTGGGCTAGATAATTGATACATGATTGGAGAATAATGAGTGTGAAATTATTTCTTCCATGGATAAATGATGGTGTATATATAAGATTGATATTTTGATTTTCAACTTAAGTTTAATGTGTGTGTTTTTGACTAGTTACAGGTAAGCAATGGAACCACCGAAAAAGACGAAGAAGAACACCAGTCAAGAGGGCACCTCAAGTAGGCGTGTAACACAGAAAATCAGAAAAAGTCAGGCCAAGGGCAAAGAGAAAGCAGTTGAGCACACACCAGAGGCTCCCATACCCGAAACTCCAACAACCACAGATAAACTCACAAAACCATTCGACTTCGATATAATTCTAAGCACAGATGAACAGAAGAAGAGGTTCGACAAATTGATAAGGAGAGAGGTGTCGGCAACCCGTTTTGGCGATCCAAATATTTTGGACGCCCTGGGCATAAGGGAAAACGTCAATGATCTCTTAGAAAAAGAAGGGCTCGCCCAATGCCTAGCACCTCGACCTACCTTCCTCAAGTTTGTGATAGAATTCTTTAGCACTCTTGAAATCGAGGAGGAGTCACTTTCCTGCACGACAAAGGTCTACAACGTCAAGTTTCAACTATTGAATGAGACAAAGACCTTGAGCCATGACAACTTGAGGGCTATATATGGCTTCAAAAGGCTAACCGTTAGCGATGTGGATGCTCTAGAAGAGTTCGATGTGCAACAATTCTTGAGGCAAATCACTGCCACCCCTGGAATAGTTGCACCACAGGCTTATGATCCAAGTAGCTCTAGGTTGACTTCGATACGAAGCTCGGTTGTCAAGTATTTACAAAAGTTGTTTAGCTCCACAATCTGTGGCATGAAGGAGATCAATTCTCCCCGATTATATAAGATGGAGATTTTGTGGGCAATTGTGAACAGAAGGCTGCGGGATTTTTAAGAAGATCTTATAATGAGCTTTGAGAAGACAGTAAAGGAGTTGAGGACAGAAAGGAAGAGGGAAACGAAGGTCCCAGACCCGGTCTACTGTGGGCCTTGATTACCCCCATTCTTAAGCATTACAACGTGCTCCTCCCAGAATACACACCTATCAGCAATGATTACTCATTGGACTGGGAGGAGATGGAGGATATGCGAATAGTAATGCTCGGGTATAATGAAGGAACCTCGGGACCGTCGGCCCCTTATGTTCTCTAAAATGAGGGACCTTACCTCCGTCTACCTAACCTCGGGCTGACGTACATCACCAACTTGGAGAGCAAATTGAACTTGGAACTGAGCTCAGAGGCGCACATCGATGCGTCCAAAGAGCCAACCAGTGAAGAGTTGACCAAGTTCAAGAGAGCAAAGAAGCCACGTCCAGTGGCAAAGGTTCGGAGCATGGGAGGCGCGGGAGAAGGTAGCCAATCAGATAGACCATCAAAGAAGAGACCAGCATCGGCTGTGCTGTCTCAATTAGAGTTCCAGGAACGACAAGAAGGACTGGTGGCTGGTACACATGTTCTGTGCACGCACTTTAGGGCACTTTTAGTGTCATTTTAGTGTAAATAATGTGCATAATTAAGTGTATTTAGTGCTTTTATATTCTAATGGGCAAAATAATGCGTTTGTGCTATTTTTGTATTAAGACAGGTGAAAAAAAGGGTCGAAAACCAACATCAAACGACCGCAGAGTCGAGGGATCGATCGAGGCAGCAAAAGGAAGGGCTAACTGAAGATCTCGGCCGAGACATGATGCAAATCTCGGCCGAGATGAGTCTCCAGGGGATTTCATGAAGAATTGCAAAATCGAAGATCTCGGCCGAGATACAATCCAATCTCGGCCGAGATGATTCTCCAGGGAATTCTTGAAGAATCTCAAAAATGAAGATCTCGGCCGAGATGCAATCCAATCTCGGCCGAGATGAGTCAAATCCCAAAAAGCCCTAATTTCCTCTTTTCACGTCTCGGCCGAGATGCAACCCAATCTCGGCCGAGATCAGCTTTCGACCCAAAATTCCTGAAAACCCTTTTTCACGTCTCGGTCGAGACATACTTCCGTGTCGGCCGAGATTTACTACCCTGTTTTGAAATCCTGAATACGTTTTTGCCTATTTTTGATTAGCACTTTCTCTCCTTATATATATATCATCCCATTCGAATTTAACCTAACTTTGGATAACTTTTGAATGCCTTTTTGATACTTGGAGAGCACTATTCAGCCACCAAGGAAGGAGATTGGACTAGAGATTGAAGGATCATCTTCTCCAATTGACATCTTTGGATTCACCCATATCAGTATCATGTTTCTTTATTTTTCCATTTATTTTCTGATTGTATTAGTTAATATGGGTGGCTAGCACCCTTAGTTCATCCTTGATCATTGTGGAACCTTGAGTCGAGACATTGATGTGATTATTACGGTTAATGTTACCGAGATTATTGTGTATTTAAGTGTTTTGTGTTATTTTCTCTTATTGACTCACATTGATGAATTGATTATTGGTTTGATCACCCTTTAAGGGATTTTTGAATGTGTTGCTAGAATAGGAGATTACTATCCGTAATTGTAGGATTTCCGATTCCCGTGTAGCAAACAATAGTTATTTATTGGGGATAACACAAAGTTCAACCACTAAAACCGAGCTTTCGAGTTTTATGTTGAATTTATCTCGTTGTCCTAGTGTTTAATGCTTTTGGTGATTGAATCTAAGAGAGCTTGTTCGAGGATTCGGTTAAACTGAATAGGGTTAGTCAAAGAGCTTATTTAGATTAACTAAGATTAAGGGACAACAAGGCTATTAGAGCTTGTTAATAGTCTTGAGATAAGGGCTTAAATCACAATTTAATCGGGTATTAACAATAGTTGCATCAATTGTTCAAGACCAAGGGGAAGCATGATCAAGGGTGACTTGTTTTACTATTTGAAAACTAAAACCGAAAAAGATCTCTTCTATTGTTTTTGAGTACTTGTTTCTTTCAATTGTGTTTAGTTGCTTTTATTCGTCAATAGTAGATTTAGTTCTTTATCAACCCCCCATCTTTATTGCTTTCTTAAATATTTATTTCTTGCATACTTAATCATAAACTGCTTGACATCGTAATCAAAACTGTTCGGCCGTTCCCTGTGGGATCAACCCTTATTTACCATTCTACTAAGTAGGATAGTTAGTAAGGTTTAAGTGTATTCTTCATACACATTTAATTTGGTAGCATGAAACGACGCTACCAGTGGCTGTAATGGGAGACGAAATCAAAGGAATCAGAACCGAACTGGTGGAAATCAGGACGACAATTGGAGCTAAATTGAGAGGCATTAAAGATACCATTAAAGAAAACCAGACCAAGCTCCTCGACCTCTTCAACACCATCAAAGGGTGTTTCACTGGCTCGAGCTCCCGGCCTTCCCGATCTTTGTGAGTAGAGTACCGAGAAAGCCTTACTCCTCCTTCACAAACTTAGTTGAAGGGACAGGACAAGGGGGTGAGACATTCTTGGCTGCTCAAACTTCCCGAACCCCCTCCTACCCCTCTTTATCTCCCTTTAATGTTTATGCTATTGGCATGTGTGCCCTCACTTCTGTCACTTTACGTTGTTATTGTTGGTATTGGTCTGTGAGCCATTTGAAATTTCGTTCCTTTTGGATTGATTTGACGTCCTGTGTGCCAATTGTGATTTGACCTTTGGCGTGATTGTTAATGATTGACTTTGCCTTGCCTATTGATGAGATTACTTGGCCCGTGAGCCAATTGCTATCTTTTGGTTGTTTTGGTTATTTTGATATTGTTTATAGTATATTTTGATACCTTGCACATTCTAGGAGTAGGATTTTTGTTAAGTTAGTTAGTTAATTAGTGACTGGCTAAAACGGTTAATAATTGGGTAAATTTGACGAGCACCAACTCGTACTCCTCTTTTCCACAAACTTGGTTTCCAACCAAGTTTGGGGAGGGGGGTGGTAGGCGTACAAGTTGGCCGCTCGAGAAAAAGTGATTGAACCGTGTAGGAATGAGAATTGTGGCATTGGTTAATGATGAAAATTTTTGAACAAAAATTTTGAAAATGACACTTGATAGAGCATGATAGGCTTTTGAAGCAAAATCAATTGCATTCTTGGGATCAAAATTTTTACCAAGTGAGTTTTTAGCCTTAAAATGATACTCCCACTTTAGGTGTAATTCAAAATTTCTTTCGGTGTGAAATTCATTCAATGCATGCATTTTCTCTAGAACTCGCCCTGATTCTCTACTTTGAATAAGTCGGTACATGTTGTGGCATTGAAAATGATTTTAGGCACTTTTGATTTGAACCTATTTCCAAAAGCTTGAAAATATCCCCTTTTTACCAAATATGAAATTGTCTCTAATTAAGCCCCTTGAGCTTAAAGTTTTTTTCTTTGATAGCCAACTTTACAAGCCAATCCCCTTTTCATTGAACCTTTGAACTCAAATGGACTATAAGAGTATGAGGGAGGCGGTTGGAAGGTAGTCGGGTTGGAGAGTTGGGGTCAAGTGTGGGTTGACTAGTAGAAAATGTTGAAGGGTAAAAGGAAACACACAAAATAGGAAAAAATCGAGATTATTAGCCTCTCCATTGGTTGTAAATATTTTTCATTTAAAAAAAACGAAAACTGAGAAAAAGTCAAAAAATCAGAAAAAACAAAAGAAATAGTTGACTGTATATACTTTCTTAGTGTTAGAATATAGTTGATTTGTTGATCGAGCATTATGATTAGTTACATCTATAGTTATCTTTTTTGTTTAGATTAGTAATTTCATAATCTTACCTTGTTTCTTTATTTTGTTTACTTGTAGTGAATGTTCTTGTGTTCGCAAATTGAGAAGGAGAGCTCGAGATTTGGAGCAAGTCCGAGAAAGAATCGAAGTGTTAGATTTGGGGGTGACGAGATCATTAACTTGGAAGAAATGGCTGAGGATCAAGGTCAAGAAAGAACAATGAAGGAGTTGGCTAACACAAGGGTTGCTCAAGAACCCTTGTGCATCACCTTCCCAGCTATAGGAAACGACACTGCTTTCGAGTTGAAATTCGGACTCATCCACCTACTACCTTTCTTTCATGTGCTTTCCGGAGAGGACCCTCATAAGCACCTCAAAGAGTTTCATGTGGTTTGTTCAAGTATGAAGCCATCGAGGGTGACGGAAGAACAGATCAAACTTCGAGCATTCCCGTTTTCCCTGAAGGATCTTGCTCGAGATTGGCTATACTACCTTCCATCCGGATCAATCACCACCTGGGAGCAGATGGAAACCCAATTCCTTGAAAAATTCTTCCCAGCTTCTCGAGCCACCACCATTCGAAAGGAGATCAGTGGAGTGAGGCAGATGCAAGGGGAAACAGTATATGAGTACTGGGAACGTTTTAAGAGACTTGTCGGAAGTTGCCCTCCACATCAAATCACTCCACAACTGCTAATTTAGTACTGGTAAGAAGGACTTTGCCTGACGGATCGAAATATGATTGATTCGGCGAGTGGAGGGGTTCTATCTGATAAGACACCTACGGAGGCTCGAGCACTGATATCCAAAATAGCTGCTAATACTCAACAGTTTGGATGCAGAGAGCCGGTTAGACGGGCCAAGGATGTGATAGACTCAACTGTTGAAGAGAGGTTAGACCAACTCACCGACTTGGTAAAGAAGGTAATCTCGGGTAGCACACCTACTTCCAAGCCTTGCAGAATTTGCCAAGTCACTGAACACTCCACTGACACTTTCCCGGTTCTCGGAGAAGAGATGGAGGCCCATGCCAATGCGGTTCACAACTTTAATCCCAACTCATCCGGGAGGAAGTATGATCCGTTTTCACAATCATACAACACGGGTTGGAGGGACCATCCGAATTTTAAATACGGCAATCAGAATCCGAGCAATAATCAACAAGGTGATCACAGTGGGCAAAACCGACCCCCTTTTCCTAGGGGAATGTTCCAGCAAAGACAGCAACCCGAGCAGGTACCCTGTGATCCATCTCTTTCTGACATAGTGAAAAGCCTAGCCACTAGTACGCTCCAACTACAGAAGGAATCAAGTTCTAGGTTTCAGAGTATAAAAAATCAAGTCAGTCAGATAGCATCAGCGGTATCTCGATTAGAAAATGCACAAAGAGGAAGATTACCGGCTCAACCGAAAGTCAACCCGAAAAATATGAGTGTCATTGTTGTTATGAATGAGGAGTTACTTGGAGAGCCTGAAAAGCCCTGGTATACTTCACAAGGAAAGACTGAGGACGTGGATGATGGTCCGAGGAAAGAAGAGACATCAACTCCCCATGTGGTTGAAATTAAAGTTCGGACACCTAAGTGGAAGATTGCCAAGGAGTTGCGTAAGCAAAAGGAGGCATTAGTTGCATGCTTCCCCGACCACCTATTGCCTTTTCCTACCATGAAATTGAGAATGTCAGTGTGGGGATTTTGAGAAGCGGGAAGGTCCTTGAAAAGGAGAAGTCAAGGGAAGGAGCAAGTAGAGTTGGAAGTGAAAGGGAGTGTGCAAAGCATGAAATCTCGGCCGAGATATATCAAGATCTCGGCCGAGATGTCCCACCTCGTCCAGAAGACAAAATCCTCTGTCCACTTGTCTCGACCGAGACACATAAAGATCTCGGCCGAGATTCTCAAAAGTCCAACAAAAATCCTGAAATGTCGCCACTTTCGTTTTCGAGTCAAATGAAGAAGATTCCCGACAAAAATAGAGACAAGGAGACAATGGAGGTATTCAGGAAGGTGGAAATCAGTATTCCCTTGATGGAGGCCGTAAAACAGATTCCTCGGTACGCAAAGTTTTTGAAAGATTTATGCACCAACAAAAGGCGTCTACATGGGAATGAGAAGGTCTTCATGGGAGAAAATATCTCGGCGGTTTTTCAGAAGAAGATGCCATAGAAATGAAAGGACCCGGGAATGTTCACCATCCCGTGTAAGATTGGTAATTGTCTAATTGAGAAAGCTATGCTTGATTTGGGGGCATCGATCAATCTGATGCCCCGTTCCATTTTCAATAGCTTAAACTTGGGTCTACTGAAAGATACGAGGGTAGTCATCCAACTGGCGGACCGAAGCACCTCGTTTCCGAACAGGGTGATTGAGGATGTGATAGTTGAGGTGGATAACCTCATCTTTCCAGCAGATTTCTATGTACTGGACATGCATGGAAATTCATCAGATTCCACTCCAATCTTGCTTGGGAGGCCGTTCTTAAATACCTCCCAAACAAAGATTGACGTGCGAGAGGGAACTCTTAGCATGGAATTTGCTGGCCAAGTGGTGCAATTCAATATCTTTGATTCAATGAAGTATCCTGAGGAATTGCATAGTGTTTGTTCTATTGATGTCATTGATGTTATTGATCCCCATTGTGGAGGAAGTGTTTGAGTGTTATTGTAGGGACCAAGAAGCAATTGAATTGGCGACTGATCTAGAGAAGATAGAGCCAATGGACACCAAGAAAGAGTTGGTGGGGATAGTGGAACAATCGAAATTTTCCAAGCCGTTCCGAACCAAGTCCTTTCCAAATTCTTACCCTTGCCTACATCTCAAGAAAAGCTGCTACCTTCTACCATCAAGGCACCAACCCTTGAGCTCAAAGCCCTTCCCCCCCATCTCAAATACACATATCTTGGGCAGGACGAAACCCTACCGGTGATTATCTCATCAAAGCTCACATCCACTCAAGAACAAGCATTGATCGGGGTCCTCAAGGTGAACAAAGAAGCTATAGGGTGGGCTATTGCCGATATCAAAGGCATTAGTCCATCCCTATGCATGCACCGGATATTGTTGGAGGATAATGCCAAACCAAGTCGGGAACCCAAAAGGCGACTTAACCCACCTATGATGGAGGTGGTGAAGACGGAGATCATCAAGTTACACGATGTTGGGATTATCTACCCAATATTGGATAGCGAATATGTGAGCCCAACACAAGTCGTGCCCAAAACGTCGGGAGTGACGGTAGTGGAGAACAAAGACGGGGAATCGGTTCCCACCCGTTTGCAAACCAGATGGAGGGTATGCATCGATTACCGCAAGCTGAATGCCATGACCCGCAAGGATCATTTCCCCTTGCCATTCATTGACCAAATGCTTGAGAGGTTGGCCGGGCATTCCTTCTATTGCCTTTTGGATGGATACTCCGGATATTTTCAAATACCCATCTCTCCAGAAGATCAAGAAGACCACTTTTACATGTCCCTTCGGCACCTTTACATGGAGCAGAATGCCATTTGGGCTATGCAATGCCCCTGCCACCTTTCAAAGGTGTATGGTAAGCATTTTTTCCGAATATGTAGGGCATATTATTGAAGTTTTCATGGATGATTTTAGTGTGTATGGTGAGTCTTTCAAAAAATGCCTTGATAATCTTGCTAAAATTCTGAAAAGGTGGTGCATAGAAACAAATCTTGTGTTGAATTGGGAAAAATGCCACTTCATGGTGGAACAAGGAATTGTGCTGGGCCATGTAGTTTCCAGTAAGGGAATAGAAGTAGACAAAGCGAAAATTGATATCATTTCTTCTCTTCCTTACCCCGCAAATGTGCGGGAAGTGCGTTCTTTTTTGGGCCATGCAGGATTTTACAGGAGATTTATCAAATATTTTTCGAAGATAGCTGCTCCTTTGTGCCGGTTGCTACAAAAAGATGTGGAGTTTGATGTGAGCAAGGAATGCAAGTTGGCATTTGATGAGTTGAAGAAGAGATTGGTTACCCCTCCAATTATCCAACCGCCAGATTGGGAATTGCCTTTTGAGCTAATGTGCGATGCTAGTGAACAAGCCTTGGGGGCAGTTTTGGGACAGAAAAGAGGAAAGGTGACCCATGTCATCTACTATGCTTCACGTACTTTGAACCCAGCTCAGATGAATTATACTACCACAGAGAAGGAGCTGCTAGCTGTTGTGTTTGCATTAGAAAAGTTTCGGTCTTACCTTGTTGGGACAAGGATCATCGTATATACCGACCATGCAGCATTGAGGCACCTCATGGCTAAAAAGGAGGCGAAGCCTAGGCTTATTCGCTGGATATTACTTCTCCAGGAATTTGACCTAGAGATCAAGGATAAGAAAGGGTCAGAAAATTGTGTTGCAGATCATCTCAGCCGAATAACCCAACAGGAAACAGACTTGCCTCTCCGGGAAAGCTTTCCAGACGAGCAATTACTAGCAATGACAGGCACGAAGGTTCCTTGGTATGCCAACATGGTGAATTATTTGGTGTCCAAGAGATTTCCTATTGGGATGAGTAAACCGCAGAAGGATAGGTTGAAGAGTGAGTCGAAGCATTTTGTTTGGGATGATCCATACCTGTGGAAATATGGTTCAGATCAAGTAATCAGGAGATGCATCCCCGAAGATGAAGTGCAGTCGGTGTTGAATTTATGCCACTCACATGCTTGTGGAGGCCACTTCGGGCCGAAGAGGACGACATACAAAGTGCTTGAGAGTGGACTGTTCTGGCCCACCATATTTAGATATGCCCTTGCTTTTTGCAAGTCCTGTGATAACTGTCAAAAGACGGGAAATGTCTCTCAAAGAAATCAAATGTCCCAAAACCCGATTGTAGTCTGTGAATTTTTTTATGTATGGGGTATGGACTTCATGGGACCGTTTCCCTTGTCTTATGGGAATTTGTACATATTGTTGGTTGTTGACTATGTGTCCAAGTGGGTGGAGGCGAAAGCAACCTGAACCAATGACTCTAAAGTTGTGGCCGAGTTCGTCCAATCCAACATTTTTGCTCGGTTTGGGATACCAAAAGCCATCATAAGTGATAGAGGCACTCACTTTTGCAACCGAACAATCGACGCATTGCTGAAGAAATACGCTGTATTGCATAAGGTTTCGACGCCTTATCATCCACAAACCAATGGGCAAGCCGAAACTTCAAATCGGGAAATCAAGTCGATATTGGAGAAGATCGTGCAACCAAATCGCAAGGACTGGAGTTTGAGGCTAAATGATGCATTATGGGTGTATAGGACTGCCTATAAAACTCCAATTGGTATGTCTCCCTTTCGACTCATTTATGGAAAGCAGTGTCATCTCCCGGTTGAACTTGAACATCGAGCCTATTGAGCTATTCGGAGATGCAACATGAACCTTGATGAAGCCGGTGTACACCGAAAGCTCCAATTGCAAGAACTTGAAGAAATCCGAAATGAAGCCTTTGAAAACGCCATGATCTACAAGGAGAAAACGAAGGCTTTTCATGACTCGAGAATTACCCGGAAAACATTTGTGGTTGGGGAGAAAGTGCTATTATATCACTCTCGGTTGAAGTTATTTCCGGGCAAGCTCCGTTCGAGGTGGGTAGGACCCTTTGTTGTCACTAAGGTGTTCGATCATGGAGCCATCGAAATTGAAAGTGGTAAAACCGGAAAAACCTTCAAGGTCAATGGGCATCTCCTCAAGCCTTATCTAGAGCATATTCAAGAAAACCCCGGAGAAGAAGAACGAGTGGAAGACTCACCACCAAACTGAAAGAGCTTCCGTCGAGCCAACGACGTTAAACAAAGGCGTTTGTCGGGAGGCAACCCGGCGGTTACTCGTTTTCTCGTATTTTAAATTCATAGTATAGTAGTTTGGGGGTGAAGAACACCAAAAAGGTGGAAAAATGCAGGGGAGAACAATCTCGGCCGAGACATAGAAGACATCTCGGCCGAGACGTCGTGCGGGTGAAAAGGGAAATCTTCCCCGGAAGCAATTCTCGGCCGAGACACATTCCTAATCTCGGCCGAGATTCAGAAAGGCCAAAAGTCGAAAAATTCTCTGGAAGACATTCTCGGCCGAGACACAACATCATCTCGGCCGAGATTTAGAAGGTCCCAAAAAGGAGAAATTTGGAAGAGCATCTCGGCCGAGACAGTACAACATCTCGGCCGAGACGGGGTTGTCCAGAATGGGGGCAAATTTTCTGGAGGACAATCTCGGCCGAGACATACATGCATCTCGGCCGAGACGGGGTTGTCCAGAATGGGGGTAAAAATGCTGAGACTTCATCTCGGCCGAGACACTACAGAATCTCGGCCGAGATACCTTGCCGGGTCAAGTTGTCCTGAAAGCGTAGAACGGATCTAGGCCGAGACACGGAGCCCAAATTCGAATCTAGGCCGAGACGGAAAACAGGTATAAATACCCCCTGCGCGAAAATTAGGTCAGTTCTTCCCTAAAACTTGCGATTTTCACACACTGACGCACACACCACTCCAATAATCACCCTTGCACTCTCTTTTCACCCTTCAAATTCACACCACACCTCACTTACATCATCACACCCACTCCCCTTCGAAAATATTTGGATTTGGAGCACACTTGAGGTCGAGTCAAAAAGGGCGCGAACAATCCAAATTCAAAAACTTTTCGATTAAACTCAACTAGTAAGTACGGCTATCTCCTTCTTTCAATTTATTATTGCGTATTAGTGTATACATTGTTGAGATTGAGAGTTAATTTTACGTTTATATGCATGTTCATTGAACTTGGTTATACATACAACTACTTGTATTGATTTTTTGCCAATTGATAAGTGTTATGCATTTAAATGATAGAATTGACATGATAGTTCGTATAATTGCTTGATGATTGAGTGGGTAGATTGTTGAGTATAGTTTTGTGATTTTTGGAAAAGGCTAAATTCGTTGTGGCATATCATCAAACATGTGCTAGGCGTTAAATTGTTGTGCCTAAGTTAGCTAAATTCGACTATATTCTCTAGTTTTTAAGACTAATTGTTGTTATTATCGTAATGTATAACCTCATTTGAATACGATTTGGTTGTCATTGCATGGTTGATACATTTTGCTTTGTTTTTGTTGGATATATAGTCGGATTCAAGTGAACCTAGGCATCTCTTATTTGCACTTGAACTAGTTGTTTTGCCACTAGTTTTTTATGATTGAATTGTTGATTTTAGGTACCCATGGCACCTCCAAAAATCACAAAAGGCAACACTCAAGGAGGCACTTCTGGCAGAAGAGTCACATAAAAAATCCGAAGAAGCTAAGCCAAGGGCAAGGAGAAAGTTGTTGAGCCTACTCCGGAGGTTTCTCCATCGGAAGTTCCACCGACTTCCACTGACAAGTCCACGAAACCCATAGATTTTGATATAGTGCTGGGAACGGAAGATCAAAGGAAACGATTTGACAAATTGATGAAAAGGGGGGTGTCAGCTACCCGCTATGGCGATCCCAAGATCTTGGACGCCATGGGAATCCGGCAAAACGTTCTGGAGCTGTTAGACACAGCAGGTCTAGTTCAGTGCCTCGCACCTCGCCCAACTTTCCTCAAATTTGTGCTCGAGTTTTTCAGCACACTCGAAATCGAGGAAGAGGTCATTTTCGGCTCAACCACAATTCATCATTTCAAATTTTAGCTTCTAAACAAAGAGAAGATACTACGCCACGACAGTTTGAAAAGCATTTATGGCTTCAAGAGTCGAGATGTTTATGATAGCCGTGTGTCGAGAGAGTTCAACGTGCAACAATTCTGGGGGCAAATCACTGCCGCCCCTGGAATAGTTGCACCTCAAGCATATGATCCACGGAGCTCTAGGCTCACTGCCATTCGAAGCCCCGTTATGAAGTATCTTCAGAAGCTGTTGAGCTCCACTATCTGTGGAAGGAAGGAGATCAACTCCCCTCGGTTGTACGAAATGGAAATTCTTTGGGCCATCGTAGACAGGAAGTCGAGGAACTTCCAACAAGATCTGGTTTCAAGCTTTCAGAAGATAGTAAAAGAACTGAAGACAAAGAGGAAAAGAGAAACGAAGGTGCTCGACCCGATCTACTGTGGGGGGTTGATAACCCCTACACTCGAGCACTACCATATTCCCCTTCCGGAGTACACACCTGTCACTACTGATTATTATCTGGATTGGGAGGAGACGGAGAACATGCGCATCGCCATGCTCGGGTACAAAGAAGGCATATCGGGTCCGTCTGTCCCTTACGTTCTCCAAAACGAGGGACCTTACCTCCGCCTACCCAACCCCGGACTGACATACATCACAAACCTGGAAAGCAAGTTGAATTTGGAACTGAGCTCCGAGGCACACCTCAATGCCTCCTTGGAGCCAAACCGCGAAGAATTGACAAAGTTCAAGCGAGCTAAAAAGCCACGTCCGGTGGCACGGGTTCCGAGCATGGGGGTTGAAGGGGAAGGCAGTAGCCAGCCAGAGCAACCGTCAATGAAGAGATCATCCACGGCCGTTCTATCTCAATCCGAGTTCCAGGAATGGCAAGAGGGCTTGATGGCGGCTATGGGGGATGAAATCAAATGCGTCAGAGCCGAATTGGTGGAGATGCGGGCATCCATTGGAGCTGAGCTGAGAGGGATCAAGGAGACTATTCAAGAAAACCAGACAAAGATTCTCGATCTCTTCAAGTCCATCAAGGGATGTTTCACCGGCTCGAACCCCCGACCTTCCCGCTCTCTGTGAGTAGAGTACCGAGAAGTCTTACCTTGTTGTCCCAAAGTTGAAAAACTAAGTTTGGGGGAAAACAAAGAGATAAGACCATTTCGGCCGCTCGAAACCCCCTCCATCCCTCGTTTTTCTTCTTTCACTATCTTTACTATTGGCCTGTGAGCCACTTGGCATGACTTGTTTGTTGGATTTCATGTGATGGCCTGTGTGCCAATACTGATTTGTATATTGATTGCCTTTTTGATATGTGTCCATTTTGATTGTTGGTAATATTGCCGGCCTGTGAGCCAATTATCATTTTCTATTTAGTCTTGGTAGGTGATATTATTCACATTCATTTGGATGTTTCGGATTTTTGGATAATCATTGGTGCCTTTAAGTCAAATGGTTTGTTTGTGTTGATAAGTACACACACATTTTCCCTTTATTGTTATAGGAGTAGGATTCTTAATAAATTAGTTCATTTAGTTAATGTTTGAGAATAAAGGTGCAATAAAATGGTTAAGTTCGGCGAGCCATCAAATTGTACTCCTCTTTTTCCACAAACTGAGTTTGCAACTAAGTTTGGGGAGGGGGTGGGATTCGTACAAATTGGCAGCTCGAGGAAGCAATTGGATGAGTTTAGGAAGGAAAATGTGGCATTGATTAATGATGAAAATTTTTTGACAAATATTTTGAAAGAAACACATGGTAGAGCATGATAGACTTTTTGAAGCAAAATCGAACTTACACTCAAAACCTTTGATCAAAATTTTGCCTTGTGAGTTTTTGTGCCTTAAAAGATACTCCCACAATTGGAGTAATTTAAACTTTCTTTCGGTGTGAAATTCTTTGAATGCATTTAGTTGTCTCTAGAACTTGCCTTGATTCTCTATTTTGAATGATTCGGTGTGTGACTTAGAAAATGATCTAAGGCAATCCTTGAAATTCTTTTAGTCTTTCTGTAAACTTGAAAATGTCACACCTTTTCACCAAAAATTTGAAAATTGCCCCTAGTTACCCCCTTGAGCTTTGAACCTCTTGTTTGACAGCCCAACTCTACAAGCCAAGTACCTTTCAACTTAGCCTTTGACCTTAATTGGACTATTTGAGTATGAGGGAGGCGGTTGGAAGGTAGTCGGGTAATTTGGGATTGAAAGGGGTAGTCTGTGGGGAATATTGAAGGGTGAAAGGAATTGAAACAATAGGCAAAGAATCAAGAATACTAGTCCTCTCCAATTTTTGTTTTAAACAAATAAAAAAAGTCGAAAATCGAAAAAAGTCGAAAAATCAGAAAAACAAAAGAAAAAGTTAGTTGTATATACTCAATTGATGCTTTTGATTTGGAGAGGCTAGTAATAAAAATGCCTTTTGATAGATGTTCTCAAAGTTGTAGAAATTCAAAAGAAAATACACTCCAAAGGAGAATTGAGAGAGCATTTAGGTTGTGGAAACTGTGGTAGGGAGAAGAAATCAATTTTTGGGATTGGTTTACTAAGGAAATATAGAGTGAGGTTGAGTGACCATTGTTTGAGGGGTAGATGGGTAGTGCACGACTCATTTAGTCCGTTTTATAGTCACTTATACCAGAAATTTTCCCACCTTACCCCAAGCCAACATTACAACCCATTAAAGACCTTTTTGATTCTTTGTCACACATGTCGGTATACATCAAAGTTTAGATGATTGGCAAGCCTATGGTAGGCATTTTATGCATTTGAATGTGAGCGTATACATTTCTCTTTTGATACACTTGAGAGTCGAGAGTTACACTCACCGTGTGAGGATCTTAAGTTGAGAGTGTTTTGTCTCGAGAGTAGTGGATCTAGTCTATCACACATGCTCATTTTTATCATGATCTCTTACTCTTTTTCATGAAAATTCTGAAATCAAATGCCACTAAACTTTGCCCTAAACACGTGTCCTTTTGTCTTTCTCTTTATTGTTCGGGACGAACAAGTTTTAAGTTTAGGGAGATTTGGTACACATGTTCTGTCCACGCACTTTAGGGCACTTTTAGTGTCATTTTAGTGTCAATAATGTGCATAATTATGTGTATTTAGTGCTTTTATATTCTAATGGGCAAAATAATGCGTTTGTGCTATTTTTGTATTAAGACAGGTGAAAAAAGGGTCGAAAACTAACATCAAACGACCGCGGAGTCGAGGGATTGATCGAGGCAGCAAAAGGAAGGGCTAACTGAAGATCTCGGCCGAGACATGATGCAAATCTCGGCCGAGATGAGTCTCCAGGGGATTTCATGAAGAATTGCAAAATCGAAGATCTCAGCCGAGATATAATCCAATCTCGGCCGAGATGAGTCTCCAGGGAATTCTTGAAGAATCTCAAAAATGAAGATCTCGGCCGAGATGCAATCCAATCTCGGCCGAGATGAGTCAAATCCCAAAAAGCCCTTATTTCCTCTTTTCACGTCTCCTCGGCCGAGATCAGCTTCTACCCAAAATTCCTGAAAACCCTTTTTCATGTGTGTCTCGGCCGAGATTTACTACCCTGTTTTGAAATCCTGAATACGTTTTTGCCTATTTGTTATTAGCACTTTCTCTCATATATATATCATCCCATTCGAATTTAACCTAACTTTGGATAACTTTTGAATGCCTTTTTGATACTTGGAGAGCACTATTCAGCCACCAAGGAAGGAGATTGGACTAGAGATTGAAGGATCATCTTCTCCAATTGACATCTTTGGATTCACCCATATCAGTATCATGTTTCTTTATTTTTCCATTTATTTTCTGATTGTATTAGTTAATATGGGTGGCTAGCACCCTTAGTTCATCCTTGATCATTGTGGAACCTTGAGTCGAGACATTGATGTGATTATTACGGTTAATGTCACCGAGATTATTGTGTATTTAAGTGTTTTGTGTTATTTGCTCTTATTGACTCACATTTAGGAATTGATTATTGGTTTGATCACCCTTTAAGGGATTTGTGAATGTGTTGCTAGAATAGGAGATTACTATCCGTAATTGTAGGATTTCCGATTCCCGTGTAGCAAACAATAGTTATTTATTGGGGATAACACAAAGTTCAACCACCAAAACCGAGCTTTCGAGTTTTATGTTGAATTTATCTCGTTGTCCTAGTGTTTAATGCTTTTGGTGATTGAATCTAAGAGAGCTTGTTCGAGGATTCGGTTAAACTGAATGGGGTTAGTCGAAGAGCTTATTTTGATTAACTAATTATTGGGGATAACATAGAGTTCGACCACTAAAACCGAACTTGCGAGTTTTATTGTGAATCTACTCCGTAGCCTTGATTCTTAACGAACTTGACTATTGATTCTTAGAGAGCTTATTTTAGGAATTGATAAGTTGAGTAGGATTAATTGAAGAGCTTGTTTTGATTAATCATACTTAAGAGACAACAAGATTGATAGAGCTTGTTATTAATCTTGGAGTAGGAGTTCTAAGGCTAACCAATTGGGTAATAACATCAACTACATAGATTATTCGAAACAAGGGGATACTTGATCAAGGGTTGAATCCTTTAATCATATTTTAAAACCCAAAAATCAATCTACTTATCTTGTCATCTTATGTTAATTGAATCTTAAGTTTATTTGATCATAGTTTAATAGTTGTTCTTGGTAATCACTAGTAGTTTATAGTTGGATAATCAACCCCTCCTCCCCCCTTCTTTTTATTGCTTTCATTATTTGTTCCTACTTTTATTTAAATTTTACAATCGCTTGATCTATCAAAATGAAACTAGACTACCGTTCCTCGTGGATTCGACCCGACTTACCGTTCTACTTGTAGATTTGGGAATCGGAAAAATATAAATATAAATTAATTTGGTATGTACGGTCCAACGACCCGCTCGTGCTACCAACAAGCTTCTCATGTATTACCTGACCTTGATATGCCACTTGCATCAATTTATTTAAGAAATATAGATCCCCAGCAGATGCAACCATTAGGTTGATTAGTGGCTTTCTTTGTCGTTCTGACCATCCATCGGAAACAATGAAAACTCCTTTTTCTCCAAGTCCCTATCTCTTTTCTCTTTATTTTCTTCTGCTGAAGTAAGTCTATTCCTTTTGGTAAAGACATGTATTCTTTCTTTTGCCTCTCTTGATACTCTTGATGCGATTTCTTCATTTCAGCTGGTCGTGTTCATGTTTCATTACTAAAGCATCTCCCTCGTTATAATTTCATAAAATTGCTCCATTACTCGGAAGCTTCAAGGGGTAGGCTCAAGCTTTTTAATAAGAGCTGACAACCCTTTTACAACAATAGTTGCAGACCCATGTACAATTTCCTCCTCCGCGAGCGGCAACATCGACAACGGTAACATGATTCTATAAAGGTTTATCATCGAACCCAGAAGATCGTACAACCGATGGATGACCTATGGAGTTGGGGGTTTCACTGTTCTCCATTGAGTTGGGTGAAATGAGTGAAAATTGATTTTATGGGTGAAACTAATAAAATATGAAAGATGAATATGATGTTCCTGGAGGAATTTGAGCTTTTAAAGAGAAAAATGGAAGAAGTTGCAGGAATGAGAAGAAGAGTCGTTGCACCGCTAAAGACGAAAAGTTGGGGGACTTAGGGTTCTAATCTTCATTCTGTAAATGGGTTTCTAATTTCCAATGTTAATATTTTTTTGAAAAAAATTATTTATTGAGGTATTTGCTTAATGGTTTGCATGACCTCGTCCACGTCTGCATGACCACGTCCGTAACCCATTTCATACAAGATGAATTAAGTCATTACGTGATAAATTTGCCTTTTGAAAAACAATATGCTTGTATATATATATATGTATATTATCAATTTAACTTGTAGACATTTTTAATTTGGTTTTAGTTTCAACTAATCTTCTTTAGCTAAGCGTTAGTCGGGCGACGGATTAAGCGGATATGAATCCGGATAAAAATTTACGCAGGCAAAATCGATATGATGTTTCACCTAAATCGGGAGTATGATTTTTTGTTTTCATATTAATTTGACTTTATAGTCAACTTTATAATATAATCTAAATAAAGTCTAATAATGACTAGATTTTATAACTTAGTCCAAAATTTTCGTAACCATGATATTTCCTCTTTCTATTCAACTATTAGTATGATGTTTCATCTAAATCAGTTGTTTAAATGTCTACTCATATCAATTTGACTTTATAGTCAACTTTATAATATAACCTAAATATAGTTTAGTAATGACTAGGTTTCATTGTTGATACACAAATTTCATATTCAATTAAAATGCACCACTTAATGAAATATATATTGAAAATTAGTTTTATATTGATGTTAGGAATTAATCAAATAAAATTCCTAAGTTAAATGATCAATTTGATTGACGATCGACCTATTAGGAGCAGCCACATGTCAAGATGATATTTCTAAATTAAATTACATTACTTTAGTAATTATCCGACGAGATGGTCAATATCAAATCATGATGAAATAATTAAAAGACTACGTATATTAGAATAATGGATAAACATTGCATTTCTCCATATAAAAATGGAGAAAACGTGGAATACTCTACGTGAATATGTTGAAATTAGATTATCAAGTGATATATCAAGATTCATGACAAAATTATCCAAATTCAATTAAGAGGATTGCGATGGAGATTTGTGGTCATGCTTAAGAAAATTCATTCAACCTTGGAGTGCGCTTAAATGTCGTGTCATGTGAGTGACTATTAAATTGTAAAATTTATTTAATAATTATCTCATGAATATTTGATTGATATGATATTGTGGAGGATCAATCAAATTGCTTAATTCGACCCGTTAGGGTTCTCCATCCTATAACTATAAATATGGCCTCATTGTTCCACAAAAATCATCAACGACACAAGTCAAGAAAGCAAGTGGAGGATTCTAGAGCAAAGGCAACTTCAGCATTCTTCGACATTCTTCGGCATTCTTTGGTGATCGTCAAGGTTCTTCGGTGTTCTTCGGAGGAAACCACCACAAAGCAACATTCGATCCAGGATCAAGGTGCAAAACCCCTGCGATCAACGTTCTTCAAGTTACAATATCATCAATCTCACGGTGTTCTTCTCGGTCTCAACAACGTTCTTCTCATGTCAAAGGTGTTCACCGTGAAGGTATTCAAAGTGCAACGTACAATTCGAAAGCAAGCTACCAAGCCTTCGGTTCAAAATATCAGAGGAAGAAATAGAAATTGTAATCACATATTTAATTTGATTTCAATAAATTATGTTTGCACAATTTTCTTCTTTGTTTTAATTGCCGACAATAAATTTATTTATTACATTCATAACTTAGTTCAAGATTTTAGTAACCATCAGATCTCCCATTTCGATTAAGTATCAGTATGATGTTTCACCTAAATCGGTTTTTAAATGTTTTCATATCAATGGCTTTATCGTTAACTTTATGATATAATCTAAGTATAGTCTAATAATGACTAGGTCTCATAACTTAGTTCAAGATATTCGTACCGTGACATATCCCCTTTCAATTCAACTATCAATATGATGTTTCACCTAAATCTGTTGGTTGAATGTTTTTCCATATCAATTTGACTTTATTGTCAAACTTTATGATATAATCAAAATATAGTCTAGTAATGACTAGGTTTCATTACTTAGTTCAAGATTTAGTATTCGTCATATCTCCCATTTCGATTCAACTATCAGTATGATGTTTCACCAAAATCGGTTGTTTGAATATTTTTTCATATCAATTTGACTTTATTGTCAACTTTATGATATAACTAAACTATAGTCTAGTAATGTGTAGGTTTCATAACTTAGTTCAATATTTTCATAACTGTGACATCTCCCCTTTCAATTCAACAATCACTGTGATATTTCACCCAAATCCATTGTTTAATTTTTTTAATATCAATTTGAATTTATATTCAACTTTATAATATAATCTAAATATTGTCTAGTAATGACTAGGTTTCATAACTTACTTCAAGATTTTAGTAATCGCAAGATCTCCCATTTCAATTGAACTATTAGTATGATGGTTGACTTTAATTGGTTGTTTATTTTCTTCATATAAATTTGACTGTAGTGTCATTTTTATGATAAGATGCATACATGTTGGATTAATATGCATCCAAAGCTTTGCAGAAGAGAGCCTGGATTTGTGATTGGAAATAGTTCAATTTGTTCAATTTTTTATGTGAATGCGTACAATTGAGTCGGGCATAAAAGTTTCGAAGAACGTTAGTTTTAATTTAGAAAAGAAACAAATGGGTATATCGGTTGAGTGTTAGATTCAATTTTTTGAATTCACATGGGCATGATTTGAATTTCTTTTTGAAGAAAAATAATGTTCAATTAGTTATATGTAAAATTTTAAAAATCGAAGAATAGAAAAATATACTTAAATTTCATTAGATGAGATATCTAAAATAGAAAAATTATGGGTTTATAAAAAAACAAACCGCAAAATATTTGACTTAATCTGGGGTAAAATATGAAATATATATAAATGTAGGATTATAGCTAAAAAAATTATTGATCACTTATCCGTCCAAATTACCAATCTTATCCAATTTATCACCTCTCCTCTTGACCGCCACCATGCCCCACTAGCGCTCCGATGCAGGTATAGTGGCCTTGGTTGGAATAAATGTGGCCCATGAAGTAGTCAATCGATGGTGACGGCAGTGGGGGGCGGGTTAAGGGAGGACAGGCGACGGTGAGGTGTACATGTAGGGGGCTGCCTGCAGCGGTGGAATGAGCGGTGATGAGGAAGAGTCTTGTTGGTATAGTGGTTGGAATGGCAATGATGGGTCGTCCCACATTTTCTGTTCTTTCTTTCGGCAAATTGATTTGGTGCCACCACCATCTCTCCGAATTTTTTCGATTGAAGAAGAGGAGAGAACAAATCTGATAATTTTTCAGTTTTTTCTTTTCTTTTTTTCTAATTTTTTTTTTATTTTTTATTTTTAGAAAATGTAAAATTAAATTTCTGTTTTTTTGAAATATTTTTTATATATTTTTCAATTTTTTTATTGGTGTCATGTGTCACCATCTTATTGGTCTTTTTGGTATGTGCTGAGCACATGGCCTATATATGCATTCGGTTGCAAAATGTAAAAAAAACGTGTAATACAGGTTATCGTGGGAAAAGTAAAAGTTGGGTTGCAAAAGTAAAAAAGGTCCATAGTATAGGTTGTTTTTGGTAATTAACCCTAATAATTATATAAATATACTTTTTATGTAAACAACATATGAAGATGTCTCTTGTGCACTAGTTGCACAGATCTTAGATCTTGCAATTCGAATTATGGATCAAAAGGTATTAATATTTATACTGGGTAATGGTATCGTGGGGAAAATTTATCACGTTTTATGCTTAAAGTTATTACTTATTTTGGGTACCTTAAAGGTTTACTTGTTCAGGGTAAAAGTACCCAGAACAAGTAATACATTTAATCAGCATAAATTGTGATACGGCGTCAATATTTCTTCTTCATTTTCCAGTTATGTCTTTAATCCTGACTTTTCCATCAAAAAACAAAAAGAGTTCTGTTTCAGTGAAAAGAGTAAAGAACCACGCTGACCAAAATATTTGAAAGGCCCTAAATTTACACTCCGATTTCACGCAGGCGGAAATTTGGAAAAGCATATTGCGAGTTGGTATATCTATTATCTATCAAATCTTTACTTTTTTTTTTTTTTTTTTTTTTTTTTTCTTATCAACAGTATCTATCAAATCTAGTTTCTTCCAATTGTGCAAATTGGTACATATGAATAATCATTGTCCATTAAATGGGTTTACTGTTAAATAATTGTTTATTGTTTATACACTGTTGGATTCTTGTGGGGTTGTGTTTGTTTTAAGAAAATTAATGGAAGATATTGTTTATTTGGTCCCCCACTTGTATATAATTGTTGTAAATACCTGGCCTTTTGTTAATATGTAACACTTTTATTTGTTTCTCTTTTTGTGTTTTTTCTACCCCATTCACTTGGGTATCCAAACAAGATACTCACCGTAGAATTCGATGTATAGATGAAAAATCAAAGAACACTACTTTTGTAATTTAATCTACATACCAGATCCATTGGATGTAAAAATGAAACTCAAGATAAGCAGCTGTATTGATGCATTTTCTTGTGAAAAATAGAAATAATGTAATACCGATTTAGTTTGTTAAAGTGTTACTTTTGCTTTTGTTTTCTTGCAAATGTACAACTGGGCTGGGCTTATGCGTAAAATAAGGAGTACTCTAAAGTGACTTAATTACTGATAGACTAGTTAGGTACATAGGCGCTTAGATGGAGTAGTGAACTGGGACTTTTCGAACATAGCTAATTTTGATTAAGGTAACATTTCTTTCATATGGTTTCTCGAAATAGAAAAAAGAACGGAATTAGGAAGGTATGCCATCTATGCTACATCAATGTTATCTATATGTTTTTCTTCTATCTAAAATTCAAATGCATTCTTTGAACTTCATGTCTAATTTGCTAAAAGAATAAGAAAGAACAGTTCCCATTTGATTTGCTTTATTTGTTGGACATAAAATAAATTTCAATTCTATTGATACCACAAAAAGACCTCTTCACACCAAAATTGGGTCGGATAGAATTAGCCATTTTTTACTAAAGTTTCAACCCTACTCCCCCGCCATTATATGAAGTATATTTTTGGGCATTGATCCCCATAATATTTCCTTAAAAAATGTTTCATTGAATTGATCAGATAATGGAAGAAGAAGTATCCTTTTATGTGTGGTTGGTGGTGAAATAATGTAGACACCCAAAATTAAATATTTGGGAGGTGGAGAGTAGTAGTTCCACATAATGATAGGGATAAGTTGTGCTACATGGATCTCCTGGACATATATGGAAAAGCTAATGGCAAAGCAGCATGTGTTGAAGTGTACAGCCTAGAGTAAGTTTGGATAACGGGCTTATATTGTTAAAGTGTCATATGGATTTATTAAGTTTGTTAGGGAAGTAAGAGGGTTTACCAATTATACCATTATATTTTGAAGATCAGTCGGGCCCTTTGGCAGTCCAAGATGGTGAGGAACACATTCAACCTACTGAATCAAGTGTCCGCCCACACGGCAATGTAGAAACACGTACATGTCCAAGTAGTTTCAAAAGAAAGGACAGTTCAACAAGAACATACTCAACAAGAAACTGTTGAAGCTAAAAATAATGATGATGAAGCTAGTAAACAAGAGGCTGATGATGATAGAGGGGATGGGCAGACTCAAAGAAGTCACATGGAACAAACAGATGGCATTGAGACTAATGACAGTGATAAAGATTATGAGGCTAGCAGCGACGACAATGACTCATCAAGCGAATTTTCATGCCCCTCTTTGATATATGAGGATCTAGAGGGGCTGGATGATGATGATGATGATGATGATGATGATGATGATGATGATGATATCTTTGTGAACAGACCTTCTGATCATGGTAGAAGAGTCCTCAAGATGGTTAGCAATTACATCAAGGAGAAAAAAAAAAGAGGGCAGAGGCTAGAGCAGCTAAGCAAGCAAGGAGAAATGAAGATGAAGCTTGGTACAACTGTTCTAAAGGCATTATAAAGAAAATATTGAGATTTTCAAGGCGTTACAAAGCCAATCTCAAGATTTCAATGTTTGATCCGAGATTAAGGTGTTGAGCCCCTCTGATCATTGTTTTCAAGTTTGATCTTCGAAGGTGTTCTTCATCGTTAGTCAAGATCTTCGAATCTGTTATTCGAGTATTCGTCCATGCACATCATTTAATCCAAACTCAAGCTTACAAGCCTTTGGATTAACATTACCCAATCGAAGTCCAGAATCGGGGAAGATCAAAGTCAACTCCGATTTTGAAGGTGCCAAGTTATTGAAGAGAAGAATCAGACGAGAATAGAGATTGGAACTCACAAGTTGTAAATTTATTCGTTTGATCCAAATATTTTATTTTGTACATTTGCTTCGTGTTTATTTATTTAAAGAACGAAATTTATTGTTACAAATTTGGCATGCCCAGTGGGACAATCTCTACCTCTCATCTCTTCGCTTCGTCCCATTTCTCAAGTTTCAAGAAGTTTTAAGTGAAGTCCATGACAACCATCAAAGAGCAAATTGCCCGCTTAGCAAGAGCCATCGAAGTGCTCATCAAACGTGATCAAGCACGAGACGCTTTATAAAGCTGAGCAAAGAAGATGATGTTGATACAAGTCCTCCGACCGACAAATAAGTCTAGAAATATGATGAAGTTTAGACGTCAACGAAGCATTGTTTAAGGGAACAAAAAAAATCTTCGCCTAAAACGCTGCAAGTCTCACCAGATGGATTGATTCCAGCAAGTCAACTGAAGGAGCTCATCTTAGAAAGTTTCAATGACAAGTTCGACGGAAGCTCCAAGACGTCTCCAACTTATCAAGCCACATACCGCAAGGATTGATAGTTTGAAGATGTCTTCCGGCTACCAACCCCTGAAGTTTCAACTCCTTCATGGCAAAGGCAACCCAAAGTAGCATCTAGCTCACTTCATAGAAAATTGCAACGGAGCATATGGCGATCACTTGTGTTGAGGAAATAAGGTGTTACAGAAAGTGTTTCAACACTCTCTGCAACACATTATTTCTAAAGTTTATTTTTTATTTTGTCTTACTAATCTTTTTTGTGTTTTATTGTTTTATATTCATAATTTTATTATTATTAGTTTTTGTTAAGTTTACTATCCATAATCATGGGGAAGTTATTTTCTTAAATAACTTTCAATGGAAGTTTTTATCCAAAATATAAACTTCCAAGGGAATTTATTATCCAAAAGTAACTTCCTATCCTTGATTCTATAAGTACAAATTCGTCTCTCTCTCCCTCTCAACGTTTTTGTCTCTCTCCTATAGGGATAAGATTATGGGGAAGTTATATTTCAAATATGAGTTCCTTGTCCATTGATCTTTTTCCCTCTATTTCTCTCTCTCTATCTCCCACGTTTTTCTCACTCATTGTAACTGTTCTGCAAGTGTGGAACTCTACAAATACAAGTTCCCACGAAGATAGAAGTGAACCACTCTGTCAAGGTTCCTGCGTCATATCAAAGTGTTACAGCATTTGCAACAACACCTCAAGTTGCACACACACATTAGCACTTTTTCTTTGTGGGTTGTGTGATCCTTGTGTTAGGATCTTTTGTGTGTGTGTGTACAAATTAGTTTTAGGAATTAGATCAGTGGTGATGTTTTATTTTCATCTTGATCTATGTAATTTTGGGATGTATTGGCAATATACTCTTTTGTTGAGTATAAAGTTTGACTCAAGCTTCTGAATTACTTGAGATTAAACTTATTTCGTCTATTATTTATTTGTCCTTTTTGTTGTGTTTGTTTGTTTCCGCTGTTGTTTGTTTGCTCTGTTGTTTACTGCACAAACGAACCCAAGGTGTTGTAGTACTTGTTGCAACACCTTGCGCAACACTTCGTGTTCGACCCGGGATCAGATTTTCACAAGTGGTATCAGAGCCCACACTTGACGAAACTAAGTGGGATCCTGCAAGAGAATTGTGAATATAAAACAATAAAACACAAAGGTGATGTTTCTAACAATGAGCCACTAAGGTATGAATGCTTACTTCATTTTTTATTTTACTAAAATAGTTGATAGAAGAGGGAGTATCTTATGAGGATATGCAAGTTTAGTTAAAAGAAACATTCATTATTTCATTTGTGCAATAAGAGTTGTTTGGCTTGTTGAGTAAGTTGTGAAGGGAAATTCGCATGATGATGAAAATTGTGAATAGAATTTGTGCTACTAGGTTTGGTGTTATCTAAGTGAGGGGGGGGGAGTATATGAAAATTTTCCATGTCATCAGTTTATTCTATGAAGTCTCGTTGGTTGATGATAAGTCTTAGACAACTCCCACATCTCATTGTTATTGCCTCAACTAGAGGTGTTATAACAAAGTGTCACAAACACCAACTCCACAATTTCCTCATTTACTTCTGAAAGATACCCTCCACCAAACTGTTTACTTAAATTGGTCTTCAAACACATCCATTGCCGCTCATTAACTGATGTGTTGCTGTAGAAGATAAGGGCAATCTACCACTTATTTTGCCTATGGCAACTAACTATTATGTTTGAAAGTATTGATCAGCCTTAACAGGAATCTTTTGGAAAGCTTCTCATGTAGATCTGACCATTAACAAAGATGACATTTCAGTACCACCATCAACCAGATCTGGTGTTCTACCACATGTTCCAGATAATGTTGCAACACCATCCTCAACACCAGTGTGTTGAACGAGATCTTTCTTTCCTTTATAAAATGAGGGAGTGTACAGAATATGCTTCCTGGACAAAAAGGGGAAGAAAGTGGTGTTGTGTAGCTGCTGGTGTGTCTAGAGGTGCACAAATCTAGACGGTACATAAGTTGATGATGCTGCAAAAAATGGAGTCTTTAGTTGTTTTACATAGGGGGAGAAAATTAAAGAAGAATGTGATTGTTTGAGTCTCAACACTCTTTCGTTGTTACTTCCTGGTAGACGTGTTCGTGCACACACTTTAGGACGCTTTAAGTGTCAATTTAGAAATGTTTGTGTGCAACTTCACGTGTACTTCGTGCATTTAATTCTCATTGGGCAAATAATGCGTTTCGTTCATTTTTATGTTAAAATAGGTGCAAATGGATCAAAAAAGAGCATCAAAAGATCGCAGAGTCGATGGATAGATCGAGGCAACAAAGGGCAGGGCTAAAGGAAGATCTCGGCCGAGATAGGTTGCAAATCTCGACCGAGACGATCTTCCAGGGAAAACTTGAAGTTTTGAAGAATTGAAGATTGATGCACGTTGATTATGCATGTAATTAGGTCGATATATGGTATTATTTTATAGGAATTATGTGCATAAATGGTTAGAAATTGTATGAAATCTGATATAAGTGACCAATTGACGTACTCGACTTATTTTAAGGTATTTTGAGCATTTTCAGGCTAAAAAGTTGTGATTTGCGACTACCGGACAAGAAAACAAGTTGAAACGGAGTAAAAATCGGCCCAAAGTAGTGAAAATCAGTGAGAACCGGCCCGAACCGTCCAAGAACCGGTCCAAATCGGTCCAAACCGGTCCAAACCGGCCTAAACCGGTCCAGGAGCAAAACGGAGCAAGAACCGACGCGGCCGTGTCACATAAGCAATACGGCCGTGTCAAAAGTGGTATGCAACGTTTAAATTGGCTCTGGAATAGAACACAGTCATGTCACAAAGCAACACGGCCGTGTCAAATTGTTGCTGGAAATAGGAGTTTTGCAAAGCGACACAACCGTGTCATTTAAGCAACACGGCCGTGTCAAAAGGCTCGTCGATTGTTAAAATCTTGTTTTAATTGAGGATTTGATTTCCTAATTTGATTGGGATTATCTAACTCTATAAAAGGGATTCAAGTGCTTCTTAAAACGAGAGAACACACATATTATTCGAGTTTGAGGCACGAGACGACTTGGACGACAACGAAGATTCGATCAACGGGACGATTTACTCGGGTTTAGTAATTTTTCCTAGTTTAATTCTTTAGAATGTTTTGTCTTGAATATTGTATTGAATTGAGCCTAGGCATGAGTAGCTAAGCTATTCGTGTCCTAGGGTTAGAAAGTAGGAATTATTTATGACAATGTTTTGATTTATGTTTTAACTTATTGAATTCCGTTCTTTGATATGTTTGTCTTTATATCCGTTTTAACAACTAAATTTGGACTGGCCATCTAGGTTTAGTAATTTTGTTTAACAAATCCGCTTCGAGAGAAGGGGTTTGTTATTAGACGTACGATATAGAGCACAGTTGTCTATGACTGTGTAGGCATAGGTTTATGAACTGTTTGGAGTTTCTAGGATTAATTGACTCGAGAGGGTAATTGTCTTAGTTAATCAACGATCTAATTACTTCGAGAGGAGAGTTAGGTTAATATTGCGCCGCTTAATAAACATTAGATCGGTTAAAATCAATAAGTTAATTCTAATCATCATTGGAAGAAATATTCTGAAATCGATACCCTAGGATGCTGTTTTCCCTTGATTGTTAATTACTCGTGGTTTTCAAGTTTGAATTTAGAGTTAATTAAGTATTCTAATAAGTAAAATCAATATTTCCTGAATTAGTGTCTAGTTAGGATATTCCTAGAATATTGAGGTATCAAACTACCTAAAACCCTATTCCTTGTGGGATCGACCTTGACAATAGTACTACACCTACATCCGTACACTTGCGGAACACTAGGTTAGAAACCGACGTGTCAAGTTTTTGGCGCCGTTGCCGGGGAATAGGATTTAGCGCTTAGTTTTTATCTTGAAAAATCGGAGGAAACTAGACTAGATTTTATTTTTTCGTAATTTTAATTTTAATTTTCGTTTTTTATTTTTGGTTAATTTTTGTGTTACACGGAATTTGCTGTTTTTGGTGTTATCAGGCATCGCATGCACACCAGATCAAAAAGAAAAGAGACTCTTCTTCCTTTCGATCCAGAGATTGAAGCGACAGCTCGTAGACACCGCACTAGAAGGTCTGAGATGGAGAACCCACCGCAGCAACCGAATGATGAAGCATTAAATAGAGTGCTAACAGCCTTAGCACGATTGGACGATCGAGTCACTAACATACAGCAGCAGATACCTGTACAGCAGCAACAGTTGCCACAACAGCACAGACAGATTTCAATAGAGCCAGACGCGGGAGAAGAAGACGATGCGCCCATTAGTGACTATTTAAGGCCAAATCCTAATCAACAGTCAGGAGGAGTACGACTCCCGCCTCTGAATGCTAATAGTTTCGAGCTGAAGCCTGCACTGATCAACATAGTGCAGCAGAACCAGTATGGAGGAAGTGCATTGGAGGATCCGAACGCTCACCTGATAAAGTTCCGAAGACTGGCGGACACAATCAAAATAAACCATGTGCCACACGAGCAGGTTAAGCTGAGATTGTTTCCTTTTTCGTTGAAGGATAGAGCCCTCCAATGGTTCAATTCCTTAGAAGATATCACCAGCTGGGAAGAGTTGAGCACTTCGTTCCTATTGAAGTACTTTCCACCGAGCAAGATGCTCGACTTGCAGAATCAAATTAATCAATTCAAACAGCTGGATCAGGAACCGTTTGGAGAAGCTTGGGAGCAATTCCGGGATCTTATCCGGAGTTGCCCTCAACATGGGTTTACGAAAAAGCAGCAGATATGTAAGTTTTATAATGGCTTACTCGCTCCAACCAGAAACCAAGTGGACGCAGCTGCAGGTGGTAGCTTGATGGAGACATCAGTAAAGACAGCATTCTCGATTTTGGATGCTATGGCTAGAATAAGTTATCAGTGGCCAAACGAGAGAAACCAGCCACGGAGGGTGGTGAATGTTATGGAAGTGGAGACGGTCAGCAATGAGCCGCTGGACAAACTCACATCACAGCTGACAGCCCTGACAAGTCAAGTCAATATGCTAACTAGTCTGACGTTGGCACAATAGACAGGGGGTCAAGAAGAAGCTGAAGAGGTTAATTTTCTAAACCAAAGGAACTTCAACAACTTCCAAAACAACTAGCCTAGGTACAATCAGTACCCACAAAATCGGAATCACCAAAACTTCTCATATGGGAATTCTAAGAACACACTCAATCCACCACCTGGGTTTGCTGTTTCAAACGGTATGATAATTGACGGTAAGAAGCCATCACAAGAAGAGATTGCCCAATCATAGTTTGAAAAGTATGATGAGAAGTTAGCTCAATTGGAGAAGAAAGTAGAAGGGAAATTTATTGAGCTAAACAAGCATATAACTGGGCAAGGGGCAGACATCAAGAGGCTAGAGAATACGATGGTGCAGACTCAGGCAAGTATTGGGGAGTTGTCTTCCAATATGAGCCAGATGATCAAGATTGTCGGGGCCCAACACAAGCAGGGCCAATTTCCGAGTGATACGGTGGTGAACCCAAGAGAGCAATGTCAAGCCATTCAGTTGAGGAGTGGTACTGAGTACAAGGGACCCCAGCTGCCGGTTGATGAAGATAAAGTGGTGGAGAAAGAGCAAATGGAAGAGAAGCACGAGCAATCGGGCAAGAAGAAAGCAGTAAAGCAAAGCGAAGGACAGGAAATCAAAGCAGACATCCCACCTTATGTCCCGGCTGTCCCATTCCCACAAGCCTTAAGGAAGAAGAAGATCGATGAGCAGTTCGCGAAGTTCTTGGATGTGCTGAAGAGGATCCAAATTAACATCCCCTTCGTTGAAGCACTGCAGCAGATGCCGAACTACGCTAAATTTCTGAAGGAAGTGATCTCAAAGAAGAAGAAGTGGGAAGAATACGAGACAGTCAACCTGACTGAAGAATGCAGTGCTGTGATCCAAAGGAAGCTACCGCTCAAGCGAAAAGAGCCAGGTAGTTTTACTATTGCATGTCAAATAGGTACTGTTACATTTGATAAGGCACTGTGTGATTTAGGGGCTAGTATTAACTTGATGCCATTATCTGTTTTTGAAAACTTAAGTCCAGGTACTTTAAAACCCACTACAATTTCTTTACATATGGCTGATCGGTCTATGACTTGGCCAAAAGGGATTGTAGAGGATGTTTTGTTAAAAGTTGGGAAGTTTATAATACCTGTGGATTTTGTGGTTTTAGATATGGTAGAAGATAAAGATGTCCCTTTGATTTTAGGTCGCCCGTTTCTAGCAACGGGAAAAGCATTAATAGATGTCCAAAAAGGAGAGCTGACATTAAGGGTAGATAAAGAGCAAGTTACTTTTTCAATCTATAAAGATGTACAACATCATGATAGGGAGAATGAATCTCAATTAGAAACATGTAGTTTTGTTCATTCAATTGAAGCTGCATTTTATAGGAAACTAACCTCCCCAAATGATAGTGATGCCCTTGAAACATGCATTACCAATTCTGTTTATAATGTTAATCTCCATGACCCTACTGACCTTGGTCTTGCCGAAAGTGTTAGTGCGTTGAATGCCTTGCAGGATGCTCCTAAGGAGAATTCGACTCAAGAAAACATAAACAAGAAAGCGGTTGAAGAAGAGCAAAAAGGAGGCGATGGATGCCCGGAGCTGAAACCATTGCCTGATCATCTGCGGTACGCATTTCTAGATAATGAGCACAAATATCCGGTAATAATCTCCTCTTCCCTTACTGATGTTGAAACTGATAAGCTGTTGCATGTATTGATATAAATCTGCTATAGGATGGTCAATAGCTGACTTGAAAGGAATTAGTCCTACGATTTGCATGCATAAAATTCTGATGGAAGATGAGTATAAACCCTCTGTTCAAAACCAACGTAGACTTAACCCAATGATGCAAGAAGTAGTTAGGAAAGAAGTACTTAAGTGGTTAGACGCTGGGATCGTTTTTCCTATTTCTGATAGTAAGTGGGTAAGTCCAACGCAGGTTGTGCCAAAGAAGGGGGGATGACTGTAGTTAAGGGTGATCTTGATGAGGTCATAGCCACTAGGGTAATCACGGGCTGGCATGTATGTATAGACTATAGGAAACTTAATGCAGCCACTCGTAAAGACCATTTTCCCCTTCCCTTCCTAGATCAAATGCTTGATGGGTTAGCAGGATATGAGTATTATTGTTTTCTCGACGGTTATTCGGGGTACAATCAGATTGTAATTGCCCCGGAGAATCAAGAAAAAACTGCTTTTGTGTGTCCTTATGGTGTCTTTGCTTTTCGTAGAATGCCATTTGGGCTTTGTAATGCTCCTGCTACGTTTCAAAGGTGTATGATGGCAATCTTTGGGGGTTTGATAGAAAATATAATGGAGGTCTTTATGGATGATTTTTCTGTATTCGGTTCGTCTTTCGATAACTGTCTAGATAACTTAGCTCAGGTGCTTAACAGGTGTGAAGAAACTAATCTGGTCCTTAACTGGGAAAAGTGTCATTTCATGGTAAAAGATGGGATAGTCTTAGGACATAAAATTTTCGCACAAGGATTAGAAGTCGATAGGGCTAAGGTAGTGGCCATAGAGAAATTACCACCTCCTACGAATGAAAAAGGGGTTAGAAGTTTTTTAGGACATGCGGGGTTTTATAGAAGGTTCATAAAGGATTTTTCTAAGATTGCTAAACCTTTATCTCGTTTGTTAGAAAAGATACTCCTTTTGCTTTCGATGATGCATGCATACAGGCTTTTGAGACGCTAAAGAAGGCATTGATCACTGCTCCAGTACTGATTACACCTGACTGGTCACAACCATTCGAGGTTATGTGTGATGCGAGCAATATGGCGGTGGGAGCTGCATTGGGTCAAAAGCGGGAGAAGAGTTTTCGGGTCATATACTATGCCAGCAAAACTCTCGACCCCGCTCAAGCAAACTATACCACCACAGAAAAAGAATTGTTAGCTGTTGTTTATGCGTGTGATAAATTTCGTTCATATCTTGTACAAGCTAAAACAATAGTTTATAGTGATCATACTGCTCTTAAGTATTTGTTTGCTAAACAGGATTCCAAGCCAAGGCTAATTAGATGGATACTGCTTCTACAAGAGTTTGACTTGGAGATCAAAGATAGGAAGGGCTGCGAAAATGTGGTTGCTGACCACTTGTCTCGCATTGAGAATGAAGCGGATGTAAAGGGTCAACAAACAGCCATTAGCGACATCTTTCCAGACGAGCACGTGATGGTTGTGGAGAATGGGCCATGGTATAGTGACATCGCCAATTTTATAGTGAGTGGGATCGTTCCGGACTTCCCTCATCATAAGAAGAAGAAATTTTTCCATGATGTGAAGTTCTACATATGGGATGATCCCTATCTCTATAGGAGGTGTGCGGATACAATCATTAGACGGTGTGTACCTCAAGAGGAAGTGAAAGATATCATCACACATTGTCACTCATCCCCAACTGGGGGACATTTTGCATCAGCACGCACAGCGGCGAAGGTGCTTCAAAGTGGCTTCTATTGGCCAACAATCCACAAAGACTGTCATGCGTTCATTCTACAATGTGATAAGTGCCAAAGGACCGGAGGAATCACACGGAAGCATGAGATGCCTCTTACCACAATTCTTGAGGTTGAGTTGTTCGATGTATGGGGGATAGATTTTATGGGACCCTTTCCATCTTCCAATGGGTTCCAATACATCTTGGTGGCTGTAGAGTATGTTTCGAGATGGGTGGAAGCTGTTCCGACCCAAACAAACGACGCCAAGGTGGTACTCAAATTCCTCCAAAAGAACATCTTGACAAGGTATGGCACTCCAAGAGCCTTGATTAGTGATGGGGGCTCCCATATTTGTAATAGATGGATGGCTGCATTATTGGCTAAGTATGGGGTAAAACATCGGGTGACCACTCCGTATCATCCTCAAGCCAATGGCCAAGTGGAACTAGCAAACCGAGAAATCAAGCAGATACTGGAGAAGTCGATAAATGGGAACCGGAAAGATTGGACGATGAAGTTAGATGATGCGCTTTGGGCATATAGGACGGAATATAAAACTCCATTGGGGCTGTCGCTGTATCAATTAGTGTTTGGGAAGTGATAAAGCGCAATCCGGTATCCAATCAATTCAGCTAGAAATCAGTGCAAGAAATATAAAAACACGCAAGATATACGTGGTTCGATCCGGAGATCTACGTCCACGGGCTGAAAATGACACCTGCCGAGGTGTTTTCTTTACTATTGTATTGAAATTACACACTACTGTTTCAGAGTACTCAAGAGCCAACCCTAATTCCGAGTTCTGTTCTCATATTTATAATGTTCCCTCCTAAACCCTAACTAACTCCCTATTATTACGCCTATTTTCCGTTGTATGGCAGTTGGAAGTGGATCGTGGGCCTTGAATCGCGGAACACGCCGCAGTTGGGCCGCGCCGCATTATTTGGGACGCACACTTCTGGGCCGTCTGGGCCGGTTAGTGGGCCAAAGTGTTAACCCGACCCAAAGTGACTGGGCCATACCCATCAGAAGCCCCCCCCCCCCAGCCGGAGCGAGGAAGGAGCTTCGGGAATGACCGGGGTGGAGAAGTAGGCAAGAGGAACTGTGGTCGCGGGTAAGCCGAAGTGTTTTTGGGTGGCCAAGGCTGTTCCGCGTCTAAGGTACGCCGAGGCGTAGTCCGTGGGAACTGAATTGATAAAGGCCGAATTACACCGAGGTGATAGCAAGACCCCGAATTCCCCCAAAAACAAGAAATTGTAGCGGAAGAAGATAGTGGTCTGGCCAATGTGAAGGAGGCACCGGAGTGTAGTCCAAATCTTCCTGGCCAAGAGTGGAGTTGATGTGATTGGCGGCGCCATCATGAGAGAGAAGGGTGTGAAGTGACACCGCTCTGCAATCCCCAATAAACCTATTCCCCACGCGCCTTGGGAACCGCAAAGCGCGTGCATAGCACGTCCAAATCTGAAACACGGAATTTGAATAGGCTGCATCTGGACCGTTGATTCTTTCAAGTATATATTGGGAATAATGGCACAGTTCAATTCATCTTCTTCCTTGTGATTTGCCAATTTTGGAAAGCGGGAAAAAAGGAGAAACCTGTGCGCGTGTGACTCATTTCAAATCAAAACTTCTCAAACTCAAACCAAGTAAGTATGCCTTCTTCTTCATCTTCTTCTTCTGTTCAAGAAGTAGGGACTAAGAGCGCTCCATTAGACGTGCCACCTGTACGATTCATTATTCCAGAGAGGAATGAGATTAGGACTGTTGAACGAGCCGACGGCAGGGAAACCAACATCAAGATGGTCGGTTTTTAATAGTGTATGGAGAATGATTTCGAGGTGTCCACAATAGCTCCGCGGATGGCACGGGTGCAGATTGAGAGAGAAATCCCCTCCTTTTACCTTCCATTTAACTTAGAATATATAGTACCGGACTCCGGTGATAGGGCCTGTTGCCCGCCGCAGGGCTTCATTAGTGTGTATATAGACCCCCTGAGAATAGGTTTGAGACTGCCTCTGTGGGACATAGTGGTCCGGTTACTGAGATACTATAATATTGCCTTAAGCCAACTAGCGCCAAATGCGGTTAGACAAGTAGTCGGATTCACCGTAGTGTGCAAGAATGCCGGGGTAGAACCAACCGTAGAGCTATTTAGGTTTTTTTACCAACTAAAAGCCTTCGGTAAATCCAAGGGGTGGTACTCCTTCAGTCCCCGAGCCCGAGGTGGGTTCAAGGTGCAAAACCCGAGTAAGGTGGAGGGATGGAAGGAGAGGTTTATATTTGTGAAAACCGAAGTAGCTCTCCCGAGGTGGGGGAGGGATGAGGTACTTGATACTGCCCCGGTGGAGAATCCGGAGGCCGAGGTTGTACATTCATTCCGGTCAGTAGGGACTTTCAAGATCCTCTGTACTGGGGAGGAACTGGAGGGGGCCGGACTGAGCCCGTATTATTCGGGCGATGCGGTTGCCGAGGAGGGTAGGAGTTCTCATATCTTGCTTTTTACAAACTGTTGCCTTGTACAGGACTAACTTCAAATTCTGTATGCAGTGGGACGCTTCGGAAAAGAGCCAGCCGGAAGCCCCGCAGTGGCTGCGGCAGCCAAAAAGAAAGGAAAAACTGCTGAGGTGTCTCTCCGGGGGAAGATGTCACTCAGTGCGAGGCCCAGCACTGGGTCTGAGGAGCAGGTAGGAGCGACGAGGCCTACCCCCGGATCTAAGAAGAGGCCGGAGCCATCTGGGACACCTCCGGCAGCAGCAAAAAGACTCCGCACAGGGGAGAGTATGGAGGTAAATCCGAAATGTGCTGTTAGTTACTGTTAACGCAAATGCAGTGTACATTTATCTGTGCTGATTTATGTGCGCTGCTTTTTGTGGCAGTTGAAGGAGCAGGGGCCCTCAAGTCTATTGGGGTTGGAGGGGGCCGATGCCGAGGAACTTCTGCGCTTGGCGCGAGGAATCGTGGAACTCGGTCGTAAGAGCGAGAAGGAAGCCAAGGATGAGCTAACCGAAGTGGCTAGAGAGCTTCGGGCGCGCAACGATAGGTTAACACAAGACCTGGCCGAGGCGCGTAAGAGGGTAGCCTTGGTAGAAAACGAGGTAGCGCGTCTGCGCGGAGTGGAGGCAGAAACCGGTGTCCTCCAAGGGGAAATATTACAACTGCGGGCAGAGATGGAGGCTCGGGAAGCTGCAATAGTCGAAGGTCAAGAAGCGATGCTGAAAGCGTTCGCCGAGAAACTGTTCCAAACCAGCACGTTTCTTGACTTTCAGACAGACTTCGTCGCCGTCGAGGACAAGGCCACACGATCTGTGTTACTGGAGCAGATCAAGGAAATCTACCCGAATGTGGATGTATATCGTCCAAAATTCGGGTATGACTACGAGGCTGTGGCCGGGGTGGAGAAGGCCTATTACACAGCTCTATCGCATCTGCCGGAGTGGCCTCTATTGAAGGCTCTAGCAGAGAAGAAAAAAATTCTGAAGGCCGAGGATATTGCTAGTTGTGAGGTGGACCAGGACCAGGAATTCCTGGCATTCCGCCGGGGTGAGCTTGTCTCCGAGCCCCGAAACAAAGAACCCCCCCCCCCCCCCCCGGATGGAAGTTGTTGCCATGGCTGCGGATGAAGCTGCTGCAGTTAATACTGAGGAGGAGGCAAAAACGTCGGAGGGCCGGCGAGAGGAGGTGCCCGAGGATACTGAGGGGATCGAGACGGAGGTCAGTCGTTCCTCTCAAATTTAATGTAGTAGATAATAGGAGTAGATGTAAATCCCTTGTACTGGACCATGGATAATGTACTGCGATTTTGTTGAATATAATTGTTGTTTTTGAACTGAACTCCCGTTCATTGTATGTTTGAGATTGATCTTTCTCGTTGATTCTATTGTATGTTCAGAATACCGCTGAATTGCACGAAACGATAAAGAAGCTCATGCAATCATTGGAGTGGTTCCGCGGAGAGAAGAATAACTTGCAAATGCAAGTAGTGCCGAAGCTAGAAAAGCGGGTTGCCACTGCGGAGAGAAAGGCGAAGGAGGCTGAGGAGAAAGCCTTTGACCAGGAGTTGAAGTATTTGGCAAAAGTTGTTGAATTGGACCGAGTCCTCATCCATCAAAGGGAGTATGACCGGATATTGACTGAGTTTGGCTTACTGACATTTGAGGAAGTTGAGGCGCGGGTCGTAGAGATTCAGAATGAAATTTCAACACTTATGGCGAAGAGCCCAGCCGAGTCCTCGGAGCTCGTAAGAAAGCGGGAGGTGTTGGAGTTACTCCTCAACATGTACGAAGGATTGAAAGGCCGTGGCAGGTGGCGGCCCTCTGCCGAGGAATACATTGCGAGTTCAAGCCGGAGCCAAGGTACTTAAAAAACCCCCCGGAAGGGTAAAAAGAAGCCAGCGGGAAAGAGCAAAGGCATTATTATTCGAGAGCCAGTTCCAGTGACTACGGCCGAAGAAGAGCCCGCTGTTGTCACCGAAGAGGTAGTCGAAGAACTGGCCAAAGAAATTGAGGTAATAGCTCCCGAGGAATGGGATCCTGTGCAATGGGCCCAAACTCCGAGGTCTGCCCCGCAGCCAAGTAGTCGGGCTCGTACAAGAGACGAAATCCCCCGACAAGAGCCAAGGACGAGTCCGCGACATCGGGGGGCCCGAGGAGGGAAAGGAGCCAGAGCTCAAGGCCGAGGAACGACAAGATCCCGGAGGACACGACGTAGGTCCAGGAGTAGACCTCAACACCGGAGCACTGACTACTGGCTCGGAGGCCGTAGATAATTGTTTGTTTGTTTGTTGTTGTTTTTGGTTTTTTTTTTTTTTTTTTTTTGAAGGCTTATGTAAAGAACCTTTTGGCATCACCTCGAAAAAAATGTAATAAACGTTATGGTGTGCATAATTGTGTTAAGGAAAATAACGAGTTATTAACCAGAAGTAATAATTGTTTTAACGGGTGTTCGGGAACACGATATAGATAGCACCAATTTAAATCTCCCCGGACGGATCGGGCAGGAGTAAAATCTCCCCGGACGGATCTGGCGGGAGTAAAATCTCCCCGGACGGATCGGGCGGGAGTAAACACCTCTCCGGTTAAACAAGCGAGAGATTGATACGAGTCCGGGGACGAAACGTGAGTCTCCTCGGATGGACCGAGAGAGAGAGATTTAATTGTCCGGAGACGAATAATAATAATACGACTGCGCTAGGGCGTCCCCGTAACGTAGAAGAAAACACAGCAAGAGGTATAAACAAAGAGTATTTATTCAATGATGAATGCCGGAGCAAATTAAAGAATACAAAGATAAATAGTAATGAAAATGTTAGACAAATCAACTCCTAATCACACAACACTAAGAATCTGAAATGAGCTCGAAGATTATCAGTTTGAAAAATACACAACTGTTCGGCCAGAGTTGTGGCCGAAGCGAGCTTCGCGCAGAACTGAAAATAAATGAAATACACAATCGATTTTACGTGGTTCGTTCAAGATGAACTACATCCACGGAGGCAAGACACACCTCAATCCACTAAGATATCCAATCAATTACAGAAATTACACTCAGAAATGAATACGCCCAATTCTGGAACAAAATTAGGGCAGAAAACTATATCTCTCAAATTCTCTCTGTAATCTATGAAAACTGGAAATTGCTCGACGTAGTGTTGTTCTTCAGGAAGAGAGCTTTCCAATGATATAGGTCTTGTAGCTCGAATGTAACCAACCAAGAAGTTCTAACTGATTGAAGACGACTGCTGCTACCGGACAAATGTGACGGTTTATTCCGTCACAAACTGTAACAAACTCGTCACAACTGACGGTTATCCTCCAACAACCCTGAACCCGGTTTATTCTGTACAGACTTACTTCTTCACGCTAAAACCCGGTTTATCTACCCGGTTCTTCACTTCATGATCCCGGTTCCACATTCTAGACACATCCTATTTCAAAATATAGCTCACTTGATGATATTGAACACTTCCTCACAAATCTCCACCTCAATGAATCAAGTATGCCTCATCCTGCCTCTTCACTGCTTATCTGTCACTGCTCTTCATGACACTGCTCAAGCTGCAGCAAGCTCGAGCAATGCTCCACTTTGTTTCCAGGTACACCCTTTGTAAGAAAATCAGCAGGATTATGCAAAGTATGCACCTTCTTCACCTCCACAGACCCAGAATCTATGACATCTCTAGTAAAATGTAACCTCACATCAATGTGTTTTGACCTTTCATGAAATGCTTGGTGTTTCACAAGGTGTAAAGCACTTTGATTATCACAGTAGATTACCACACACTTTTGCTTGATATCCAAATCTCTCAACACCCCTTTCAACCAGATTGACTCCTTGATAGCTTCAGTTAAAGAGATATATTCTGCTTCTGTAGTTGATAGTGCCACAACAGATTGTTGTGCACTCCTCCAGCTGATGGCTGTCCCATATAAGGTAAACACAAATCCAGAAATTGACTTCCTTGTGTCCACGTTTGCTGCAAAATCAGAATCAGCAAACCCCTCCAATGCAACAGTACTCCCATCTGCTTTCTTCTCAAATTTCAGTGACATGTTCACTGATCCTTTTAGATACCTCATCACATGTTTCAGAGCTTCCCAGTGTTCAACTCCTGGATTTGACATGAACCTGCTTACCAAAGATACAGCATATGCCAAGTCAGGCCTGCTACAGATCATTCCATACATAAGACTTCCAACTCCACTTGCATAGGGAATATTGCTCATCTGTATGATCTCCTCTTCAGTATTTGGGCATTGTTCTTTGGAAAGTTTCTTCTGTAGATTAACTGAAGTGGAGAGAGGTTTGGCTTCATGCATATGAAACCTCTCCAATACTTTCTGTAGGTATTGTCTCTGAGATAACCAAAGTACTCCAGCTTCTCTGTCTCTTAGAATGTTCATTCCCAATATCTTCTTTGCTTCTCCCAGGTCCTTCATGTCAAACTCAGCATTAAGTCTATCCTTCAACCATTGTACTCTCTCCTTGTTTCTGCTGGCAATTAGCATGTCATCCACATACAATAGAAGAAAAACTTTATCTTGCTTTGAAACTTTGTTGAAGTAAACACAACTGTCATAAAGGCTTCTTACAAAGCCAGCACTGATCATGAAGTCATTGAACCTCTTGTTCCATTGTCTAGGACTTTGTTTAAGTCCATATAGTGACTTCTTCAGTAAACATACTTTGTCTTCTTTCCCAGGAACAACAAAACCTTCTGGCTGTTTCATATATATTTCCTCATTGAGTTCTCCATGTAAGAAAGCTGTCTTTACATCCAGTTGCTGTAGTTCCATATCCTCCTGTGTGACTTTTGATAAAAGCAACCTGATTGAGCAGTGCTTTACTACAGGAGAGAAGACCTCATTGTAATCAATTCCTTCTCTTTGTGTAAAGCCCCTGGCTACCAACCTTGCTTTAAACCTCACCTGTTTGGACCCAGCAGTTTCAAGTTTCTTCTTGTATATCCACTTGGAGCTTACCAGTTTCTGACCTTTTGGTTTCTCCACCAGTACCCAGGTCTTATTCTTTTCCAGAGACTCCATTTCTTCAGTCATTGCCTGTATCCAGTGTTCAACTTCTTCACAATCTAATGCTTCTTGAAAACTGCTAGGCTCTTGTGATTCCAGGTCTTCAGCAACACTTAAGGCATAATATACACTCCCTACTTGGCCATAGAAATCAGGTCTGTTGATTGTTCTTCTAGGCCTATCTCTTCCAATGCTGTATTCCCTGATATTTTGTGCAGGTCCAGTTTGTGCTTCTTCTTCAGATGATGAGTCACTGTCTTGTTCATCTGCTTGTGGTTGAGGTGTGTGATTATCTTCTGCAGGTTGCTCCACCTGAATTGATATCTCCTCTGTCTCTTTAGCAGCATCAAATTCTTCTTTAGAGCCTGTAGAAGTATAAGCCATCACATTCTCATTAAACTTCACATCTCTACTTGTGATTATCTTCTGATTTCCTTGTTCTAGGCACCACAATCTGTAACCCTTAATCCCATCCGGATATCCAAGAAACACACATCTGAGAGCCCTTGCATCTAATTTGTCTTGCTTGATGTGGGCATAAGCAAGACACCCAAACACCCTTAATCCTTCATAACTTGGTTTCTGTCCACTCCACACCTCTTCAGGTGTTTTGAACCCAATCACTGATGAGGATGACCTGTTAATGAGATAGCATGCTGTAGCAATGGTTTCTCCCCAAAACACCTTTGGCAACCCAGCATCCAACAGCATACACCTCACTCTTTCAAGGAGAGTCCTGTTAAACCTTTCTGCAACTCCATTCTGTTGAGGATTCATTGGCACAGTCCTGTGTCTCTTGATTCCTCTTTCTTCACAGAAGTTTGTAAACTCTGTAGAGAGGTACTCCAGTCCATTATCAGTCCTCAAGTGCTTCAGCTTCTTCCCTTTGACATTTTCCAGTTGGATCAACCATGTTTTGAACTTATGAAAGGCATCACTCTTGTTCTTCAGCAACATGATCCATACCTTTCTGCTGTAATCATCAATCAGGGACATGAAATATCTGGCACCACCATGGGATTCTGTTCTTGCAGGGCCCCATATGTCAGAGTGAACATAATCTAATGGTTCTTGAGTTGTATGAACTCCCTTTCCATAGGGCAACTTCTTGGATTTGCCCTGAGCACACTGATCACAGAACTCCAGTTCTTGATTTCCCAGATTTCCAATTACTCCACTCCTTGCCAATTCCTTCAGTCCTTTTTCTCCTATGTGTCCAAGTCTCTTATGCCATTTAGCAATCTCAGTATTGTTCAAGACCACATCTACACTTCCAACAATAGGTGAACCAATCAGGATAAATAGTCCATTATGCTGTCTTCCTTTTATCACCATTTTTCCATGTTTTGTGATATGCAAGAATCCCTCTACTGAGCTAAACTGACATCCACTGGTTACCAATGAGCCAAGAGATAGAAGATTCCTTTTAAGGCCAGGAACATACCTAACATTTGAGATGATTATGATCACTCCATCAAACATTCTTATGCTCACTGATCCAACCCCTTTGACCTTGCATGATTGGTCATTCCCCAGGAGAACATTTCCACCATCTTCTTTCTTCAGTTCATTAAACCATGACTGATGAGGACACATATGAAAAGAACACCCTGTGTCCAGGACCCATTCCATCACCATTCTTGAATCAGTAACATTTAATACTTCTGGAGGGTCTTGTTGATGATCAATGGCAGCAGCTTCTGCCCCTTGATTTCCAGCTTTCTTATTCTTCTTAGGACAGTCCTTCTTCAGGTGACCTGGCTGTTTACACTTGAAGCATTTCCTCTTTTCAACCCAGTCACTCCCCTTCTTAGGATTTGAATCCCCTGATTTTGGATCCTTAGCATTCTGACCCTTCTTGCCTTGCCACGGTTTCTTGAATTTGACATTCAGACCTTCTCCAGATTGCACCATGCCTTTGTCTCCTTGAGTCTGGAAGCATTTTGATCTCAGAGCCTTCACTATTCCATCATAGGACAGCTGCTCATCTCTCCCATACATCAAGGCATCCTTAAAGCTTTCCATGGATTTTGGAAGAATATTTAACACCATCAATGCCTTGTCATCCTCCTCCAGTTTCACATCCAGATCTTCCAATTCTTCAATCATCTTAATGAACTCATCAAGTTGATCAGAAATTACCTTGTCTTCTGTGATCTTGAAGGCCAACATCTTCTGCTTCAGGAACAGTTTGTTGGATACTGACTTTGATTGATACAGTTCTTCCAATCTCCTCCATGCTTCTAAGGAACTCTTGCATCTTGAAACCTCCCTCAACGGTTTATCACCTAAACACAAGAAGATAAGACTTAGGGCCTTCTTATCCACTGATGCAAACTTAGGTTTCTCTGTTTCTTCCCATGATTCCAGAGGTAACAGTGCAAGATCAAGGCCATTGTGAACCAGGACTGCGTTCATCTTGATTTTCCACAATGTGAAGTCATTCCTTCCAGTGAACTTCTCAAAATCCATCTTCATACCAGCCATTCCTCCTCTTACTTCAAGCTGTGCGAGTTGATTCCCACAGACGGCGCCACTTGTTAGACAAATCAACTCCTAATCACACAACACTAAGATTCTGAAATGAGCTCGAAGATTATCAGTTTGAAAAATACACAACTGTTCGGCCAGAGTTGTGGCCGAAGCGAGCTTCGCGCAGAACTGAAAATAAATGAATCACACAATCGATTTTACGTGGTTCGTTCAAGATAAACTACATCCACGGAGGCAAGACACACCTCAATCCACTAAGATATCCAATCAATTACAGAAATTACACTCAGAAATGAATACGCCCAATTCTGGAACAAAATTAGGGCAGAAAACTATATCTCTCAAATTCTCTCTGTAATCTATGAAAACTGGAAATTGCTCGACGTAGTGTTGTTCTTCAGGAAGAGAGCTTTCCAATGATATAGGTCTTGTAGCTCGAATGTAACCAACCAAGAAGTTCTAACTGATTGAAGACGACTGCTGCTACCGGACAAATGTGACGGTTTATTCCGTCACAAACTGTAACAAACTCGTCACAACTGACGGTTATCCTCCAACAACCCTGAACCCGGTTTATTCTGTACAGACTTACTTCTTCACGCTAAAACCCGATTTATCTACCCGGTTCTTCACTTCATGATCCCGGTTCCACATTCTAGACACATCCTATTTCAAAATATAGCTCACTTGATGATATTGAACACTTCCTCACAGAAAAAGTAGTGTACAATGATCATAAAGATAAGGATGATACTTGTCATTTGGCATTCACAGATAGAAGCGTCTCAAGTTAGTGACATGCCAGCCGCGGGGAATCAGGGTTCCGTCAAGATGCTCTAACTGATAGGATCCGGATTCGTGTGCAGCAACGATGCGATAAGGACCTTCCCAGGCGGCATGCAATTTACCCTCGGGGGCAGCCTTGCTAGCTGAGTTGAGCCGGAGTACCAAGTCTCCGACATTGAACTGGGTGCCTCGTACCCGGAGGTGATGATACCGAGCTGCACGTTGTTTATACCTTGCCTGCTGGATGAACGATTGATCACGACGATATTCAAGCTCATCTAAATTTGTGCGGAGAGCTTCATCATTATCTTCGGGAATCAATGTTACGAGGCGGGGACTTGGCACGCTGATTTCCGCCGGAATCACAGCTTCGGAGCCGTAAGTAAGGCTGTAGGGGGTCTCCCCGGTAGAGGTATGCGGCGTTGTGCGATAAGCCCATAGAACTTGCGGAAGGTTTTCGGCCCAAAGACCTTTAGCATTATCCAGGCGTTTCTTTATACCCATAAGCAGTGTACGATTAGTGACTTCGACCTGACCATTGGCTTGAGGGTGAGCAACCGAGGTGAAAATTTGTTTGATATGGAGCTCCTCGCACCATGACATGAAGGGATCGTTGGTAAATTGTTTGCCGTTATCCGAAATAATAGTGCTCGGTATGCCAAAACGACATACGATATTTCGCCAGACGAACTTCAAGATGTTTTGACCAGTGATGGCAGTAAGAGGTTCTGCTTCTACCTATTTAGTGAAGTAATCTACGGCGACCACAAGAAATCTCAATCCCCCCGGAGCGACCGGAAATGGGCCAACAATATCAATTCCCCACTGTATAAATGGCCACGCACTTTGAATTCCAGTGAGCTCGGTTTGTGGCAGGTGTTTCACACGAGAGTGCAGTTGACACTTGCTGCATTTGGTCACTAAGTCGTGGGCATCGTTAAACAAGGTTGGCCAATAATACCCCCATCGGAGAACTTTCTTGGCCAACGTTCGTGAGCCGATATGACTGGCACAGGCCCCTTCGTGAACCTCCCGAAGAACTTGATTAGCCTCGGCAGGAGCAAGGCACCGGAGATTCGGTTGTAGGTACGACCGTCGATACAAGACTCCATCATGAAAGGAGTATTTGGGGGCTTTAAGGACTATCTGCCGAGCTCGCAGCTTATCACTAGGTAGAGTTCCATCACGGAGATATTGAATAATAGGAGTCATCCAATTCGGATCACTATCAGTCAACACCGAGACCGTTGCCTCATGAATCGCCGGATGAAATGAATCTTCGACTATAATATCCGGAGGTACATTAGTGTGGACCGCGGAGGCCAATTTACTGAGCGCGTCAGCTTTAACATTCTGTGTACGTGGTACCTTCTGGACAACAACTGTATCAAAAATTGACATGAGTTTGAGTGTTAAAGCGAGATACCTGATCATCGTTTCATCCTTAGCGGCATAAGTACCCCGGATCTGATTGGATACAATCTCGGAATCCGTAAAGAGCTCAAGATGGCGGATAGCTAAGGATAGAGCGAGCCGGAGCCCGGCGAGAACTGCCTCGTATTCTGCTTCATTATTGGTCACCTTAAATTTGAACCGGATGACATGCTTAACTTCAAATCCTTCGGGGTCAATGAGAAGCACCCCGGCGCCACTCCCACGAACTGTAGAAGCACCATCCACATATAACTGCCACTTGTGAGTTGCGGTTTTAAGATTAGCAGGGCGGTGATCATCATTGTTTGCTGAAGATCCATGATTATTATCCCCGGGGGTCTCGGCCAAAAAATCTGCAAGTGCTTGACCCTTGATAGCTCGGCGAGGAAGAAATTGAATATCATACTCTCCTAGTTCAACAGCCCACTTGGCGAAGCGCCCTGACACCTCGGGCTCGACAAGAATCTGACGGATGGGATGGTTGGTTAGAACCCGTATTTCTTGCCCTTGGAAATATGGACGCAAACGCCGAGCCGCCATGACAAGAGCCAGCACTGTTTTTTCCAGCATGGAGTACCGTGTCTCCGCCCCATGAAGCACTCGGCTTGCGAAATACTCTGGATGTTGAACACCATTGACTTCTCTTACAAGAGCGGCGCTAATAGCTTCCTCGGCGGAAGCCAAATACATGTAGAGCGGCTCCCCGGAGAGAGGAACTGACAAAGTGGGCAGTTGCTGTATATGACGCTTCAAAGCCTCGAAAGCCTCAGTGCACTCCTGAGTCCACTCAAATGACTTCGCCTGTCTCAAAATTTTGAAGAATGGGAGTTGACGCTCTGCTGCTTTAGATAAAAAAGCGATTTAAGGCCGCCAAACCACCCGTGAGGCGTTGAACGTCTCTGAACGTCTTCGGTGGTTGCAGATCTAAAACATCCCGAAGCTTGGCCGGATTGGCCTGAAGACCATGTTGTGAAACCATATACCCAAGAAATTTTCCGGAACCAACGCCGAAAGTGCATTTTGCCGGATTAAGTCGCAAATTGTAACGCCGCAGAGTACGCAACGTTTCAACAATGTCTTGCACACATGAAGAATGAGAAGTACTTTTTATAACCAGATCATCAACGTAAACCTCGACGTTGCGGCCAATTTGATCGCGAAAAATGCGGTCCATGAGACGTTGATATGTGGCTCCAGCGTTCTTGAGCCCGAAGGGCATTTTCTTAAAAGCAAAACACCCAAAAGCAGTGATAAATGCCGTTTTGAGGGCATCCTGAGGATCCATGAAGATCTGGTGGTATCCCTTATACAGGTCTAAGAAACAAAGTGCCACGTACCCAGTAATGGCTTCAGCCTTTTGGTCGATGGAAGGTAAAGGATAACAGTCCTTCGGACAATGTTTATTGAGATCGGAGAAATCGACACACATTCGCCAGGCCCCGCTGGACTTTATCACCATCACTGGATTGGACAGCCAAGAGGGGTAAAACACTTCGAACAAGATGTCTGCATCCAAGAGTTGTTGCACCTCGATTCGAATGGCTGCATTTCGCTCCGGAGCGAACTTCCTTTGTTTTTGCTGTACAGGTTTAACGCTGGGATCGATGTTCAGCTTGTGGGTTATTACATCAGGAGAGACCCCGGGCATATCCAAAGGGGACCATGCGAAGACATCGGAATACTCTCGCAAAGTCTGGATGATGGCATGATGTAACCACGGCACATCCACGGCACCGACAGTTACAGTTTGTTCGGGCTTGGACGAATCAAGCGGCACCTGGACAGTGGTGTCCCCCAATAAGGTACATACATGAGGTTCAAGAGCCGATGATGCCACCTGAAGCTGCTGTGTGGGAGGGACCTTGGTTGTCTTTTTGAGTGCGACGTACATGCACTCCTTAGAAACCCGCTGACTACCGCGGATAGCCACTTCGCCATGTGAGGTGGGGAATTTTAGCGCGAGGTGGTATGTGGAGCATATGGCTTTGGCGGGAGTAAGCCAATCCCGACCCAAAATCATATTGTACGGGGACGGGGAGTTAACCACATAAAAATCCACAAAAATGGTTTTTATTGCTGGATAAGTGCCAAGAGACGCCGGGAGACTGATAACGCCTTCTGGCTGAACTTCTCCCTGGGTGAAAGTCTGCAGTGGCCCGGGGGCCGGCCGAAGTTGCTCCCGAGGAATTCCCATTTTTTGGAAACAGTCAGCGAATATAACACTCACTGCGGCTCCATTATCTACGAAGACTCGCTTTATCGTAACATTGGCTACAACCATATCGATGACGATGGCGTCAGTATGGGGTGTAATCTCTGGAACCGGGTCTCTATCTGTGAAACTGATAGTTTCAGACTGATGTAGGCGCTTATGACGCGGCTCCTCGGGAGGAGGACGGCGTGCCTCTGCCTTCAACGCATTTCGAGAAGCCCCCGTGGGAAGGGCCCCATATATCACGTTTATTACGTGAGTAGGTGCATTGTCTCCGGGTCCTCCCGGAGGAGGAGGTGGTGGCAAAAAACGAGGTTGTTGGCGATTGCCAGGGTCTTGCCGCGCATAATTGTTAGACCCCGGCCGATTATTTTGCCACGGCGGCCGGTTTTGTTGTGAACCCCGGTCGTGATAACCTCCGCGGTTGAGAGACGAACTCCCATTTTGATTCGTACGAGGCTTGTCATCGGTCCGCGCAATATATTGTTGCAAGAGACCTTTCCTTAAACAATCCTCAATTTCCTTGCTGAGCTCCCGGCACTCCTCCGTCTCGTGCCCATGATCTCGGTGGTATGCACACCACTTTCCGCGGTTTCGCTTTTCAGGCGGGGCGGTCATCCGCGGACAGGGCCGTAAATCATTCTTGTGAACAGAAAGAATTTCAGCTCGCGATTTTGTCAGCGGGGTGAATTGTGGAATATCCCCCCGAGGTTCTGAACGCCCCGGGTTCAGACGAGAAAAGGCACTAGGTCGTGTGCTGGGCCCAACCTGTGCCCTGTCGGACTGCCGCTTGCTAGCATGTTTCTCACGTTTGCGACGAGTCTGCTCCTCGGTCTTAGCATATCTGCACACAGTATTAAACAGTGCTCGAGTTGTGACCGGTGGATTACGAACCAGCTCGGTGTAGAGTGGTCCGGGACGGAGTCCATTCATGAATGCATTGATGATAACATCATCTGAGCAACTTCCTACCTTGAGACTCTCCGCTGTAAAGCGGTCAAGAAATTGGGTAACGGTTTCGCCGTCCCGTTGTTCCATATTCATGAGGTCGGCCAGGGTGGCCATGGGCTTCGCACGTGCTTCAAAACGCGCCCAAAAGTGCTCGGCAAGTTCTCTAAAAGAGGATACGCTATTGCGAGGGAGAGAATCAAACCAAACCCGAGCTTCATCCTGAAGATACTCGGGGAAAATCTTACAGTAATGAAGGGATGTTGTATGATCGCGGCTGAGCATGTTGTGCCTAAAAGCTCCAAGAAAATTGGCTGGATCCCCCGTGCCGTCGTAAGGGGGTATGGCAGGCCTTTTGAACCCTTCGGGAAGGGAGGTGGCCATGATTTCTTGAGAGAACGGTGTGATAATGTCCCCATTGGCATCAAGGCCTAGGATTCTGTCTAGTTCGACATTGCGTTGGACTCGCTCATACTCCTGAAGATCTAGAGTATGAGGATTGGCATAACGAACTCTTTTAGCCACGTTAAGTGGACGGCGGCGATCGGCATCTGCAGGTTCGTCGTTGCGCTGTCTTGACCCATTAGAACTCCCATGGTCCTCGGGAGAACCAGGTCGCTCCCGTCGCCGATCCTGACGCCCGCGGTGCACTGGGTCTTGTCGATCGTGCGAGTGCTGACGATGTGGATGTACTGCGGGATTGATAGCGTGTCCGGCAGGTCCATCAGGATTCAGGCGATTGGCCGCCCAGTCTTGAAGAACATGAGCATGCTCTCGTAGGAAAGCCTGGAGTAATTCTGGAGTCACCTGAATATTAACCTGCGGCTGTGCGGCAGCGGGATTAGGGTTTTGCATGTCTTGTGGAGGTGGAGGTAAAAACTGGTTGTCCGGATTCATGGCTGGGCCTTGATTGCCCTGATGATGAGATGTATCCCTCATCGGCGATTGCCTCGGCGGCATAACCTGATCCACGGGTGGATCTTGATTGGCTTGATCACCCTGGCGAGATTGATTTAGGCGAGTCATCACCATGATATATCGAATGCACTATTGATATCAAAAACCACTTGCGTTCCCACAGACGGCGCCAATTGATAAAGCTCAATCCGGTATCCAATCAATTCAGCTAGAAATGAGTGCAAGAAATATAAAAACACGCAAGATATGCGTGGTTCGATCCGGAGATCTACGTCCACGGGCTGAAAATGACACCTGCCGAGGTGTTTTCTTTACTATTGTATTGAAATTACACACTACTGTTTCAGAGTACTCAAGAGCCAACCCTAATTCCGAGTTCTGTTCTCATATTTATAATGTTCCCTCCTAAACCTTAACTAACTCCCTATTATTACGCCTATTTTCCGTTGTATGGCAGTTGGAAGCGGATCGTGGGCCTTGAATCGCGGAACACGCCGCAGTTGGGCCGCGCCGCATTATTTGGGACGCACACTTCTGGGCCGTCTGGGCCGGTTAGTGGGCCAAAGTGTTAACCCGACCCAAAGTGACTGGGCCATACCCATCAGGAAGGCATGTCATCTACCGGTTGAATTGGAGCATAGAGCGTATTGGGCAGTCAAGAAGCTGAATTTCGACTTCGAAGCTGCTGGAAAAGAGCGACTCTTAAAGCTCAACGAATTGGAGGAGTTTAGACAACAAGCTTTCGACAACTCCAGCTTGTACAAAGAATGGGTCAAGAAGTTCCACGACCGAATGATCACGAATCGCGTATTTAAAGCTGGGGAACAAGTTCTCTTGTTCAACTCTCGTCTACGACTTTTTCTGGGCAAGCTGAAATCTCGATGGTCCGGGCCATTCACAATCAAAATTGTCCGAGTATCGGGTGTAGTGGAGCTATTGAATCAAGACGGGAGCACATTTCTCGTGAATGGACAACGCATAAAGAAATACTACAAGTCCGACCAAATTCAAACCGTACATGAAGTGCGGTTGAAAGAAGCAAAGTAGCGTCAAAGGTCGTCAAGCTTGAGACGTAAAACAAGCGCTTGTCGGGAGGCAACCCGATATTGAGTATTTTTGCATTGTCTTTAAATTCTTTTTAGTTTATGGTAATTTTATGTTTTTTGTTTCGTTTTTCATTCTTAGGACTCAATATGGACGAGTAGTGCAAGAAACGGGGGTTGAAAAGACAAAAAATGGCGTGTGGAAGGAAAACGGAGTAACACAGCCGTGTCACTTGATAAACATGGTCGTGTCAAAACTAGCGTAAAAGGGTGAAATCCACTGGAAAGCAACACGGCCGCTTCATTAACTGACACGGCCGCGTCCAATTAAGCTCAAGATCAACACGGCCGCGTCTCGCAAATGACACGGCCGTGTCAAAAGATGGCTCAGAATGAAAAATAGGCTGGAATACAACACGACCGTGTCACATACTGAACACGGCCGTGTCAAAAACGCCTCAGAAAACTAGTTTTGGTTTAACTCCAACACGGCCGTGTCGCATGTTAACACGGCCGTGTCAAAAGAGGGCTCAAACAGTCAAAACACGCTGGAATGCAACACGGCCGTGTCACATACTGAACACGGTCGTGTCAAAAGTGCCCCAGAAATACAGGTTTGATTCCAACTCAACACGGCCATGTCACATTACAACACGGCCGTGTCACCCTTCCACAGCTTCAAAAACGCGAATTCAGGTTTAAAGTCACCCTATTCTTTTCTCTTTCGCTACACGCACGAAGAACACAAAAATTCACCCACACTTCACCAATTCACACACAAACACACTCAAATTCACCCACAATCCAACTCAAACACAATCACACACTCTAATTCACTCACTACCTCCACCAAAGTTGGAAATTTCGACCCACTTCCAAGGACCTAGGGCACATTCCGAATTGGGTTTTCTCCGACTAAATTTCTCCGGTAAGTGAAGCTAACCCCTATTAGTATGTTTCCCATTCAATTTTGATGCTTAATTTGTATTGGGGATAAATTAATTTCATGATTCAAGTGAGTATTGTAGTACCTATGTGTTAAATAATACAATTTGGGTATGAACTTGTGCGAGTAGTGAATGGGGTTACGTAATGAGTATAAATTGTTGTGATTGTTGCTAGAATTAGATGAAAATGTTTTGGTTAGCATGGAACGAGCACCCCGAGATTGAAATTCATGTGTTGGACTCATTGAGGCATAGTATCAAACATGTTATGTGCATGGTTTATGTTGATGTTATGTCACTTGATTTCTATTCCTTATAGCAATTCTACATATTGTACGACTTAATGGAATTATGATGCATGCTCCAGTTGCTAAAATTCGAAGTTTCATTATTTAACGATCTCCCAAGTGAAGTAGGTAGGAGTTGAGCATAGGATAGGGGGTATATAACGCATAAATGTCTCGGGTGTCACTAGCCTATGAATATCTTGTTATATTCGTTGGCATAATTCATTTTCGTCTATGATTATGCTAAACTAAGGATTGTGGCACTATTGATTTGTGTGTTGTTGAGTGTGTGCACAGGATTTTAAACAATGGCACCACCGAAAGGACAATCTAGTCGTAGCAGAGGCAAGCAAGTCATGGTTGAAGACACCCCCGCTGTCAACCCAAATGACAGTCAGAACCTTTTCGGGTTCTCTTTGACGGAGGTGGAACATAAGACTCGGTTTGAGGAGCTTATGCATCGCACTGTCATTCCCACACGGTTTGGCAGTGATAACTTGACTCGGGCCATGGGCATTCATGACAATGTCCGTACTTTGCTCAACCGAGTCGGGCTACTTCAGCTCATGAGGACGCAACAGACATACAGACGGATCACCCTCGAGTTCTTGAGCACATTCCACATTATTGCAGCCAGCTCTTTTCGCTCCACCCATCCGGATGGAATCACGTTCCAATTGATGGGGAAAGTTCAAACATTGACCTACGATGAGCTGGACAAGATATATGGCTTTCCGACTTTTGCAAAAGTGACTCCACCGGAGGTATTTGACCCGCACTCTTTTTGGGCATTGTTGACGGCTGCACCACCAATTGTAGCCGCTCAACCGTATATCTCCAAGGCAGCCAAAGCTTCCTGGATTCGTAATCCAGTCATTCGGTATATACAGAAGTTGCTGGCCTACCCGCTTTTTGCTCGGCGTGAAGTGGGAGCTGTGAGACAGAGTGAATTGCATATGTTGTGGAACATTTTGCATGGGTATAAGGTGGACTACACACGGATATTGATGGAGCACCTGGAGAATGTCATCCGGAAACAAAAGGACAGCATCATGATTGGAGGATTGATCACTCCAATTGCAGCTGCGTTTGATGACATCGACTTAACGGAGATGGAGCCGGTGAGAGGTGAAGTCCAATTTACATGGGACTTACTTGAATTGATGCAAGTGGTGGTCCTCGGTGAGGATGGGACTGTTCCGTATGTTTACCAAAATGTTGGCCCCTACCTTCGTCTACCATATGAGTTAGGGACAGCGGTTACCGGAGTCCATGATACAGCGAATTTGTCACTATCCACTGAAGACCATCTCCAGCACTCCCAACCACCGAACTCCGAGGTGTTTCAGTCTAGGCTACCAGCTGAGCAAAGTAGCCACACTCCGAGACAGCCCCGGAAGAAACGAGCATCTACGACAGTTGCTTCTCCATCGGAGCTCAATGACGACATGGTTGGCATCATCAACTCATTACGGGATGATGTTCGCCTCCATACTGAGTCGATGCAGACGTTCCAAACATCGATAGAGAGGCACCGAACGGAGGTCCGGGGATCACTTCAGACTATCCACTCCGAATTACATGCTCAACGAGGAGTACTCAACACACTGCTGCAAAGAAGTGATGAAGACCGTTTGTGGAGACAGCAGCAACAGAGTCAATGGGAGGCAATGTCACAGTTTTGGAGCCAATATGGGTTCCATCCTCCGCCTCCGCCTCAGTGATTTGTAAGTTAGCACCAAGGCGTTCCAGTTTTTCCTCCAAACGTTGGCTTCTAGCCAAGTTTGGGGGAGGGGGTGAACTGTGAACGTCTTGGCCGCTATGTTTATTGTTTTGTTGTTATTTATGTTTTATGGTCTTATTGGTCATTTAGTTGTGTAATTGCAAAATTTGAATGAGGAATTGATTGGTTGAGTATTGGTTGAACTTGTAGTTAAGTGAGTTGTTGGGTCTGTGAGCCCTTTGCTTGATTGATACTTTTATTTTGGGGTCTGTGTGCCCATTGCTATCAAGAACGTGCTATGATTTTGATTTTGAGTATCGGGTCTGTGTGCCCAAGTATTTGTTAAAATTGGTGTTGATGGATGTGTGCACTCAAGTTCTTTGTTTTAATTTGTCCATAATTGAGTTTTAGAGTTTAGTTTTTTTTTTAGTTAGAGTCAAAAGGAAAAAATGCAAACCTAAGGAGTAATTGTTGCAAATTTGGGGAAAAGATGGATGGTAAAGTGTTAATGATGATACGATTTTACGCATGAATTTGAAAATTGACACAAGAGTTGAGCATGATAGGCAATTTGAAACGAAATTGAGTTAAACTAAGAACGTTGATCAAAATGACCCGTGTGAGAAATTGAGCCTAAAAAGTGACTTCTATTTATGAAGTGCTATATTTTCTTTCGGTGTGAGTTTGATTGGATATATGTCTTGGTTTCTAGAACTTGCCTTGAGACTGCGTTAAGAATAGGTCAAAAGTGTAATGTGACTTAGGGAGTGATATAGGCAATTTTTGTTTCGTACCCAATTATTGAGCCTTGAACTAACCTTTTTACCCGGAATTTTTGTGCAAAAGTATCCCTAGTTAGCCCACTTGAGCCTTATAAGCCTTATTTATTCATAACCTAACACTGTCAGCCGAAACCTTTTGATTTAACTCTTTTGGCCCTAATTGAATTAATCAAGTTAGAGGGAGGAGAATTGGAAGGAAATTGGGTGAAAAATTTGTGAGAAGGAATGGGAAGTAGGGATATTTTCGAAAAAATGAAGGAAATAAGAGAAAAGTGATAGGTGAAAGCCAAGAAAAAAAACAGCCTCTCCTAGTGAAATCCAAAAAAAAAAAAAAAAAAAAAAGAAGAAGAAGAAGTTTGTTGTTTTTAGTATTTTTTAGGAGAGGCTAGGATATAAATAATTGAATGTGAATTTGAATAGGAAAATTGGGTAGTCCCAAGATGTGGTACCCGCAGAAATGAAAATCACTTGAGTTGTACGGGCTTTTGGAAGGTGAAGAAATCACCTTAAGGGGTGAATTGCTGAGACGGGAAGAGTGAGATTGAGTGTTTGTATTGAGGGGTAGTGGAGTTATATATATATATAACTTGATTAGTCCAATACATAGTCACTTGTATCCAAATATGTCCCACCTTACCTTAAACCAACACTACAACCAAATATAAGTCCTAATTGATTCTTTGTCACTTATATTAATGTACTGAATTCGATGTAGACAATTGGCAAGCCTATGGGAGCGTATAGTCCAATTTGAGTGAAATTTCAAATTCTAGCTATAAACACTTGAGAGATGAGAGAAACACTTACCTGGTGAGGATCAAAAGTTTTGAAGGTTTAAGTCTCGAAAGTAGTAGATTTTTGCACTATCGTACATGCTCGTTTATACTACGGTGTCTAGGCTTTTGAAAAAAATCATTCTGAAACTAATTTATCATCCAATCGCCCTAAGTACATGAATTAATGTGTTCGGGATGAACAACAGTTTAAGTTTGGGGGATTTTGATGCACGTTGATTATGCATGTAATTAGGTCGATATATGGTATTATTTTATAGGAATTATGTGCATAAATGGTTAGAAATTATATGAAATCTGATATAAGTGACCAATTGACATACTCGACTTGTTTTAAGGTATTTTGAGCATTTTCAGGCTAAAAAGTTGTGATTTACGACTACCGAACAAGAAAACAAGTTGAAACGGAGTAAAAATCGGCCCAAAGTAGTGAAAATCAGTGAGAACCGGCCCGAACCGTCCAAGAACCGGTCCAAATTGGTCCAAACCGGTCCAAACCGGTCCAGGAGCAAAACGGAGCAAGAACCGACGCGGCCGTGTCACATTAGCAACACGGCCGTGTCAAAAGTGGTATGCAACGCTTAAATTGGCTCTGGAATAGAACACGGCCGTGTCACAAAGCAACACGGCCGTGTCAAATTGTTGCTGGAAATAGGAGCTTTGCAAAGCGACACGGCCGTGTCATTTAAGCAACACGGCCGTGTGAAAAGGCTCGTCGATTGTTAAAATCCTGTTTTAATTGAGGATTTGATTTCCTAATTCGATTGGGATTATCTAACTCTATAAAATGGATTCAAGTGCTTCTTAAAACGAGCGAACACACATATTATCCGAGTTTGAGGCACGAGACGACTTGGACGACAACGAAGATTCGATCAACGGGACGATTTACTCGGGTTTAGTAAATTTTCCTAGTTTAATTCTTTAGAATGTTTTGTCTTGAATATTGTATTGAATTGAGCCTAGGCATGAGTAGCTAAGCTATTCGTGTCCTAGGGTTAGAAAGTAGGAATTATTTATGACAATGTTTTTATTTATGTTTTAACTTATTGAATTCCGTTCTTTGATATGTTTGTCTTTATTTCCGTTTTAACAACTAAATTTGGACTGGCCATCTAGGTTTAGTAATTTTGTTTAACAAATCCGCTTCGAGAGAAGGGGTTTATTATTAGACGTACGATATAGAGCGCAATTGTCTATGACTGTGTAGGCATAAGTTTATGAACTGTTTGGAGTTTCTACGATTAATTGACTCGAGAGGGTAATTGTCTTAGTTAATCAACGATCTAATTACTTCGAGAGGAGAGTTAGGTTAATATTGCGCCGCTTAATAAACATTAGATCGGTTAAAATCAATAAGTTAATTCTAATCATCATTGGAAGAAATATTCTGAAATCGATACCCTAGGATGCTGTTTTCCCTTGATTGTTAATTATTCGTGGTTTTCAAGTTTGAATTTAGAGTTAATTAAGTATTCTAATCAGTAAAATCAATCTTTCTTGAATTAGTGTCTAGTTAGGATATTCCTAGAATATTGAGGTATCAAACTACCTAAAAACCCTATTCCTTGTGGGATCGACCTTGACAATAGTACTACACCTACATCCGTACACTTGCGGAACACTAGGTTAGAAACCGATGTGTCAAAGATCTCGGCCGAGATGGACAATGCATCTCGGCCGAGATGACTCTCCACGAAAAATCCAGATTAGCAAGAGATTAAGTCTCGGCCGAGATGAACCCCAATCTCGGCCGAGATGAGTCAAACCCTAGCAAGCCTTGGTTTTCCCTTTTCACGTCTCGGCCGAGATTCAATTACATATAGGCCGATATCAGCCTTCGATTCACCTAGCAGAAAATCCTCTTTTCACTTCTCGGTCGAGACACATTTGAATCTCAGCTGAGATTTTATGCCCTATTTTAACATTATGAATTCGATTTTGCCTTAAACTAAAGTGACAACTCTTCCCCTATATATATAAGTTCCATTTCGAATTTGATCTATCCAAGAATACAATTCCAGCCATTTTCTAGCCACCAAAGCCACCAAGGAGGGATATTGGGCAAGAGATTGAAGGATCATCGTCTCCAATTGACATCTTGGGTTTCATTTATCTTAGTATCATGTTTTCATGCTTTTTTACTTATTTTCTGTTTGTTTTAGCTTCTATGGGTGAGTAGCACCCTTATTTCAGCCCCTGATCATTAGTTGAACCTTGGATTGAGAATGTTTATATAATTTTTACGGTTGTTAACCGATTGGATTATGTTTTTGGAATGTTCTATGTTATTTGAGATTGTTGATTCACACTTATGAATTGAATTGTGGTTTGATCACCCATTTGAATATTTGTTTGTGTGTTGCTAGAATTTGGCTTATAATCCGTAATTGTTATGAATCTGATTCCCGTGTAGCAAACAATAGATTTATTTTATTGAGGATAACATAGAATTCGACCACTAAAACCGAGCTTACGAGTTTTATGTTGAATCTACTCCGTTGTCTTGATTCTTAAAGCACTTGACTATTGATTCTTAAAGAGTTTATTTTAGGAATTCATAAGTTGAGTAGGATTAATTGAAGAGCTTGTTTTGATTAATCATACTTAAGAAACAACAAGATTGATAGAGCTTGTTATTAATCTTGGAGTAGGAGTTCTAAGGCTAACAAATAGGGTAATAACATCAATTACATAGATTATTCGAAACAAGGGGATACTTGATCAAGGGTTGAATCATTTAATTATATTTTAAAATCCAAAAATCAATCTACTTATCTTGTCATCTTATGTTAATTGAATCTTAAGTTTACTTGATCATAGTTTAATAGTTGTTCTTGGTAATCACTAGTAGTTTATAGTTGGATAATCAATCCCCCCCCCCCCGCCCCTTCTTATTGCTTTTCATTATTTATTCCTACTTTTATTTAAATTTTGCAATCGCTTGATCTATCAAAATGACACTAGACTACCGTTCCTCATGGGTTCGACCCGATTTACCGCTCTACTTGTAGAGTTGGGAATCGAAAAAATATAAATATAAATTAATTTGGTACATGCGGTCCAACGACCCGCTAGCGCTACCAAATATACAGTCAACTATTTCTTTTATTTTTTAGATTTTTCGACTTTTCTCAGTTTTCATTTTTTTTTAAATGAAAAATATTTACAACCAATGGAGAGGTTAATAATCTCAATTTTTGCCTATTTTGTATGAATCCTTTCACCCTTCAACATTTTCGACTAGTCAACCCACATTTGACCCCAACTCTCCAACCCAACTACTTTTCAACCGCCTCCCTCATACTCTTATAGTCTATTTGGGTTCAAAGGCTAAATGAAAAGGAAATTGGCTGGTAAAGTTGGCTATCAAAAAAAAAAAACTTTAAGCTCAAGGGGGCTTAACTAGAGACAATTTCATATTTGGTAAAAAGGGGATATTTTCAAGCTTTTGAAATAGGTTCAAATCAAGAAGTGCCTAAAATCATTTTCAATGCCACAACATGTACCGACTTATTCAAAGTAGAGAATCAGGGCAAGTTCTAGAGGAAAATGCATGCATTCAATGAATTTCACACCGGAAGAAATTTTGAATTATTATTAAAGTGGGAGTATCATTTTAAGGCTAAAACAATCACTTGGTAAAAATTTTGATCCCAAGTTTTGAATGCAAGTTGATTTTGCTTCAAAATCCTATCGTGCTCTATCAAGTACCATTTTCAAAAATTTTGTTCAAAAATTTTCATCATTAACCAATGCCTACCACCCCCACCCCAAACTTGGTTGGAAACCAAGTTTGTGGAAAATAGGAGTACGAGTTGGTGCTCGTCGAATTTAACCAATTATTGACCGTTTTAGCTAAAGCCACTAATTAACTAACTAACTTAACAAAAATCCTACTCCTAGAATGTGCAAGGTATCAAAATTTACTATAAACAATATCAAAATAAACCAAAACAACCAAAAGATAGCAATTAGCTCACAGGCCAAGTAATCTCATCAATAGGCAAGGCCAAGTCAATCATTAACAATCAAGCCAAAGGTCAAATCACAATTGACACACAGGCCGTCAAATCAATCCAAAAGGAACAAAATTTCAAATGGCTCACAGGCCAATACCAACAATAACAGTGTAAAGTGACAGAAGTGAGGGCACACAGGCCAATAGCATAAACATTAAAGGGAGATAAGAAGGGGTAGGAGGGGGTTCGGGAAGTTTGAGCGGTCGAGATGTCTTACCCTCTTGTTCTCTCCCCAAACTTAGTTTTCAACTAAGTTTGTGAACGAGGAGTAAGGCTTTCTCGGTACTCTACTCACAAAGATCGAGAAGGCCGGGAGCTCAAGCCGATGAAACATACTTTGATGGTGTTGAAGAGGTCAAGGAGCTTGGTCAGGTTTTCTTTAATGGTCTCTTTAATGCCTCTGAATTCAGCTCCAATTGTCGTCCTCATTTCCACCAGTTCGGCTCTGATTCCTTTGATTTTGTCTCCCATTGCAGCCACCAGTCCTTCTTGTCGTTCCTAGAACTCTGATTGAGATAACACAGTCAGTGCTGGTCTCTTCTTTGATGGTCTGTCTGGTTGGCTACTACCTTCTCCCGCGCCTCCCATGCTCCGAACCCTTGCCACCGGACGTGGCTTCGTTGCTCTCTTGAACTTGGTCAATTCTTCACTGGTTGGCTCTTTGGACGCATTGATGTGCGCCTCTGAGCTCAGTTCCACATTCAATTTGCTTTCCAAGTTGGTGATGTACGTTAGCCCGGGGTTAGGTAGGCGGAGGTAGGGTCCCTCGTTTTGGAGGACATAAGCGAAAGACGGTCTCGAGGTTCCCACTTTATTCCCGAGCATTTCTATTCGCATATTCTCCATCTCCCTCCAATCCAAGTTATAATCATTGCTGATAGGTGTGTATTCTCGGAGGGGCACGATGTAATGCTCAAGAATGGGGGTAATCAAGGCCCCGCAGTAAACCGGGTCTGGGACCTTCGTTTCCTCTTCTTTTTTGTCCTCAACTCCTTTACTGTCTTCTCAAAGCTCATTATCAGATCTTCTTGGAAATCCCTCAACGTTCTGTTCATAATTGCCCACAAAATCTCCATCTCATATAATCGAGGAGAATTGATCTCCTTCCTAGCACAGATTGTCGAGCTCAGCAACGTCTGCAAATATTTGACAACCGGGCTTCGTATCGAAGTCAACCTGGAGCTCCTTGGGTCGTAAGCCTGTGGTGCAACTATTCCAGGGACGGCAGTGATTTGCCCCTAGAATTGTTGCACATCGAACTCTCGTAGAGTACCCGCATCGCCAACAGTTGGCCTTTTGAAGTCATATATAGCCCTCAAGTGGTCGTGGCTCAAGGTCTTCGTCTCATTTAGAAGTTGAAAATTGATGTTGTAGACCTTTGTCGTGCAGGAAAGTGACTCCTCCTCGATTTCGAGAGTGCTAAAGAATTCTAGCACAAACTTGAGGAAGGTAGGTCGAGGTGCTAGGCATTGGGCGAGCCCTGCTTTTTCTAAGAGATCATTGACGTTTTCCCTTATGCCCATGGCGTCCAAAATCTTTGGATCACCAAAACGGGTTGCCGACACCCCTCTCATTATCAATTTGTCAAACCTCTTCTTTTGATCGTCTGTGCTCAGAATTATATCGAAGTCGGATGGTTTTGTGGGTTTATCTATGGTTGTTGGAGTTTCTGGAATCGGAGCCTCTGGTGTGTGCTCAACTGCTTTCTCTTTGCCCTTGGCCTGACTTTTTCTGATTTTCTGTATTACACGCCTACTTGAGGTGCCCTCTTGACTGGTGTTCTTCTTCGTCTTTTTCGGTGGTTCCATTGCTTACCTGTAACTAGTCAAAAACACACACATTAAACTTAAGTTGAAAAATGAAATATCAAACTTATATATCCACCATCATTTATCCAAGGATGAAACAATTTCACACTCATTATTCTTCAATCATGAATCAATTATCTAGCCCAAATAGCCCAAATTGACAATCAAATCAACAAAAATAAGTCAAATAGATTTAATGTGTTCTAACATATATCAAGTCATTTCAGACGATTACACATAAATCATTTTAGCTCAAAAATTGAAATGACGATCATATTAATCAAGCAAAAAGGCTATACAATCCATATACATGTTCGAAGAGTATTCACAATCCTAATTCACAAATGTCTCACCCAATCCTAACCCCTAGTCTATAAATATCGCATATCATCATCAAATTTGTATTCCTAATCGGCAAACAAATCAATTCGGCTATCAAATTACACAATATTGAAATTTTTCAACCAAATTCAATAAAACCAACTAAAAATATGAAATTGACGTCCTATCATGCATCAAATTCAACAATAAATAGCACAAAAGTAATAGGATGTGATAGCAATACGTACCGGACGAGTTTAGATGAAGAAGATTCGAAAATTTCCTTTCGCCCTTTTTTCAACCCGAGCTCAAAACCGTTTAGGCCGAGATGCATTGTGTGCCTCGGCCGAGATTCCTTCCCCTGTACTTTTCCTTTATTTTGATCCTCTTCACCCCCATTACATGCTATCTCTTGATTATTTTGATCTATACCTGCACATATCTCAACAAAAACATCAAATATGCCACAAGGCATTTATTAAGCTACTAAACTATGAATTTAAAGTGTAAAAATTTAAAGATACCACCGGGTTGCCTCCCGACAAGCGCCTTTGTTTAACGTCGTTGGCTCGACGGATGTTCATTTAGCTCAATGGTGGATCTTCTACCCATTCCTCTTCAACCGGGTTCTTGACAACCTACAAAATACGGCTTGAGCAATTGTCCATTCACTTTGAAAACTTTGCCCGTTTTACCGCTTTCTATCTCAATGGCTCCATGTGGAGATACCTTCTTTACTATGAATGATCAAATCCACCTTGATCGAAGCTTTCCAGGAAATAATTTCAACCTCGAGTGGTACATAAGTACCTTCTCTCCAACCACGAAATTTTTCCGGGAGATTCTTGCATCATGGAAGGCCTTGGTTTTCTCCTTATATATCAAAGCATTTTCGAAAGCTTCATTTCTAATCTATTCTAGTTGTTGGAGTTGAAGTTTCTGGTGCACACCCACCTCATCTAAGCTCAAGTTACATCTCCGGATAGCCCAATAGGCTTTGTGCTCGAGTTCAAGCGGAAGATGACACGATTTGCCATAAACAAGGCGATATGAGGGCATACCTATAGGCGTTTTGTAGCAGTTCTGTATGCCCATAAAGCATCATCCAGCCTCAAACTCCAGTCTTTACGGTTCGGTTGGACAGTTTTTTCTAGCACTGATTTGATTTCTCGATTTGAAGTCTCAGCTAGCCCATTCGTTTGTTGATGATATGGGGTAGACACTTTATGCAAAACTAGGTATTTCTTAAAGAGTGCTTCGATGGTCCGGTTGCAAAAGTGTGTACCCCTATCACTTATGATGGCTCTCGGAATCCCAAATCTTGCAAATATGTTGGACTTGATAAAATCCACCAGAACCTTTGAATCGTTTGTACGAGTAGCCCTTGCTTCCGCCCATTTGGACATATAGTTCACAGCCAATAGGATATAGAGATTACCATAAGATGATGGGAACGGGCCCATGAAGTCCATGGCCCAAATATCGAAGATTTCGCACACCATTATTGGCTGTTGGGGCATTTCATTCCTTTGGGACACGTTCCCTGTTCTTTGACATCTTTCACAAGTCTTGCAAAAGGAAAGGGCAACTCTAAATATGGTGGGCCAAAACAATCCACTCTCAAGAACTTTATGAGTCGTCCTCTTCGGCCCGAAGTGTTCACCACAAGCATATGAATGACAGAAGTTAAGCACTGATTGAATCTCATCTTCAGGGATGCACCTCCTAATCACCTGATCCGACCCATACATCCACAAATAGGGGTCATCCCAAATAAAATACTTCGACTTGCTCCTCAGTCTATCTTTTTGAGCCTTGCTCATCCCACTGGGAAATCGCTTGGAAACCAAATAGTTTACAATGTTAGCATACCAAGGAACCTTCGAGTTGGATACTATGAACAGCTGCTCGTCTGGAAAACTCTCTCGAAGAGGCAATTCTATCCCCTCTTGGCTTACTCTGCTCAAGTGATCGGCTATAGAATTTTCAGCACCCTTTTTATCTTTAATTTCCAAATCGAACTCCTGTAATAGCAAGATCCAACGTATCAGTATGGGCTTTGCTTCCTTCTTTGCCATAAGGAACCTAAGGCAACATGATCAGTAAACACGATGATTTTGGTCCCAACTAGATAGGACTTGAATTTCTCAAGCGCAAAAACAACAGTGAGGAGTTCCTTTTCAGTGGTGGTATAGTTGGCCTAGGCCGGATTCAGTGTTTGAGAAGCATAGTAAATCACATGTGCCACTTTTTCTCTTCTTTGCCTAGGACTGCACCCACTGCTTGATCACTAGCATCACACATTACCTAGAAAGGAAGCTACCAATTAGGTTGTTGGATAATGGGAGGAGTGGTGAGCCTTTCCTTAAGCACATCGAACGCGATCTTGCATTCTTCATTCATTTCAAAATCAACATATTTTTGCAATAGACGACACAAAGGAGAGGCAATCTTGGAAAAATCCTTTATGAACCTGTGATAAAAACCTGCATGGCCAAGAAACGAACGAACTTCCCGCACATTTGCGGGGTAAGGAAAAGAGGCAATTATTTCAACTTTAGCTTTATCTACTTCAATACCTTTTTCAGAAATCAAATGTCCTAGTACAATTCCTCGCTTTACCATGAAATGGCATTTTTCCCAGTTCAACAAAAGATTTTTATCAATGCATCTTTTTAGGATTTTCACAAGATTCTCAAGGCAATTTTCGAATGATTTTCCATAAACACTAAAGTCATCCATGAAAACCTCAAAGAAATGCCCAATAAACTCGGAGAAGACACTTGCCATACATCTTTGGAAGGCGGCAGGTGTGTTGCAAAGCCCGAATAGCATGCGCCTCCAAGCGAATGTGCCAAAGGGGCACATGAAGGTAGTCTTCTCCTGATCCTCTGGAGCAATCGAGACTTTGAAGTAGCCGGAAAAACCATCTAAGAAGCAGTAGAAATGGTGGCAGGCCAATCTCTCTAGCATTTGGTCGATGAAGGGTAATGGTAAATGGTCTTTTCTTGTCACAGCATTCAGCTTTTTGTTGTCGATACAAACTCGCAAGCCGGTCTGTAGTCGTGTAGGCACCATCTCCCCATATTTTCCCTCTATGACTGTTATGGCGGATTTATTGGGGACCACCTAAGTTGGACTCACAAATTTGCTATCAGATATGGGATAGATGTTTCGCACGTCCAACAGTTTGATGACTTCCTTCTTGACTACCTCCATCATGTGAGGATTGAGCCTTTGATGTGGTTCTCTACTCGGTTTCGAAGTATGCGGTGCATGCATAAGGATAGACTTATTCTCTTGATGTCGGCAATAGTCCATCCTATTGCCTCCTTGTTCTGCTTGAGAACCTCAATCAATGCTTGCTCTTGACTGTGAGGTAACTTTGAAGAAATGATCACGGGTAATGTCTCGTCATCCCCAAGGTACGCATACTTGAGGTGATTAGGAAGGGCCTTAAGCTCAAGAACGGGTGCCTTGATTGTAGAGGGGAGAGCTTTCTCTTGTGACTCCGGGAGGGGAATGAACTTTTGAACAGATTTCGGCCGGAATGACTTGGAAGACGGAGGTTGTGCCACTGTTCCAACCGACCCTGTCTTAGTGTCCCATGGTTCTATCTCCTCCAATTGATTGGCCAATTCAATGGATTCCTGATCTCTACAACAATGCTCAACTAATTCTTCCACACGTGGATCAATAATATCAATAGAGAATACACTATTAACGTCCTCAGGATATCGCATAGATTCAAATATATTAAACATTACCACTTGACCATCCAATTCTATGGTGGATCAACTAATGCTTCCACACGTGGATCAATAATAACAATAGAGAATACACTATTAACGTCCTCACGTACATCGATTTTGGTCTGGGAAGTGTTTAAGATCGGTCTCCCCAGCAAAATCGGAGTGGAGTTCGATGCATCGCCGTGCATGTCTAATACATAAAAATCTTTTGGGAATACAAGGTTATCCACCTCAACTAGAACGTCCTCGATCATCCCGTCTGGAAACGTGGTGCTTCGGCCGGCTAGTTGGATGACAACTCTTTTATACTTTAAAGGACCCAAATTAAGACTATAAAAAATAGAGCGGGGCATCCCCCTAAATCAAGCATAGCCCTTTCTACTCTACAATTACTAATTTTGCAAGGTATGACAAACATGCCCGTATCTTTGCACGTTTATGGCAACTGCTTATGGAAAATAGCTGACACACTCTCCCCCATAAGAACTTTTACATTTCCTTGAAGTTTCCTCTTGTTGGCACAAAGGTCCTTCAAGAATTTTGCATATCAGGGAATTTGTTTCACGACATCTACCAACCGAATGTTAATCTCAACTTTCCTGAACACTTCCAGTATTTCCTTGTCTCTGTTTCTATCCGGAACCTTCTTGATCTAGCTGGAAAACGGAAGTGGTGGAGTTGCAACATTAAATTGAGACCCCTGAGGATCTCAGCCGAGATTAGCTTGTGTCTCGGTTGAGACGAGTTTACAGCATTTTTCACGTTCAACCATGTTTAAGTGATCTCGGCGGAGATTCACTTCCTTCTCGGCCGAGATGGGTGGGCAGGGACTTTTCCCTTGTGATCGAAGTAAGCAATCTCGGCCGAGACCGTGGTGTTTCTCGGCCAAGATTATGTCTTCAGCAATTTCTTCTTCATTTTCAACTCTCCTTTCTTCATCTCTCAACTTCCCTTTCTCGAGTATTTTTCCCACTCCTCAAAGTACTAACGCTGACATTCTCGGTTTCCTTGGATGAAAGGTACTTCTTAGTGGGAAATGGGAATAAATAGTCGGGGAAACATGTCATCATTGCTTCCTTTTGTTTCCTCAACTCCTTTACAAGTTTCCACTTTGGTACACGGACTTGAACTTCAGCAACTTGAGGAGTTGAGGTCTTCTCTTCATTCAGACTATCATGTGGGCCGTCTGTCTGTGCATGTGAAGAGTGCCCAGGCTTCTCAAGCTCTCCAAGCACATCATCACTCACGATGCCAATTTCACTAACAATCTTAGGGTTTATCTCCGATTGAGCTAGCAATTTTCCACCTTGGTTATTCTCCAATCGAGACACGGTTGTAGCAATCTGACTCATTTGGGTTTCGATATTCGTGAACCTCGAGTTGGATTCTTTCTGCAACTAAAGTGTACTGGTTGCCAGACTCTTAACAATGTCGGATAATGATGGGTCTGAAGGAGTCGAATCTGCAGGCGGTCTTTGTTGTTACATTCCCTTAGGATAAGGGGGTCGGTTCTGGTTGCTTTGTTCGTCTGAGTGTTGAACATTTTGATTTTGGGGCCCATACTTAAAATTGGGGTGATCCCTCCACCCCGGATTATAAGTATTCGAGTAAGGGTCATACTTCCTTCTTTCTGGGGACTTTGGCCTAGAATAAAAGTTGTGGCATGAGTTTGTGTGTGCCTCCATATCATCTCCCAAAACAGGGCATGTGTCTGTAGTGTGATCTGTAACCTTGCATACCCTACACGGTTTAGGTGGCGGAATGCTCCCTGCTGCCACGTTCCTTATTAGACTTGTGAGCTGATCTAATCTATCCTCTATGTTTGAATCCTGAGCCTCTCGAACGGGTCTGACAGCTTCTCGGGTCCCAAACTGTTGTGGGTTTGTAGCCATTTTTTAGATTAGGGCCCAAGCCTCATTGGTTGTTTTGTCTGATAACGCCCCTCCACTCGCACTGTCAATCATGTTACGATCAGTCAAACAAAGTCCCTCATAAAAATATTGTATCAAGAGCTGCTCGGTAATCTGGTGTTGAAGGCAGCTCGTGACCAACTTCTTGAACCTCTCTTAGAGAGTCTCCCCCTGCATCTGCCTTATTCCACTGATTTCCTTACGTATATTTGTAGCTCTTGATGAGAGAAAATATTTCTCTAAGAATTGGGACTCCATCTGTTCCCACGTTGTTATAGTGCTCGGGGGAAGATAATAGAGCCAGTCTCTCGCGAGGTCTTTTAAAGAGAAGGGGAATGCCCTTAGCTTGATCTGCCCATGTGTCACTCTTGCTGGTTCATGCTTAAACATATTGTGGGGATCCTCCCCTGCTAATCCATGAAATGAAGGAAGTAGGTGCACAATCCCGGACTTGAGCTCGAAGCTTGTATTTTCCCCTATTTCTGGAAACGTGATGCACAATGGTTCATTTGCAAACCTTGTGTTCGCCAATTCCTTCAAGGTCTTTTCGGGAGCTTGCTCGTTTGCCATTGTTTTCGGCTCACTCAATCCATCTCCTTCAATATTCAAATCTTCAAATGATCCTCGGATCTCTTCAAGCAACCTTGCTCTTCTCCTCAATAACCTTTCACGTTCAACTATCTCCGGCTCGAATAGAAGTCTTTTTTCCCCTTGTGAACGCAAGAACATCAACTACCTATCCAAAAACAAGAGAAGCTAGAGAGTATCAAATTACTAGACAAACAAGAAAATAGAGAAATAACTAATAAACTAAAAGTAATGCTTGAACACTGAAATAACAGTATTCTTATCACCGTTCCCCGGCAACGGCGCCAAAATTTGGTAGCGCGAGCGGGTCGTTGGACCGCACGTACTAAATTAATTTATATTTATATTTTTCCAATTCCAACTCTACAAGTAGAGCGGTAAGTCGGGTCGAACCCACGAGGAACGGTAGTCTAGTGTCATTTTGATAGATCAAACGATTATAAAATTTATATAAAAGTAGGAACAAATAATGAAAGCAATAAAGAGGGGGGGGGGGGTTTGATTATCCAACTATAAACTACTATTGATTACCAAGAACAACTATTAAACTATGATCAAGTAAACTTAAGATTCAATTAACATAACATGACAAGATAAGTAGATTGATTTTTGGGTTTTAAAATATGATTAAAGGATTCAACCCTTGATCAAGTATCCCCTTGTTTCGAATAATCTATGTAATTGATGTTATTACCCAATTGGTTAGCTTTAGAACTCATACTCCAAGATTAATAACAAGCTCTATCAATCTTGTTGTTTCTTAAGTATGATTAATCAAAACAAGCCTTCAATTAATCATACTCAACTTATCAATTCCTAAAACAAGCTCTTTAAGAATTAATAGTCAAATGCTTTAAGAATCAAGACAATGGAGTAGGTTCGACATAAAACTCGTAAGCTCGGTTTTAGTGGTCGAATTCTATGTTATCCTCAATAAAATAAATCTACTGTTTGCTACACGGGAATCGGATTCATAACAATTACGAATTATAAGCCCAATTCTAGCAACACATAAACAAATATCCAAATGGGAGATCAACCCACAATTCAATTCATAAGTGTGAATCAACAATCCCAAATAACATAGAACATTCCAAAAACATAATCCAATCGGTTAACAACCGTAAATATTACATAGACATTCTCAATCCAAGGTTCAACTAATGATCAAGTTCTGAAATAAAGGTGCTACTCACCCATAGAAGCTAAAAGAAATAGAAAATAAGTAGAAAAGCAAGAAAACATGATACTAAGATAGATGAAACCTAAGATGTCAATTGGAGAAGATGATCCTTCAATCTCTTGCCCAATATCCCTCCTTGGTGGCTTTGGTGGCTAGAAAATGGCTGGAATTGTGTTCTTGAATAGGTCAAATTCGAAATGGAACTTATATATATAGGGGAAGAGTTGTCACTTGAGTTTAAGGCAAAACTGCATTCATAATTTTAAAATAGGGCACAGAATCTCGGCCTAGATTCAAATGTGTCTAGGCCGAGACGTGAAAAGAGGATTTTCTGCGTGGTGAATCGAAGGTTGATCTCAGCTGAGATGCAATTGAATCTCGGCCTAGACCTAAAAAGGGAAAATCAGGGCTTGCTAGGGTTTGACTCATCTCGACCGAGATTGGGTTTCATCTCGGCCGAGATCTTGATCTCTTGAAAATCTGAATTTTCCCTGGAGAGTCATCTCGGCCGAGATCTTCAATTCTTCAAAACTTCAAGTTTTCCCTGGAAGGTCATCTCGGCCGAGATTCGTAACATGTCTCGGCCGAGATCTTCCTTTAGCCCTGTCATTTGTTGCCTCGATCGGTTCATCGACTCTGCTATCTTTTGATGCTCTTTTTCGATCCATTTGCACCTGTTTTAACACAAAAATGAACCAAACGCATTATTTTGCCCAATGAGAATTAAATGCACGAACTACACGTGAATTTGCACAAAAACATCACTAAATTGACACTTAAAACGTCCTAAAGTGTGTGCACAAACACGTGTACCACTTCCAGTGTGTTTTCTCTAACATCTTAGTTTTTTTGCTTTGTTTTGTAGGTTTTGTCCAGTAAGGCAAAAAAGGGGGAGATTGTTGGAAATGGTGTGGTGCAATGTGTCTCAACACAATGCTCCAACACTTTTCCTATCTCGTTCCTTTGTAAATATGTTTTTGCCTTACTTGACCTTTATGTTTGACTAATCTTTTCTTTTGTTAGATGTTTGCAGGTTTGTATCAGTAAGACAAAAAGGGAGAGATTGTTGAGGAAATAAGGTGCTACAAAAAGTGTTTCAACTCTCTCTGCAACACATTATTTCTGAAGTTTATTTTTTATTTTGTCTTACTAATCTTTTTCGTATTTTATTGTTTTATATTCATAATTTTATTATTGTCAGTTTTTGTTAAGTTTTTACTATCTAGAATCATGGGGAAGTTTTTTTCTAAAAGATAAACTTCCAAGGGAAGTTATTATCCAAAAGTAACTTCCTATCCTTGATTCTATAAGTACAAATTCGTCTCTCTCTCCCTCTCCACGTTTTTGTCTCTCTCCTATAGGGATAAGATCATGGGGAAGTTATATTTCAAATATGACTTCCTTATCCATTGATCTTTTTTCCCTCCATTTCTCTCTCTCTATCTCCCACGTTTTTTTCACTCATTGTATATGTTTTGTAGGTGTGGAACTCTATAAATACAAGTTCCCACGAAGATAGAAGTGAACCACTCCGTCAAGGTTCCTGCGTCATAGCAAAGTGTTACAGCATCTGCAGTAACACCTCAAGTTGCACACACACATTCCCACTTTTTCTTTGTGGGTTATGTGATCCTTGCGTCAGGATCTTTTGTGTGTGTGTGCAAATTAGTTTTAGAAATTAGATTAGTGGTGATGTTTTCTTTTCATCTTAATCTATGTAATTTTGGGATGTATCGGTAATATACTATTTTGTTGAGTATAAAGTTTAACTCAAGCTTTTGAATTGCTTGAGATTAAACTTTCGCTTGTTCTTTATTTGTCTTTTTTGTTGTGTTTGTTTGTTTCCGTTGTTGTTTGTGTGCTCTACTGTTTACTGCACAAACAAACCCAAGATGTTGCAGTACTTATTGCAACACCTTGCACAACACTTCGTGTTCTGCACGAGATCAGATTTTCACAACTTGGTGAAGCAATTCGTCCGTTCCTTGAAGGAAATACGTTTAACTGGTACACCGACTTAGGGCCAAATTCAATCGACAATTGGACACTCGAAGTCAGTCAGCTTGCTCGAGCTTGCAAATTCACGTCAAGTAAAAGAAGAGCCTTTATTCGACTATATCAACCGTTAGCAAAATTTAAGTCTAAGTTGCAAGGAGAAATTGTCCGAAGCCTCTGCCATCGAGATGTGCATTCAGGGGATGCAATGGGGGCTACACTATGTCCTTCAAGAAATTTAGCCAAAGTCCTCTAAAGAGTTGGCTAGTCGAGCTCATGATATGGAGTTGAGCATAATTGCAAGTGGGGTCGATCATCCACCAGCCTGAGAGCCTCAAGAAGAAGAAGAACATGGGGGCAAAGTTTCTCCCGACACTCCAAGTGAAGAAAACTAAATCATATGATGCTCCTTGATACGAGCCTAAACTGTCTGCGATGCTCCTTGATATGAGTCTAAAATGTTTACAATGTTCCTAGATACAAGCCAAAACTATCTAATCCCCTCAAATCAAATTCAAATCAAGGCTCCTTAGCATGAGTTTAAAAGGTCTCCAAATTCAAATCCAAATCAAGAACTTCTTGATACGAGTATAACTATCTACAAATCCAAATTCAAATCTAAATCAAGAAATCCTTGAAACGAGGATAAACTATCTACAAGTCCAAATTCAAGAACTCCATGACAAGCGTATAAAATGTCAATATATTCAAAGAAATCCCCGAAGACAATTCGAGACTCATCACTCCAAGACGCATCGTCGTGAACAAGTCTTGAGGGGGATTTGTTGATACGCAAATTTTGATCCTATTAAGATGTCACGTAATAAAGTATATGTCGGAAATCAATTTCATATTAATTATTTTAATATTAGGAGTTAATTAAATAAAATTTCTAAGTTAAGTAGTCAATTTAATTGATGAGTTGTTGTATTTTTATTGACCTATTGGAAGTCACCACGCGTGAAAGTGATGCAGATATAACTAGATTACACTATTTAGTAATTATCCAAAAGATGATGATAGATATCAAATTCTGATGATCAATCAGAAGCCTCTGTATATGAGGATGGTGCATAAAAATCATATCAAACAAGGATCCTCCGTCAAATACGTGACTACCCCATGTGAATTGGTTCTCAAATTTGAGACAAAGCGATATTGATATTATGTGAGACTCAAAAGACTTGGAGAAGATTGGAAATAATTTGGTTAATTGGAATCATTATCTCCTAGGGGATGTTTGTTTTCTACTTAGCACAGACATATTTCAGATATTAAAATACTCAATTCTTGTTTATTTTTTTGGTTTAAATTCAATATTTTCAATGCAATACAATGTTATCTTATATTCTCTTCGTCTCAAATGAACTTGCACTGGCAAGTGGGCACACATATTAAGAAAAAATTATTTTTTGGGTTATGTTGACTTTTCAAACCTATCTTTTTGTTTTATTTGGTAAATAAAGGTGTATTTTGTGGGGTAGAATTTGTGAGATTTGTTTCCTTTTTAAGAAAGTGTGCAAATTGCTTGAGACGGATCGAAATAGAAAATGTGCAAGTTCATTCGAGACGAAGGGAGTAACATTTACCTATAATATTATATCACTACCTACAATATAATATTACATTCACTAACATTTTCCAACATTGATTTGACATCTACAGTACTATCTTATTCTATACAATCTCAAAACAAGTATAGATTTTTATTATTCACCTTTATGTTTAAATTCTAGGATTTCAATGGCAGGATTCCCCCAACCCACATAAGATTAATCCAAACACCTCCTAAGGATTGTTAACGTGGATTGCAAAGTTGAGAGATTATTAAATTAATAATATTAATTTAATAATTATCTCAAAAGATATTTAAGAGATTTGATATTTTAGAAGGTCAATCAAATTCCTCCGTTCAAACCCAGTCACATCAAGGTTCTCCATCCTACGACTATAAATAGGGCTTCATTGTTCCACCAAAGATCATCGACAACACAAGTTCAAGAAGCAAATGGAAGATCCAGAGCTGTTCTAAAGGCATTACAAAGCCAATATTGAGATTTTCAAAGTTTGATCCAATATTAAGGTGTTGAGCCCCTTCGATCAACGTATTCAAGTTTGATTTGCGAAGGTGTTCTTCGTCGTTCGCCAAAATCTTCGAATTTGTTGTTCGAGTATTCATCGGTGCACATCATTTAATTTAAATTCAAGCTTACAAGCATTTGGATTAACGTTACCCAGTCAATGTCCAGAACCGAGTAAGATCAAAGTCAACTTCGAGTTTGAAGACGTCAAGTTATTGAAGAAAAGAATCAGTGGAGAACTAAAGATAGGAACTCAGAAGTTGTAAATTTATTTATTTGGTTCGAATATTTAATTTTGTACATTTGTTTCGTGTTTATTCATTTAAAGAACGAAATTTATTGTTACAACGTCCATAACGAAAAAATGCAACATCTACAACCATGGAACTGATCGAAGGAATTTTAGTCTTGAAAATACGAAATCTGAAAATCGATTGTATATTTTGGCAATGGGTGAGTTCAGTACTGTAGGAGTGGGCAACGAGAAGCGGTGGTGCTAACACAAGGACGACGCTATCACCAACGAAATAAGACAAATCCCTCTTCCATCTAAAATTCTAGAATAAAAAATCTAAGAAAAAGAAGGGAGATCACTAGAATAGGAGATCATTGGTTTGAGAAAAAAAGTCTCAACCACATTAAGAGAGAGAGAGAGAGAGAGGATGTTTACTGGTACTATGAGTTGCAGATGTCGGTCCAATCTGTTGTGGATTGGGCCCAACCTGCCCGTGTTTGTTTTAATATTGAGCACAATATATTGAATTGAATGGGATGAGTGGTGTCAGAGGGTCTTCTCTCTCCTCTGCGATTGTCTACTCTAATCTTCTCCACACAATCTCAAAGACGTCCTCTCATTTCTCTCTCCTCTCTCCTCTCACCACTGGTGTTAAATTTTTTGTTGTTACAGAGATTAGTTTTGACACTGGAAGAATTGACTTAACGAAATCCTTAAAACATCTCCAACTCTAGCCACCCCATTGCTAACTCATGCCAAGAAACTCTCTGCCAAATACCAACATAAATATTTAAAGATTTTGGCAAATTTAGTTCAATCACCACCATTGTCCATCATATCACCTTAATTTGATTACCCTCTATCTGTTTTTTCCTTCCCAAATCAACAACTAAATAGGACTTGAAACAGAAATGAAGGAGAAGATGAAGAGAGGGGGATGGGGATTCCTTTTTTTTTTGAGTGTATGTGCATGTCTTTGTGTCTGCAAGTGTGTGTGCATGAGTTTATGTGTGTGCACAGGTGTGTGATAGTGTGTGCAGATAATGTGTGTGTGCGCCCTGCAACGAGAGAGAATATTACTTTTAGTTGAGTCAAACAAATGTGTGTGAGATAATGTTTTTGAGTGCTTGTGTGAGCGCAAGGTGTTAACAGAACAGGGTGAGAGTAATTTTAAATGTGGATGGTAGGAGGAGAAAGTGGCATTTGATGGAAAAAGTGATGGTTGATATTTATTAAATTTAAGGTTTTTATAATTTAAAAAAAATATTGATAAAGAAAATATAAAATATTTGGAACTAGAATAAATATTCATGAAAAAATAAAAATAATAATTCATCCTACAATAATATAAATCATCAATTAAATACAATTCTCAACACACACTTTAATCAATCATCCATCATTCTCTGACTAACTCTTACACACACCACATCACTTTTCCGACAACTCAATCTTCAACCAACAAAAACAAACCCATTTTTTTGACCCAACCTACTAATTTCACTTTATTCCCCACAACCTATAGTACTCCAGCCACAAACAAACACAACCATACTGTGATAAAAGATTCGTATCAAACTGAATCTAATGGACATTGTACAAGAAGAGCATATCAGAAATTATTTTAGGTACAATGATTGTATTATAGGACTCTAAAATAAGGCATCTTCGTAATCTTTTGATGCATAGTATAAGGAAAAGGGTCAAAGTACAAATTACCCCCTCAATTTATACTTCCTCAATTTATACTTCAAGTTCAAATTGGTCCCTCAACTACTTTTATGTTCAATAGACAATTGAACTTTATAAAAGGTCAAATAAGCTAAAAGAAAACTTTAAAATTCGAGACAAATGGAAACTGTTAAACATTTAAATAACTAAAAAATAATAATAAATCTAAACGTAACAAATTAAATGAAAATTATATGAAAAATGAAGAAATACTTCTAAGTTATTTAATAGAATTCTAGAAAATTATTACTTTTTCATAGTTTGGGGGTCTTAGTGGAAAGTTTGACTCTCTATAAAGTATAAAAAATAATATCAAATCCAAAAGTTATTAAATATTTTTTAAGTATGTTAAATTATTTTAGATTTATTTTAAGTAATTAGATAAACTTTAAATTTTATGTTGTTAATTTCTTAATTTTTAGGTATATTTTTTTCATTAAATTTGTGTTTTTTTTTTAATTTAAACACTTTCAAATATAGTTATTTTAATATTTTAGAGGGTCCTATTAATCACGAATTTTAAAGTTCAAGTGTATTTGAACGCAAAAAATAATTCAGGGGCTACGTTAACCTGAGGTATAAATTTAGGGGTAATTTTGTATTTTATTGAAAAAGTAGTTCTCGCTTTGACCCATGTGCAAATTTCTGCAGGACTGCCTAATTTCCCTCCCAATAAGCACGCAACATTCAGGATCTTTATTGTTACAAAACTAGCTGGAAAATTGTCAATACAAAAAGCACTACCTTAACGCAATGGGCGTGTAAATGGCACATTAGGTAAGCCTAATTTTCAAACGAATGAAAATGGTTCTGTTAGCAGAGTCTGAATGAATTAGTTGGAATGCTACTACTCCACTCATTCTACCACGCTTATATATATGACCCTCCATCATCAAACTCTTAACACAAAATGGAAGAAACAAAACCTGAGAGGAAGAGAGAGAAACAGCCCATTTCCATACCATTCATTTGGGAAGAAAAGCCCGGTACACCCAAGAAACATTGGAAACCTAGTCCTCAACCAATCAAACAGGCCTCGCCACCTGTCAAACTCGTGGTATCCGTCCCATTCGGATGGGAAGAGAAGCCCGGGACACCCCTCCCTTCCTTCATACAACAACCTCCAACAGAGTCTGCGCTTGTTTCATCACCTACAAAATACTCAGGACATGATTATGGGAACAATGATGATCAAGGTGAGATTGAAGAGGACGATGGATCATCAGATTCAGATGACGATGCGAACAGTGTAGAAACGGATGATTCCTTCACGTCAGCTAAGTCTCTCTTAGCCAATGGTCTAATATCAACCACTACACTTTCAAATGCTGTTCCTTTGCAACAGACAGCTTCTCTTGCACTGATAACTATGGATGGAGAGCAGATGCAGAGCCCTGGTTCACCAGCTTCTGAAACGGAGAGTACTAGCAGTTATGCAACAGGTACTACAAGCTTGGCAGGGGCTTCTTTCTTGGAGTGGCTCTTTCCTCTGCTAGTGCAGAAGTCAAGCATAGGACGCCCAGAGATGGATTCTTCCGAGAAAGCCCCTGCATTAGGTAAAGAATTCCTGCACGAAATCAACTCTAGTCAAGTGAAAAGACCACTGCTGACACTTGGAGAGCTGATAGTGATGAGCCGAAGACGAAGTTGCCAAAGGAAAGTCATGACGATACATAAGCAGCAATCCATGGTAACTACAAATCTTACCTACATAACCTCCTCCCCACGACCCCACACACAAAATATGTTTTTTTTCCCCAGAAATAGTAGCAGCAACTATAGAAGATTATTTACCTGAGTAGACCTTTGATTTGGACCTTATGAGTTAATGACAGGACTTTATGAAGGGGAGCACCTTTGGTTGCTGTATCTCAGGGATCGGAAATGGCATCAACAGATTGCATATGAAGTGGAAGCGACAACTGCAACTGAAACTAATGTAAACATATTGCCTTACAGCAAAACCTGCAACAATCTCAGCCAGTTTTCTGCATTACATTCTTAAATATTTGTGTTGTAATACTATAAGGATACCGATTGAAGACCAAGTGTCAATTATCAATGATACTGAGATCATAACTTCATATAGAATAGCGAAATGCTAACTTAAACTCTCAAGGAAAATACCACAGCATTTAACTATGGCTAAAATCTGGCCAATTGGGACCAACAGAATAAGTTTCAAAATGTTCTATACAGAAGGTTTACAACTTTCAACGACTTTACGAATCCGTTCCATTACTAAAGGGATCTCCTTGTCACTTAAAGTCGTAAAACATAATCTAAACCATCCTGGTTCAATACAATGACAAGCTGATCCAGGTGTTGCATTGATCTTGGCTATATTTAAAAGCTTGTCCCATAGATCGAGCTCCCCCTTCTCATTATAAGGGCTGATTAATTTGCTCATATCAACCCAGCAATATAAGCCCCCGCTGCTTTTTGCGCATTCTAAACCCAGCTCTCTCAAACCTGCAACAAACAAATCATACATTGAACGTATTCTTTGCTTATTTGTCTCGATATATTCCTGAGTGAACATTTTGTCTGAAAGCATTGATACTAAAATCTGCTGGGTCACAGTTGAAACTGATGAAAATCGAGTTAATTTCCGGGAAGCAGCCAAAACGTTTTCACTAAAGGAATATATAACTCCGACCCTAAAGCCCGGGATGGAGAAATCTTTCGACAATCCATATATGATGTGAACCCTATCCTTGTCCATGTCTTCTGATTCAACTATCTCTGCCATGCTTACAAACTCTTCATTCCCATATGTAGAACCTGCAAAGATTTCGTCTGATATGATGTGGATGTTCCTCTCTCTGGCAAAATCTAGGATATCGTAAAGCATGTCCCGATTCAGCAAGTTCCCAACAGGGTTAGATGGATTGGAGATGAGAATTCCACGGACTCTTTGACCTCGCTTCCTTGCCTGATTAAATGCCTGTTCAAGAGCAGTGATGCTTAATGTGAAATTATCACAGCTGCGACAATGAACTGGGATTAACTCAACTCCTGCTCGCCATCTGATGTCCCTGTCAAATCTGCAGTAAGTGTAAATAGGCTTAGGTAATATAGTCGTTGTAGAGCAAAAGAATCGACATAAAGACGCATGTAATAACTAGCAATGTTAGAAGGAACAAAATACAGACAATTTTGGTACCCAAGAAAGAGAAAGAATGGACTCCTTAAAAGAAAAGATTAAACGATGCAATACCCAGGATAGTATGGTGCGGGGACAAGGAAGGCATTTCCGTGGTCCGCTAGACAAAAACTCAGTATCTCAAGCGCAGGTGTTGCACCCGAAGTTAATATGACTCGTGAAGGGTCAAAAGATACTATTTTCCCCATTATTTCAGTCATGAAATCAGCCATCGCCTGCAACATTTGTACGAGCTTCTTCAGATAAATCAATACTAAAATGCAGTCCATCTAAGAGCCTAAGAGTAACTTATTAAAGAACAATTGTAATAAATTGTGGAAGGAAAGATAGAATGCTGGCAAAACATAAAACTGTTTCCAAGAGTACAATGTAATAAAATTTGCAAAATAGTGGATAAAAGATCAATTAGTTTCCAGAAAAAATTTTAAAGCCGAGGATATACTGTCAATGATTTACATTCAGATTGAGTGTTGAAAAATACATAGGGGATAGGTAGTTAAGTTAGATCAAGGACAAATCCTTGTCATATCCATTATTCATAGAAATCCTGCTGTTGGTTTACTTACTACATTCTCACTACGGGTTATGTCAAACTATCAATGTTTTGTGAAAGAGCTGAATAAGAAAATTCATGTACAAACGAGGAAACAAACATTTTCTGGAAACTATAGCTCTAGCATGATTTCTGGTAGATTAAGAACAGTAGAATACGTTCATCCCCACACGTGAAATAACTAGGCAAAGTTTCACCAAGGATCACAGTGAAGTAACATGTTTCTCGAGAGATTTGCATCAGTTGGGGACAACGATACACAAGTTATCCAATTTTCATAACCTTGCAAGAGAATTGTTGTCTGAAGTTAACAAGTCAGACTTGATTACAACATTTTATACGACATGCTATTGTAACTTTACAAGACGAACTCTTTACCTACCAAAGTCACAAAGATTTTCTTTAACAATGCATAATCATTCAAGATTTTTTCTTAACAAAATAAAACATTATTCCTGAATTCAATGTTGGTAAAGCCCAAAGGGCAAGTAATCAAAGATTTATTCTGCTATTTGCATTTTACCCTGCTTATGTTGCATAATACATGTTAGATGTCTGCAGCCTGCACCAGTATTCAAGGGGACAACCACACATGCTACTTATTGACAACAATTTTTCCAACTAACACGAAGACTATCTTGCATACTCCATGGGTGCATATATATATTTATGCACACGCATATATATAACTGAGTCAACAAAATTCTCTTTTTCCGTAGGCTTTCAAATTAGCTTTTCTAACTGTCGTGTGGATAGAGGGTGAGTTCCCATCTTCAAGGTAGAAAAGAAGCTCGCAGGGAATCTGTAAATTGATCTTGAATTACATTTCGAATCATCAAGACATCAAATTTCTTTAAGGGCATGCCTCACCCTATAATATGCCTAAAATAGGTGTCAAATGGCAAGAGCACTGATTATTTACTTGAAGCAAAAGATCAACAAAATTAGAGGTCATGGACCATGGAGACATGTAACTGCATCTTATCACAAACATGGAAACAAAATGAAATCTTCCTCGAATAACCTTTTCCTTTGCAAATGAAACAGTCCAAAGACAAATTATTTAATGTATTATGCTAAATGGAACAACCCCACAAGACACTATTAAGGAACATTAGTTACAGTTGGGAGAAAATTTAGTGCAAGGACAAATTTATTAAGAACTTCACTGCCTTGTTATGAAGTGAATAATGACGATAGATAGCTTGTATGGAAGTCTTTTACACAAATGAGGAGGATTCAACAGAGCAAGGGTGACTACAACATTTATCAAACTCCATCTAGGAGTAATAGAATGGGGAAATAAAGTGGCATCCTTTACAACAATGAACGTGACATTGTTAAATCCATAGCTGTCAGGCGCGCCTCAGGCGAGATTTTGGAGTCTGCGCCTCTATACATCAAAGGCGGGCGCAGTTCAGGAGGCGCACGCCTCGCTGCGCCTCGGGCGCGCCTCAGACGCGCCTTTGGGACACACTGCCTATTTTGCTTAAAAAAACGATTTTGAAGTTAATTTTGGCCCTTCTTTTAATGTTTAAGTTGTTCAACACTTCTTTAGGCTCTTAGAAACTAGGGTTTCAAAAGAAAATTAGAAGTAGAGAAACAATAAAAAAAGGTCTATGACTCCACCCACGGCACTGCCCAGCGGCCGGCTGACCACCCACTCCCGCCTGCTGCCAACAGCCGCCGACCATGTTAGATTTGCATGTTAAACTAATGAACTTGTTTGAATCTTATGATTTGTCATTTGCGTGTTTAGATATTTGAATTTTCAACTATTATGTTGTTCCTTTTTGTGTGTGTGTGTGCAATTATTTACTTGTTTAATGTTTATTTTAGCCTAATAATGAGTAGAATTGATTTATTTTTGCTATTAGTACTCGTTTTTTGAATTGTTGGCAACTGTCCAAAAGGCGCGCGCCTCGCGCCTCGGGCGCCAGATGGCCCTTTGCGCCTCGGTGCGCCTCGCGCCTTAGACAGCTATGGTTAAATCCAAATGATGACAGGATTACATTTGGATGGAAACTTAGGTCTGCTGAACATCCATCGTGCAGCTTATTTTTAGTGGCGTTACTGACTAACTGATACTTACCGACACTTGAGCAAGAATATTTGCAAAAATAAACAAATAGTCATTCATGGTTGCAAGATATTAGCAAATTTCACTTTCCAATTGTTCTTATAATTTTAAAATTTTGCTTGAGCTATGTGAACATTATATAACAATCTCCTTTACATATGTTTCACCAGAATACAAAAGAATAAACAAACATTAGGACATTAGATTAAAATAAGAAAACCAATAAGATAGGACTGAAATGATTTCTTCCATTACCACTTTAAACTGCATTAATCCATCCATGGGCTGGTACGTTGCGATTCCGCTTAGTCGGAGAGCACCACCCCCTGCTCCTCCAGGTATCAAATCAGTCAAGTTACTCGAAAGCCACTCTTCAATTAAATCCAAGGACAACTTCAAAGCAAAAACAGCATTCACCAAGAGTTAATACAACACTCACTCTCAAAATCACAAGACAATCAAAGTAAAGATAAATTAAATTATTTACTTTCTTATTACCTTATTTTCTGCGAGTCCAAGCTGGATAATACCGTCCGGATTGCCCATTTCATCGTACGGATCCTCCCGCAGCCGATCCAGACCAATGTAGTAAGGCGAGTCGTTCGGCTTTGCCACGGAATTTGCCCTAGTGGACAAGTGGACACGTCCGGTGGAGCCACGTGTCAGCAAATTGGCACGCGAAGATGAGCGCGGTAGCTCGGTTAGGTTTGCCGATGAGGTAGACCGCGAGGGAGGGTTCGGTGGCGGGGAACGGTGTCGTTTAAGGTAAAATTGAAGGAAGTAGAATAAAGCGCAGGGGATTAGCGAACCAAGAAGTAAACCACCCCTGCCTTGAACTACTCCTTGCAACGGTACTATGAGTCTCATGCCGGTTCGAGTCGGGCTTCGGGTTGATTCTTTTGGTTCCGGGCTCGGGGTTTGTGTCATGTGAGACGACGGAATGTCCAATCGGAGAAAGCCACACGGCGGTGGAGATAACAATCGGCCGTAGGGCGTCTATGTGTTTGTGCGTGTTTTCGTGAATTTTGAGGTGGTGATTTGCTTGGCTGGTGAGGCAAAGATGGGATTCTGTTTGGAATCTTTCGCCGGGTTTGTGAGATGACTGGAACGCCCTCTCCCATAATTTTGTCTTATGCTCAAGCTGGCCCTTTCCATTTTGAGGCCAATTATACTCCTACTAACGGCGGGATTGGTTGCCCTTGATACGAGGGTTAAACACTACTCGGACCGAATCAGATAAATCATCAATTCAAAGTTCGATCGATTCAACCATCGGTTCAATTAATCAAAGGCAATTTGTTGATTTTTGGATTTTAGTAGTTGCTTATGTGTAATATAATCTAATTTGATATCAGAGTTTAACTTGTAAAGAATAGTTCAACATATATCAATATCAATTAATACAAAGATATTTGTAACTCTAATTTTTTAATAACATCCAAGTGTCAAATTTAAAATTAGATGAAAAAAATAAGGGTAAACTAAAGATGAAGGTGACAATCCCATTTTTATACTTAATACATGTCCAAACACAACTTTATTTTAAAAAAAAAAAAAAAAAAAGGAATATAATGCCGGTTCAACCGGTCCGACGATTCGGTAGTCGAACTGATTTTCGCCGATTTTCAACGGTTTAATAGCATTTTCGGTTATTTAATGCTATCGGACCGGTTCCAGGCTTGGTTCCCGGTTGAACCAGCCGGTCCGATCCGGTCCCACAAAGGTTAAGACTATAGTTGTCAAACGGACCACGCTAAATTGGCCCGGACCGGGCCCACCTGAAAGCGGACTGGATTGGACTGAGCTTTTTATAAAATACGTCAACCCAACTCGGTACACGGGCTATGTATGATGGGCTGGTCCCGAGCTGGGCCGGGCTGGTGGACTGATTTTCAATTTCTTTTATATTTTTCTTTCTATTTTCCTTTTTTTTAGCATAATTGACTAATTAAATGTCGGGAATTAGTCAAACATACACACACCCTTCAATTCTCATTTAATAAAAGAACAAATTGAATAGTAAAAATATTATAAATCTAAGTGGAACTGAAAAAATTATAACAGATAACAGGTTTATAGCTCAAATAAAATCAGCACTACAATGAAGCGAGGAAAGATTGAAAAAGAAACTTCTAAAGCTCATTATTTTAATCTTATTTAATCAGGAATCATTTGTCATTCATACATAAAACTTTGACTCTCGGTATATTGATATTCCAATCTTGGGAAAAAAAGGGCTCCAAAGTCTTGATCTTGATCTTGTTCGGTTGCAATTGTTATTGCTTCAAACGTTGTCTCATTGTCATCATTGGAATCGTTATCATCCATCTCTGATGCTTTGTATTTCCCTAATCTTACTAGATCCTTCGATCGATACTCTTGATCGAACCAATCCTTCCAAAGCATGCAGAATTTGATGGTCTTCGGGCTTAGACGAGTTCTTCTATCCATAATTGTTCTTGCGCCAGCACTAAAAGCACTTTCCGATATTACACTAGACATTTGAGATATTAGTAGATCACGTGTTATTACAGAAAGAACGGGAAAATTATTTTGCTCGTCTTTCCACCATTTTAAAATATCAAAATTCTTAGTATGAGGTTCATATGGAAGGTGTAGATAATGTGTTAACTCATAAGTAGACTACTATTTGAAGTACTCTTATTTTTCTTCAATAGTAATATAAATTCAAATGTGGAACCACTAGGTTGACTAGATGATACAGATGTAATTTAAGTTCCAGAAGAAGAAAATATATCCACCAATTGGTTCAACATAACAGTAATCTCATTTTTGTAATCTCATAAATCTTCCAAAGCAAGACATTTATAATATTCTTCTGCCATATACAAACAGCCCTCAAGTTTGCACCTTGGATCAAAATATACAAGCAAAAATAGCACAATAAGGGATTTTTGCATAATATTTTTTCCATTTAAGTTTCATTTTTGCTATAATATCTGCCACATTAGCATTATCCCTATGAGCCTTGATAAAGCGCAATCCGGTAACCACGAAATTTAACGATAATCTACGCAAACAGAATGTAAAAACACAGGATTTACGTGGTTCGATCCGGAGATCTACGTCCACGGGCAGAAAATCCCTCTTGCCGAGGTGTTTCTTTTACTAGAACGTTGAGTTTACAGATAGCAATCAACAATACCGAGTGCGAACCCTAGTGCAGAGTTCCTTTCACGTATTTATACTTAGCTCTTCCTAAACCCTAACTGAACCCTAACAAACTTCCTATATTCACGCCTACTTCCAGCTGCATGGCGGTTGGGAACGAATCTTCAGCCTTGATTCGCGGAACAAACTGCCTGTTGGGCCAGCGCGTGTTCCTGGGCCTGCTGGGCCTGGGCCTACGCGTGCTGGGCCTCCACGTTCTGGGCTGGTCAGTGGGCTCAAGTATTAACCCGACCCGAAGTGACCGGGTTATCCCTATCAGATGCCCCCCCCCCCAGCCGAAGCGAGGAGGGAGCTTCGGTTGTCACCGGGGTGGAACCGTAAGCAAGAAGGGCCGTGGTCGTTGGCGGGCCGAAGTGTTTATGGTTGACTAAGTCTATCCGCGTCCTCGGGGACTCTGCGGAGCAATCTGCGGACGCGGAGTCGAGCTAGGCCGAAGTGCACAAGACATTTATTGAGATACCAAACTTCCCAGAAGCAAGAAACGTGTTGGAAGTATATAACAACCTGGCCGAAGTGGAGGGTACACCGGAGTGAGTAGTCTGGCCAAAATGAAGGGAGCACCGGAGTGTGGTAGTATGACCGAGGTGAAGGAATCACCGGAGTGTAGTTTGAATCTTCCTGACGAAGGGTGAGGTTGATGTGATTGGCGGCGCCATCATGAGAGAGAGGGATGTGAAGTGACACGCTCTGCGATTTCCAAGAAACCTGTTCCCCACGCGCCTTGGGAACTGCAAAGCGCGTGAAGAGCACGTTTAAATCTCCCTCACTGAATTTGAATTGGCTGCATCAGAGCCGTTGGTTTTTTGTGTATATAATTGGAATAACTGCACAGTAACCTTTCATCTTCTTCATTGCGATTCATCAGTTAGAAAGCGGGAAAAAAAGGCAATCTGCACTCGTGATTCATCTCAGATCAAAAACTTCTCAAATCAACCCACTCACATTCAACCCAAGTAAGTATGTCTTCCTCTTCACCTTCTGCCTCATCTTCTGCCTCTGTTGAAGAATTAGGGACTTCGAGTATCCCGTTAGACGTTCCCCCCCTATCATATCTCATTCCGGAGAGGAATGAGGTTAGAACCATAGACAGGGTCGACGGCCGGGAATGCAACGTTATGATGGTTGCTTTCTATCCATGCGCGGAGGAGGGTTTGGAGGTGGCCTCCGTAGCGTCACGGATGTCGCGAGAGCAAATTGAGAGAGAACTCCCGTCATTTTACCTCCCCTTCAACCTAGAGTATATAATACCGAACCCCGAGGATAGGGCCTGTTGCCCACCGCAGGGGTTTATTAGTGTATATATAGATCCCCTTAGAGTAGGCTTGAGATTGCCTTTGTGGGATATTATCATCCAATTGCTGAAATACTACGGTATTGCCCTCTGCCAATTAGCGCCGAACGCGGTGAGGCAGGTAGTGGGTTTCACCGTGGTTTGTAAAAACGCCGGATTAGAACCGACTGTAGAGCTTTTTAGGTTCTTTTTCCAACTAAAAAACTTCGGGAAGTCCAAGGGATGGTACTCCTTCAGTCCTCGAGCCCGAGGTGGGTTCAAGGTTCAAAACCCAAGTAAGGTAGAGGGGTGGAAGGAGAGGTTTATATTTATTAGGAATAAGGTAGCTCTCCCGAAGTGGAGGAGTGATGAGGTGCTTGATACCGCTCCGGTGGAGAGCCCGGAGGCTGAAGTGATTCATACATTCCGGACAGTGGGGATTTTCAAAACCCTCTGTTCCGAGGAGGAATTGGAGGAGGCAGGGCTGAGCCCGTATTACTCGGGCAATGCGGGCGCCGAAGAGGGTAGGAGTCTCTCCGTCTTGCCTGTTGCAACTGTTGATTTTTACATAGCTAATCTTTGCCTTTCTTGTGCACTGGGACGCTTCGGGAAAGAACCTGCCGGAAGCCCCGCATCATCGGCGGCGGCCAAAAAGAAGGGGAAAGCCGCTGAGGTGTCTCCCCGGGGGAAGATGCCACCCAGTGCGCGGCCCAGCGCTGGGTCGGAGGAGCAGGTAGGGGTAACGAAGCCTACCCCGATGTCCAAAAAGAGACCGGAGTCATCTGGGACTCCTCCGTCAGCAGCGAAAAGACTTCGCACGGAGGGAGGTATGGAGGTAAGTGCCAGTCTTGTTTAATGCAATGGCATTGAATATGTTTCTGTGCTGATCACTGTTTACGATCATTGGTTCAGGTGAGGGAACATGGACCCCCAAGTCTGTTGGGGTTAGAAGGCGCGGACACCGAAGAGCTCCTGCGCTTGGCGCGAGGTATCCTTGACCTCGGCCGCAGGAGCGAGAAGGAGGGGAAAGAGAAGCTGGCCGAAGTGGCCAGGGAACTCCGTGCGCGCAACGACCGTCTGACGCATGATATGACCGAGGCACGCAAGAGGGCTGCCTTGGTCGAAACCGAGGTCACGCGTCTGCGCGGGGTGGATGCGGAGAATAATGTTCTTCGGGGTGAAGTGCTGCGGCTGCAGGCGGAAATGGAGGCGAGGGAAGCTGCCGTGGTCGAAGGGCAGGGAGCGTTGCTGAAGGCCTTCGCCGATAAGCTATTCAAAACCAGCACGTTCCTCGACTTCCAGACGGAGTTCGTGGCGATTGGGGACCAGGCCACTCGATCCGCGCTGCTGGAACAAGTGAAGGAGGTCTACCCGAATGTTGATGTATATCGTCCAGAATTCGGGTATGACTTTGAGTCAGTGGCCGGAGTGGAAAAGGCCTACTATACGGCGCTATCAAATCTGCCGGAGTGGCCCCTGGTGAAGGCTCTCGGGGAGAAGAAGCAACTTCTGACGGCCGCGGAAGTTGCCAACTGTGAGGTGGACCAGGACAAGGAATTCTTGGCCTTCTGCCGAGGTGAGCTGGTCACCGCACCCCGGAGCATCGAGCCCCCTCCACGGATGGAAGTTGAAGCCCCAGCTGCAATCGAAGCCGTCGCAGCAACGGAGGAAGAAGAAGCCGAAGTGTCTGAGGGCCGGCGAGAGGGAGTGCCCGAAGAGACGGAGGCAACTGAGCGGGAGGTCAGTCGATCCCCGCAAATTTAAAGTTGTATATTTTTTTTTTTTTTTCTTTTAGGAATGCTAGGAATCAATGTACTGATCTGGAACAATGTACTTCTGCGATGTGAAATATAACTTTCTGTTTCTCGAACTCTTGAACTTCGCTATTTATTTGCATGATCAATTTATTTCTGTTGTCGAACTGAACTCCAACTTTTCACATACTTGAGAGTAATCGATCTTGTTGACTCTTCTTTTGTTTAGAACACTGCGGAGCTACACGAAACAATAAAGAAGCTCATGCAATCACTTGAGTGGTTCCGCGGGGAAAAAAATCATCTGCAAATGCACGTAGTGCCAAAGCTAGAGAAGCAGGTAGCCTCGGCAGAGAGGAAAGTGGTTGAGGCCGAGGAGAGAGCCAAAGACTTCGAGATGAAATATCGGTCTACCGCTGCCGAGATGAGCCGCGTCCTTGTTCATCAGAGGGAGTATGACCGTATACTTTCGGAGTTCGGTCTTCTGACCTTTGAAGAAGTGGAGGAACGGGTCGTAGAGATCCAGAGCGAAATCTCAGCGCTTACGGCCACTAACCCCGCGGACGCCTCGGAGCTCGTAAGGAAGCGAGAAGTGCTAGAGCTGCTTCTGAGCATGTATGAGGGGATAAAGGGCCGAGGTAGGTGGAGGCCTTCTGCCGAAGAATTCATCGCGAGCTCAAGCCGGGACCAAAGTACGCCAAAAGCTCCTCGGAAGGATAAGAAGAAACCCTCCGGAAAGAGCAAAGGCATAGTGATCCGAGAGCCAGCTCCAGTGACCATAAATGAAGAAGAACCCGCAGCGGTTGCCGAAGAAGTAGTCGAGGAGCTGGCCAGGGAAATCGAAGTAATGGCTCCGGAGGAGTGGGACCCTGAGCAGTGGGCCCAAACCCCGAGGTCCGCGCCACAACAAAGCGGCCGAGCTCGGACCAGGGGTGAAGTCCCCAGGCAAGCGCCTAGAGCGAGTCCTCGGCGTAGGGAAGCTCGCGGGGACGAGAGAGCCGGAGCCCGAGGCCAAGGAACTTCAAGGTCCCGGAGGACGCGGCAAAGATCGAGGAGCAGGCAGCAGCGCCGGAGCGCGGAGTACTGGCTCGGGGGCCGCAGATGACTTCTTCTTTTTTTTTTTTTTTTTTATGCTTGAAGTCTTATGGAAAAAACTTCTTGATGTGGTAATATTCAGAAGGTAATAAAATTGTTGTAGTGTGTACAAACGTATTAAATGAGAGCAACAGGTTACGAACTATTTTAATCGGGTGTTCGGGAACACGACAGGAAAAATTATTAACAATTTTAATTGGGTGTTCGGGAACACAATATGGATAAATCCAATCTCCCCGGACTAATCAGGCGGGAGTAATATCCCCCCGGACGGATCAGGCGGGAGTAATATCTCCCCGGACGGATCAGGCGGGAGTAATATCTCCCCGGACGGATCAGGCGGGAGTAAACACTTCTCCGGTTAAACAGACGAGAAAGTGATGTAAGTCCGGAGACGATACACGAATCTCCTCGGAAGGACCAAGGAAGAGATTTACTTGTCCGGAAACCAATAACAATAATATGATTGCGTTAGGGCGTCCCCGTAACGTAAAGAAAAATAGAGCAAGATACATAAGCAAAGAATTTTTATTCAATGATAAGTGCCGGAGCAAATTCAAAAGTACAAGGAGAGTTAACTACTATAAAAGAAATTAAAGATAAGATGGTACTTGAGATTTGGCTTTCACAGATAGAAACGCCTCAAGTTAGTGATGTGCCAGCTTCGGGGAATCGGGGTCCCGTTGAGATGCTCTAGCTGATATGATCCGGAATCGTGCGCGGCAACAACTCGGTAGGGACCTTCCCAAGATGCCTGTAATTTCCCCTCGGGGGCAGCTTTGCTAGCTGAGTTGAGCCAAAGAACTAAGTCCCCGACATTGAACTGAGTACGCCGGACCCGGAGGTTATAATATTGGGCTGCTCGTTGTTTACTCCTGGCCTGTTGAATGAATGATTGGTCACGGCGATTTTCAAGCTCATCCAAATTTACCCGGAGAGCCTAGTCGTTATCCTCTGGAACCAATGCGAGGAGGCGGGGGCTTGGTACGCTGATTTCAGCAGGGATAACGGCTTCGGAACCATAAGTAAGACTGTAAGGAGTCTCCCCGGTAGATGTATTCGGTGTTGTGCGATAAGCCCATAGGACTTGTGGAAGGTTTTCTGCCCAGAGACCTTTGGCATTATCCAGGCGCTTTTTTATTCCCGCGAGCAGTGTCCGATTGGTGACCTCGACCTGCCCGTTGGCTTGAAGGTGAGCAACCGAAGTAAAGATTTGTTTGATGTGGAGCTCTTCACACCATGACCGAAATGGATCGTTGGCAAACTGTTTACCATTGTCCGAGATGATAGTGCTCGGGATGCCGAAGCGACATACGATATTGCGCCATACAAATTTTAAGACATTTTGACCAGTAATGGCTGTAAGTGGTTCGGCTTCGACCCACTTAGTGAAGTAGTCTACGGCAACGACCAGGAACTTCAATCCTCCCGGAGCGACGGGGAATGGGCCAACAATGTCGATACCCCACTGAATAAACGGCCACGCACTTTGGATCCCAGTGAGCTCGGTCTGTGGTAGATGCTTCACTCGGGAGTGCAGTTGACACTTGCTGCATTTGGTCACCAAGTCGTGGGCATCATTGAATAGAGTTGGCCAATAATATCCCCAGCGGAGAACTTTCTTGGCCAATGTCCGAGAGCCAATATGGCTGGCACAGGCCCCTTCGTGAACCTCCCGCAGAACTTGGGTAGCTTCGGCAGGAGCGAGACACCGGAGGCTCGGTTGTAGATATGATCGCCGGTACAAGACTCCAGCATGAAAGGAGTACTTGGGGGCTTTGAGGGCAACTTGCCGAGCTTGTAGCTTGTCAGTAGGCAGGATTCCATCTCGGAGATATTGAATAATGGGAGTCATCCAATTCGGATCACTATCGGTCAATACTGAAACTGTGGCTTTATGAATTGCTGGATGAGATAGGTCTTCGACCATGATATCCGGAGATATATTAGTTCGGACCGCGGAGGCCAACTTACTGAGTGCGTCCGCTCTTGCATTTTGAGCACGCGGTATTTTCTGGATAATAACTGCATCAAAAGTTGACATGAGCTTGAGTGTTAGAGCACAATACCTGATCATTGTTTCATCCTTGGCGACATAAGTCCCCTGAATTTGTTTGGACACGATCTCGGAGTCAGTGAAGAGCTCAAGATGACGAACGCCCAAGGATTGAGCGAGCCGGAGCCCGGCGAGAACTGCCTCATACTCCGCTTCATTATTAGTCACCCTGAACTTGAATCGGATGACGTACTTTACTTCAACCTCCTCGGGGTCGATGAGGAGTACCCCGGCACCACTTCCCCGAGTTGTGGAGGCGCCATCCACATATAGCTGCCATTTCCTATGTGAGGGTACGTGGGTAGCGGGGTGATGTGTATAACTGTTTGTCGGAGACTCAGAATTGTCTCCCGGGGTTTCAGCCAGAAAGTCGGCAAGTGCCTGTCCCTTGATTGCTCGTCGGGGAAGATATTGAATATCATATTTGCCTAACTCGACGGCCCACTTTGCGAGGTGCCCAGACACCTCGGGTTTGACAAGAATCTGGCGGATAGGATGATTGGTCAGAACCCGTATTTCACGTCCTTGGAAATATGGCCGTAAACGCCGAGCTGCCATAACAATTGCCAAAGCGGTTTTTTCTAACACGGAGTACCGTGTCTCCGCCCCGTGGAGAACACGCCTTGCGAAGTAGACAGGATGTTGGACCCCATTGACTTTGCGCACAAATGCAGCACTAATAGCTTCCTCGGAGGAAGCTAAATATAAATAAAGCGGCTCTCCGGGGAGAGGAACTGACAAAGTGGGCAGCTATTGTATGTGACGTTTCAAAGCCTCGAAGGCCTCGGTGCACTCCGGAGTCCACTCAAAGGACTTCGCCTGTCTCAAGATTTTGAAGAATGGAAGCTGGCGCTCTGCCGCTTTAGATAAGAACCGATTTAAAGCCGCTAAACCTCCTGTGAGACGTTGAACATCCCTGAATGTCTTAGGTGGTTGCAGTTCTAGAACATCCCGAAGTTTGGCCGGGTTGGCCTGCAAACCGTGTTGTGAAACCATATAACCCAAAAACTTGCCGGAGCCGACGCCGAAAGTGCATTTTGCTGGATTAAGGCGCAAATTGTAGCTTCGCAGGGTGCGCAATGTTTAGGCAATGTCTTGCACACATGAAGAATGGGAGATACTCTTTATAACGAGGTCGTCAACGTAAACCTCGACGTTGCGGCCAATCTGGCCGTGGAAAACCCGGTCCATGAGACGCTGGTATGTGGCTCCGGCGTTCTTGAGCCCAAAGGGCATTTTCTTAAAAGCATAGCACCCAAAAGCAGTGATGAATGCTGTCTTGATGGCATCTTGTGGATCCATAAAGATCTGGTGGTATCCCTTGTACAGATCTAAGAAACAAAGTGTCTATAGAAGGTAGGGGATAACAGTCCTTCGGACAATGTTTGTTGAGGTCGGAGAAGTCGACGCACATCCGCCATGCCCCACTGGATTTAACCACCATTACTGGATTCAATAGCCAGGAGGGGTAATATACCTCGAACAGGATGTCCGCATCCAAGAGTTGTTGCACCTCGATTCGAATTGCGTCATTTCGCTCCGGGGCGAATTTCCTTTGCTTCTGCTGGATAGGCTTTATGCTGGGATCAATGTTCAGTTTGTGTGTTATTATGTCGGGAGAGACCCCGGGCATATCCAGAGGAGACCATGCGAAGACATCGGAATATTCTCGCAAGGTCTGAATTATAGCCTGATGTAACCATGGCACATCCACAGCTCCGACGGTTACTGTCTGTTCCGGCTTGGACGGATCAAGCGGGACTTGGGCAGTGGCATCCCCCAATGAGGTACATTCCCGAGGTTCCAAAACCGATGATGCTACCTGAAGCTGCTGTTTAGGAGGAGCTTTAGCAGTCTTTTTGAGTGCTACGTACATACATTCTTTTGAAACCCGCTGACTCCCGCGGATAGTCACTTCGCCGTGTGAAGTGGGGAACTTTAGTGCGAGGTGATATGTGGAACATATGGCTTTGGCTGGGGTAAGCCAGTCCCGGCCCAATATCATGTTGTACGGTGACGGGGAATTCACCACATAAAAATCCACGAAGATGGTTTTTATCTTCGGATAGGTTCCCAGGGATGCCGGGAGAGTGATAACTCCTTCTGGCTGGACTTTGCCCTGAGTGAAAGTCTGCAGTGGCCCGGGGGCCGGCCGAAGTTGTTCCCGAGGAATCCCCATCCTTTGGAAACAGTCGGCGAATATAATGCTCACCGCGGCTCCATTATCCACGAAGACTCGCCTTATTGTTATATTGGCTACAGTCATGTCGATGACAATAGCGTCAGTATGAGGTGTTATCTCCGGAACCGGGTCCCTATCCGTGAAGCTTACAGTCTCGGATTGATGGAGGCGTTATGACGTGGCTCCTCGGGAGGAGGACGTCGAGCCTCTGCCCTCAAGGCATGTCGCGAGGCCCCGGTGGGAAGGGCCCCATATATCACGTTTATTACGTGAGGAGGCGCATTGTCTTCGGGTCCCCCCGGAGGAGGAGGTGGCGGAGGAAGACGTGGTTGCTGGCGATTGCCAGAATCTTGCCGTGCGTAGTTATTGGGCCCCGGCAGATTATTCTGCCACGGCGGCCAATTCTGTTGTGTGCCGCGGTCATGATATCCACGATTATTGGACGACCCCCCATTCTGACCTATCCGGGGCTTGTCATCGGTCCGCGCAATGTATTGGCGCAAGAAACCTTTCCTCAGGCACTCCTCTATTTCCTTGCTGAGTTCTCGGCACTCCTCTGTCTCGTGCCCATGATCTCGGTGGTACGCACACCACTTTCCGCGATTCCTCTTCTCAGGCGGCGCAGTCATCCGCGGACAAGGTCGCAGATCGTTCTTGTGAATAGAAAGGATCTCGGCTCGTGACTTCGTCAACGGAGTCAATTGTGGAATAGCGCCTCGGGATTCTGAACCCCCCGGGGTCAGGCGGGAAAATGCGCTAGGTCGCGGACTAGGCCCGGTTTGTGCTTTGTCGGACTGCCGCTTGCTAGCGTGTTTCTCACGCTTCTGGCGAGTCTGCTCCTCTGCCTTAGCAAATTTGCACACCGTTTTGAACAGTGCTCGGGTTGTGACGGGTGTATTTCGAACTAACTCGGTGTAAAGTGCTCCGGGACGGAGTCCATTCATGAATGCGTTAATGAGTACGTCGTCGGGGCAATTCCCCACCTTGAGGCTTACCGCTGTGAAGCGATCAAGAAATTGGGTAACGGTTTCACCGTCCCGCTGTTCCATATTCATGACATCGGCCAGTGTGGCCATGGGCTTCGCCCGCGCTTCGAACCGTGCCCAAAAGTGCTCGGCGAGTTCTCTGAAGGAGATACGCTGTTGCGTGGGAGAGAATCAAACCACACCCGAGCTTCATCCTGTAAGTACTCAGGGAAAATCTTGCAATACTGGAGGGATGTAATGTTATCATGGCTAAGCATGTTGTGCCTAAAAGCTCCAAGAAAATTGGCCGGATCTCCGGTGCTATTGTAAGGTGGTATGGCTGGCCGTTTAAACCCTTCGGGAAGGGAGGTGGCCATGATTTCTTGGGAGAACGGTGTGATGATATCTCCATTGGCATCGAGGCCCAGAATTCTGTCCAGTTCAACATTGCGTTGAACTCGCTCATACTCTTGAAGGTCTAGAGCATGAGGATTAGCATAGCGAACCCTCTTAGCCGCATTAAGTGGACGGCGGCGATCCACATCAATAGGTTCATCGTTGCGAGGTCGTGATTCGTTAGAACTCCCATGGTCCTCGGAGGAACCAGGTCGTTCCCGTCGCCGATCCTGGCGTCCGCGATGCCCGGGGTCCTGTTGATCACGCGAGTGCTGACGAGGTGGGGGCACCGCGGGATTAGCATCATGGCCGGCGGGCCCCGCGGCAGGCCCCGCGGGGTGTAGGCGATTAGCTGCCCAATCTTGAAGAACGTGTGCATGCTCTTGTAAGAAAGCCTGGAGCAATTCTGGGGTAATTTGAATGTTAACCGGTGGTTGGTCAGCAGCGGGATTAGGGTGTTGCATGTTTTGAGGGGGTGGACCTTGATTGCCCTGATGTTGAGATGTACTTCTTGCCGGCAATTGCCTCGGCGGCAAAACCTGATCCACGGGTGGATCCTGGTTGGATTGATCACCGTGGTGGGATTGATTCAAACGAGTTGTCACCATGATTCTGGAACACGCTATGAACGTCAAAAATTGCTTTCCGTTCCCACAGACGGCGCCAATTGATAAAGCGCAATCCGGTAACCACAAAATTTAACGATAATCTACGCAAACAGAATGTAAAAACACAGGATTTACGTGGTTCGATCCGGAGATCTATGTCCACGGGCAGAAATCCCTCTTGCCGAGGTGTTTCTTTTACTAGAACGTTGAGTTTACAGATAGCAATCAACAATACCGAGTGCGAACCCTAGTGCAGAGTTCCTTTCACGTATTTATACTTAGCTCTTCCTAAACCCTAACTGAACCCTAACAAACTTCCTATATTCACGCCTACTTCCAGCTGCATGGCGGTTGGGAACGAATCTTCAGCCTTGATTTGCGGAACAAACTGCCTGTTGGGCCAGCGCGTGTTCCTGGGCCTGCTGGGCCTGGGCCTACGCGTGCTGGGCCTCCACGTGCTGGGCTGGTCAGTGGGCTCAAGTATTAACCCGACCCGAAGTGACCGGGTTATCCCTATCAAGCCTCAAATAGTTTCACAACTTTAAGCATGTTTGTTAACATAAGATTAGATGTAGGGAAAAAGCAACCAGACATAATTGTTGTCACTTTACTAAACACTTCTAAAAGAGGAGCTAATACATTAACAATATCCCAATCACTCTCACTAATTCTTTGAGATCAGATCTTATATAATACTTATCTTCATTATTAAACATGTGATAAGTGAAGCATAAGGACGGGCTTCCGTTAACATCCTATATGTTGAAGACCATCTAGTTTTTGAATCCAACTAAGGAATTTTGAAAACCAATTTTGCTCTTGTACCATTTTTCTATATTTTTGAAGGCTAACAAAGGAACTAACAATATATGACAATGACGATCTAATTTTTTCTATGTAAGGTTTAACAGTTTCCAATCCATCAATAACACCTAGATGCAAGATATGACACATACAATGAATATGAAAAAAATTTGAATCAAACATTGGTTTCACAAAATCTTTCAAATGACCCATTGCATTGGTAGTGTTAGATGCATTATCTAATGTAATAGACATAACCTTTTCATTTATATCCCAAAGATTCAAACAGTTTAGTACAACTTGGTAAATATGGAGTCCCGTGTATAGATGTTCAAGACAACTAAAATCAATAATTCTATTCTCAAACGTAAAATTAACATTTAATCTAGTATGTTGTTACATATAAGTAGTATAATGATCCCCTCCCTAACCATAGATCAGTAGTCAAAGAAATTTTAGAAGATAAAGTAGAAAATAAATGTTTCAATGTAATAATCTCAAATTCATTGAGTTTATAACCATCTTTATAACATGGGTTTCTTGAAACTCTCTTAAATAGTGGTTGAACCATCTTCATATAATCTGTAAAATAATGGTTTTGCACAAAATTCAATGGAAGTTCTGCTCCTACAACCATCTTTGCCAATTTTTCTCTCATTTCCTCTTGTTTATAAACAAAATTAGTAATTGAACCAGAAGATGAAATATGCAGATTTTGTTGTCTACCTTGATCATCAAAATCATCCTCTCTCCAACCATGATGAGTTAGATCTAAATGTCTTGTTAAAGTACTAGTACCACTACAACTTTGAAACTGTATTGTTTTTGGCACAATGCAGAAGAAGCTTTTTCATTTTCAGCTTTAAAAAATTTCCAAACTAAACTTGTTTTATTTCTAGCAGCAGGCTTATTAGTTGAAGGGGGAATATTTTTCTTCATTTGGAGTTTCGGATTGTTGACTATCTGGTGGAAGTTGAGAAAAATCAGCAAAGGTTTCATCACTATCATCATCAGTAATTTGGGATTGACAAGTGGTTGGATAAAGAGGAGGATGCATGAGAGGGAGAATTTCTTGAAACCCTTTTCATTTTGAACAATATTCAAGAAATAAATTAAAAATATCAGCAAGATAACAAATAATGATGCAACAAGACAATCTTCAACACAATCACAAATCAGTAAGTCAAACACAAGTAGTCAACAAAAATAAACAATGAAAATAAAAAAAAATTAAATGAGTCAAAATACCGCAATATATATGAGAGGAAGAATATCAGATCTAGAGCCTTGGGTCTGAGTTGGAGCCTTGGAGGGGAAGACAAAGACGTAACCTCGTCAAATGTTGAAACATGGAACTGATTTCCCTTCTGTCAAATGAAACAGGGAACTGGCTAAATAAGGTATCACCCCTCATTTCAAAAAAATTAATTGTTCATTTTATTTACGATCGCGCCATTTTCCATCTCAATATGAAATCCTACCACTTTCAAGTCTTCACGACAAAAGATATTCAGCCGCAGCTGCAGCGACTAAGGTTTGTCGAAGCCTCGTCTGAAAGTTCATAAGCAGGTAAACTTGCCGATCTTTACTTCTCATTGTTGGTAATGCATTCTCATACTCATTTTTTATCTGTAGCTCCTCTGTTATTTCTGAAGATTACTCAAATACAACTCTGATTCATGGTTTTTCCCATCGATTTTCTTTCATTTTTCCCCTATTAGGAGTCAGCAGAGCGACGTTACGCTAGTTGATACTTTAAATTTAACATATCTGTAGTTATTATGCAATTTAAAGAGCCTAACTTTCATGGACTTTACAAGTTTGCATTTCAAATTAGATTTGTTTATTTCTCTCAGATAGTGTTTTGTTTAGGGCAAACTGATTTTGTTGGACGACGCTTTGCTCTTTACCGTTTATTGGGTTATGGTTGTGAAGCTTGAAAACTCCTACTACATATAGGTAGTTTCTTTGGGATTAATTTAGGAGCAACAAAAGATAATTCCGCAACTGTAATGGCATTACATATTGTACTCTGTAACAAAAAAACCCTATTTGCATAATTGTCGCATTACCTATCACTTGCTCTACTGATTTTAAGTCGATATGGTGGGGGAAATTTCTGTAACTAATCGGTGTGGTAACCTGTGTTTCTCTTACTTTGAAATTGTAAATATTGACGAGTCAGCTTTTGTAATACGTTCTATCTAGGTCTTTATGCGGTCTATCATGGCTAGACTAGGCCGATGCTCGGTCAGTTTGATGATCGTTATAGAGGAAATTATCCTCCAAATGCTCTTTCTATTGAACCTCATTAATATCCACCATTCCTGGCTTGAAGGTGTACGTGGTAGCACATATCGTGTTATTCGCTACAACTTGTCTGATAGGATCCCAAACCAAGTTAAGTATATGACTAAGTTGCTTGGTGATACACGTTAATTATGCTTGTAATTAGGTCGAGTTATGATACTATTTTATAGGAATCAGGTGCATAGATGGTCAAGAATTGGATGAAATGTTATATAAGTGACCAATTAACGTAGTCGGCTTGTTTTTAAGGTGTTTTTGAGCTTTTTCAGGATAAAAGGTTGTGATTTACGACTACCGGACAAGGAAACAAGTTGGAAAAGAGTGAAAACTGGCCCAAAATAGTGAAAACCAGTGAAAACCGGTCCAAACCGTCTAAAAACCGGTCCAAACCGGTCCAGACCGACCTGAACCGGTCCAGTAGCAAAACGACGCAAGAACCGACACGGCCGCGTCAAACCTTCAACACGGCCGTGTCAAAAGTGATGTGAAAAGGTTAAAACAGCTCTGGATCAGAACACGGCCGCGTCACAATTGCAACACGGCCGTGTCAAATGTTGCGCAGAAAGTGAAGTTTACAAAACAACATGGCCGTGTCACTTAAGCAACACGGTCGTGTCAAAAAGGCCGCCGATAAGAGAAGATCCTGTTTAATAGGGATTTGATTTCCTAATAGGATTTGGATCCTATCTTCCCCAAGATTCGTCCCCAACTCTATAAAAAGGACCCCAAGCTCTAGGAATCAGGGAGAAAACATCAAGAGGAACATCAATTACATTATTCTACCTAGAAGAAATCTTGGAGGACAAAGAAGACGAAGATCATCGAGACGGAGTCATCCGGGTTTAATTATTCTTTTCTAGTTTAATTCTTTACAATGTTTTTATTAGAATTTTGTATTGGATTATTGCTAGGCATGAGTAGCTAAGTTATTCGTGTCCTAGGGTTAGAAAGTAGGGATTATTATGACAATGTTTTAATTTATGGTTTGATTTATTGATTCCATTCTTTACGTGTTTTATCTCTATGTTGGTGCCTAAAACTAGATTTAGCTTGATCACCTAGATTTACTAATTTAGTTTAGCAATTCCGCTTCGAGAGGAGGGAATTGTTATCAGACTTAGAACATAGAGCGCAGTTGTCTATGAATGTGTAGGCCGTGGCTTAGGATCGTTTGGGAGTTATTAGGTTTAATTGACTCGAGAGGGTAATTAGCTTAATCAATCAACGGTTTAATCGCTTCGAGAGAAGGGTTAGATTATTGTCGTGCCGCTTAATAAACATTAGAATTGGTAAATTAATAGGTTAATCATATTCAACATTGAAGTAATATCCTGAAATCGAAGCCCTAGGATACCTATTCTCCTTGATTGTTAGTTTTTGTGTTTCCTAAGTTCGAAGTTATATTTAATTGAGTATTTTAATTAGTAAAATCAACCTTTTACAACTTAGTATCTAGTTAGGACATTCCTAGAGTATTGAGGTATCAAACTACCTAAAACTATTCCTTGTGGGATCGACCTTGATAATCGTTACTACACCTACATCCGTACACTTGCGGAACACTAGGTTAGAAACCGACGTGTCAATTTTTTGGTGCCGTTGCCGGGGCATAGGATTTAGCGCTTAGTTTTTATCTTGAAAAATAGGAGGAAACTAGACTAGATTTTAATCTTTCGTAACTTTAATTTTAATTTTCGTTTTTATTTTTTATTTAATTTTAGTGTTACGCGGTAGTTCTTGTTTTTGGTGTTTTCAGGCTTTGTATGCACACCAGATCAAAAGGGAAAGAAACCCTTCTCCCTTTCGATCCAGAAATTGAAGCGACAGCTCACAGACACCGAACTAGAAGAAACTTCGCATCTGAGATGGAGAACCCACCACAACATCCGAATCAGGATGACGCACTTAACAGAGTACTGACAGCTCTGGCACGTTTGGATGATCGAGTCACGAATATACAGCAGCAGCTACCTCCACAAGGGCCACAGCTACAACAGCAGTACGGCCCAATTCAGATAGACCCAGCTGCAGGCGATGAAGATGACACTCCCATCAGTGACTGCCTGAAGCCCAGTCCAAATCAGCAGGCAGGAGGAGTACAACCTCCACCACTCAATGCCAACAATTTCGAGCTGAAGCCTGCACTAATCAACATAGTGCAGCAAAACCAGTATGGGGGAAGTGCTTTGGAGGATCCGAATGTGCATCTGATCAAGTTTCGCAAACTGGCCGACACAATCAAGATCAATCATGTATCGCACGAGCAAGTCAAGATGAGACTGTTCCCGTTCTCACTGAAGGACAGAGCACTACAGTGGTTCAATTCACTAGAAGACATCAGAGATTGGGAAGACTTGAGTACTTCTTTTCTGTTGAAGTACTTTCCACCAAGCAAGATGCTCGACCTGCAGAACCAGATCAACCAGTTCAAGCAATTGGACCAAGAGCCATTTGGAGAGGCTTGGGAGCGATTCCGGGATCTTATCCGGAGTTTCCCTCAACATGGGTTCACCAAGAAGCAGCAAGTGTGCAAGTTCTACAATGGTTTACTTGCACCGACTAGAAACCAAGTGGATGCAGCTGCGGGTGGAAGTTTGATGGAGAAGTCAGTAAGGATGGCATTCTCAATCCTAGATGCGATGGCCAGAACAAGCTACCAATGGTCGAATGAGAGAAACATGCCAAAGAGGGTAGCCAGTGTCCAAAAAGTCGAGCCCGTCAATAATGAGCCAATTGAAAAGCTCACATCACAAGTAACAGCATTGACGAGCCAGGTGAATTTGCTAACTAATCTAACGTTAGCACAACAGCCAGGGGGTCCGCAAGAAATTGAAAAAGAAGTAAAATTTGTGAATCAACGAAACTTCAACAATTTCTAGAACAATCAGCCTCGGTACAACCAGTACCCTCAGAATCAGAATCATCAGAACTTCTCGTATGGGAACGCGCAAAATACACTTAATCCGCCACCCGGATTTGCTGTTACAAATGGCATGATCCATGACGGTAAGAAGCCATCACAAGAAGAGATTGCGCAGTCACAATTTGAAAAGTATGATGAAAAGTTAGCTCAGTTGGAGAAGAAAGTAGATGGGAAATTTATGGAGCTAAACAAGCATATCACTGGGCAAGGGGCAGACATCAAGAGGCTCGAGAACACATTGGTGCAGACTCAAGCTAGCATTGGAGAATTGTCATCAAACATGAGCCAACTGATAAAGATAGTAGGAGCTCAACACAAGCAAGGCCAATATCCGAGTGATACAGTGGTTAATCCGAAGGAGCACTGCAATATTGTGAAGCTAGAGGAGCATGAGGAAAGCATGAAGGACCATGAAGCGAAGAAATCAAGCGAGGAAGTCAAAAACATTGAGAAGGAGGAGGTCAATACAATCATAGATAAGAAAATTCCATATCCTATTCTTGATGAGTCTTTTGATTTTTGTTTTAAAAATTCATTCTTCGCTAACCTTGATCCTTTAGAGCAATCTAGAGCTGTTGTTGTGAAACAGGAACCACTAAAGGAGAGAATCTAAGATAAAGAGGAAACCAAGAAGAGGAAGAATGGAAAAGAGACGACAAAGAAGAAACCGAGCAGTCCCAAAAAGAACGCAACAACAAGCATGAAACCGAAAAGAGCAACAAAAGCAAAAGATCCAGGGAGTTTTACTATTTCTTGCTCAATTGGTAGTCATGATTTTCAAAATGTCATGTGTGATTTGGGGTCTAGCATAAACTTGATGTCTCTTAAGCAGTATAGACAATTAGGATTAAGGGAAATTAAACGATCCTTTACTACTATCCAATTAGCTGCTGGATCGTCATTAACGCCGTTGGGAGTAGCAGAGGATGTAGTGGTGAGAGTGTTAAATTTTGAATTCCCTAGTGATTTCTTAGTTGTCGACATGAAAGGGAATGATGAATTTCCTTTTATCTTAGGACGACCTTTCTTGGCGACTAGCCAAGCATTAATAGATGTACCTAAAGGGGAGTTGATTTTTCGTGTTCAAAACGAAACAATCACACTCAAAATACATAAGTCGGGTCAAAGGGGTAGGCATAATTGTAGCATTGTGTACACTACCCAAGCTGTTATAAGAATTCCACACACCCCATTAGTTGCTCATAAATTATCAAACTCGGGGTGGTTGGAAAATGGTTGATAGGAAAAGGACGTCCGGCTGATGACGTAAAACAAAGCGCTTGTCGGGAGGCAACCCGATGTTTATCGTTTTATTTTTATTGCGTTAATTTTATGTTTTTACTTGTGTTTAGTGTTTTATGTTTTTAGGAATCAACATGGACGAGTGTTGCAGGAAACGGGGGTCGAAAAGACGGAAAAATCGCGTTAAAAGGAGCAGAAGGTGCAACACGGCCGCGTAAAAAAGCACCTAGAAAGTGTTTTTAGAACTGGGATGCAACACGGGACGCGGCCGCGTCAAAATGGCTCAAACGCAACACGGCCGTGTCACACAAATGACACAGCCGCGTCAAAAGGCTTCTCAAAACGTGAACCAACGCTGTAAAGCAACACGGCCGCGTCACATGCTGGACGCGGCCGCGTCAAAATCGACCCAGAAAAGCAACTTTGGCTCAACTGTGACACGGCCGTGTCAAAACTTTCAACACGGCCGCGTCATTACCTCAGCAGTAAATATATATAAAAAAAAAAAAAGGGCCTTGATGCGGAGACAGTTGAAACAGATTCAGTAGGAGCAAAATGGCACGATTTTGGAGCTCGTAGGGGTTTCAAAACGCCGCCTTCGTCACAATGATTTGTACGCTAGCACCAAGGCGTACCACGTTTTTTTCCTCCAAACATTGGCTTTCAGCCAAGTTTGGGGGAGGGGGTGGACCGTTGGACGTCTTGGCAGCTATATTTATCTGCTTTATTGGTGTTGATGGGTCTGTGAGCCCATTTATCTGCTTTATTGATGCTGATGGGTCTGTGAGCCCAAGTTTGCTTACATTTCATTTCCATGTTGAGTGTTAGGAGTTTAGAGTTTAGAGTCTTATTAGTGTTTCAATTTTTAGAGTCAGTAAGAATGAGATAAACCCGAGAAGTTAATAGGTAACAAGTGAAAAAAAAAATTAACAATAGGGAAAGATGGATGATGAATAGTTAATGATGAGATGATTTTGAGAAGTAGATGAAAAAAATGGCACATAATAGAGCATGAGAGGTGTTTTGAGATGAAATTGAGCTTGAACTTAGAATATTCAATCAAAATTAACCTTGTGAGAATTTGAGCCTAATTATACTCCAATTTTTGGAGTAATATATTTTCTTTCGGTGTGAATTTGATTGAATATATGTACTAGTCTCTAGAACTTGCCTTGAGTCTTTACTGTGAATGTGTCAAGTATATGTTGTGATTTAGGAAATGATCTTAGGCAAGTTTTTGTTTAAGCCTATCTATTTGAGCCGTAAAAATTACCCTTTGTACCAAAAGTTCACATTTTGTCCCTAGTTAGCCCACTTGAGCCTTATAGCCTTATTTATTCATAACCTAACAATGTCAGCCGAAACCTTTTGATTTAACTCTTTTGGCCCTAATTGGATTAATCAAGTTAGAGGGAGGAGGATTGGAAGGAATTTTGGGTGAACAAATTGTGGAAAGGAATGGGAAGTAGGGATATTTTCAAAAGATGAAGGAAATAAGAAAAAAATGATAGGTGAAATTCCAAGAAAAAATAGCCTCTCCTAGTGTGAAAGTCTAAAAAAAAATAATAAAAAATAAAGGTTGTTGTTGTTAGTATTCTAGAGGAGAGGCTAGGAAATAAAGTGCTTAAATTGTGAATTTGATTAGAACAATCGGGTAGTCCCAAAGATGTGGTACCCACAGAATTGAAAAGCACTTAAGTGTACGGACTTTTGAAGGTGAAGAAGTCACTTTGCGAGGTGATTTGCTGAAATTTGAAGAGTAAGGCTGAGTGATTGTATTGAGGGGTAGTCGGGTTAGACGTAACTTAATTAGTCCAATGAATAGTCACTTATATCCAAATGTATCCCACCTTACCTTAAAGCCCACATTACAACCAAAAGAAAGACCTTTTTGATCATTTGTCACACGCATCGAGTACGAGGTCTAGTTTAGACGATTGGCAAGCTTATGGTAGGCTTTGCATGTAATTCAATATGAGTAGAAATTATTTTAGTCTAAACACTTGAGAGAAGAGTGAAACACTTATCCGGTGAGGATTGAATGCTTCGAAAGTTCAAAGTCTCGAGATTAGTTGATTTTCGCGTTATCATATATGCTCAAGTGATTTGTGTTGCCTAGTTGTTTTAAGAAAAATCAGACTGAAACTAAATTCATCATCTAGTCGCCCTAAACAAATGCATAATCACTTGTATTCTTTGTGTCTTTTTGTATGATGTTCGGAACGAACAACAGTTTAAGTTTGGGGGGTTTTGATACACGTTAATTATGCTTGTAATTAGGTCGAGTTATGATACTATTTTATAGGAATCAGGTGCATAGATGGTCAAGAATTGGATGAAATGTTATATAAGTGACCAATTAACGTATTCGGCTTATTTTAAGGTGTTTTTGAGCTTTTTCAAGATAAAAGGTTGTGATTTACGACTACCGGACAAGGAAACAAGTTGGAAAAAAGTGAAAACCGGCCCAAAATAGTGAAAACCGGTCCAAACCGGCCTGAACCTGTCCAGTAGCAAAACGACGCAAGAACCGACACGGCCGCGTCAAACCTTCAACACGGCCGTGTCAAAAGTGATGTGAAAAGGTTAAAACAGCTCTGCATCAGAACATGGCCGCGTCACAATTGCAACACGGCCGTGTCAAATGTTGCGCAGAAAGTGAAGTTTACAAAGCAACACGGCCGTGTCAAAAAGGCCGCCGATAAGAGAAGATCCTGTTTAATAGGGATTTGATTTCCTAATAGGATTTGGATCCTATCTTCCCTAAGATTCGTCCCCAACTCTATAAAAAGGACCCCAAGCTCTAGGAATCAGGGAGAAAACAATAAGAGGAACATCAATTACATTATTCTTCCTAGAAGAAATCTTGGAGGACAAAGAAGACGAAGATCATCGAGACGGAGTCATCTGGGTTTAATTATTCTTTTCTAGTTTAATTCTTTACAATGTTTTTATTAGAATTTTGTATTGGATTATTGCTAGGCATGAGTAGCTAAGTTATTCGTGTCCTAGGGTTAGAAAGTAGGGATTATTATGACAATGTTTTAATTTATGGTTTGATTTATTGATTCCATTCTTTACGTGTTTTATCTCTATGTTGGTGCCTAAAACTAGATTTAGCTTGATCACCTAGATTTAGTAATTTAGTTTAGCAATTCCGCTTCGAGAGGAGGGAATTGTTATCAGACTTAGAACATAGAGCGCAGTTGTCTATGACTGTGTAGGCCGTGGCTTAGGATCGTTTGGGAGTTATTAGGTTTAATTGACTCGAGAGGGTAATTAGCTTAATCAATCAACGGTTTAATCGCTTCGAGAGAAGGGTTAGATTATTGTCGTGCCGCTTAATAAACATTAGAATTGGTAAATTAATAGGTTAATCATATTCAACATTGAAGTAATATCCTGAAATCGAAGCCCTAGGATACCTATTCTCCTTGATTGTTAGTTTTTGTGTTTCCTAAGTTTGAAGTTATATTTAATTGAGTATTTTAATTAGTAAAATCAACCTTTTACAACTTAGTATCTAGTTAGAACATTCCTAGAGTATTAAGGTATCAAACTACCTAAAACTATTCCTTGTGGGATCGACCTTGATAATCGTTACTACACCTACATCCGTACACTTGCGGAACACTAGGTTAGAAACCGACGTGTCACTTGGGCTTAGCAACACAGACAACTATTTTAAGCTTAGGATGAATGGAAGTACCTTTAGTAGACTTTGCTATGTTCTCGAACATGCCGGGGGCCTTAATGACTCTAGGTTTGTAACAGTCTATGAAAAGGTTACAATGTTCTTAGCCGTATTAGGTCACCACACAAAGTTGTTTTGTGTAAAGTTTGATTTCATTCGGAGTGGCCATACCGTCAACACTCACTTTCATCCAGTCCTAAACACAATCTTGCGTTTTCACCCGGTGTTACTAGCTAAACTTGGACCTGTTGACGAAACAAATACACATCCACGATGGAAATGGTTTCAGGTTAGTAATAAGTATAGAAATGATGTAAGGTATTTAGAGTGTGTGCTAACCCGTCTTAAAACTCCATCACTTGACCGATGTCTTCTAATTTAATTCAGGGTTTCTTAGTAGCACTAGATAGAACTTATGTTCAAGTTACGGTTTCGGAGGCTGAAAAAGCTCGGCACCGAACTCGAAAAAGGACCGCAGCAGTTAACGTCCTAGGGGTTTGTAACACCAACATGCAGTTTATTTACTTGCTGATTGAGTGGGAATGCTCGACTGCTGACTCTAGAATTCTCAGGGACGCAGTTAGTAGACCCAATGGCTTTAAGATCCTTGAAGGCATTTGTCTATTACACCAAGTACCTTGTTATCGTTCCTACTCACAGCTACTCAAACTTGTTTGTAGTCCCCTGATTCGCAACCACACTTTTTTTGGGTTTTTTTTGTAGGGAATTACTATTTTTGCGACAATGGCTACACCACTGGAGAGGGATTTTTAACCCCGCATAAATATGTTAGATAACATTTAGATGATTGGGGTGTCAAGACTTCATTACCTCAAAACACTCAGGAATTTTACAATATGAACCATTTTAGAGCTAGGAATGTAATCAAACGTACTTTCGGTGTCATAAATAAAAGTTGTGCTTGTCTTCGAAGCGCTACGTTTTATTAAATCAAAATCCAGAACCCGATCATCATGGCCTGTGGCCTGCTACATAAAATCTTGAGGACCTACCAGCTTATAGATCCCTTAGTAGATGAATTTGGTGAGGATTCCTATAATTATGAAGAGGAAGACCATAGGGAGTACGTCGACATGGTTGAATTCACCCTGCTTGGAATGCATCTGGGACACTTTAGCCCAGTCCATGTACACGGAGTGTCGAGCTTCAAGGAATTGAAGCCCTATTTTGTAGTACTTCCAAAACTTACAGTGTGTTTTGAACTAATTGTTGTAATCATTTCCATAGGATATATCGGATTATCATCCTACTTTTTCGTTAGCATATTTGTTAGAATCTATTTTGTTAGTTTAGTAGAAAACAAATTATGTAATATTCGCTGATTTCTTTTCATTACCAGTCAATTATGGGCTTGTTCAACCCGACATGTTCTTATATTGTTATCTTTTGCGGTCTGAATACTACTTTTTGTTGATGGATGATACTAAAACGTGGAGTATACCAATCTGCAATCTGACTTCATGTAGAGCACATGGGAGTGTTACATTTGATCACAAAGTTTATGTTATTAGATGCATTCTTTATGTATTAGGTTGCTCTGTTCTTACGATTGCTGAAAGATTCGAATTTTTATCTAAAACAAATCCCTTGTTCCTATTGTTTATCTTGCGGTAGGAGTAGTTTTTACACCCACATCCAACATGTGGAATGTTGTCTACTGGAACTTTACACATTTGATCTTATTTTTAATTTCCCGAGTTTTAAATGTGTCAACATTGACTGTTTTGTGTTGAATATATTACTAGTTGCATATGTGATTTTACGGCCAGGTTTTAAGGAGAAATGGATGGACGTGGTGTGCGCTTTGTACGACCTCAATGCAGACGTAATGATAGGAGACGAAGGAGTTGGAGCACTAACGAAGAGAATGCTATACTAGCAGGAATGCAAGAAATAATAACGTGGGGCTGGAAATAGGAAAATAACTTTAAGCCCGGGTATCTGTCGGTGTTGGAGAACTGACTTGAAAGCTACACCCCACATCAATTCCAGGATATATACATGGAAGAAAAATTGCAGTAGCTTGTTTTCGATGATTTCCCGTAGTGATGTGGGCCTTGACCCGAAGACATATATGCTAGAGGCATCTGATGAAGCCTGGGATGTTGGCATAATGGTATGCATTTTCCATAGAATTTATAATCGTCCCTAGTGAAATATTATATGCATGTCACTTATTTTTCTTACACTAGTTTGTTAGTATGCATAATTACAATCGTTCAACCCTATTTGGAATGTTACGAACTTTGTTTTTTGCGCTATGTAGGCCGATCCAAATGTTTGCCTCATGAAGTTTAAGAGCTGACCATTTTATGGAGATTAGTGTGAGATCTTCGAAAAAGACAGGGCCACCGGGTTGGAGCTGAAGACGTTTTTAAGGCTGCAGGAAACCCAAGCGATTTCGGTGCACAAAGTGATATACTAGTTCTATCTGAGGTATGATTTCCCCCAACCCCCACCAAAGATCATGATGAATCGATTGGTTTCAATGATAGCTTTGAGTCATAGTCTGACTGCCCTCTTCCTTCTGTTAACGCGAGTAAAGAGAAAAAGATGACCAAGAAATGCAAGGCTGCTCAACTAGGCGAAGCAATGTCGAAAAGCATCATAAGCTTTTTCGTGGAGGCCACTAAGAGGTTTGGTGACATCACGCAGTGGATTGGGTACGAGGTCGATTTAGGGGAGGCCTGCAAAAAAGTCTTCGAAGTTGTTGATCGTGTTCCTCATTTGAGTATGCAGGATAAGCTACGATACTAAACTGCTCAGGCAGAATACCGAGGACCTAGAGGTCTTCTTCAGCCTCCCGTCAGAAGTAAAGGAAGAATGGATCTCTATGAAACTCAATGGCGGCTTATGAAGTGTCTTGTTCGCCCGGTTGTGAAAGTAGGTATTAAGTAATACTCTTTTGTAGATGCATTTGTGTCGACTGGTTGCGTTGCTACTAGTTGGTGAACAAATGAAGTACTTTTTATTATTCTTATTTTAGGACTACTCCTTAATTTTCTAGGTGATTGTATGTGGAAATTGCATGTTGGGCGTAGTCCATAATCGGCGGGTTAATGCGCCCATGTTTGTGCTTGCAAAACTGTTGCCATATGTGACTTATTCCTTTTGTATGTGTAGGTGATAATCTTACTTATTTTGTGACCTGAATTCAGTTGGTGTAAATTTGATTGTGTTTGTTAGGTTACATCTTAAAGGTTGATGAAACAAATATGTTCTAAAATATCGCAAGTTTAACGATGTTGCTGACTTTTTGTTATTGTCCTATTTTCATTCAAATCATGCAATCTTTATTGTGTTGGGTACTTTAGGGAGATCCGCCCATTGCACATTAGACCACATATAATAAAGTATGGCATTTTGGTTTACAACTTTGTGATTAACTTGTCTGCTAACATTATGTCTTACTTCGAAATTTTCCTATATTTGATAATACCAGTTCATTGAGTATTTAGTCCGATTATAATACAAACTTATGTGGACTCATTTAATTGCATGATATGGTTAAATTGTATTCCCGTACCCCCTAAATTGCAATGTATGGTGCGAGAAAACTTATATTACTCATTAATTCAAGCACAACACACATGGCACCCCACATCAGACATTTGCAAAAGAATATTAAACATGAAGCAACCCAAATTAAAAAACTAAAACAAACATACAACATAAATAAGTCCATGGAGAATGCTGCTTCATAGAAGTGGCTGTTCCTTCTTTCTCGCGGTCCAAAAGTCGCATAGGCAGGTACCACTTTAGTGCGAATCTGCCGACGAACCTTTCTCAACCTTTACCTTACTAGTGGATGTGCCGGAATTGTGGCTGACGAACCTCTTTAGGGAAGAGCAACTTCCACTAATGGACAACTTGCTAACTGAAATCGAGTTAGAGGGATATTCCATCGCCTTCCACCACTTCTAGTCCTTGAAGTTTTCAACATAACTCGGAAACTAGACACGTTTGGAGATGCTCACACTCTTCTGATCACTAGAGACCCGTGTAATAGATTCCAACTGGTTCTGTCCGACTGAATCCTCATCGTTATTGAAGATACTACGTAGGGTCTCGTACTGGATCTCACCGCAGTGGCGGTAGGCAATGGCCAGTGGTTCATTCTTAGTACATGCATCATGGGATAAAGTATTCAGCAAGGTAGATTCTTTAGGGATGCGAATAAGTAAACCTAAATAACACATACATAACCATATCAACTAAGCATCCTCGGACTACATAAAAGTAATACATGGATGATGTAATCCCACGTTTCTTCGTCAAAATGAAGCCAGTGTGAGAGCGGCTTATAAGACACCCTGTATGCTCAAAATCCAACATAATGTATGATATCGCTTTTGGAGCTTCCTAAACCTGTCCTTGCAAAAGTTGTAGTCGCAACTCTTGCCTACGGCTCCATTTAGAGCATTCATGGCAGATCATATTGCGACACCATTTCTCCCTCGGTTTGTAAGCGCCCCTGCATCTTTCTCAAGACGAAGCAATTGCGTGAACCGGTTGTGAGCGTTCGAAGTCCAATCTATTGTATAAAACACACGCTTGGATGTTGTCTTTGGGAACAACATGATTTGGAGCCATGGTAGGGAAAGTGTAAAGATGTATTTGGACGTACAAAATATGTGTGAGGAGTGAAAGAAAGTATGTATCCACAATATATTGGCAATGAAGAGACCTAGGCTGTATCAACTTGTTCACATAAGACAAACTACTTTTTCAATAGATATTGCGTCTTCAGTAAGGGATAAGCTATGATGTTAGTACAACCCTATGCACGCATGTTGGTATGCATTGAAATATAGCTATTTCAATTCACATGCTCGACAGTGCTTTGGTCTTGGTCAATAAAGCAACTAACAAGGTATCAACCATTGGGATATCTGAATGTGGTAGACTGTTGGTGGCAGCTATAGTCTTTCAACTTCAACATTTATTTGTCTTCTAGCCAACCACATATGACCTAGAAATAAATACATGAGACACGGGATTGAAAGCTAATGACTTGAGCTTGCCTTATTTTTAATGCAAAGTTGGGATAATCGAATATCCTAGACGTATAGAGTCGCAGAAACCCCTATCCGATGTAGAAAACTATGTGTGTACGTGAACATGAAAGCCGTTCGTATTTGCCTGCCACCTTAGAGTTGGTAACTTAAAAAAATATGTAAACGACCCAAATTTCAACCCTCAGATTTGTGACACTACATATTAACAGAACCGGTTGCCAAAAAAATGAAGCAACCAAGGGGCAAGTGAATTGCAGGCATAGTTAATTTTAATTCTATATGTTTTGACTTCAAATATAAATTCATGACCAAATAATACATACAACTTTAAAAAGTCAAAGTGAAAACACTAAATGACAATCCATATTATAAGCTGACGAGTACCGGCAAACAAAAATACAAGCGAAATGGAAACATTATTCATGACAAGAAAATCATTTATGCTCAAAGAAGAGAGAGCTTGATTGAAATGATAATTATGCGGAAGTACAAAAATAAAAAAACAACAAAGACATGCAGCTTTGTAATAAGGACGACTCTGGAGTAAGAAACTGGCATTCACTTCTCTTGAAAGGGCTTGACAAAGCCACACTGCTTGGCCCCGAATGAGCGTGAGTCTTGCTATTTTCTCTTGCTCCGACTTAACTCAAGTTGGACGTTCATGTTTGACGATTGACAGCTGGCTGGTGCGGAGTTGTTGTGTGAGTTCTCGGGGTCTCGTTCCTATACCAAGCAAGCTCGTTGCAGAAAATATTGTTAACAATTTCATCCTCGTCGTGTTCATTGTAGCTGGGTTAGCCTGTGTGGTCGCTTGATATTTGTATGACCTCGTACCCATCCATGTCTCGTAGGGTCGGGGCCTCACGTTGTTCGAAAATGTACTTCAAAGTATGGTTGTTTTTTTCTCCCTTATCAACGTATGTCATAGCTAAAGGTTCCCCCTATCACAAATTGTAGATATGTCCACAACACAAAGAAAAACCTGTGAGTACCATATAAAAATGAAACAACTAAACACATAAGTTTCCTGGTGTGGGAGTCAACGAATTTACCTGCAAGATGTAGTCCCACAAATCATCCTTACAGATTATCCAATAAGTTAAAGGATTGTGGGTCACACTCGGAAGTTGAATGATCCATGTGAAGACGTCATAGTGCTTGTGTAGCTTGCGAAAGCATCCTAGACACATTGGGTAGTCGAAAGATGTTATGCACAACAAGTTCACACGATTCATGGCCGATCGTATCGTGATGTTGTTCGGCCTGTTGTTCACCCTATTACCAGCCACAGTCTTCTCTACTAAACCTCATAAGAAGATTTGATCGACCTCGGCTGTCTAGTCTTTGGTGTAGAACACCCTTTCCAGCTTGCACGACCGACGATAGGTTGATTTTGGTGCCATTGGGAAAGGGAATTGAGTATGACCTCTACAATATTTCCTCTTTACCTCTAAGTGATACCTGCTAACAATGAAAGAAAAGTAAGTATGATGCTAACACAACATAAAGAAAATGGTAAAGTTCCTAATTTATAGGAAAGGTATGTTGCAAGTGGGGCTTCTTTGTAGTAGCATGTATTGAAAGGCATAGTAATATATAATATAAATACACTACTAATGCTTAAATAATTTATTCCTAAGTAAAGTAGGCCTTGAAATTTTTTTTTTTTTTTTTTTTTGTTTGTTGTTTTTTTTTTTTTTTTTTTGTTTTTTGGCTGTGGTATTGTTTGTCCCGACATTGAGACATATAAAGGAAAAACCTAAAACACAAATTAACAAAAAAAAAAAAGGAATAAAACCAATTTCGAAAACACATATGAATAGCCGGAAAACAAATAAAAAGGGTTTACTCGAACTGCCAAAGGATTCATAACAGTAGCCTTATAGGGTGATGGAATGTTATCGGGGACAAACCAACTAGCAGAGTTTAGTTGCCAAATCTTCTTTGGAATTCACTGCACAGTAAGGCGGAGAATGATGGTGGCAAGCGAAGTATCGAGTTAAAAATTAGTGACTTACTTTAAAAGGAAGATTAATACATTACGTGTAAGGGAATCAAACCAACTACATGCAATCACACACACGTTCGACTTCAATCCAATCAATATAATCCGAACACTTGAACATAGTTCGAACACTTGATCCCAGATTAGTCGAACAAAGAAATGCGCAGAAAAATGAATTGAAAAGAGAAAGAACACGATTTACGTGGTTCAGTCAAGATTGACCTACATCCACGAAGGATCTATAGTCCTCAATTCACTAAGTATCCACAACAATTACAAGAATTACACCCGGAATCAAGAAGCCCTGTTTTAAACCTCTAAAACAAGAACAGAAACCCTAACTCATCTAATTCTTGTTAATGTGTACAATTGATCAAAGGGAAATGTAAGTTGATATCTCTATAAACTTGAGACGCTCCTGAGTGTGTAGTTATTCAGCTCAAATCAGTTGCAACAAACTTGAAACAGCCAGCAGTTTCAATCGCCAATTAACCATTGTAAAAGCTCACCAGAAACCATTGTTAAAACCCTTCATAACTACCGGTTCAGGGTTGTTACCCTTATCCGGTCTGCTACTCAAACTCGGATTTCCAGCCCTGCTCTTCCACTACTGATTCCGGTTCCTGAACTTAACTTTACTACAAACTCATGTGTTTGTTTGATAGAATTGACCTTCAATCTACATTACGTAAACGGGGTGGCGTGGAAAACAGGAGATTTTAATGGTAAACGTAAAGTACTTCATTAACAAAAACATAAGCAGGTGGCATTACATGAAGACACATATTGCCACAACACAAACTAATTAACGTTAATTAACATTTCATAAGGTGTTCAGGTGCATAGAACAACAATGAGGACGAGTAAGCCGTACACGGAAATTATGATCAAATTAAACTAGTACAAAGAGAATAGAGAACGAAATTGTAATCACGAATATGGCTACTGCGGTCTAAGACAGAGCATCGATCCCTCATGCAAATATTAGTCTTCCATCTTCCAATTGCTTTCTTTATCCAGTTGAATTCGATCGTAGTTGGGCATTTGCATGGGTGCTCGATTCGAGAAGTGGAGAAGCAACGTGCCGTCTTGTAGAGGACTAAACATACGGAGCTCAAATAAGTAACATAGACCGATTTTGCACTTCTCATGCTTTATGTAGAGCGACAATGGTAACCCAAGGTATTCTTCTATAGGACTTATCAATCCCCCCCAACACAATGCCCCGATCATAAGGAATATCAAGATCCTAGATATGCTTCAGCAAATAGGCCGTACTTACGTCGTTCCCAATAGTAAGCCCTCATAGAGCTAGTAAATCCCAAGGACAAACCTAGTCCAGACCATTACTAAAATGACATAGTATAAATAACGAAGAGTTGGGTTACGAATTTGGGAGCCCGACTTGTTACCAGTATGTACTCACTCTCCCTAGATATTTTTTTCCAGAAATCAATGGCATTAAACTCGCAGAAGTGTGCGCGATTCTGAACTCGAGCAATGTCATACACTTCATTCACCTGCTGCAGCAACATACTGCATTTGACACCGGCTATTTCAAACTCAATGGAGAATGTGTCCAGATTGTCTTCATCAATATGATTAAATTACAACGATGACACGAATTCTCTAGTGAGATCAGGGTAAGTATGCGTATCCAATCGTAGAAGCTAGAACCAATCACTTCCATATTTAAAACATCAGATGTCGGGGTACGACAACATGATGTTCGTGACATCAGCATAAAAAACTTAGTAGGGAATACGTTGGTCCCACCTACTTTCTCTTTGATCTCAAAGATGTTCGTGTCAGCTGCACATGGCTCCAATAAATATGAAGCCATACACTGAAAGGGAAGTAGGAAAAGCAAAGAAAATAGTTTATGTAGGTAACTGAAATTGGGTATGAGTTAGTAGTGCAAAGAGACGAGGGTGTTGTTGGATAATTAAATAGACACATCTTGCATAGCTACTTGAATGACTGTGTACCTACTTGTTAGAGGAGTCAAAGACTGTTTTTATGAAGATTTCATGATATGTTTGGGCAGTGTAGCTGACAAGAAAACCCATGCCTTGTCATAATTCACGGGCTAACTTTGGTCATGAGTTTATTTATTTAAATTTTAAGCTGAAACATTAACATCGTTGATTCTAAAACCACCATGATGAAAGCGGGTTCGCACACTTCCAGAGACACAAAAGTTAAAGCATACAGTTGCAATGGACTGAAGAAAAGTATACAAGTGTAGGCAGAATTAGTATGTTTCTGGTCAATCAATTATATTGACGAAAGAGGAAAAGATAGGACATTACCGAAGACCTACAAGAGTAATTCTAAAACTTATTAATGGGGTTACGTACTTTTACATCCAAATGATAGACGGTGCTGAAAGAGACTGTAACCTGAATGTTGTAAGGCAAGAATGAGAAAGGGATTCAGATATTACCAAAAGAGGTCTGGGACAAGATGGTTCAAGAATCCACTCAATTCCTGAAGCCGAAAATCGAGTCGCCACTTAATCCTCTAGAATCGCACCCTCATTGGATCGGAGCATGTTGTGCGTCGCAACAGTGTTATTCGAAGACGAAGATGTGAACAGTCTAGCTGAATGGGTCTTCCTTCTGTATTCGAAATGCTTAAGAATTAAATCATCAAATAATGGCATTTGCAGGAAATTAAATTAACTATGAAGGGTATAAGAGTCAACTCAGGTTGAAAAGTCCAAGTGTAAACTCCAGCCAAAGTGTTTAATAGTTGTTGTCCTTAGCAAAATAACACTTGTATTCTAGCTCCCAATCACGTTATTAAAAAACTAATGGCACCGCAACATTCCTAATAACTCAGCGAAATATAATCAGACGCTTTACTATAAGGGCACCCAATCCTACAAGCCTAACCCAACCCTGTTCGTGTTGCGGGTCGACCCACTCAACCCATTTCCAACCCACAAAATTAGAAACTAAAAAAAAACCATAAATTTCTAATTTTTTCTATTGTTCCATAGAAACCTAAAATGATTATTTTATCACTCAAACATGAAAACATCACAAAATATACATTTTTTAAAATTCAAATTGCATTTAACGCATAGTAAATATACATCCATACCTCAAAAGATTAAAATAAACTAAGTAGACAGTAATAACCACAAGTCAATTACACAATGTAATGATTACACATGTCCACTATACAAGATGAAAATTTTAACAATAATTCACAAAAAGTATCCAGATATGTCTAACATTATAAATTACAACCATAATCAAAAGTTGTAGCTCCCATAATAACACAATTCAATCACAATCTTTAAGTGGACTGCAATAAGAAATAGATTATAAACAAAACAATCATTAAAACTTGACATGACAGTGGTTTTATGAAAGAAGCAATTCCTAATCGGTAATTATAACTCATGATATTTGTAGATTCACCATGTTTGAGTTGGAATCTGCTGCACTTTCCATTTGAGTTTCACTTATATCATTGATATCCAAATGCATGACATCTTGAATCAAGTCATCAATAGAGGTTGACATTCATATAACAAGATAGTAAACAAATATATATTAAATAGAAAATCGCATTTTGCAAATAACTTATGTAAACAAACGAACAATTTAGTAATATATATTAATATTTTTTAGGATCAATTTCAGAAAGCAACTTGAACTATGAGGGTTTTTTTACTTTGCAACCTAAACAATTTATTTTTTCCGATTGCAACTTGTATAACACGTTTTTTAAGACTTACAACCTCCGGTTTTATTTCTCGGTTATATAGGTCATGTGCTCAGCACATGCAAAAATAGCCATTAAGATGATGACATGTGTCCATCAATAAATTAAAAAAAAATGAAATAACATAAAAAAAAATCCAGGAAAATAAATGGAGATAATATCATCCCAAACAAATTTAGAAAATTCATAAATATGAAAAATAAATAATTAAGAACTGGGTTTGAGTCTGAAGCTTTATCAATGGCCGATTTTCATGGTGACTTGAATTTGAAGAGATTGGTCTTATGACTCTCCCCTCCCGTCTCTCTCTCTAGGAAAAGAGGAAAAAATAATTTCTCTCTCCCCTCCCTATTCGTTGGGCAGATCTTATTATGGGAGAAGATGTCCTGGACTATCTTTCTTCACATTGCAAAGAATTCGGCGGAATGCCGGACTAAAGCGACTTTGGCTGCTCCAAAATAAAAAATGGATCGTAGGTAATTCCTTTTTTTTTTTTTTTTTTTTTTTTTGTCTAGAATCTCCTTTTAGCTACAACGTCCAGAGTCTCACCTTAGATTTAGACCAAGATCACCATGATTTAGAGAAAATGACACACGGATCTGGCAATCTTAAGCCTCTGCCCATCATGCCATAGACCGGCGGCGGATCTATACCAAATTGATTTCTAGATCTAGACCAACCTTTCTTCCCAACCACTGTTGGGAGATAAAAAATATGCTCTGATCTGTTGCGGTTAAAGCCTCTTCAGTGGCAGAGTCGACGGGAAATAGCGCTACTAGTTTGGTGGAAGATGGTAGAAGGAGGCGTGCGTGATTTATTATTTCTTTGTCTGCACTTTTCTGTCTATTGTGTTTATGGGTTGATTATGTTGGAATTGAGATCATATGAAGAAGATGGGTACATTTTGAAATTTATGTATTTCCAGTTGATGATTTTAGTTTTTCGAATTTTAACAATAATTTTTACAAATAACTTTTATTTTTTTACTTTTTCACATTTAAATAAATTTTCAGAATTTACAAAATATTTTTTAGAAATATTATTTTTTATTTTCTGAATTTTAAATTACTTTTTTTTTTTAATTTTTAAAATAATTTTTAGGAACTAACTTTTTAATTTTCTAAATTATAAGTGAGTTCCTAGAATTTTTAAAATAATTTTCAAAAATAATTTTTAGAATTTTTTGGACTTTGAGAAAATTTTAATTTTATTAATTGTGAAATAAAAACTCAAAATACATGAAAATTTGAAAATATAGAAGAAAAAAAATGGGTCATGTGAGAGGCACATGGCCTATATAACCGAAAAATATGACCGAAGTTGCAAAGTGTAACAAATCGCATTATACAGGTTGCAATCGAAAAAAATAAATTGTTTAGGTTGCAAAATGAAAAGAAAAAACCACATAGTTCAGGTTGCTTTATGAAATTAACCCTATTTTTTTATATATATAAAAATTAGTTGTAGGGTTGAACTGTAGGTTGACCCAACCCAACCCATTTTCTTTTCGTGTCATTCGGGTTCAACTCATTTGGTTGGGTTGTATCGGGTTTTTCAGATCGTGTCAGAGATTGTCACCTCTAGCTCCTATTCTAGTTTTTATATCTTTTCTTTTTCCCTTTCCTTTCTTTTGGTTTTCTTTTTCTTTTTTTACCATAAGACACCTTTCCTTTTCTTTTTTCCTTTCTTATTTCATTGAATTATAGATAATAGAATGAGTTAATTGCAAAACTAATTTTGGGTGAATTTTCAGTTTCAATATAAATTTTGAAAAATAAGAAAAAATAATCATCAGTGATACAACATCATTGGCGGCTTATGTGGAAAACATAAATTTTGGTATTTTTTTCTTTAGTTTGTTTTCGTTTTCCAGTTTTTTTAGGATGAATCAATAGAACTTACTAGCTGAGGCGAGCAGGGAGAGACAACCAAACTCTCAACAGGAAAATTAGAGGAACTAGCAGTTTCCCGTGGACCATCACCATGAGAACCAAGATGACAACAACCCAAATTAAAACTACCAACAGCTGGCAGGAGTCTCGTTTCCAGTAGGCTCGCCAACAGCAAGGGACTCCAAGGAGAAAAAATGTCTGGACAGGCAAGCAAACTTTCAACCGCCACCCCTGACACACCCACCTCGTCGAAAAGGGTCAAATCAGCAAAAATAAAGTCCTCGACTGTTGCAATTGACTCCATAAGCTTTACAGCCCATAATCAATAACTCAACTGCAAAGGTTGTCATACAGTACACCGCGACTCAAAAACAACATAACTCGCATCTTGCCCCTATACAACAAGCCAACACACATGAGAATGTGGAGGAATCAAACCATGACAACATTGGAAGACAAGCAACAAGTAATCCAGAAGTCACTAATGTGGCATGATATCGCGACCCTTTGAGAACAGGTCATATAGATCTAACGATCATGGTAGCTACTATTTTGATAGGATTGAAGTTCATGAATTAGGATATGCTCGATGGAATAGGTGACCCGCAAGAACACTTCGACAAGTTTTACGCAAAGGCGGATCTTTATGACCTAAGTAAAATAACTCTCTGCAAGGTCTTCCAATCGACGTTCTTTAAGAGAGCTCTAACTTGGTTCAACCAGCTACCCACAACATCAAGCCACTCTTTCTTGGATTTTTCACATAAGTTCTTGGATCAGTTCTTGATCAACAAGAGACATGCACATCATCTTAAATATTTTCTATCGCACAGAATAAAGACAAATCTCTCTGCACTTACATGTAACATTTCGTGGAAGTAGTCCACGAGGTCCTACACATGAATCATGAGTTGCTAGTTGGAATCGTCCAACAAAACTAGAAGCACGGACAATTCAAGGAATCAATCACTAGGGGCCCTCCAACCACCTGGGAGGAGTTACTCAATATAGAGGAAAATTATATTGGAATAGAAGAGACCACCGGTACCACCACCTGACAAAGGCGTGACCCTCCTAGATAACATCAGAATGAATCCCAAAATATACTAAGACAATCAAGCATATTTCTTGCTGCACCCCATTGAAGGCACGACTCACTGAAGTGCTAGTGCCCGTGGAGCAACAAGGACTAGCCAAGCCACTTTGACCTCTAGGGAACGACCCCAAGAGGCATAAATCCAGTAAGTATTTTTTATTCCACAAGGACAGAGGCCATGCCATTAATGAGTGTTTCCAATTAAAAAATAAGATACAGAAGCAGATTTAGAGAGGTATCTGAATTTGCGTAAGGAAGCTCAAGCACTAGGGAGAACCAAAAGAAAGAGCACCCCTCCCCGCCAAAACCAACAAAACCTCCAAGAAGAGAAAAAAATACCCGAAGCCATAAAATTTTACTATTGCAGGAATAATCAACCTCATTCATGGAGGGGTGGTGGGAAGAGATTCACATCGAGCCAGGTGAGTTAGGATACGAGAAACAACTTATTACAACCCATACCCTCCTACTCAAGAGACAGAAATACTACAAGTGCATGAGCAAGAAGAAGTCATAACTTTCATAGAGGAATACTACGATAGAACGGGTCATTTCAAAAACGACGCCCTGATAATATCAGTACTAGTTTCCAACTACACTGTGAAGAGAGTTCTAGTAAACACCGGAAGTTCGGCGGATATTATATATAATAGTGTCGTCAAGCAATTAGGCATCAACAATACCAAGATAACTCCTACTCAAACCCCCTAGTCAGATTCATCGGACACATTGTCCCCACCATGGATGAAGTCGACATCCACTTAATAATAGGAACCTTTCAGAAAAAGCTACAAAAATAGTGAAGCTAACAGTTACAGATGTACCATGCTCCTACAACATGATACTCAGATGCCCATGCCTCAGCCTTTTCAGGAACGTAGCGTCAGCATGTCATATGGAGATAAAATCCCCGACACCATTTGGAGTAAGTGAAGAACGTGATGATAAATGACTTTCTAGAGAGTATGACACAGGCATACTAGAGCGTGCACTGCTTCCACCTCAACCATTAAGTGAAAAGCCTGGAAGCCGTAAAGGAAAGAGAAAGTAACCATGATGGTAGAGCACGCGCTAAAGAAAACGGAGAATAACACTACGAGTCCTCCTCAGTACCCCGAGCTTTAACCAAAAACTTATAACTCAAGAGTTGCAAACAATCAAGTGAGAAACTACTCCGTACAATACTCTACAGGGTTAATCAACATCCTTCCGGTTCCCAAACCTGGAGGAAGATGGAAATTTGCATGGATTCAAAAACTTGGCATGATCTATCACAAAATAAATTAGTTTATTTTTCAAATAAACAAGTAGGATTTATTTTTTCAGCTTTATATTTTGTAAGCCTAAGAGGCATGTCATTTTCTTCATAACAGCCTTATTCCTAACATTTATTATTACAAAAATCGTATTTGCATTCTCCTTGCTATGTAAAAGCAAAGAAAAAAAAGTGTTATGCCAAGATTTTTTTAATGGTTAAATATGTCAAGAAATCTAGTCTGGCCAGCTTGACTTCAACAAGGACATTAAGTCTTTTCAAGATAACTCCCAATATCTCATCCTGCTAATATCGGGTGATTCCCATGATCTCACATAAGTAGGATGATTCCCAAGATCACATCCTCCTAAAAACACCAGATGAATCCCAAGATCTCTCATCCAAGAATGATGATTCCTAAGATCTCATCTCCCAGATAGGTAATCCCGAAGACCTCATCTAAGTCGGACGACCTCCAAAATCTCATCCCTCACACGATAAGGTGATAACCAAGAACCCACTTTACTAAAACAAAGTTTGGTAAAATATTTTAGCAAGTTATCTCCAAAACACGACTTCCAGCAAGTCCTCTAAAAAACAACAAGTCTTCCCAGAAGGAAAACCATAAGCAGGTCCTCTCAAAAGGACGACGTCCAACAAGTCCTTCTCAGAAGGCAACCTTCTTAGAAGGAAAAATTCACTTAGTCCCTCAAAAGAACGACTTCCATCCCTATAGGAAATCTTGGATGGCGGCTTCTAGTCCTCCTAAAAGTCCTCCAACCCTCTAGAAAATCCTAGAGGATAACTTCTAGCCCTCCAAAAAGTCTTGGAGGATAGACTTTCACCCTCCAGAAAATCCTGGAGGATGGCTTCCAGCCCTCCTGAAAGGCCTCCATCCTTCCGGAAAATCGGAGAGATTGAGCTCAGCCTCCTGAAAGTCCTGGATGCTGACTTCCAATCCCAGAGGTTGACTCTCAGAAAATCCTGGAGACTACTTGGAAGCTAAAAAATCGTTTCTCGGAAGGATAATTATCAACAGGTCCCTCCAAAGGAGAATTTGTCAACACACCAATTTCCAAAAGAAGAAGTTACAAAGTAATAGTTATGAATAAGTGAAAAATTAATAATTGAACACTAAGCATACGCATGAAGTACACATATTCAGGAGGCATAAAAGCCTTAGAAGTCCTAGAAAGAAACTATTAGTACGAAGATGAAAAATCAAAGCACATGTAGTGGTGCAACAAAAGAGTTCATACCAAAAGCAATAAACAGAAAATAACCTAAGATATACTAGCTAGCTAATAAGCATCGGTCGGGGGTGATCACTATAGTCCACCATCTCTTCATCATCCGAGGTTGCTCCTTAACCCTCAGCGGCTCGCTCGTCTTCCTCGGATGGGCCAAGGAGCCGAGTGATGTCCTCCCCAATACATCCAGAAGCTTGTAAGATATCCTAGCATTAACCTATGATCTCACGATAGAAGCTGGAAGCCCGATCCATCAGAGCTTACTGTAAGCCTCTCTTCTCTTGAATGCTTCCATGACATCACCCTCCAGCTGTGATTTATAAGCACAGTGATTGTCACTCTGAGAGATCCTAGCTCCAATACAATACTCATTCTTGAAGCGTTCTCCAAGCCAAACTACTTTCCCCAACAATTTAGTCTTTTTATGAACCTCGGCAGCAATCTTCTTACCACGACTCTCCAAGCGAACATGGTGGAATGGTGGAGGACTGACCTCGGAAACACCTTTCCCCTTATTGCTAGAAGGCCCATCAGGAGCCTCAAACATCTCTGCAGCTTGCTGAGAAGGCTAGGACCAATCTGCAATACCTTTCTTCTGAGAAGGCCTCGTAACTTTAGCCTTCCCCTCTTCGCCAGACTCCCTATGAGCTTTCAGGCTTCTGATATCCATAGCTACCGCTGCACAACAAATGAAAAATATCCAGGATAGTTTCGACAAGACAAGACAATAGCAATATAAGCATAAGCAAGTTGAAGGCACAACAAATCTAAGATAGATAGAAGCGCAGTAAAGAATTTTAGCGAGCAAAATCTAATAAAAATAAGACACAAGGTCCTCTTTCAACTGAAATTGTGATTAAAAAAATCAAGAACAAGAAAGGGGTTGGAAAACCTCCCCTCGAATTAGATTGAGAATTCGACAAGGGCTTCAGGCTTCTGAGGCATCTCAACTCTTACCTCGGTCTGGACTCCCCTATCCCAAGAGCACCACCACCAACGAGTAGCAATAACCTGACTTAGTGGTCGGTCTGATCTCACGGCGTGCATTGCTGAACAATGATGGGCTCGAAGTCCAGCATACAACAACCGCCTGCAAAATCCAGCGCACAGAGTGTGCTTCTTCTGCCCTTTATGCACAGGAGCCTCCAACAAAATGCAACCCATAAGACGAGCTTCATCTGCCCTCCATTGCCTAACAACTCCACCGAAACCCACCACGTGGGGCTCACTTCTTCTGCCCTCCAGCATACAGGACGTTCCCGATGCTTGTCAGCATAGGGCGTATGTCCTTGCTTCGGACTTCTATAGCACAAGAGGTGCTCCCGGCGCCTACCAGCCTGCAGCGCCCTCCTCGGACTTTAAAGCTCAACGGGTAGGGCATGCGCCCCAGGCCGTGAGCATGCAATTTCTGCATCGCTCGATCAACGACTTCTAAACCTTAATTTTTTGGACTATTTATTGATTCATCGTCATGTATCACGCTTAGAAAGAGAGTATACAAAAATAAAGGAAATCACTTTCATCAAAGCTACCAACTATACATGGAAAAATGAAGGTATCGCAAGATGTGATTAAGGTAAGGGTAAAGAAGAAAGTGGAAGATTTTGCGATCCCACTTGAGTATCACAGTCTAGCAAGCTGGTCTTGTCTTACCTCAATTTGTTAACTCTACTACTCTCAAGATTCTATTGATGGAGTATCTTGAGCGTGGGGGGAAATGATGACATGTATACCCAATTTTAGGCATAGTCTTTGTAATGGGCCTACTTTTACTAAAATAAGCCCAATAGGTCCAATATTGCTTTGTAAAGGCTCATGGACCCATTTTCCTACCTACAATAGGATAAAGATAATTAGAGAGTTTTATGGCTATTAAATGTGGTTAAGCCCACTAATCCCCATTTTCCTACCTACAATAGGGTAAAGATAATTAGAGAGTTTTATGGCTATTAAATGTGGTTAAGCCCACTAATCCCCATTTACTATTAAAGAGAGAGGGATGCTTCATATTCTGACAAGTGTAACATTGAGGTGCCGCTCTCTCCTTATTTTTTTCTTTCTTTTTTCGTCTTAATTCGATTTTTTATGAAAAATATACCAAATTAATGCTCTTTTCACGATCTTCAATTTGACATACATGATGCATATATATAACTAAAATAATAATTTTAAGTGTAAAATATATTTTTAGGATGATTATGATATATTTTTCTTAAACATTTGTGCTTGAAATTAAAATTTGATATAATTTCAAATTTAATTTTTTAACATATTAAAATTAATTACTTTTTAAAAAATATTGTAATTATTTACTTTTATTTTACATTTTTTAAATTTTAATGATTTTTGGATAGTTTGAATTATTTTGTTCAAAAAATTGATAAAAAAACATAAATTAGTTAAATTTGCACTACCGTAGAAAATACTTAGATATATTTATTAAAGTGATTTGTTGATTGAATTAGTTTGCTTTATAGTTTTTTTTTTCTTTTTTTTGAAAAAAAAAATTATGTTAACTACACAAATAATAAGTCGATTATCTTTTATTTGAATGTGTCATGATAATATAGTTTACCACTCATAAACCTAAGTAACTAATATGTTTATGGCTTCTTATACTTCTTATTATGTTATTTAATATAGGGTTAAATATAAAATACAACCTGTACTATGTGCGTTTTTTCACTTTGCAACCCAAACAAATTATTTTTTCCGATCACAACCTGTATTATACGTTTTTTTTTTTTTTTTTTTTTTTTTTTTTGCAGTTTGCAACTCCGACTATATATTTCGGCCTGTATAGGTCATGTGCTCAGCACGTACCAAAAGGACCAATAAAATAACAACAAGTGGCTATCAATAAAAAAATAAAATAATGATAATAACTTATTAAAAAATCTATTTTTTTTTTGCTTTCATTTCCTCAATTTTTATTTTATCTTCATCCACGGTTTATTAATCTCAATTCTTGAATAAACCCTTTCTATCCCACCCTCCTCTGTGCCACCGCCGCCACACCACCGCCCTTTGCTACCCACCTACAGAGTACTATACTAATAAGAGGTCTTCTCCTAAAGAATACTAAAGGAATCTGTTCCTAAGTCCGTCAAGGTCGGACTGCAATTTTTGGTGAGCCGCGTAGCCCTTTTCTGGACTGCAATATCAAGGTTGTGTTGGTCGCGTGTAGTGAGAGAATGGCTGACAAACACGGCGATGATAAAGAGGGAATACATCAGCTCCCCGTCCTCTGTATCTGCTCTCCCCCTCCCCTGTTTCTGCTTCCACACTCAAATTCACTTAGATTTGCTTTTCCCCTTCCCCCATAGTTTCTGTTTCAAGAAGCCCCAACACCCCCTTGATTTTTTCTATTATTTCCTTTTAAATTATGAAATCCAATAAATCATTATGATTTTGGTCTGCTAAAAGTTTTTGGGCATAAAAGGCCATGTTTTCTATTGTCACTTGTTTTAATTTGTCCCAATTTGTCAAAGTGGATTGTAATAGTGATTTACCATATTTTCTCAACAAAAGTTTCTGAGAGAAAGATACTTTATGATTTTATTTTTAATTGAATCAAATCGCGAGTTTCTATCACCATCCACAGACGCCCAGGCTGTGTCTCCATTCTTGCTGAAAGGTATTAAAATTAAAAACATAAAAAATGTATTAAAATTAAAATATATTAAAATTAAAAACATAAAAACTCGAATCAACAAAATTTATTAGAATCTAATTGGTAGTTTCAATTTGCGATAATGAAAGGCACTGAAAGTAAAAATAAATACATGTAGAAAATGATATAGGAGGAAAAAAATAATTGGACAATGAAATATTGACTCTCAATTTTGGTTGTGTCAAAGCAATTCTTTCATAGTGGGTTCACTTACCTATGATGAATTTATCATGCCTCAGTTTGGATATATGCACCATCATATCATATTGGGTATAATATTCAAATATACATCGCCGTATCATGAGGGGGTACACTTCCCTGAGCCAGACATAGATCTTCCATACATTGGGTTTATCCGAGTATGCCAAGTTTATCATGCTTTAGGCCAGGTGTATACACCGCCTTATTATGACGGGTATACTTTGTTATAGGTCTGACAAAACTTACCATAAGTTAGGCACATGCCAGATCTCACAATTTTCGGGCCTCAGTCAAGATTTAAAAATAGGCCCCTGATTTTCTACAATATACAAATTTCCGAAAGATTTTTTTGAAGCATTTGCAATACTCAATATATTATATTATTGTAAAATATTAAAAGGTAAATAACATCAAAACAGTTGCTTGAATGCAATTCTCTTGATATATAATCTTAATTTAGGATGAACTTCCCACCCTATGTGTCAATTAGTTGTCCTTTGCCTCTTTTTTTCGTTAATTCGTAAAAGAATACTTTTGCATCAATCAACTGTCGTTTTCCTCTTTAAATTCATTTCATTTCAAATAAAGAAAAAAATTAGATCAATAGTGAAAAGAAGATAACCAAAATTATAATTAGTACAATTTTAAATGAGAAAAGGAAAAAAGAACCTATTATGTATGTGTTGAAAGAAAATAACCAAAATATAATTTATATATAAAAAAAAAAGACTGAAAAAATGAAACAAATAAAAAAACTACTATTTTGTAGCAAATGTTAACAAATAGTAACCAAAGTATAGACGCGGACTATTCACAGTCCATATATTTTCATAACGCAACCCAACTACTTAAATAATAAAAATAATAGTATTAGTAGACTAAAAACCCTTAAATATAATCAAACATAAATTCAAAAAATACTGAAAACGAAAAGAGAAAAAAGGAGAAATGGAAGGTGAACTTTAATTAGATTCTTTGTTAAACACCGATACATATTGTGTATGCATGTTTTTAAGCTACTTAGACGTATATTTTTTTTAGCATTTACATACAATTTTCGGTTATTTTATGTTTAAACTCATTATCTTGAACCAAGTGATGTGTTTGCTTCTTTTTATAGTGAAAATGCCTTAATTTAGGCCAAAAGTCCATCAAGACAAAGTTTGGAGAAGAGACGAGCGAGAGACGAGGTGACGACAAAAAGAGGCGAAAATGCCAAAATTTTAGCTTGACACACCTCTAGTATTTTGCTCATATCTTGACATCTACAAGTCCAAATGAGGTGAAATTGGGGGAATTGGAAAGCTAACTCAAAGAGCTACAACTGTGCTAGAAATAACATATGCCAAATTCTGATGAGAAGATCTTAAAAAGGACTTGGAGGTCGGGCTGGAGAGTCTGCTCGGCCGGGCGAAATGATGCTTCAAAACATGAATTCCACGATGTATTGTTTGGCCAACAGGGCAACAATTTTAGCACGGACGAGCCAGCTTCTTAGTGGCAATGCGTTTTTAGCCTTGTGGTGCAAGTTTCCGGCTTGTTTTCACCCCAATTGATCCCAAACTATAATAAGGGTTCCTAGGTTCGAAAATCAGACCTTTCATCATATTAAGAGTTTGGAACCATAAAGTAGAGAGCAAGAAACCATAGGAGAAGAAGATCAAGATTCCGAGCTAATTCCGGATTTTGTTGTTCTTCTTTATTTTAGTTTCTTTTTAGAATGTTTGTCTATGAATATTTTATGGATTCAATTAGAGGTGCCCAACCAGTTCCCGGTTCTGGAAGTGTCGGTTTGGGCACCATGGAAGGGGAGGGAGGTAGAACCGGAACCGAACTGCCCATATGGGCTGTTCTGGTGCCGGTTTGGAACCGTCAAATAACCGCCGGTTCCTGACGGTTTCTCCCTTTTTTTATTTTTTAATAATTTTCAGATTTTAGGGTTTAAAAAATGTGATTGTGAGTTTTAAGTTGAGAATTTTGAGTTATAAATTGAGAATTTAACCAAAAAAGCAAGGATACAAAAGATGAATCTTCATTTATTGTGAAATTTAAACATTACAATTACTTCATATAACATTACAAATTACACTACTAAAAATTTAAAATACATTAAGTTACAAACTTACATCTTTCAAATCTAAGCAATTCAAAGTTCACACTTAAGTAAGTTACAATTCAACATTAAAATATAATAAGTTACAAACTTACATTTTTCAACATCTAAGTAATTTATGAAATTTGGAAAAGGAAAAGGGGAAAAAAGGAAAGGACTTGAGTTTATTCTAAGTTAAAACTAAGGAATTAATTTTTAACTTAGAATATAATTGTCTACGTATCATTCACCTTTCGGTGTTGAGGTGAATGAATCAAAACCCACATAGTTTCTTACCTTGCTTACCTTTAGGAATTGAAGCCGGTTTGCTTGGATTGGTGATCAATAAGAAGGATAGTTTTCGACTTCGAAAATACCGGATTCGTCAGTTGAACAATCATAGGAAAGGAGATTGCCCTCTTCATCTTTTTCGAAGTTGGGTCTTGTTCTCTTTCGTCGGTCTTCATCTAATCTTCAAGCAAGAGTTAGTTTTCTAGATTTTCTACAGTCAATTTAGATCTTCGGTCATCCAAAGTATATCCCCCTATACTAAATGTTTGCTCGACAGAGACGGTTGAAGTGAGGCAAGCAAGAATCTCCTTTGCAATTACTGAAAGGATTGAAAATTGCCATGATCTTTTTGCCCACCACTTCAAGAGGAAGTTGGAATGATTGAGGTCGAGCTCTTCGAACACGATGTGAAAATATCTTCCAATCTCTCAGTTGGGTTGCTTGACAAAGAACCCCTTGCTTTCTTTTTAGACCTTCTTCGTAAAAAAAATTGAGACGTGCAAGAAAAAAATTTGAAAAACTTTGGGAAAAAATCCCTTTGTTAGTAGAACTAAAATCACTAGATTCACTACTATTATCACCGCCGTCTAGGACTCTATATTCTCGAAATACATCAAACTAAACATCTTTAACATTAGCAATAATAAGTGTGGCATTTGGAAGATCATCACTAGTCGGAAATAAACATCCATAATACATTTTTAACAATTCAATTAAACCATCTTCTTTAATCCTAGGATCTAGCATTTTAGCAATAAAAAATAATTCGGGTATTTCGATAAAATATTTAAGCCATTTTTTCATCATTGATGTAATTGATTCTCTTAAAATTGGATCATCTCTATAATCAAGGAAAACACCCGCAACTTGGCAATAATGGTCAATGACAATGGGTGAAGTCGGGTAATAGCGACTGGAAAGTGCTTTAGTCGCATCTTCAAAAATATTTAAAGTGAAATCAAATTGGTACATGCGTCCTATTGTTGAGGATATATGAGAATATTGTTTTGTTGGGTTTTGTTAAAAAAATGCACATAATGCCTATCTATATTTATAAGTATCATTTAACATTTTGTAAGTAGAGTTTCAACGATGAGGCACGTCCGTTGAAAATCTTTTGGCCGGCAAACGCCGGGTTTTGCAAAATTTTGCCCATTTTTTGGTTAAAGAAGAATGTTGGGTCAAGCAAGAAATGGCCTCCCTAATAGGTGCAATATGTGTTTTAAAAGCATTTAAACCATCTTGTACACGCAAGTTTAAACAATGACACATGCATCTAATATGAAGGTTGACAAATGTTTTTTAGTTCGGGTAATGAAGCATTGTTAGAACTAGCATTGTCAAAAGAAATAGAAAATATTTTTTGAATTAAACCATATTCTTGTAGGATTGTGATAATTTTATGGCAAATGTTTTATGCATTGTGAACGGTGTCAAATTCCCTATATGCAATTAAATAATTTTTGTATCGACCCCGAATCAACAATCCAAGTAATGCCCATATAATGATGAATTTGCCAATGATCCGGCCAAACATCCGAACATATTGAAACTCTTTGAACCAGTGAAGCAAACATGTTTATCAAAATAATTTTATACCCCCCTACAATTTCAGCAATGTCTTGTGTTAAGGTGCTTCGTGGAACTTTTCTAGCTTTGAGGATTGTAACTCAATCTAGCAAAGTCTTCAAAAAATTGATCATCGGCAAAGTTAAAGGGGAGATATTTAACACATACAAAATTTTCCAATTGACGATGTGCGTTTGGTTCACTATAATGAAAGAGTGAATTAGGATTCGTACCTTGCAAGAACCCGAATGGACTAGACATATATCCTCGAATTTGAATTGTACAGTGTCGATTCCGACTTTGTCGGGGTGGTGTGATTTGAAATGCTTGGAGTAGGTGTCATATCCACCACCGTGTTGCATCGTGTATTGTTTCCTGCAATAGGTGCACACTACCTTGTAAAGCTTTGGATTTTCCGAACCAGTAATGTAAGTCCTCGTGAAGTGAAATTGAAAGATTGGGCTCTTGGATTCAAATTCGTCGGTCGGAGGTGGTCTTGGAGCTCTACTACCACTCTGGCCACGACCACCCCCTAGAATTGGTTGATTGGCTAGGGCCTCGACTCTCTTGAGATGGACGGTCATCGCCAAGTGGTTGATTGGCTAGTGAAATAAAAACTTGGAGTAAACTAGAAATTGAAGCAATGAACTAAAACCTGAAGAAAGCACAAATTGCACAATTGAAATTATTAGAATGCTAGATTGCAAGAGATTAAGATTTGAGAGCAGAGAAAAATATTAGATTGAGGTATAGAAAAAAATTGGAGTGAAAATGGATATTTATAGAGTTTTAAGGTAATAAAATTAAAAAATAATAATTTAAACCCCCCTCCCCTCAATAAAAACCTGCCCCTCCCCCTCCTCCCCCTGCTTTCAAATGACTAGATGATTGTGGCCGTTGATTTTCAACAACCATTTAATCCTGGCGTTAAATTAAAAAAAAAAAAGAAATGCAGCCGGTTCGAACCGGCGATTTTGTTAATGACTACATCATCTAGGTCGTCGATCTTCAACAACCACATTATCTTGGCCGTCCACGTGGCTTTTTTAAAAAAAGATTAAAATAACCGTGAACTGCCGCTTAAACAGGCGGTTTGTGGTTTTGGCCTATATGAAAACCGAACCCGCACCGACCTAACCCCCGGGTCGGTGCGATTTGGAACCGGAACTGAGGTTAATGAATCTGAAACCATTGGCCGCCGGTGCGATCTGGGTTGGTTAGCCGGTTCCCGATTTATTTGGGCACCTCTAGATTTAATCATGAACATGAATGAACACGAGTACATAAACTTCTTTTGTATTCTAGGGCTAGAAAGTAGGTGTCGATTGACTATATTTTAATTTTTCGTTTTACTCTAGACCTCTTTCTATGGTTTTATCATATATGTTTGCGCTTTTTATGAATTGATCAATTTGGCCAATTGTTTTATTATATGAGCTTAATAATTCGATGCCCGGGAGGAGAGGGTTATTAATAGAGTTACGACATATAACATATGTATCAATATCGTCCAAGGAGAGTGAGATATCTGTGTAGGCACTAATCTTTATGATCCCTTGGGAGTTACGTGTGTGATATGTTGCCCGAGAGGGTAACTATTTATACGTAAGCTACACGTTAGCATCATCTAAGATGGATTAACAAGAGTAGTGATTGTCTAATGAAAACTCAAATTCGGTTTAAAGGTCTAAAATATTAGGAAAATTTTACATAGGAAATGGTAAATAAAATTGAACCTTAGGATATGTCTTTTGTATCTGATTTATTCTTTCTTGATTATTGTTTGCTAATACTAAGTATTTTAAGCACTAGTTTTGTAATTTTTGTTTAATTAATCAAACCAATCACTTTATTTGAGAATCTTGACAGAGTTGGCCTATATACTCTGGGTGTTAAATTGACATAGGATCACAGTCCTTGTGGGATTGACCTTGCTCACTTCTTGCTACAGTAGCACCGTATACTTGCGGTCATACTAGGGGTTAAAATAGTGTGTCAAGTTTTAGCGCCGTTGCCGGGGGACTGGTAACTGTGTTAATTTCTATCGTGATAAGTAGTTCAACATTAGGCTAGGCATTTTACTTTTTTTTTTCCTTATATATTTTTCCTATATATATATATATATATATATATATATATATTTGTGTAATCTTTTCTTTTGATCATTGGTTCTCATTTTTGGAGCTAAAATTTATGTTATTTTGCAAGATCACTGGGACAAGCTATGTATTTGTCATATTATCAATGGTTTATGGAAGACACGGACTATACGGGTGGTAAATACGACTGCAACTCTTGGGATAATCAGGAATTAAAGCCTGATGACCGTTCTTGGTAGCACAAGAAATTTCTACAACTTCCTTGGAATGATTTTGGTAATCAATTTAAGGTCGAGGAAGAATGGCAGGCTACTCGTAGTCAAATTAGGATGCGGCTGCTAGCTCAAACAAAAGCTTTAAAGGTGCAGATGGATCGGGTGATTAATATGCTTGCAACTCGACAAAAAGAGCAAAAAACTAAACCTACTGCCCCTTACTACCGTTCTAACTATTTGGTACCAGGTACAAGAGCGGGTAACGGTCATGGTAGTTAGACTAGTATCATATATCTCCTTTTGCGTGTCATTATCTTCCATCGTCATTTTGGGCCTCTTCCGCTTGTTTTCTTTTCCTGGACCCTTCATGACTTTTGTTTGACTCGATAAACTTTGATTTGACTTAGGCTCGGGCAATTTAGGACCTATTTGAGCCTCAAAATGCATGCTATAATAGATGGGTACATGGAGGCGGCTTCCTTGATTCTCATAGTTTTAACCTATAAAATATGACTCAAAAACACCCAAAAGTGCATTAAACCATACAGATAAGGAATATATACCCGAGGATATACTTTTGCACATTTTTGGAGTTAGACACGTAAAATGAATGCAATTCTACTCCAAAGATAAACATAAAATGCTTGTAGATTATGGTAAATTTGACGCTCACCATTAAGGATATTTATGGTTATTTTGTATTTCTCACATTTAAAAATTTATCACTTATATGTGTGTACCATGTTAATGAACAAACCACAACAATGTTCTTAACACCAGAATCACAAAAAAAGCCATTGATGAGTCTAATGGAGGGACACAAAGGAAGAAGGTAAGTCGTAACTGGGGAGAGAGGTTTATTGATATTTATGAAATTATAGTTCAATTTTCATTTGTATCTTTTCATTTTAATGCCTCTTCACTAGTATTTACTATAATAACCCATATTTCGCCTATTATTTATCTGTAAGTATATTTTCTATTCGTTATTTAAGCTCAAACATGCATTATTTTTTATTTATCAATTAGTATTTACAAGTCCAAGTTCTTTGAGCCCAACTCAAGCCAACTTCATGATTTATTTTTACCATTTGTATATCCATGAAGTGTCACATGCTATTGCGTTTCCTGACCAGCTGATTCATAAATTAACAAACAAATCTTTAAGATACATTATTCATAATCCTATGAGATACGATGTTATCTAATTACTATCCTAATAGGAGACTAGCCCTACTTATAAATACATGGGTAAAAAAACATACCCGTACACATTAGCATCGATAGAAACAAACATAAGCAAATAAAAGAAAATCAATAATTCTTTGTTTCTCAAGCAACAACAATTCCCTTTTCTCTTTCTCAACAACAACATGTATTTGTTCTGATTTTAATTTCTATATATTATTTAGCCCATATTTTTTAACTAGAAAACCTTGATATTCCTAGCCAAAACTACCATGTAATTGAATAATGAAGTTATTATGTCACTTCTTCGAGTCTCAATTAACGACAGGAGAATTGACGGATTGTGAAATTGATCGAGGGCAAATGAAGGTCGTGTCCAGACGCATCTAATAGTGGTGATGGAGACACAATCAAGTGTCAAAAAAATTAGCGGATGTTGTAATTGAAAGAGAATTATAGTTGGTGACCAACATTGATAAGTATTAAAAGTCATGTTGCAATTGAAAATTGGACCAAAGGTCGTGATTTTTTTGGTAATTAACCCTATATTAAATGGTACAATATTTTTTAAATATTGAAGTATGATATAAACAATAAAATAAAAATAAAAATAATTAAAATTAAGTCTTCGCCTAGTTGGCAGCGATTATTCAGCCACTTATTTGCTAGGCAATGGCTTGCCAGTCTGATTTGTGTTAAACAGAAGTTTTAGGCATTTTCGGGCTAGTCCAGCGATTAGTCAGCTTAGGAGGTCCAAAATATATATGTATATATATTAATAATCTTTATATTTCTTTTATTACTTTTCCCAATTTATGGTTTATACATTATGGTGTTTAATTATACATTAAATGGTACAACATTTTTAAAATATTGAAGGTATGATATAAGTAATAAAATAAAAATGATAAAAAAATATAAACTAAAACTAAGAGGTCACTTAGCGCCACCTATTCATTGGGCAGTGCCTTGCCGACCCGATTTAATGTTTAATGGAAGTTTTAGGCGCTTTCTGAATCTAGACAGGATAGTTGGGCGATTAGGCGGCCTGACCGGCCGAAATATTATTTTCCTTATTTTTCTTCACCTAACTATGCTATGTTCTGATCAATCCCCTAAACTCCGACTAATCGCTAAGTTCCAATAAGCAGCCCAATGTTTGTTTTTATTTTTGTTAGTAAGTTTTTATGTATTTTTTTATTCTTTTATTCAAGTTATAGTTTATACATTATGATATGTATAGCTATATATTAAATTTTGACCCCTAAAAAAATCAGAAAAATTAATGTTCATCAATAAATTTTGACCAACGGCGGTCCACGTCGGAGGAGGTGGTTGGGAAAAAACGAAAACCTGAATTGTGTCTGAGGAGGGTTAATAGTGGTTGAGAAGATATTTTCAGATTAATTTAGAGGTGATAACTGTATAATAGTCTCAGTGAAAATTATTCTTGAATGAGTAATAGTTGAGTTGGTAGAGTGCTTATATGACCTTTAGGAGGTCTTGGGTTCAAATCCAACTTAGACGTTTTATTTTACTTTTTTTACTTTAACTTCATATGTTAAATATATTGAGTATGAATAATCCCCAAATGAGTAACAGCTAAGTTGGTAGATTGGATACTTGATCTTCAGGAGGTGTTGGATTCGAACCCAACTTGCGTTTTATTTTACTGTTTTTATTTTAACTTCATATGTTAAATATAATGAGTATGAATTCATTAATAATATGAGCTTTAGACTAATTGGTAAAAAATTGGGGCCTTTTATTAAAGGTCTAGGGTTCAATTCCTAACAATTTTTTTTTTCTTTTTCTAGTTCACACTTCTAATATACAAATTAATGAACATTATCAAAAAATTTAAATATCTTAGATGAAAAATTATCTACATGTTTTAATTACTATAATGCAACAACAAAAAAATTATAAAAAATAAAAAATATTTTAGTTATGATATTCGTATTTGTCATCATGTATACCACACAAACATATTAAATTGTGAACGAAATATCTTGCATATCACCAAATATAAAATTTGTGACAAAATAATTTTGTTATCCTTTCGAAAAATAATAAAGGTGACGAGTTGGTACTCGTCGTCAGTGAATATGAATATTCACGATGGAGTAGTTTTGTCCCTTAATATTTTTAAACATTTGTGACAAAATTTAATGTTATCACAAATTCAAATATGACAAACTAATTGCCTTTCGTCACCAAATTTAATTAAATATGACGACATCATTTCGTCACACTTACGCACGAGTATTAATAATGAAATATTTTGTTGTCACTAATAAAAAGTGATTGTGACGATGAACATCGTCATAAATTAATAATATTTTTTGTCTTTAAAATCAATAGTGACAAATTTATTTATATCGTCACGAAATATAAGAATAGGTGACAAATAGGAATCGGTCATTAATTTTTTTAATCAATTAGTGACGATATATGACATTGTAACGAAAGAATAAAATAGGTGACACTAAAGACCGTCGCTAGTTAGTTTAAACTTGTCGTGAAAAGGTTACCCTTCAAAATTTTGGTACGAAATTCTATCTCTAAGAATGATTATGACACATTTTCAATGTTCGTCATGATATATGCTAATTAGTGACGATTTTTCTTTAAACATGACAAATATAAAAGTTGTCACAATAACGAATATTATTACGACGAAAATTACATTCGTCGCTATTAGGCAACAAAAGGTGACAAAACTTTTTGCGTCAAGAAGAAAATCGTCGCGAAAGCACAGATTTCTTGTAGTGCGAAAATAGTGTGTGTGCATAAATTATTGTATTTGTGTGAGGGTGTGTGACTAGATGTGTACGTATATATAGATCTATGTGTCTATGTGTGTGTCAATTTTTTGTGTGTATGACTAGGCATTTGTGTGTGTATGTATGAGTGTGTTGAGTTGTTTACAAAAAGGAGATAGAAATTATGAGTGCTCTGTGTATAAATATATATAAGCGCTTTGTGTGTGTCATGTGTTTGGATGAGAGAAACATAGAGAGAGGAAAAAAAGAAAGAATAAAAAGAGAGGTAATGTTCACGTGGGTTCTATGGAAGAGAGAGAGAGAGAGAGAGAGAGAGAGAGGAAGGAAAATAAAAAGTTATATAAAGGAGACAAGTTGAAAAGGTTGTGGCTCTGTAGTAGGGAATCAATGGAGGGTTTAAGCTTATTGCAACTTTGCCCAAATTCCAACTATACTTATAATTTTAATTTTTTTTAAATGAAGGATTAATCCCAATCCAATTTCTACACTATAGTACCCCAAAGCCAATATATTTTACTTTAGTTATTACTTTTGAATTTTATGTTAAGACTTAATAATATATTAATTAAGGCATTTACTTACAATGTAAGGTACCCTGGTAAAACACGTTAATTAATCCTTTGCGTGATATTTGAAAATTCATTCAAATTATTATTTGGAGTTCTCTTTCACGTTTATTTTAATTAAATATTTAAATTGGTTTTTTGTATATGCATGTTATGTGAATTATTTTATACAGGATCATTAGTTTGATCCAAATTTGCTATTCTAGTCAGTTGATGATATGGATGTTATGATTGATACGAATGTTCACACATTATGCTCATAATATGCTATGTCTTTCTTTATGTTTATTTTTTATAAATTGAACCCCACATGTTGGATGTAGTTCACCCCCTCTAAAATTAATTAATTTTAAGGTTAAGGTGCCCGAAGACGGAGATGGATGGAAATGGTGTAATAAATCCTCTTGGCCAAAACTATTTGTTAATTTATTTTATATTTTTGGTTGAACTGTGATGCATTACATAGGGATTAATCTAGTTTTAGTTTGGTTCGGTTATGGATTGTCACATTTCTTTCTTGACAGTCTTATTGTTTATTAGGATATATTCTTGGAGTTAACGGTTGCTAGTTTTATTAAAAAAAAATCTTGAAAAAAATTAGGTTGTTACATTTACTGAGAGAGGATGATGGTGTAATTGAACCGATTTTCATAGTATTGACCAAACCTCAAACCGGCATGTCGTTCAATATCAATGTGGGGACGAGAATGCTCTATGGGTATCTTTGCAACTTTGTAGTTCAATATCAATGCAAGGTTGTAAGTAACTTGTAGTGCGGAATTCTTGCTACTCTAGTAGGAATGCATTCATGATCGGATATGTCATTCAATATATATGTGGATATGAAAGTGATCCATGGGTATCACATTTCCTAAAGAAATGTGTAATCGTAATGGTGATTCAATATTAATGTGGGCATGAAAGCAATCCATGGGTACTCATATTTCTCAAATTGCAATTTCCACAATTGATGTGTCAGTTCATTCTAATTCATTTGCCTCTATGGTTGGGGCTAAAGCAAATCTTAGGAGCCTCTTTCCAATATTTGCTTCTACCCTTTGTGTTTTACTTGTTTGATTTACCTTATCTCACTATCAATTGCTAAACTCATTTCGTAAGATGGTCTAGCTAGTTCATTCAGGACAATCCTCCACGTGGTTTGATAACCATTTATACTACTTGTAATAACAAATTTTGCATTTTAAATTAATAAACACAAAATACTTGTACAAATTAATTCCAATTGGATTAAATGAAGAACTTTGTAGGTTACAATCTCTATTCTTCGATCCTCTTATTCTTCTCTTCAAATATCTTCTTTGAATTTGATAATTTGGAGTGAAATAATCTTCTTGATCTCCTCCGCCGCTTGAGTTGTTCTCCAATAATGTTGTCCAAATGCCGAACGACTTGATTCCAGATCTAACGCTACTTCTTGATGATTTTAACGAAGAACATCTTTGAATCTTCAAAAACGTCTTCGAATCCAAGTGCTTTAAGTCTTTTGGATTTCTTAGAGTTCTTCCAACTTCTTGAAGCTCTCAACTTGTGTCTTCACTTCTTTACTTGTGTTGTTGTGATTTTGGTGGAGAATGAGACCCTATTTATAGTTGTAGGATGGGAAAATCCTAATGGGCTTGGGTCTGAATGAAGCGATATGATTGACACATGAAGCATTCTGATTGGTCCACCATGACTTGATGTTTATCCTCATCTTCATGGATAATTACTAAATTAATTTAATTTAATTTAGTAATATATGCATTATCTTGACACGTGGCGGCTTCCCATTGGTCAATAAAATATATAACAAATCATCAACTAAATTGACTATTTAATATAGGAATTATATTTAATTAATTCCTAACATTAAAATGATCAATATAAAATTTATTCTCAACATATATTTTATTACGTGGCGCATTTTAATTTGATACGAAATTTGTGTATCAACAAATGCCCCTCGAGACTTGTTCACGGACGATGTGTCTTGGAGTGGATAAGTTTCGAAATAACTTTTGGAATTCCTCTGGACATATTGATATTTTTTATACTTGTATCTAGGAGTATTTCATTTCGATTTATATTTGGATTTGTAGATAGTTTATACTCGTATCAAGGAGCCTTGATTTGGACTTGAATTTGATTTTGAAGACCTTTTAAACTCTTGTCAAGGAGCATTGGTTTGGATTTGGATTTGAATTTGATTTAAAGACATTTTAAACTCTTGTCAAGGAGCCTTGATTTGGACTTTGAATTTGATTTAAAAACCTTTTAAACTTGAACTTGAAATTTGTTGGTAGTTTATACTCATACCAATGAGTTCTTGAATTTGGAAGTTGAATCTTCAACATTGTGAACTTGGATGGATTTGACATATTTGACTTTGAAAGGTGGATTCATCTGAAGTTGAGCTTGACGATCGAATTTGAAGAAATCAAATAACTTGACAGACTCGGAGCTTGGATCCCTAAACTCGGAGCAACTTAGGAGAGGGAAACACAATATATGTATTTGTATGATTGAACTTAGAATATTTCTAAGCTGCCTACGTACCCCGGTGAGAGGGATCAAGTCATAACGTAGGTCAAGATTTCACTTTGTGTTTTTTTTTGGGGGGGAGGGGGGGGATGCCATGTACAGTTTATACTCATGCAGGCCAGGAGTGACTATTCTTTAACCACTTTAGCCAAGTGGGGTAACTTAGCATTTTAATCACATACTTTACCTTTGGTGGTCTTCGTGCACAGTTTATCCTCATGCGGGCCAGGAGGTCTTTCTCTTTTTTTTTTTTTTTGTTTTTTTATTTTTTTTTTTTTTATTTTTTTGTTTTTGCATTAGGCTCAAGTGAATTTCAAGAACTCCCCGTTTAAGGGACCGATTCGTGCACCATGTTCAAGTTCAAGTAGGGTCTTTTCAACATCTCCCTCTTCTCCATGTCTATCTTCGTATTTGCTTGTTTGTTTGTCCGTCATGTAGCATGGGGTGTCACCAAGACCATTATCTTCCAAGATAGTTGTAAGATTTGTTGTTGCATTGCCTTCATCTAGCAATATTTTTCCTTGCTGAGCTAGCTGCATGATCTTGTCTTTGAATACAAAGCAGTCTTCTATTGAATGCCCCACCAACCGATGATACTTGCAATATTTTGGGTCATCAGTTTGTCCAGCCTCTTCAGGCCGCTTCATTTCTGGCAACTCGATGAGATATTCTTTGATCAAATCATTGAATATTTCAGAGACATCGGAGTCCAAGAACGAATAAGTCCTTTGCTGCTTCTCCTTCAAAGTTGATTTCCTTTGCTCCCTGTCTTGAGGGACATTCTTTCCTGTGGCTTCGTTGCTTCTTCGGAATTTGATGGGCGTCGCACTAACAACCATGTAATCACTATTTTGATTTTTGGCAAAAGACTTGCCCCCATTGTTGAACTTATGAGACTCGTGAATTGGGGACCATTGACTCCAATTTCAGCCATACTCAGCTCCATATCATGAGCTCTACTTGCTAGTTCTTCAAATGTCCTCGGCCTAATCCCTTGAAGGATATATCGGAGGCCCCATCGCATGCCTTGGATGCACATTTCGATTGCTGAACTTTCAGATAGTCGATCTTTGCAATTAAGACTCAAGTTTCTCCATCGATTGATATAGTCAATAACAGACTTATCTTTCCACTGGCGGGAGTTTGTCAAATCGATCATGCTCACAGTCCTTCTTGTGCTATAAAAGCAATTGAGAAACTCATGCTCCATTTCCCCCCAGCTATCAATTGAGTTCCCCTCTAAGTCTATATACCAATCAAAGGCATTCCCCTTCAAGGATCGAATGAACTACTTCACAAGATGATCACCATAAGTTCCGGCGTCGTTACATGTCTCGACAAAATGTGTAACATGCTATTTTAGGTTACCTTTACCATCAAATTGCTGGAATTTAGGGGGTTGGTAACCTATCGGCATCTTCAACTTGTCAATTCTCTGAGAGAATGGTTTATTGTAAGTTACGGATGACTTAGGTGTCCCATTGAACTTGTCTTTGATGGTTCCCAAAATGATCTCTTTCAATTGGTCAAAAGGGATCAAACCATCAGCGGAGACTTGCAGCTCATTCAAAGTTCTCTCCTTTTCAACTGGTTAATGTTGATGTCCCGCAGACTCTTCCACTTCGTCTTGGTCCTCAACATGTTCTTTCCCAGGAGCGCGACTTGTATCGCCATTATCGGCTTTGCTCATCAACTTTTCTATCTTAGAGTCTTGCTCTTGGACGTGTCTCGTAAGACCTTCAATTACTTTGGTTAAGCTTACGAGTTGTTCCTCCAGAGTTGAACTATTTATCATCATCACCGGAGCAATGTCGGGAGCGGATGAAGAGTTTGATGTAGAACAAGGAGTAGAAAATGCAAAGTTGTCTTTATCGTCTCTATTGCTATCAACAATGTCTGGCACAGACTTCTCAACAGCTCCGGATGAAGTATTTCCCTCTGAAGATGCCAATGATTGTGATTGTCTTGACAAACTCCTTGTGACAACATTGACATTTGCAGTTGGAGAGTTTGTTGCAGCGATCTTCGTCAGCGTGATCTTATGAGGCGGCATAACACTATCTTCAGTTTTTGGTTGAGGAGAAGAGATGAGAGGTAGAGATGTTCCACCGGGCGTGCCAAATTTGTAACAACAAATTTTGCGTTTTAAATTAATTAACACAAAATACTTGCACAAATTAATTCCAACTGGATTAAATGAAGAACTTTGTAGGTTACAATCTCTATTTTTCAATCCTCTTATTCTTCTCTTCAAATATCATCTTTGAATTTGATAATTTGGAGTGAAATCTTCTTCTTGATCTCCTCCGCCGCTTGAGTTGTTCTCCAATAACGTTGTCCAAATGCCGAACGGCTTGATTCAGGATCGAACGCTACTTCTTCATGATTTTAACGAAGAACGTCTTTGAATGTTCAAGAACGTCTTCGAATCTTCAAGTGCTTTAAGTCTTCTGGATTTCTTGGAGTTCTTCCAACTTCTTGAAGCTCTCAACTCGTGTCTTCACTTCTTTACTTGTGTTGTTGTGATTTTGGTGGAGAACGAGGCCCTATTTATAGTTGTAGGATGGAAAAACCCTAATGGGCTTGGGTCTGAATGGAGCGATATAATTGGTCCTTCACAATATCGTTATCCAAAAGATAATTATTAAATTAATTGTATTTAATTTAATAATTACTGCAACAACTTGACACATGGAGCATTCTGATTGGTCCACCATGACTTGATGTTTATCCTCATCTTCATGGATAATTACTAAATTAATTTAATTTAATTTAGTAATATCTGCATCATCTTGACACGTGGCGGCTTCTCATTGATCAATAAAATATATAACAAATCATCAACTAAATTGACTATTTAATATAGGAATTATATTTAATTAATTCCTAACATTAAAATAATCAATAAAAAATTGATTCTCAACATATATTTTATTACGTGGTGCATTTTAATTTGATACGAAATTTGTGTATCAACACTACATCTGTCCAAGTTGTATGCTTGAAACTAGCGGATTTAATTAATCGTAAATAGAGCGAAATTTCGGACAAGTTCACACGTGGAACTGATATTATTGTTCATTGCTATCTATTATCTATATCGTACTCTTGTAGAATATATTGATAGCAAAACTAGTGAATATAACCTATTTTTTTGTTTATATATGAGTTTCCTACCAGTAACTTTTATTTAGTTATCTAAATATACATATACTTGTTCTCGTGCCTTTTTTCTTGCCATACGTTTGATATATTAAACCAATTCCTTTATATAATTCTTTTATTGTGATTCAATTATCTATAAAAAGATCTTGACAAAGATGAAACATACTAAAGATATACTTGTTTTATTTGTAAATTTTGAGGTGTAACAATCATTTTATAATTTTCTAGTTACATAACGTACCTCCAATTATAGAATCTTAAATCCACTACTATGTTAAGCTATTGTACATCTTTAATTTCATGGATAAAAAAAAAAAAAAAAGTGAATTTGATGGGCATGTCTTGCTTATGAATAGAGTGAGGATACTTATTAGAAGTTTGTACAAGTAAGTATAAAATAGAAAAAATACTTGTTTGTGTGCCATTACATACATTTGTTTTTTCTCGTCCTCTTGTTTTGAATAAACACGAGAAGTTCGCAGTTTAATCACAATTAACAAATATATTCTTCTTCTCTGATTCCTGTTCCCCACCATCCTGAGCAACTTCCGCATATTTGTATGATTTCCTCTAACAAATCCAGGATGGAATAAGCATTATTCTGAAATTGTGAAGGGGAATGGAGGATTTTGTTGAAGACTGTTATTTTGAAAGCGATGAGGAGTACGAATTTGATGCCTCCCAGTTTTACGATTTTACAAAGCCTGAGGATGATTCGGAGATTATGGAGATAGAGCGTTGGTTTGAAGTTTCTGGAGATTATCCCCATTCTCGTGAGTTTTTTCTTTTCGCCATGTTATTTTTTCATTTCTTGTGTTTCTATTGATAATTTTAACAAATGTGCATATCCTCATTGCGGTTCTCGGTTTATATACAAGAATTTGATGCATATGTTGCAGAAAAGGATTTTACATGCATGCATTAATTGACATCCACGATCTACTTAAAAAGTTAGAATTTTCAACATATGTGAAAAGCAAGATTATCTATAAAAAATAGGTTTGTGAAACAATATTTGGATATTCTGGTTTCAAATATTTTGGCCGTTTTCTATCATTACCTTTTTGTTGGGTGTTTTGTCCATCCAGCTTTTATTGTGAAGTTGAATTTGGAAAAGATACTATATCCGGAACAAGTGTCAAATTCGTCAACAAAAGAGAGCAAAAAAATAAAGTCATTGCCCAATTCTTCAGATACTGGTAGTAGGCAAGGAGTTTCCAATTCAAAAAAGAATGCCAAAGGTATTAAACAAAACTGTTGTTGGTTTCGCATATACCATTTTAAAGAAATATTAAATGTTATGCTCATGGTTCAATACTGTGACATCTAGTTTGACGTGTAGATTTCATAAGCAATAACCTATGTTATCATATGTTGTTTTTGTTTTGTGTTTTTTTGAGAATGGGGCTGCTTGATTCTCGACAGAAAAAAGAAGTCATTTGTTTCAGAATACTACAATTGCTAAAACAAAGGCAGCTGATAAATTATGTCATCCAAGGAGCTTAACTTTCATGGAACCTACTTTTAGTCATTTGGCAAAACAACACAAGATGCATGAGAAGGATTCCAGCCACCTTTGCACAAGGTCTCAACTTCTATTCATTTTAACAAGTAATTATGGGTTATGATGTGGGATTCAAATTAGTTGAATTTTATTGTTTTCTGAGTTACTAGATTCCAGAGAACATCAACCAAGTTGGATAAGAAAACCACTTCTACCGGATTTGATAACCTTGCGACTAAGCGACAAAAGCTTGAAACTGGTTACCTCAAGAAGGTACACTTAACATTGATTATACTCCATATATTATTAACTATTTTAATTAAGATTACTTTGTTCTCCTACTCTAAGACCAAAGAAAAAATCCTCCCGAAGGTGACTCAAACCCAGTTGCAAAGGTTTAGGTAGTGGATGCTCTATCTAACTTCGCCTGAATTAAGATTACTATTAGTTAGTAATGTTACACTTGTTAGTCGTATCACAAAAATAATCAATAACATGTTGTTAAAGCACAGTATTATGTTAACTTCGTGTTGTGCAGACCTCCCATTTAAAGCATCAGTTTTGGTTATCGCATAAATTGTCAAAGAAGGTATTATTGATGTAACTAGATTTAGTCATCTATGAAAAAAGAAGTGTATTGTCTTGGATGCTCATTTAATGTATAATAGGTGACTATTCCAAGAGAACCAGAACTGGAAACACAACTTAGAGCACAGAGGAGGAGGTGTGCCTTTTGACGTTTTCACTGAAATTTTATGTTGAAACTAGCGTTCATCATTGATACAAATAATGTGATTTTATATTTCAGGTCCAAGAATAGTTGTGCATCAAGTGATACCGAAAAACAAAAACAAAAGGGGTGCAACCTTAAAGCGTCTCCATTAAACAAAAAAGTTGGTTTGATGTAACACGAATTTGTGTCTATTTCACTTACAAAAGCTAAGTGTCACTCTATTCACTTTGTAGGTTTTGCAGGCTCCTTCATTACCCCAACCCAAAAAAAGCAAGTCACAATCGCCAGATTTTCAAGTATATATTAGATCTTGTCATTATATTTGTTTTTCACTTGTAGTTTTATTCTGGACTATCCTACCTCATTTATATGACAAATAAAGTAATTATGTAACGTGAGACACCTTAGAAGGCTAGTTTTTCAAATTATTCCCCGTGGCCGCCATTTGAGATGATTGTTCAACCAAAAGGGAAAGTATAGAATTAATTAGTTGGAACTAATTTTCATGTTCTTTTGTCAATGTTACTAATTAGGGAAGTCACTCCAAGACCATACAGAGGACCACTCACCATTCTTCCGCTAAGGTAGGTCAATGGTATATATGATACTCGACACAAAATATTTATCATGTTCTTAAAATACCTTAAATCATTGATATTAAATTTTGAGAGAGAAAATGATGATGCTTAATTATATAACAGAGTTGTTTTACTGCAACGAAAGTGAATTATGACTCTGTATATTATATAGACATTTAAATTAGTGTTTAAATTAGATAAGTGATCAAGAACTTCCGTAGTCTAATAAACACTAATAATATATATGATGTAACACATAGCTTTTCAATCCCAACTTATAATATAGAAACATTATGACTTGATAGAAATTGGAATTCACCCCTTTAATTAATCTTTGGTATTACTTATCTTAACCATGAGTGATTCAATTTTCTGTAGGAAAATAGATTAACAGTTAGTGGTGAACACCCAGAAAGTTCACTTATTCAAGATTTCACCAAGGTACAACACCGATTATTTGGATGTAAATTATACTAGTGTATAAGAGCAATATATATTTAGTTGGACAATACATATACAACTTAACCAACTAATGTTTAATATCCCTCACTTTTTAAGCTCTCTTTGGGGTCAAACTTGGAGACCAATGATGCACTACAGTTAGAAAGACATACCTCAGCCAAGGCAAGTTAAAAGCTTTGGTAAGATCATTTTGTAATTTTAGATTGGATCAACATTTTTAATATAAAATATCTAAATAAGGATGTGTCTGATTCTCTCCAAACTAAATATTGGGTAAAATCGAGCATGTATATTTGGTATTTATGATCATATAATTTATAGTAATATAAACTTCAAAAATAAAATGCAGAGCTATCATTCAAAGCCAAACCAGTGCGGAGGTCATATAAGTAACATGACCAGGTATGAAGTTTTAAGTAATTAAATTTTACAAACTTTCAAGCTGAAATATTTATCTTAAGGCATATCATGAAAACTATGCCATTTCAAGATAAAGTTGTTGAAAGTGAAATGCTTTAAAGGTCAACCATTCCACTACATATAAATTAAGAATAACATTAATTAGAGGCATATCAAATTCTAACTTCAAAATCAAAATTTTACAGAAGCTTGGACATCCGCTAAGATCTTACAAAACAAGGAGCTTCCAATACTTTCTTTGTCAATGAGTGGTGGCGTACAGCTGAATACAATCATATTTCCCTCTAAATTAAATCACATTAAAGAGTATGTAAAAGGTCCATGCTTTGTGAAAACATAATTTTTTTTTACATCACATTCACCTCTTGTAGGTCAGAAGTAAATGTACTTTATATTCAATTTAGAACTGATGGCACTCTACTCAACCATCCTACTATATCAGTAATCAACTTAATAGAATGATAACAAGTGTTGGGTCCTTTTTAGGCATCATTTTTGGAAATTTATCTCTGTTGATTTTTCATGCATTGAAAAAGTGCAATGCAATAGTACAACGAGCTAGGATTAAATGTAGAGTCATATTTATATAAATTACTTAACTATAAGTCAATACATGTTTATCCTTTGAGTGTTGAAGCATCTTGAAATAAATATTCAATTGTAGATATTTTAGAAGATGGGTTGTGGAAACTGTATTCGAATTACCATGTGACTGTTTTATTAGGTATTAATGAAAAATTGTTGGACTTCATCACCCCCTTATAGAAATAACAATTATTTCATAATTACGATCTTCAAAATACTGAGAATAATGTTGGCAATCTAGATTTACATTGACTTATTTTGCAGACTACTATAAAAAAATAATGTATAATTGTAGTAGATATCACGTGCTAGAAATGTTAAATATCACATTTAAAGTGTACGTACGTGTGTGAATTTTCATTTGTTTTTTTTACTGGTGCGAACGTGAGATAATCCTTCTAATGTCACTTTACTCTTTTTACTAAGAGGAGATGTACTAAATTTGGGCCATACATAGTTTTACAAATTTAGGATACACAAGCACCCAATTCTTGACTTGTTCATCACCTATCCTCTAAAGGCTAATCTAACTATTGTTCTCCTTCGGGAATACTAAATCTTGTGGGATTCTACATTCAACAAGGACATCCATACACCTCACTTAATGTAAGTTTGTTAAACTTTTCTTCAACTTGAAGCAAGCAGCCGAATGTGAAGTTCTTTTACAAAGATATGTTGCTTCAGTGAAGATGTTTTAGAATGAGAAATCTTTTAATAATGTAGTTCATAAAATTCGATCAATTGGTCAATCTTGTTCAATGTATTTTTTCACTTCAACTTTTTTCGTAGGAGGAAATTATATCTGTTGAAAATACACATAATCCTATACATTTAATTCCTTTTGTACGGTTGTTAGTCGTTGTTATATTCTAGCTGGAGGTTTTCAGTTAGTAGGTTGCAGGAAATAAATATTTTTCAGCTTTTTTGTATGTTTTTATGGGCTTTTGTCGTTGGCTAGCATGTATAGGGGTGCTACTAGTTTTCAGATTTGAAATTGAGTTAACAATAACTCTTTGATCTTAGATTAAATACTTGTTTTGTTTGCTCTATATTCCTGGTCTTACAATGAATCTTTTGACTACGAACCTCCCATAAGCTCTTTGTGGCGGTTGTTCGGTTAAAGTCATTGTAACCTTCCTTGCTTATCGTTTTAGACTTTCTTGATGTCGTTTTGTCCTTGCAGTAAACAACCCTTATCCATCTATTTTACAATACAAATTTTGGGGAACCTAGTACCTTTTGCAATTTTAGTTTTGCATCATCAAAATAAAAACATAAATTTCCCAACCTAATTAAATTTATATTTATCATAAATCGCAAAGCAATGCATGTAGTTTGTCTTCCTTTGCAAGCTAGATGAGGCCCATGCGATGCACATGTTTGTTTAGGTTTTTTCTTAGAAATCTGATTACATGCTTTACTAGTTTAGTGCTTTTTTTATTTCTTTTAAGCCAGACCAACATTTTTTTTCACATTGCCCAGTATTACTAGTGCTTAAACACATAAATATAAAAAATTACAGCTTAAAGAATCATAAGAAACATTAATTAAAGCAAGGATGTAAACAAAAATCGAGTAATCACGGATAAGGGTTCTTGTAAACAATTAGATTAGGAATGATGTTGGGGCGGGTTTCGTTAAAGTCATAACCCACTCTGCAAAAGAATACATACATTCATAAACTATCCCACGTTGCTTCATAATATATTTTTTATTATGTTTAATACTAACACCATTCTCGAGACCTTTCATCTTCGAGGCGTTCCAAAATTAAACGTTCCACGATTGAAAAAATATTATGGAGCATCTTAATCAAAGAAATGTATCTTAGCTATGTAATGGTGTGTGTGAGTTCGTAGTTGAAGGAGCCAATTAATAAATCATTGTGTGGGCCAAATGATATCTATTAAATAAAACAAAATAGGCCATAAATAAAAACAGAACCAAACAACAATTGAAAAAAACTTAAATTCAGATTTTGTAACTTGGTAACATAACACCAATGTTGAATGTGCCATGTGGAAGAATACAGGAGAATGGTTTTTCCCTTTTATAATATGAGATTATTTATAAGTGACAAATATTCTCTCTCTAAAGGTCCATCTTCAACTCAAACCTAGCCACTGTCTTCTTCCCTCATCTTCATGGGAGGCTGGGGTAGGTTTCATCTTATATTTTTGTTATGTTTTTCTCTTTCGTTTCTCTTCATTGGAGGTTTTCAGTCTCTCTTCATGGGGGGTTCTCGTCTCCCTTCAATAAGTGGGAGTATCAATCCGCCAAAATAATGGAAGGTCCATTCTTCTGTGTGTCTTTTTTAAAGATTCAGTAGTCATTGAGCATTTCAACATTGATCTACTAACTTTTCTGGGCTTTCAATAGAAGATTAGTGTTAAATACGAGATTAATTTTTTTGACACGTCATTTATCCAGCACATTCGTTTTGTCGGATAAAAGGTTAAAATATAAGTATACTATGTCATTTTTTTTATTAATACAATTACTTTCTGTAAATATAATTTTTTTGTTCTGTGAAAATGGGTGTTGAGCTCAAGGAGCTACATAATCACAATCTCCTCGTAAATTCACATAAGAATCACATAAATATGAAAAGTTACAACTTAAAGAGTCATATGAAACATTAATTATAGCAAGGATGTAAACAAGAATCAAGTAATCACATATTCATGATGCCTCCTTCATGCGGGTACACCTGATTTCTCGTAAAATACAATTAGATTGGGAATGTATTGCGGCGGGTTTCGTTAAAGTCGTAACCCACCCTACAAAAGAATACATACATTCATAACCTACCCCACTTTCCTTATAATGTATATTTTATATTTTTAATACAACCACCATTCTCTAGAGCTTTCATCTTCGAGGCTTTCCAGAATTGAACAATCCACGATTCAAAAAAATATTATGGACTATCTTAATTAGAGAAAAGTATCTTAATTATGTAATGGTGTGTGTGAGTTCTTAGTTGAATGAGCCAATTAATCAATCATTGTGTGGGCCAAATAATATCCATTAAAAAAAACAAATCGTCCGTAAATAAAAATAGAACCAAACCATTCAAAAAACTTAAATTCAGATTTTGTGACACTTGGTAGCATAACACCAGTGCTGAATGTGCCACATGGCAGAATACAGGAAAGTAGTATTCTCCTTCTATAATATAAGATTATGTATACGTTTCACATATTCTCTCTCTAAAAGTCCATCTTCAACTCTAAACCTATCCGCAACCACCTTCCCTCATCTTCATGGGAGGATGGGGAAGGTTTAATCTTTAATTTTTATTTTATTTTTCTCTTTCGTTTCTCTTCACGGGAGGTTTTCAGTCTCTCTTTATGGGAGATCTCTTCACCCCTCAATAAGTGGGAGTATCAGTCCCCAAAGTAATGGAAGATCCGTTGTTCGTGGTGTCTATTTTGAAGATTTAGTCATCATTGAGCATCTCAACATTGAGCATCTCAACATTGATCTGCTCACTTTTTTGGGCTTTTAGTAGAAGATTAGTGATAAATCCTAGATCATTTTTTCTTTATACGCGATTTATCCAACATATTCGACTTGGATGATTTACGGGGTTTAGATCTGTATAGGTTTCGAGAAATCATGTGCTTCGTACATTTTGTATTTTTGCGTATTGTTTTTAATGTTTCTTCTTGGCAATCAGTGCTTGCTGAAACCAGAGATTTATTGAAATTTTATTATCTAAAAAAATATTATTTGTAACTTTTTTAAAATTTGTAAATGCATTTTTTTAAATGGGCCGAAAGCACGAAAAAAATTTATCGTAAGGATTTTAATGAGGTTGCTCCCTGAGCTTGACAAATATTGCTTAGGTGAAAATCACGCCACTAAAGCGAGAGAAAGCCCGCCTTAAGTCTTTAAGTACAATAATAGTGGATAACAACTTAAATATAAGTATAATATCCCATAAATACAATTATTTTCTGTAAATATATTTTTTATTTTTATTTTGTGGAAACGAGTTTTGAGCTCAAGGAGCTACATAATCACAATCTCATCGTAATTTCACATAAGACTCACATAAATATAAAAAATTACAATTTAAAGAATCATAAGAAATATTAACTACAGCAAGGATGTAAACAAAAATCAAGTAATCACAGATTCGTGATGCCTCCTTTATAAAGGTAGACCTGATTTCTTGTAAAATACAATTAGATTACGAATGGTACTGAGGCGGGTTTTGTTAAAGTTGTAACCCACCCTGCAAAAGAAGACATCATAACCTACCCCACTTCGCATGATAATATATCTTTTAATATTTTTAATTCTACCACCATTCTATAGACCTTTCATCTTCGAGGCATTCCAGAATTGAATGTTCCATGATTGAAAAAATATTATGCAGTATCTTAATTAGAGAAATGTATCTTAACTATGTAATGGTATGTGCGAGTTCTTAGTTGAAGGAGCCAATTGATCAATCATTGTGTGGGCCGAATGATTTCCATTGAATTAAACAAAAAAAAAAAAAGCTATAAATAAAAAACATAACAAAACAACAATTGAAAAAACCTAAAGTCAAATTTTGTAACACTTGGGAGCATAACATCAATGTTGCATGTGCCATGTGGCAGAATACAGGAGAGTTGTACTCTCCTTTTATAATATACGATTATTTATAAGTTACAAATATTCTCTCTTTAAAAGTTCATCTTCAACTCTAAACCTACCCGTCGTCTTGTTCCCTCATCTTCATAGGAGTATGGGGAAGGTTTCATCTTTAATTTTTGTGTTTTTTTTTTTTTTTTCCTCTTCATATGAGGTTTTAAGTCTCTTTTCATAGGAGTTCTCGTCTCTCCTCAATAAGTGGGAGTATCAGTCCCCGAAATAAGGGAAGATTCGTTGTTCGTTGTGTCGTTTTGAAGATTCAGTCGTCATTGAGTATTTCAACATTAATCTGCTCACTTTGCTTTCAACAGAAGATTAGTGTTAATTCCGAGATTTTATTTTTTTTGGTATGCGATTTATCTAGCACATTCGATTTATCTAATTTACAAGATTTACATCAGTATAGGTTTCTAATAATTTTGTGCTTCATAGATTTCGTATTCCTGCATATTGTGTTGAATGTTTCTTCTTGTCAATCAGTGCTCGCTAATTCCAGCGATGTACTGAAATTTACTATCTAAAAAAAAGATTATTTATAATTTTTAAAATCTGTAAATGCTTTTTTTTTTAATGGGACTAAAGCACGAAAAAAAAAGTATTGTAAGGATTTTAATAAGGTCGCCCTTTGAGCTCGACAAATATTGCTTAGGTGAAAATCACGCCACTAAAGCAAGAGAAAGCCCGACTTAAGTCTTTAAGTATGATAATCATGGATAAGAGCTTAAAAATATAAGTATAATGTCATAAAAATAATTATCTTCTGTAAATATAATTTTTTATTTTGTAGAAATGCGTGTTGAGCTCAATGGGTTACATAATCACAATCTCACTGTAAATTCTCATGAGAATCACATAAATATAAAAAATTACAACCTAAAGAATCATTAATTACAACAAGGATGTAAACAAAAATAAAGTTGATGCCTCCGTTATAAGGGTACATGGTACACGTGTTCCGTGCACGCACTTTAGGGCACATTTAGTGTCATTTTAGTGTCAATAATGTGCATAATCACGTGTATTTAGTGCTTTTGTACTCTCATGGGCAAAATAATGCATTTTTGTTGTTTTTGTATTAAGACAGGTGAAAAAGGATAGAAAAAGAACATCAAATGATCGCGGAGTCGAGGGATTGATCGAGGCAACAAAAGGAAATTGCGGCTGGCTAGGGTTTGACTCATCTCAGCCGAGATTGGATTTCATCTTGGTACGAGTCGTTGGACCGTACCAAATTAATTATATATAAAATATATACTTAACCTTAGCTTACAACTCTAGCGAGTAGAGTGGTAAGTAAGGGTCGATCCCACAGAGAATGGTGGATTAGTGTTGTTCGGATATTACAAGCAACTAATGATTTTACGATGGATAGGGTAATAAACTTAAACAAGTAAACGAGGGGTGGGGTTTTTGATTGAGTTAACAACTAAATGCTAACAAGTGATCAACTAAAATTCTAGATAAGCAATAAGTATATTTGATATTTTATATCAAACAAAGAAAGACAAATAACAAATGTTTTTCGGGTTTAGAATATGATAGAAGGTCTACCCTCGATCTAGTATCCCCTTGAATCCGACTACCTAATGATTATCGTTGATGTCCCAAATTCAATGCGATTTAAACCCTTATCCCACAATCTACAAGGTCCGCTTATGTAGATTGTGTTATCCCTTAATTGTGGATAAATCGAAGGTACGCTTATCGATTTATCTCTACCAAAATCAATTAGTGATCCAAACAAGCTCTTTTCACACTAATTGATATTGGGTGGTCAAGAGCTAGAACAACGGGATAAATAAAGCATAAACCGCGACACGATCGGGTTTAGAGGCCAAACTCTATAATGCCACCAATATCAAGCATTGTTCGCTACTAAGGGAGATTGAAGCTTCAACAATCACGGAAAGTGAAGTTCAATCTCTAGCAACATACAATAAATGCCTCCCAAAGGGTGATCAATCCTAAAACAAGCATCTAGGCATGAGACAATCCAATCAAGCATTACAGAACATTTAAATTGCTTAAATAAGGTAACATCAAGAGTCAATAATCACATTCTCATCATCAATCAAGGTTCAACATGATCAAGGGTAGAATTTAGGGTGCTAGCCACTCATTACACCTAATACAATCAAGAAATTACAGATGATGTGACTTCTTCTTGCCCTTCTCTCCTCCTTGGATGTGATGGTGGCTGAATAGTGCTTCCAAAAGTATCAAAAAGTTAGGTCAAATTCGAATGGTATGATATAAATATATATAAGGGGAGAAAGTGCTAGTAAAAAATAGGCAAAATCGCATTTAGGATTTTAAAACAGGGTAAGGAATCTCGGCCGAGATGTAAGTGTGTCTCGGCCGAGACGTGAAAAAAAGATTTTTCAGCTGGTGGGTCGAAGGCTGATCTCGGCCGAGATTCAACTTCATCTCGGCCGAGACGTGAAAACAGGAAATGGGGGCTGGCTAGGGTTTGACTCATCTCGGCCAAGATTGGATTTCATCTCGGCCGAGATCTTGGTATTCTGAAAATCCTGAAATCTCTGGAAACTCATCTCAGCCGAGATGCGTTGCTTGTCTGGGCCGAGATCTTCAGTTCTGCAAATCTTCATGTTTACCCTGGAGACTCGTCCCGGCCGAGATTTTCATCCTGTCTCGGCCGAGATCTTCAGTGAGCCCTTCCTTTTGTTGCCTCGATCGATCCTTCGACTCCGCGATCGTTTGATGTTCTTTTTCGATCCTTTTTCACCTGTCTTAACACAAAAACAACACAAACGCATTATTTTGCCCATGAGAGTACAAAAGCACTAAATACACATGATTATGCACATTATTGACACTAAAATGACACTAAAAGTGCCCTAAAGTGCGTGCACGGGACACTTGTACCAAATCTCCCCAAACTTAAAACTTGTTCGTCCCGAACAATAAAGAGAAACACAAAAGGACACGTGTTTAGGGCAGATTTTAGTGGGATTTGATTTCAGAGAGTTTCCATAAGAAAAATTGAAGCAAGCATGATAAAAGCGAGCATATGTGATAGACTAGATCTACTACTCTCGAGACATAACACTCTCAACTTAAGATCCTCACCGGGTGAGTGTCACTCGACCTCACTCTTTCAATTCTCAATCAAATCGAACTTAAGGTTCGACTTCTTCACCTTATTCCTACCTACATTTCTCATATTTATCAATCCTTTCAATAATTATGCTTCTTAAGAGTTTTCTAAACAAGGGATTGTAATCACAAATTGATGTGATTAACATTAACCTCTCCAAAAGAATGATATATACACTTTCTCTTTCTTTCATTTTTCTGGTTTTTACGATTTTTTTTGGAAAGGTTAATATTCTCGATTATAGCCTATTTCGCATTTTTCCTTTCATCCTTCTTCGTTTTCCACTAGTTTACCCAAATTCAATCCCAATTTCAAGACTAACTACCTTCCAACCGCCTCCCTCATACTCAACAGTCTGTGTGGGTATCAAAGGCTAAATGAAAGGTAAATTTGCTTGTAGTGTTGGGTATCAAACAAAAAAAAGAAAAAACTTAAGCTCAAAGGGCTCAACTAGAGACAATGTCAAATTTGGTAAAAGGGAAATATTTTCAAGCTTTTGAAATAGGTTTGATCAAGAATTGCCTAAGATCATTTTCAATGTCACACAATGCACCGACTCATTCAAAATAGAGAATCAAGGCAAGTTCTAGAGACAACTAGATGCATTCAATGAATTTCACACCGAAAGAAAGTTTAAATTACTCCAAAGATGGGAGTATCTTTTAAGGCTGAAAAACTCACTAGGAAACAATTTGATCAAAAGTTTTGAGTGTATGTTCAATTTTGTTTCAACAAGTCTATCATGCTCTACCATGTGCTTCTTTCAAAAATATTTGTTAAAATTTTTCATCATTAAGCAATGCCACATTTTTCCTTCCTAAACTCATCCAATTGCTTTCTCGAGCTGCCGACTTGTACGAATTCCACCCCCTCCCCAAACTTAGTTGCAAACTAAGTTTGCGGAAAAAGAAGAGTACAAGTCGGTGCTCGTCGAAATCAACCAATTATTAACCAACTAACTAGCTTAACAAAAATAATCGTGCTCCTAAAAATATGCAAGGTATCAAAATTTAATAAAGACAATATCAACATAACCAAAATAAACAAAAGATAGCAATTGGCTCACAGTGGGTCTCGGCCGAGATGGTTCATGTTTCTCGGCCGAGATATGTTTCCAGGGGGGTTGCCCTGTTCACTTGCGTGACGTCTCGGCCGAGATTACTTCTGCGTCTCGGCTGGGATGGCCTCCCCTGCATTTTTCCTTCATTTTGCTCCCCTTCACCCCCACTTCATGCTATCTCTCGGTAAAAGACACGTGAGGGCGTTGAAACTAGATTTTTTCTATAGTCAGCTTTGACCTAACCATACAGCCTACGCACTACAAGTCAGAAAATACCTCATCTAGTAGCTCGCCTTGCTCTCCGCCTGAACTTGACTACACCCCATAAAGAAAGAGATAACCGCTTGAACATACAATCAAGTGTTATATGAATCTCACTCCTCAAACTATCTTCGTAGCGATCCAATGATAATCCACTTCGCTTAGAACGTGGCCACCCGATCCCGCTCTAACCTCGATACGTGAAATCATCTTGCACCATATGTACTGAGATAACTCGGGAGACATGGTCAAAGCCCGGACCGGAGACTTCCCGACAAAGTACGGTGAAAGAGAGACAGAAGATACCGACCAGAAACCAGCGCTTCTTTCCGGCGGAGATGAGGAGTGTGTTAGGAAGATCTTACTTTCCTCCGGAACCTGAATTCCACTCTGCCTGATCTCGTCCACTCTATTTATGAATGGGAAGAACTAAGATGGACCACGTTCTCAATTTAAAACGATTTAAATCAATGGATCAATCGAAGAGTCCTAAGTCCAATACAAGGGGTGAGTAGGCTATCCCTGTTGAGAAGAGGGGCTGCCCTGGGTTAAGCAGTTCTTGAAGTTTCGCCGAGAGTTGTTGTTGTTGCAGAGTCGCTAAAGATTCTTTATGATTTTCTCAAAGAGTTAACCTTCAAGCAAGAAAGGACAAAGCCATATCGAAAAAAGGAGTGGAAATCAAAGCCTTAAAATATCTGCAATCGGGGAGAACGGAAGCTCAGATTCTCCAGACATAGCCACTCACTGCGAAAGAGGATGGGCTACTTTCTTCCACGAAAGGCTTTCGTTGGTTGCTCTTTCGCTTTACTTCGCTCAATTTCATACTTTGGGTTGGAGCACCCCTCTACAATGAACTGCCCGAGAAAGAGGAAGCAGTTGGCACATCTCCGCCTTAACGACAGAAAAAAGGATTGATCAAATTCTATTGAGTTCCGGCGGAGATGAGGAGTGTGTTAGGAAGATCTTACTTTCCTCTGGATAACATAGCTTTTGATAAAGAAACTAGTGATTCAGTCAATCCAATATGTTTACTAGACACATCGCTAACATCTATTCCATTTCTACCACAAGGGAAGGCCTCTGATTTTCAAGAAAATAAGTGAAAAGGCTTGAAATAGGATCCATTTTCTGGTTTTCATTAGTATCCTCCTATTACTCATGATAAAAACTAAGATGCTTAACCTATTCCCCGGCAACGGCACCAAAAACTTGATAGGCTCTAATTCTAACCCGAAAATACCGCAAGTGTACGGGTGTAGATGTGTATAGGGAAAGTCAAGGTCGATCCACAGGGAATGGGGTTAGGTAGTTCGATACCGTAATTATCTAGGATTATCCTAACTAGATACTAGAATTTGGAAAGAGTTGTTTATAACAAAACAATATTGCATATAATCTATGAAATGAATTAATTAACAAGAATTGATTTTCAATCGAAGAGAATGTATTCTAGGGTGTCGATTTTAAATATTATTTTGATGAATGATTAACCTAAAAACTATAGACTTTTAAACCAATTTTATATTTATTGGACGACACTAATTTAACCTAATCCTTCTCTCGAAGCGACTAAATCATAGATTAATTAGAATAATTACTCTCTCGAGTCAACTAATCCTAGCAACTCCTAACAACCCCTTAACCCTTTGCCCACATGATCATAGACAATCGTGCTATGCGTTATTGTCTATTAACAATTCCTTTCTCCCGAAGCGGAACTGTTAAACAAGTAAATTAAACCTAATTGGCCAGATTAAATTCAATTATAAGGATTAAACCAAACACGTAGATAAATATCTTAAACTGGAGTTTATAATTCAAAAGTAACAATCAAAACATCATTGTAAATCCTACTTTTTATCCCTAGAACACAACGGTGTTTAGCTACTCATGTGTATAATCCAAAGAAATAATAATTCATAGACAAACATTGTTCAATGATAAAATAAATAAAGAAAGAATAAGTTCCGAATCTTGAGTCGTCGATCTTCGTCGCGTCTTGCTCATTGATCCTCGCTCCCAAGCCTCGTACTCGAAAGTATGTAAAATTATGAGTTTCTCTAATCTTCTCCCCAAAATCTCGAGCTTGGGCCTCTTTTTATAAGTTGGGGATGAACCTTGGGAGATATCGGGCTAAAATCCTCTTTAAATTAGGATTTGGACATAAAAAATGACAAAGAAATGTTGTTGTGCGCATGTATGATGTAGTCGCATTGAACCTAACCAAAAAAATGCTTAAAACGAGTGATTTTGGCGTGACCGCGCTATCACGGACATGTTCCCTTAACACGTCTCGTGCGGTACTTAGCTCCTTCCCGCCCCTCGCCGTAACTAAGTCAACCTTGCTCCAGAAGAAGTGTTGTGTGTGCTAAGTGAAAGCTAAGTAAGAACTACGAAAGATTAGTGGGAAAGCTTTGTATTCACTCAAACTCCAAATGCTTGGATGGTTTACAAATGAGGTCCTACTCCTATTTATACAAGGCCACCACCCTAATGGACGGTGGAGATCAATTTGATCTAAGGTAAAGGAGTCGTTCTCTAGAACACTCCACAACTCTCTACGACTTCAAGAACTATGTATAAGGATCCAAACTATTCTAGAGAATTCTTACATGTGGGCTAAGTAGGGTGGGCTAAGGAATTTGGGCCAATTTGTGGGCTAGACTTGGGAGAACCTCCAAGTCCATGAGGAAAAATGCAGTCTTGGCCCAAAGTGCGTGACATTCTCCCCCTTTTGTTAATTTTTTAGTTTTTTGCATATGTTTTAGTTTTTTGCTTACAAATTACAATTCCTTCTACAACCTTGTTAGTTTTTTTTTTTTTTTTTTTTTTTTTTTTTTTTTGCTTACAATTCCTTATGTTTCAGTTTTTTGTATATGTTTGAGTTTTGGAGATTACAATTCCTTCTACCATATTTTCTGATTGATATTTGATGTTTGAATTACTAACTGGAAGTGATTAGAGATGGACATTTATGATATTATGATAATTGATTACTAACTAACCAAATAATGTATTGCATGAATTATGATATTGATTATTGATAAACTGATAATCGATTAGAAGAGGTCATGTGACTATTTGAGCAATTTACCAATCTCTACCTGGACTTCCACTTGAAGTGTATTACACTATTATTAGACTATTAGTACACTGGATGACTGGAATAGATGGTGCTTACACTTAAAGTGTATTCGTTAGGCGATTATACTTATTAGTACAATAAAATAAGAGAATTTAAGTTAATTGGTAATAAAAAGCATGTTATTTAAACTTATTTTACAAGCTTTAAAAAGTTAATATCAAGATATGAAAATACAATAATTAAATATTAGCTTTTACAGTTTTATAATAATTAAAGATTAACTTTTATAGTTTTCAATATCTCACTAAAATTTGAAATACGCATGCCTCTCATTGTTTTGGAACTGTTTTGTAATGTAGATGGAAGCTTCTTTGGCTTTTGCAACAAACTCAAGCACAACAAGTGAACTCAAAAGAAAATCTGATGATATCGGATGGGAGTACGGGTTCTAGTGGATCCCAAAAATCCTGATGCGGTTAAATTCCTTTTTTTTAGAAAATATCGTGAGGGAAGGGATTAATAGATTGAAGCAACATATTGCAGGAAATAAAGGAAACGTAAAATCATGTGTCATTTCTACAAAAAAAAAAAAAAAAATGATCAACTAAAGTGTAGAAATACGCTAAATGAGGGAAAGAAGAAGAAAGATGGAAAGAAGCAAAGGGAGGAGGAGATAAGAGCACAGGGGAACATCAGCAGTGGTGTTGATTATAAGGTCATTGAAGTAGATGTGGACTTGCAACTGAAAGAGTCCATAGGGTCTAGATCTCGTGATTCGATTGGCCCTATAGATAAATAAACTCTGAGGCTTCTTTGAACCAGGCAAAAAATATACGAGACCAAAATATCATCGAAGCTATCTGCAAAGAGAAACTTGACATGGTAAAAGAATATGTTTGCAGATTTGTATATGAAGCAAGAATTTCTTTCAACGTCTTCGAGCTAGATAGTTGCAAAAGAATGTTCGAGGCTATTGGTCAGTACGACCCGGGGTGTAGGCCTCCTTCAAGATATGATCTGAATGTGACATTTTTAAAAAAAGAGGTCGAGAAACTAAACAAATGCTTTAGCTACATCAAGAAGAGTGGAAAGTTAATGGATGCTCGATTATGACTAATGCTTGGAGTGACAGAAAGAGGAGGAGCATCATGAACTTATGCATTAATTCCATATTGGGCACCGTATTTGTTTCCTCTAAGGATTTCTCAGACATTTCACATACAGGCCAAGTAATCCACGATTATGTTGACACATGCATTTAAGAGGTTAGTTTCTTTCTTATGCATTTAATTTATTAATTGTAATTGCAAATTAGTTTAGTGCATTCAGTTTATTAAAATTGTAATTTCTTGTTGCAAATAGGTTGGTTCAGAGAATGTTGTTCAAGTTGTGACTGACAACTCCTCGAATATATGGCTGCTGGAAAATTGTTGAAGGAGACGAGGCCTCAAATCTATTGGACCTCTTGTGCTGCTCATACAATAAACCTCATGCTTGAAAGTGTTGCAAACCTCCCAAGGTTCAAGAAGACAATTGAGCAAGCAAAAGCAATGACCATCTTCATCTATGCACATCACAAAACATTAGCTATGATGAGGACATACACAAAGAAGAGGGATATAGTGAGAACGAGGGTTACTATATCTGCTTCGTCCTTTTTATCTTTACGAAGCATATCTGAGAAAAGGGCGCAGTTGAGGGCCATGTTTACAAGACTTTAATGGGAGCAATGAAAATTTTCAAAGACGGCCAAGAGGGAAAGTAGCTTACACCATGGTCTTAAGCAAAGGATTTTGGAACGGTGTGTCATTGTTCTTGGAGGTTTTTTAGCCATTGGTGAGGGTGCTTCGGCTTATTGATGGAGACAAAAGGCTATCTATGGGCTTTGTGTATGGTGAGCTTATGCTAGCAAAGGAGGATGTGAAAGTAGTCCAAAACAACATTGTTAAGACCTGCCAGTCGATCATTGACATCGTTGGCGCTAAGGTGAAAGATAGGTTCAATAGTCTGCTACATTTGATGGCTTACCTTTTGAATCCATTCTACCATTACAGGGACCATATCAGTCATTTAGATCATGATGTTTCAGTTGGGGTAATAGATTATTTGGACATTTTATTTCCAGGGCACATTGTGATGCAAAATAAGATTATGAATGATGAGCTTCCAAAGTATAAGAACAAGCAGAGCCTCTTTGGAAGAAATGTAGCGGTTGCAGCATGCACAATGGAAAAGGACATTAACAAGTTCAATCCAGGTAACTTAATTGTTCAAAGTTAAACAATCAAAATTTTCAAGATGGGATAAGTTATTTTTTTTATTATGTTAATGCGTTATCTTGATGTGTTCTAATTGTGTAGTAAATTGATGGTCCAATTATGTTTCGATACCCCAAATTTGCAAAGACTAGCTATGAGAATTTCTCAGCTGACTATTAGTTCATCGGGGTGCGAGAGGAATTGGACTGCATTTGAAGGGGTTAGAAATTTCCCTTTATGCTGATAACTTGATAGATCAACAATATTATCAAATTAATTTGATTTACTATAAATCCATGATAAATCATTTTATGTTTCAAACTTTATAGATACATACAAAGAGGAGAAATAAGCTTTTAGCAGAATGATTTAATATTCTTGTGTATGTACAATTCAATGTAAAATTGATGAACAAGCAAAAGAAGCTAAATGAGAGAAATGTGGAAGTGCTACTAGCCATAGATGATGCAAGTTGTACCCAAGAATGGATCATTGAGGGCGTTGGATCGGTTGATGAAGGTTCTGTAGAAGGAAATCATGGCTCCGGGGTGACGTCTCTTGGTCTTGGTGATGATGTGGAAGGAAGAGGTTCTGCAGAGAACTTGATGAGGATGACTTCTCTTCCAAAGATGATGAAGTTGACATTGAGATCGAGTTTGAGGATAATGATGAAGACCGTGTGTATGGTGATGTGCAGTCTCTATCCTCTCAAGTTCCTCATCCACCTTGATTTACTGGCTATTACAAACATGTAGTTGATTTTTATGTCATTTTGGATTGTTTCTGTTTATTTAGTTTATTATGTTATTATTATGTCTTGTCGACATTGTTGTCTTGCTTAGTTGTTTTGGATCTTAGTAGTTGACTTATGTTGGCCTCTTTTTATTTTAATTTTATGTTAGCTTCTTTGATAAAGTTTATGAATTGCATGAATTCTTTTTAAATTTGATAAAAAGAATTTGTATTTGATTTTTTTGTAAATACAAATCCTTCATAGCAAAAAAATTAGCAGCTTTTTTACAATACTAAACAAATTGAAGTTTATTTTACAAAAGATTGTAGTGTTATATCTTCTATATTTTATTTTTTTATATTATTTTTTAACTAAATAATTAATTAAAAAATGTAAAAAAAAAATTAAAATTTCTAGGCAACGCCTAAGCAGCCAGAAAACGCTCCGCCTCCACTTTTCGCCTTTTGCAACCTTGTGGACAACATACCAACCTCACGAAAGAAGTGTCAGTAACTCCTAGAAGTGTCTAGGAAATACCCCCCCCCCCTCCCCATAATATCTCGTTAGCCTTCTGGTGTCTCAGATATATTATGTTGTGTTATTTGATTATCAAAACCCTTATGGGTATGTAATTCATGAGTGCTAAACTAGGTGATCAGGCTAACCTAACAACGTTCAAAACTCAACCCATCAAATAACAATAGAATCGTGTAATCATGGATAACACATAAACATTTACATTGTCACTGAAACCTACTTTTTAAAACTCTAAGTGTATGTTCATGAATTTATGTACGTCTTTGTATGTGTGTAATATAATCAAAAGATTTTTAAAAACTCCTACCATGAACTTCTAATGTAATATTCGAAACATACGGAAGAAGAGACTATACTAAGTAATTCTGATCCTACTTGATACATTATTTAAATCTAGGTACATAGAATAATAAAAACACATGACACATAATACACAAATGGTCGCCAGCTTCACAAGAATGCAACCATACATGTGTTTTTAATATATATCAGCTTCTTGGGACACATCATCGGTCAGGGAGGCTCCACATGGACGAAGCAAAGATCAAAGCGATCATCGAGTGGGAGGCTCCGACCAAGGTAACTGAACTTCGATCTTTTCTGGGTCTTGTTAACTATTATCGCCAGTTTATACAGGGGTATTCGGCGAGAGCAGCCCCGTTGACAGACTTACTCAAGAAGAACAAGGCGTGGGAGTGGTCCGACGAGTGTCAAGGGGCCTTTGAGGAGTTGAAGGGCTCTGTGAGTAAAGAACTTGTCTTGGCTCTACCCGACTTCACTAAGTCGTTCGAGCTTCATACCGAAGCATCCGATTTTGCTATAAGGAGTGTTCTTATGCAGGAGGGACATCCAATAGCCTTTGAGAGCCGGATGCTCAATGACACTGAGCGACGGTACATAGTGCAAGAGAAAGAGATGACGGCAGTCGTCCATTGCTTAAGGGTGTGGTGACACTACTTACTCGGAGCGCACTTCATGATAAAGACGGAAAACGTCACCACAAGCTACTTTCAAACACAGAAGAAGCTTTCCCCTAAGCAAGCACGGTGGCAGGATTTCCTAGCCGAGTTCGACTACACGTTGGAGTACAAGCCGGGGAAGGCCAATGTGGTAGCCGATGCATTGAGTAGCAAGGCGGAGCTTGCAGCAATTAGCCAAGCCAAAGGGGAGGTGGTCGAATGCATCCAGGAGGGACTTGAGTATGACAGGAAGACTAAGACGTTGAAGAATCTAGCCGAGGAGGGCAAGACTCAAAGATTTTGGGTAAAGGACGGCCTACTCTACACTAAGGGGCGATGCTTATATGTCCCGAAGGGGGGCAACCTAAGACGTGATCTCATTCAAGGAGTGCCACGACACCAAGTGGGTGGGACATCCGGGCCAAAAGAGGATGGTGGCGTTGTTGGAGTCGGCATACTTTTGGTTGCAAATGAAAGATGGAGTCGAGTGTTATGTGCGGACGTGTCTTGTGTGCCAACAAGACAAAGTAGAGAATCGGCAACTGATGGGACTACTCGAACCATTACCCATCCCTGAGAGACCATGGCATTCCATCTCACTTCATTTCATTAGCGCACTACCGACGTCGGAAGGGTTTGGCTCCATCATGGAGGTGATAGACCAATTTTCTAAATACGGGATGTTCATTGTGTTCACGAAGAATTGCATGGTGGAGAAGGCAGCGAGGGTGTTCTTTAAGAATGTAGTGAAGTATTGGGGATTGCCTAAGAGCATCGTGAGTGATCAGGACCCCCGATTTACGGGAAAGTTATGGACAGAACTCTTTAAGCTCATGGGCACGGAGCTTAATTTCTCGACAAGTTTTCACCCTCAAACCGACGGCCAAACTGAGAGGGGAATGCCTTTTTGGAGTGCTACCTTCGACACTCTGTAAGTGCCAACCAACAAGACTGGGCTAAGTGACTTGATGTTGCCCAATTTTCTTATAACTTGCAGCATAGCGAAGCCACTGGGAGGAGCCCGTTCGAGCTGGCAACGGGACAACAACCCCTAACCCCACATAATTTACCATTGGACGAGGGACGAAGTCCGGGAGCATCCAAGATGGCCAAGTCTTGGGAAGAGCAAGACGATATAACCCGGTCATGCTTGGAGAAGGCCCGCAAGTGCATGAAGAAATGGGTGGACGAGAAAAGAAGGCCTCGAGAGTTCAATGTGGGCGACCGAGTCCTTGTGAAGCTTTTACCTCAACAGTTAAGGGCACTCCGAAGCCTACACAAGGGATTAAGCCGAAGGTATGAAGGCTCTTTTCCCATCATTTCTAGGGTAGGCAAGGTTTCATACAAACTTGACCTACCGAGTACGTTGAAAATCCATCCGGTCTTCCACATGAGCATTTTGAAGCCGTACAACGAAGATGGGGAAGACCCAAGCCGAGGACATTGGAGTCGAGCACCGCCCGTGGTTACCAAGTCTTATGACAAGGAGGTTGAAGAGGTGATCGCTAGAAGGATCGTAAGGCGGCGAGGAGTACCACCGAAGACAGAGTACTTAATCGAATGGAGGGGACTGCTAGAGTCCGAGCCAACGTGGAACCCGAAGAGGACTTGTGGCAATTCAAAGAACTGCTCGAGCAACACACAGTGACGAGGACGACGCTGGAATAGGTGGGGTAGAATGTCACGCACTGTGGGAACAAGTCCTTGATAGCACGGTCACGCCAAAATCACTCGTTTTAAGCATTGTTTTGGTTAGGTTCAACGCCACTACATCATACATGCGCACAGCAACATTTCTTTGTCGTTTTTTATGTCCAAATCCTAATTTAAAGAGGATTTTAGCCCGATATCTCCCACGGTTCATCCCCAACTTATAAAAAGAGGCCCAAGCTCGAGATTGGGGAGAAGATTAGAGAAACTCATAATTTTACATACTTTCGAGTACGAGGCTTGGAAGCGAGGATCAATGAGCAAGATGCGACGACTCAAGATTCAGAACTTATTCTTTCTTTATTTATTTTATCGTTGAACAATGTTTGTCTATGAATTGTTATTTCTTTGGATTATACACATGAGTAGCTAAACACCGTTGTGTTCTAGGGATAGAAAGTAGGATTTACAATGATGTTTTGATTGTTACTTTTGAATTATAAACTCCAGTTTAAGATATTTATCTACGTGTTTGGTTTAATCCTTATAATTGAATTTAATCTGGCCAATTAGGTTTAATTTACTTGTTTAACAGTTCCGCTATGAGAGAAAGGAATTGTTAATAGACAATAATGCATAGCACGATTGTCTATGATCATGTGGGCAAAGGGTTAAGGGGTTGTTAGGAGTTGCTAGGATTAATTGACTCGAGAGAGTAATTATTCTAATTAATCTATGATTTAGTCGCTTCGAGAGAAGGATAAGGTTAAATTAGTGTCGTCCAATAAATATAAAATTGGTTTAAAAGTCTATAGTTTTTAGGTTAATCATTCATCAAAATAATATTTAAAATCGACACCCTAGAATACATTCTCTTCGATTGAAAATCAATTCTTGTTAATTAATTCATTTCATAGATTATATGCAATATTGTTTTGTTATAAACAACTCTTTCCAAATTCTAGTATCAAGTTAGGATAATCCTAGATAATTAGGGTATCGAACTACCTAACCACATTCCCTGTGGATCGACCTTGACTTTCCCTATACACATCTACACCCGTACACTTGCGGTATTTTCGGGTTAGAATTAGAGCCTATCAAGTTTTTGGTGCCGTTGCCGGGGAATAGGTTAAGAATCTTAGCTTTTATCCTGAGTAATAGGAGGATACTAAACTAGATTTATTTTTTCTGTAATTTCGATGTTGTTATTTAATTTTTGTTTTGAATTTTTTTATTTAATTTTCGTATTACACGGTATTTCTTTTTTGTGGTGTTTTCAGGTTTCACATGCAAGCCAGATCAAAAGGGAAAGAGCATCTTGTGCCTTTAGATCCTGAGATTGAGGCGACTGCCTGTTGACACCGAACGAGAAGAAACCACATGGTCGAGATGAATAATGCTCCGCAGAATCTGAACCAAGACGAAGCATTGAATCGGGTATTGGAGGCCTTAGCCAATCTGGATGACAGAGTTACTAATCTACAATTGCAACAACCACCACAGTAGTAGAGACGTGCTCAGATCAGAGAAGATGAGTTAGATGAGGACAACATACCCATAAGTGATTGTCTTTGCCACACGCCTAATTAGTAGTTCGTAGGAGTGCACGCCACTAAATAATAGTAGCTTCAAATTAAAGCCCGCTCTGATAAACATTGTTCAGCAGAATCAGTTTGGTGGGAACGCATTAGAAGACCCGAATGTGCATCTAAATAAGTTTCGCAAGTTGGCTGAAACGATCAAGATAAATCATGTGCCACACGAGCAAGTAAAAATGAGATTGTTCTCATGCTCATTGAAGGACAAAGCACTTCAGTGGTTTAACTCGCTAGATGATGTAATAGAATGGGAAGACTTAAGCAAAAAATTTCTATTAAAATACTTTCCGCCGAGCAAGATGTTAGATTTGCAGAATAAGATCAATCAGTTTAGGTAGATGGATCAAGAACCTTGTAGATATTAGTTCAATATCATCAAGTGCTTATGGTATGAAGTAGAGGTTTTGAGGATTCCAGAACCGGGTTCGAAGTGCAAGGAACCGGATCAGAGAATCGGATTTTAACCGAGATCAGAAATGGGGTTAAAAGAAGAACCGAGCTTAAGGTAGTTATAACCGCCGTTCACAACGGTTTTAGTCTGTTGCATAAGAAACCGTTGTGAAGGCCCCGTTGCAGCAGTTTTGAATATTCTGAGTCAAAGTGGTTACAACTTCCTCAACTTCCAGATTCGAGCTTCAGCACTTATATACATTATAAACACTTGTAGTTGCGAGCTAGTAGACGTAATTTTCCCTCTGTAAACATTACTCAATCAAGATAATTAGATATCTAGGGTTTTCTGCTTAAATCAAGCTGTGATTTAGGGTGTTACTGGATTTCTGGATAATTCTTGTAATTGGTTGATTAGTGAAGTGAATTGAGGTGTATAGAACCTCCGTGGATGTAAATCACCTTTGATCGAACCTCGTAAAAGCCTTGTGTTCATCATTTTCATTTATGTTCTTTGTTCGGTTGTTGTTGGCCGATTTCTTGGTTGTGTTTCATTTCAATTCTGTTGTGTGTTGTCTTGTGAGAGGTTGATTTAATCCTAAAAAGAACCATTCGGCGAAGCGTGGGAGCGATTTCGGGATCTTATCCGGAGTTTTCCCCAACATGGATTTTCAAAGAAGGAGCAAGTGTGTAAGTTTTATAATGGATTAATTTCACCAGCACAGAACCATGTAGATGCAACAACAAGGGGTAGCTTGATGGAAAAGAACATCAAGGATGCATTCTCAGTTTTGGATGGAATGGCCAGAATTAGCTACCAGTGGCCGAATGAGAGGAATCAACCAAGAAAAGTGGCTAATGTTGTAGAAGCCGAGCCAAACGATACTATGCCTCTTAGTTGTCTGCCTTGACGAACCAAGTAAGTCTGCTAACTAGCCTGGCGTTAGCACAACACACTAATATTTCAGCACAGCAGTCATTGGGACAGGAAGATGTTGAAGAGGTTAACTTTGTAAGTCAGAGGAACTTCAATAACTTCCAGAATAATCAGCCGAGACAAATCCAATACCCCCTTAACCGGAATAACAAAAACTTCTCTTATGGCAACACCAAAAATTCGCTTAATCCACCGCGCCAGGTTTTGCTGTTACGAATGGCATGATCCATGATGGCCAAAAGCCGACATAAGAGGAAATTTATAGTCATAGTTCGCAAAGTATGATTAAAAATTAGCTCAACTGGAGAGAAAGATGGATGGAAGATTTATTGAGCTAAACAAGCAAGTGACTAGTCAAGGAGCGGAGATCAAGCAGTTGGGAGAAAATATGAAAGAAATATCCAGCAACTTAAGTCAGTTGATAAAGATTGTTGGGGCTCAACACAAGCAGGGACAATTTCCTGGCGATACCGTCATCAATCCAAAGGAGCAGTGTAATGCTATCCACTCAAGGAGTGAGACTGAACAAGAGAGTCAAGAGCCGAAAGAAGCTGAAAGGGGTATCGAACAAACCTAAGAAAAGAAGGTGGTTGAATCTGAATTTGTACCACCGAAAAGAAAGGAAATCCCCGAATACATACCTCCCATTCCATTTCCTCTAGTAGCCATTAAAAAGAGGAATGAGCAACTCCGCATCAAACATGCTAAGCGTTTGGAAGAGCGTGAAGCTAAGAAGAAGTTGGCAAAGGAAGAACGGGAGAGAGGGAGAGATTAGCTAGAGAGAACGCGGAACATCAAAAGAAAGAAAGCAACGATGACAAAGATAAGAAAATACTACTTTCTTCTTTTTATGATTCATCTGAATTCGATTTACATGATAAATCTCTGCTAATCAAGTTCCTTTAGAATGCTCTAGTACATTTTTTGTGGTACAGGACAAAGCGAAAAAGGGGGTCATGAAAGAATCCCTGGTTAGAAGTGTCATGAAAGCTGATTGTATGCTAAAGGACTCAAAGACGATGCACGCTGAGAAAGAGGCAACAAAGAAGGAAGACATGAGTCTCCCAAAGAACACAAATACTTGCACAGAAAGTGCTACCAAAAAGAAAGATCCAGGGAGTTTTTCTATATCATGTTCTATTGGTAGTCAAGTGTTTAACAATGTGTTGTGTGATTTAGGATCAAGTGTCAACTTAATGCCTCTTAAAATGTATGCACAATTAGGACTAGGTGTAGTCAAGAAATCCTTTACTACTATCCACTTGGCGGATGGATCAATATTAACGCCATTGGGAGTAGTAGAGGACGTGCTTATTCGAGTTGAGAATTTTGAATTCCCTAGTGATTTTCTAATTGTTGACATGCAAAAAAATATAGATGTTCCTTTCATTTTAGGCAGACCATTCTTGGGTACATGTTAAGCTTTGATAGACATACCTAAAGGGAAGTTGACGTTTCGTATCCAAAACGAAGTAGTCACATTCCTCATTTATAATAGGTCGAGCCTAAAAGAAAAGGACAAATATTGTGTCGTTTATACTGCTGTAAAGAGTCTAAACTTGCTAAAGAGAATCTTAACTAATCCAAGAGCAAGTAAAGACAGTTGGTTGGGCTTTGGATACTCAAAAAACATGGGTCGTCGGGCTGAAGACGTAAAATTTAGCGCTTATGGGGAGGTAACTCGATGTTTACTATTTTTCTTAATTTTTGTTATTTTTTATTTTATGTTTATTTATTTTTTATTTTATTCGTGTTTTGGTGTTTTTGTGAATTTAGGAACCAACATTGACGAACTAAGAGCGAAAGAATGGAATAGCAAGAAGTATGGGTCAAAAAGACGGAAACCTGACCTAGCTTACGCAGGAAAGCTACGCAGTCGCGCCACCAACGAACGTGGTTGTGTCCAAATTAATCCAAAAAATAGAAAGACAGAAACTCCAACACGATCGCACCTAGATCTTGGCGCGGTCGCGTCAAAATTGCTTCCTAAACTTGCAGGTCAGAATTCTGGGTGCGGTCGTGCTAGCCTACGATGCGGTCGGGTCAGATTGCAATTCAGAATTAAAACGGACACGTCAGGTTCACTAAGATGACTTCACGAAAAGCTAGCACTATCATAAGAACAAGGAAATAAAAGCTTGAAGCTTGGAGACAGCAGCAAGATGACCGTTGGGATGCGTTGGCTCAATTTTGGAGCCAACCCGGTTTACAACCACCTCCACTGCCGCCATGACTTGTGAGTTGAGCACCAATATGTACCACTCTTTTCCCACAAACTTGGCCTTCGAACAAGGTTTGGGGAGGGGGTGAATAGTGGGACGACTAGGCAGCTATTTACATTTTTTTTTAATATTATCTGCTTTGTCTCTTTTGCTTGTTTATTTTCCTTGAGTTGTTCTTTGAAGAGCCTGTGTGCTTGCCGAGTGTTGGTAATTCTGTAGTGGAGTCATTGGGTCTGTGAGCCCATTTATGTTTCTTTTAATTGGTGGTCATGATTGGTCGTGGATTTTTGTTTTTGCTTTATTACTTTTTTTGTTAGAATCTAGGATTCATAAACCTGAGTCCTAATCGTCTAAGTCGTAGGAAAAAGAGAAATTTAGGAAAAAGATAGACGATAATGTGTTGATGATGAAGTGATTTTAAATAAAACATTGACGAATTAGCACATAGTAGAGCATGACAGGTAATTTGAGACGAAATTGAGCTTGAACTTAGAATTTTTTATCAAAGTTAACCTTGTGAGAATTTGAGCCTAATTGTACTTCTATATTTGGAGTAATATAATTCCCTTCAGTGTGAATTTTGATTGGATATGTATATTAGTCTCTAGAACTTTCTTTGAGTCTTTACTATGAATGTGTCAAGTATATGTTGTGACTTAGGAAATGATCTTAGGCAATTCTTGTTTTTAGCCTATATTTTTAGCCTTGAAAAGTTGCCCTTTGTACCAAAAGTTCATAATTTATCCCTAGTTAGCTCATTTGAGCTGAATAGCCTATTATTTCATAAGCCCGACATTACAAGCTGAAAACCTTTCAATTTAAACCTTTGGCCTTAACTGGATTAATCAAGTAAGAGGAAGGAGGATTGGAAGGTAGTTGGGTAAAAAATTTGGGAAGAAAAAGTAAAAACTAGTGGATAGTAAAAACGATGAAGGGAAGGACAGATTGATATGCAAAAATATGAAAAGAATAGCCTCTCCTAATTCGAAAAGGAAAAAAAAAAAACAAATTGGAAAAAGAAAAGAATGAGTTTGTGTTCATAATTTTGAAGAGAGGCTAGAAAATAAAGTGCTTAAGTTGTTAAATTAAATAGAAAAGTCGGGTAGTCCCAAGATGTGGTACCCATATGAAGAAAAACACTTAAGTTGTAAGGACTTTTGAAGGTGAAGAAGTCACTTTGTGGGGTGATTTGCTGAAATTTGAAGAGTGAGACTGAGTGATTGTAATGAGGGGTAGTCAGGTTAGGTGTAACTTGATTAGTCCAAAAGTAGTCACTTTTATCCAAATATATCCCACCTTATCTTAAGCCTACATTATAACCAAAACAAAAGACCTTTTTGATCCTTTGTCACACATATCGAGTACGAGGTCTAGTTTAGATAATTGGCAAGCATATGGTAGGCTTTGCATATAGTTCAATGTGAGCGAAAATATGTTTAACCTAAACACTTGAGAGATGAGAGAAACACTTACCAGGTGATGATTGAATAATTTGAAAGTTCAAAGTCTCGAAAGTAGTTGATTTTTGCGTTATCACATATGCTCAATTACACTGTGTTGCTTTGCTTTTTGAGAAAATCAATCTGAAACTAGATTCATCGTCTAATCGCCCTAAATACATGTAGTCTTGTTCTATTTATTCTGTATGTTGTTCGGGACGAACAATAGTTTAAGTTTTGGGGAGTTTTGATACACGTTGTGTTTGAATGCATCTAGGTCTATTTACGTATGTATTTTGTAACATTTGCATGTATAATTGGTCGAGAACCATTAATATTTGATATATTGGACCGTTTGACGTGTATTGACTTGTTTTGTAGTGTTTCCATGGTTTTCAGGCTAAAAAGTAGTTTTTATGAGATTACATGAAAAAACAAGTCGAAGAAGGGACAAGATGGCCCAAGTTGCACCAAAACAGGACGGATTCAAGAGTGTGCAACATAGAGTTGGGCGAGGTCGCATCTCGACGCGGTAGTGCCAGAAAGTTCCCCGAAAGTGAAGTTTTGTGTCAGCTTGACATATCTCTAGTATTTTGGCCATATCTTAAGATCTAAAACTCCGATTGAGGTGCAATTGGTGGCATTAGAAATATAATTCAAAAGGCTACAACTTTCCCTGAGAGAGACAAAGCCCAAAAATGACCAGAAGACCTACAAAAATGGCTTGGAAGTCAGACATGTAAACTTGCCAGGCCATGTATGCGCGCAGTTGCGTCAAACTCGGCGCGGTCGCACCAAAATCACTCGTTTTAAGCATTTTTTGGGTTAGGTTCAATGCAACCGTGTCATACATGCCCACGGCCACATTTCGTTGTCGTTTTTATGTCCAAATCCTAATATAAAGAGGATTTTAGCCAGATATCTCCCAAGATTCGTCCCTAACTTATAAAAAGAGGCCCAAGCTCGAGATTTTGGGGAGAAGATCAGAGAAACTCATAATTTTACATACTTTCAAGTACGAGGCTTGGGAGCGAGGATCAACGAGCAAGATGCGACGAAGATCGACGACTCAAGATTCAGGGTTTATTCTTTTTTTATTTATTTTATCGTTAAACAATGTTTCTCTATGAATTATTGTTTCTTTTGATTATAAACATGAGTAGCTAAACACCGTTGTGTTCTAGGGGTAGAAAGTAGGATTTACAATGATGTTTTAATTGTTACTTTTGAATTATAGACTCTAGTTTAAGATATTTATCTATGTGTTTGGTTTCATCCTTATAATTGAATTTAATCTGACCAAATTAGGTTTAATTTACTTGTTTAACAATTTCACTTCGAGAGAAGGGATTGTTAGACGATAACACATAGAACGATTGTCTAGTGTTAAGGGGATATTAGGAGTTGTTAGGATCAATTGAATCGAGAGAGTAATTATTCTAATCAATCTACGATTTAGTCGTTTCGAGAGAAGGATTAGGTCAAATTAGTGTCGTCCAATAAATATAAAACTGGTTTAAAAGTCTATAGTTTTTGAGTTAATCATTTATCAAAGTAATATTTGAAATCGACACCCTAGAATACATTCTCTTCGATTGGAAATCAATTCTTGTTAATTAATTCATTTAGTTATAAACAATTCTTTCCAAATTCTAGTATCTAGTTAGGATAATCCTAGATAATTAGGGTATCGAACTACCTAACCACATTCCCTGTGATCGACCTTGACTTTCCCTATACACATCTACACCCATACACTTGCGGTATTTTCGGGTTAGAATTAGAGCCTGTCAAGTTTTTTACTCCATTATATCCTTCAAAGTCTTATCCAGAGTCTCAAAGAAATGTTTGTGCATCATTGGTGCTTCATCCCATATTATCAATCGGCACTTCACAAAAAGTTCTGCTAAAGGTGTTCCTTTTTTTTACAGAACACAGTGAATCCTCGTTGAGGTTGATCGGGATCTTGAATCTGGAATGACCCGTTCTTCCACCTGGTAGTAGTAGTGATGTAATTCCACTTGATGCAACATTCAACACTATATCTCCCTTTGACCGGATTGTCGCCGACAGAGCCCTCCAAACAAACGTCTTTCTAGTGCCTCTTTATCCATATACAAAAAAGACACCACCTTTATCAGTGTCAACTGCATCTATAACTGCCTCGTACACACGAATTTGGTTAGTATTCATCTTACGCAACAACTCTTCATGTTCCTTATGCAATTTCTCTTTATTATACTGTAACTCATCTACAATGAATTTGTTCTGATAAGTTGTACATCTCTGAACATTAGGCACGGGCATCCGTCGATAGTCACTCAATCTCTTGCCCCGATTTATTAGTAACTTCTGAATCTCTAGTAAAGCAAAATTCTTTATATCCATATCCTCTAGGACTAAGTCTGCAATTACAATGATATCAAATTATACCTAATATTTAATTTTAAATGAAACATAACAATAACACCAATTAAATTGAATGTTGATATCAATATCTATTTATATATATTTATATCTAAATATGCATTTAAGTTTATATAATTAAAAATCTATATAATTATATAATTTATTTGCGAGCAAGAGTACCTTGATTATTCATCAGTTGTCGTTGTCGGTACAAAATATCGTCGGATAAATATGTCCAACATTGTTCCCAAACTACCTCAGGCCTACTTAAACAATCTGATGAAAGAAGAGTTGCAAACAAACCTCTAGCTGATTGAGCTAATGCCCAATAGTTGGCCTCTACAATTCCATTTATGTACTCCCAATCGTCTTCCAACAATCCCAATGCATAGCAAGCATCACGGTATGTTCTGTACTGTTCGTTGTGGATCTTTTTAACATCATTGTGACATTTGCATCCAATTACCACATTTAGAAGAAATCGTACATAGTATGCATCCTCTGTTCTAGAAGGTACGTAGTAAAGCCTCGTAAGAGAAAATCCTCTCTCCTTTGTAACCCAGTTCTTATCCTTTGGCTTCCAAACAACCTTTTGAGGAAATTTACAAACGTGAGATCTTTTGCAAGACTCTCATACTCTATGTTAGCTTTGAACCATCCCAAAACATGCTTTCATGAACAGTTGGCCAATTAATAACAGAATTCAAAATACCAGATTCTGAAAAGATTACGAGTTGTTGGTTCTGCAGATGAAATGATAGTCTCTCAACTGGAGGCTCTTTGTGTTAGATCTCATATCCAAAAATCCTCCACGCAGCTTCACACGGAGAAATGTAGCGACATTCATAATGCATATTAATCTCGTTGACAGTGTTTTTACCATTATCAGTATTTCCACTCTTGTAAAAACCAGCAGGTATACAACCATTACCTTTGTTCACATATTTGAATAGGTACTTTATTGATCGAGATTGATTACACCACATACGAGACTGATTACACCACATAACATTCAAGTGTGCTCCATATCTAAGTAGGAGATACTGCTTATGCGGAATGACATATCTATTATCCAAATGAATACCACTTTTCTCAATCATTCTTCCTGTATCTCGCCGTCTGTACAAAGGGTAACCATCGTTGTCCACATTCGTTACATCCACGATTTTTTTAGGGAAATGTTTTGTGCAAGATTTGTCGACCATGCAAGGTAAATTTGGCTTTAGAATCCCATATGGTCCATGGATCATGTAATCACGTACCGCAACATAGTACTTCGGATCTTCTTCCTCATTTGGAATTTCAACCGAAATTACTCTGTTTATGTCATTTCCAGTAGGGTACTTGTCCTCTTTTGTAAGGAAAAATAGTTGAGCGTGGGGAAGTCCTCTCTTGTGGGATTCTACCGTGTATATGACTGAAAATAACAAATGTATATTATGTTAGTGTCATGATATTCTGAGTATAATAAAAAATTGACTAATTCAAAATAATCAAATAAACCACATCTACATATATAATGATAATATATTACCTGCTATGACTTTGCCGAAAACTTTATTGTATTTCATATCCTTTATCAGTAGATCTAATTTCATCTTGAGCACTCGAACCACTATATCCGGTCGATCTTCCGGTTTAAGATTCCTGGTTTCAAGAAATCGTGTAATTTTTGGCCACTTTAGATTGCAAGTGAACGTAATGAAAAGGTCTGGATAATCTGTCCATCTGCATATTGCCATTGCATCCTGATATTTCTGAATCATATACCTGGCACCACCTGTAAAGCTAGGAGGTAAAATAATCCTCTGGCCAACCTTACTTGGATCTGTTTCCCCCTGAATAACTGCATCTTGCAAACAACTATACATATCACAACGTAGTTGTGATTGGTAGGTACGTACAAACCACAACCTGGCAGACTCAATTAAAGTGTATATATCTACGGTAAACTGCTGCGTGAGTCTCCGACTGCAAAGAATCAATGATACCTCTCCATTCCTCTCGTGTAACCTGTATGTTGCATACTCTCGCTGGCTCACCCTTTTCCTTACACCAGACACAGAACCTCTCCCTTTAGAAAAAGGGATATCTTTTCTATACCCGTCTACGCTGTAAGGAAAGAGCAATGGATACTGTAATCCAAGGTAAGAAGCGTGTAATTCGTTAATACGCTTTAATTGTCCAGACCTAGTCTCGACTATGATGTCCCTGTCCCCCATTGCTCGATCAAAATCAGCTACAACCAATGTTGCAACCTCTGAAACTGTAGATATATTACGTCCTTGCATCTCTGTGCCTTTTACCAATGAGTTGTAGTTTAACATCAATACGACCATCAACAATCATTTTTTCCCGTGCCATTCTAAACAATTTGACCAAAACATTATGTTCATCTAACATGTTTTTCAGTGCCTAAACAATATCACGATGTAGGTTATTATCATAATTATTTGACTTGAAATTATATAATACTCCATGTGTTATTATATTTATTTAAAATGCACAAATAGTTGCATAAATTTCATGAAAATAACAAAATAACTAATAAAAAGGTGAAATCATACCTGACGAATTTTATACGATTTTGAAGTTCATCTTCGGTGTCGTGTGTATATATATATATATATGTATATATATATATATATATGTGTGTGTATGTGTGTGTGTGTGTATAGCTGAGCGAATTTTGGAGGGGAGCCTTCGCACGACAGTAAACTCCCAATAAGATGATAATTTTGTTCGTTCAGTGTGAATACCGGTGGAGAATTTCCTGTATTCATACTTCTATCCACCCTTCCACCCATTGACGTGAAACAAAACATATTGTTGTATGATGTCCACATACTAAATCATACAAAAATGGTGGTGGAATGTGCATCTTTGGCAACTGTATCTTTCCATGTACGCAACAACCTGAATATCTTGGAGTTGTTGTTTGACGACGTGGATTCAATCTCTCATCATACCAGAATAATGCATTACAATGTTGGCATTGGAATGTAGGATCTCCAAGATCTCAATATTCTATTGAAGAAAATTTTAGAAAAACGTGCTAATAAAATTTATTGATAACGAAGGAAATATGTATTATCACAAAATCATGAATTTTGGTTTTGTACCAGTATGAATTGGGACATGAGCCTCTTGATTATCCATAACTTCTTCTATGTTGTTATCTTAAGAAAAAAACAAAATAAAAATCAGTAAATATTTAGATTATGTTCAGAATGTTTTAAAATACTAACAAAAAACAAAAAAAAAAAAAACAAAAAAAAACTTGAACATTGGGGATATTTTCTTTGGGAATAATATTTAGTATTTGATGTTTAGCCCCACTTGTATTGTTCAGACTCAGGTCAGCTTCCAAATCATAACTACTGTTTGATTATTTAATTGAATCATCTTTTACTCCGATTCCTTTTTCTTATGTTAGGTGCCACTACATATGCAAGAATTTATTGTGGAGAGTGTTAATTAATTTATAAATGCATATTTTAAATAAAATAATTTAAAAAGACTAATATTTATTTTGAAAAAATGATGTGATATTATTAATATTTTTACAATTTAAAAAAAAAATTAAATTGGAGATGTATTATTTATCATAATCATATCTGAAGGCGAATATGTGGGTTCTTCTTCATCCAAGTCAATGATAACAGGTGCATCCTTTGTAGAAAATCGAGTAGCTCGAGAACTATCTATGCATGATCGACTATTGGTTCCTGTCTCTAAACACAGTATAATTCAGGTGCAAAACAAAAAATCATATAATTGGAAGCTTTGAATTTAAATATAATATGAATAATGTTATTATGAATAAAGTATCGTTTGTTATGTTGCCAAAGGGATTCCTAGGTTTCGGGGTAAAGTATGATGAATCTTGTGAAAATTCAGCACGTCTGTTAAATGGAGTTATCACAGATCCACACGTCCTCGAACCCGTACCGATTTCTTGATTATCTATAGATAGATATCATGAACATGTCATTTATAAAAATAATTCAATATGAACATTTATTAAATTCCATCAACAAATATTTTCATAAATCATTATTTTAGTGTATCTATTTTAAGGTATGTCTTCTTTAAATAATTTCCTTTCTTTGTTTGTAATTTATTAGATTTAGAAATTCTAAATAGATGTTATATAAGTAGGGATGATATTATCTAAATGTGTGAACTTTATTTGAATATTTTATTTATAGAAGTTCATGTTATTCATGCAAAATTGAAATATTATATAAATTTAGTTACTTGGAATTTCTGAACTGGAAATATTATGTTAAAATATATGATGTTAGGAGTCTATTGTTAAAAGTTTGAAGATGTTTCGTTGAGTTTGTGATTTTTAACGAAAATTTACAAGATAAGTGGATTTTAGGTGTAAAATAGTCAAATTTGTTCCTAGAAAATGATTATATAAAATTATTCCCTTCGAAGTTTTAAAATTGTTTTAGCATGTTATATTACATGAAGTTAGAAGTCTATAACTAAATTTTGGAAGGTTTTGGTAGCGTCGTTTCCGACTACCAAATTAAATCGTGTATGAAGATACACTTAAACCTTACCGACTACTCTAACTAGTAGAGTGGCAAGCAAGGGTCGATACCACGAGGAACGGTCGAACAAATTTTGCTTTTATGTGTTAAGCTATTATTATGAAGAAACATAAAGTAAATAAGCTAGAAAACAATAAAGAAGTGGGGGGTTAATGAAATAACAACTACACCTAAATAAACAAAGACAAATAAAGAGATTTTTATAGGTTTTTGGTTTTTAAATAACAAAACGATTCACCCTTGATCATGTTTCACCGAGGTCTTGGACGATTTATGTAACTATTGTCAATGCCCTATTCAATTGTGATTCTAGCCCTTATCTCAAGGCTATTAACAAGCTCTAATAGCCTTGTTATCCCTTAATCTTAGTTAATCAAAACAAGCTCTTCGACTAACCCTATTCAGTTTAACCGAATCCTCGAACAAGCTCTCTTAGATTCAATCACCAAATGCATTAAACACTAGGACAACGAGATAAATTCAACATAAAACTCGCAAGCTCGGTTTTAGAGGTTAAACTTTGTGTTATCACCAATAAATAATTATTGTTTGCTACTCGGGAATCGGAAATCCTACAATTACGGATAGTGACCTCCTATTCTAGCAACACATTCACAAATCCCTTAAAGGGTGATCAATCCAATAATAAATTCATAAATGTGAGTCAATAACAGCAAATAACACAAAACACTTGAATACACAATATTTTCGGTAACATTAACCGTAATAATCACATAAATGTCTTGGACTCAAGGTTCCACAATAATCAAGAGTGAACTAAGGGTGCTAGCCACCCATTTTACCTAATACAAAGATAAACTAACAGAAAATTAAAGAAAACATTAACATAGGATAGAAAGAACCAAAGGTTAGGGGTTGAAGATCAAGATCTTCAACCCCCTTCCATTTCCTTGCTTCCAATGGAGAAAAGTGTCTGATTATGTGTGGGGGATAGGTTCTAGGTTGTTCTAAGTTAGGTTAAATTCGAATGGGATGATATATATATAAGGAGAGAAAGTGTTAGCTCCAATTTAGGCAAAAACGTGTTTGGGTTTTTAAAACAGGGAACCCCGCCGCGGCCGTGGCATAAAGTTGGACGCGGGCGTGGTGAAAACAAGGGTTTTGGGCCCAGTTTGGGGCCGCGGCCGTGTTATATCTCCTGCCTCGGCCGTGGTCTTTCTTGGACTGAATTTGCCTTTACTTCTGGAGGACTGGCCACGGCCGCGGCTTATTCATACTGCGGTCGTGGGGTTTGGATCGCCACGGTCGTGGTGTATGTTTGCCTCGGTCGCGGCAAATGATGCTGAAATGTGGCCTTCTCTGGAGGAATGGCCACGGCCGTGGCCTTGGACTACCTCGGCCGTGGCTTGAGCCACGGGCGTGGCCTCACCACCTCGGGCATGATCCCCTGTTTTTCCTTGTTTTCTTCTTTCTTTGAGCTCGATTTGTCAATTTGAGATCTTCAAACCTGTTTTTCGGCCTTAATTCACCTGTCTTGACATGAAAATGAAACAGACACGTCAAATTGCCCAATGAGAAATAAACGCACAAAACACACATGAAAATGCACACAAAAGTCCGTAAAAAGACACTTAAATTGACCTAAAAGTGTGTGCACTACCACGTGCACCAAATCTCCCCAAACTTAAACCTTTGTTCGTCCCGAACAAATAAAGAAAAAGAAGAAAGGACACTTTTTAGGGCAGATTTAAGTGGCAAAATCAATTTCAGAAGAAATTTTCAAAAGTTAGGCAATCATGATAACATTGAGCATAAGAGATAGAGCATATCAACTACTTTCAAGACTTGACACTCTCAACTTGAAATCCTTACCGGATGAGTGTATCCCTCGACTCTCAAGTGTATTGAATAGGTAGTATATACGCTCACATTGAAATGCAAATAGTATCTACCATAGGCTTGCCAATCATCTAAACTTCGATGTGTACCCGACATGTGTGACAAAGAATCAAAAAGGTCTTTAACGGGTTGTAATGTTGGCTTGGGGTAAGGTGGGATAATTTTGGGTATAAGTGACTATAAAACGGACTAAATGAGTCGTGCACTACCCATCTACCCCTCAAACAATGGTCACTCAACCTCACTCTTTACTTCCTTAGTAAACCAATCCCAAAAATTGATTTCTTCTCCTTACCACAAAGTCCACAACCTAAATGCTTTCTCAATTCTCCTTTGGAGTGTATTTTCTTTTGAATTCTTACAACTTTGAGAACATCTATTAAAAGGCATTTATATTACTAGCCTCTCCAAATCAAAAGCAACAATGAGTATATACAACTAACTTTTTCTTTTGTTTTTCTGATTTTTCGACTTTTTTCGATTTTTTTTTTTTTTTTTAAACACAAACAAAAATTGGAGAGGACTAGTATTCTCGATTCTTTTCCTATTGTTTCAATTCCTTTCACCTTTCAATACTCCCAATAGTTCACCCTTTTCAATCCCAAATTATCCGACTACCTTCCAACCACCTCCCTCATACTCAAATAGTCCAATTAGGTTCAAAGGCTAATCGAAAGGGTTTCGGCTTGTAGAATTGGGCTGTCAAACAAAAGGCTAAAAGCTCAAGGGGATCAACTAGAGACAATATCAAATTAGGTAAAAAGGATGTGTTTTCAAGCTTGAAAGTAGGCTCAAATCAAGGATTGCCTAAAATCATTTTCAATGTCACACAATGTACCGACTCATGCAAAATAGAGAATCAATGCAAAATAGAGAATCAAGGCAAGTTCTAGAGACAACTAAATGTACTCAATGAATTTCACACCGAAAGAAAGTTTACGTTACTCCAAAGGCGGGAGTATCTTTTAAAGCTCAAAAACTCACTCGGTTGCAATTTTTGATCAAAAGTTTTGAGTGTAAGCTCAATTTCGTCTCATAGCCTATCATGCTCTATCATTAGCCAAGTTTTCAATTTTTATGGAAAATTTATTCATCATTAACCGTTTGCCACATTTTCACTCAAATTTGGTCCAATCAACTTTTCCAAGCGGCCAAAATCCGTACACCTACCACCCCCTCCCCAAACTTGATTGAAAATCAAAGTTTGTGGAAAGAAAGGGTACGGATTGGTGCTTAACTAACTCAACCATTTATTCAAAACACCCATCCCAATCGACTAAAAAAAAATACCAACTTATTACGACTATGCATGTAAGTGCCCAAAACTTCATCATATAAATAACAAAACTCAATTTATCTTAACCAAACAAAGATGATAGTAGAAAATGGCACACAGGCCAATCAAGACAAAACATCCTACAAGAAAATCCGATACATCATTCAATGAAATAGTGCAAGCAAGTTTACAAAGGCAAAAATAATAATCAAATGGCCCACACGCCGTGAATCCCAAGTATAGGCAAAACAGAAGGGGCACACAGGCCTAAATAGTCAACAAGCAGTAAGATATGGAAATGAAATATGAGAGATTGTAACACCGGGGTGGCCAAGAACATCCTACTTCTTACTTTTCTCCCCCAAACTTAGTTGAATACTAAGTTTTTGAAAAAGAAGAAGGATATTCTTGGTACTCCTACTCACAAAGATTTGGACGGTCGTGAAGATCGGGAGCTTTGGCCACCAAAACATGCTCGAAGGCTGTTGAGTGCCTCGAGGATCTTGCTCTGGTTTCCTTTGATCTCCCTAATGTCCGACTTCATCTCTCGGATGTCCCCCTCCACCGTGCTTAATCTTTCATCCACTTGTTGTTGAAACTCGGTCTGGGACTGAACAGCGGATACGGGTCTCTTTCGTGAATGACAGCTGCTCACACCCTCGCCTGTGAGGTCTATCCCTTCTGCAGCAGGTTCCGATACTTGGCCTCTCTGATATTTCCGGAACTCGAGGTCACTGGGTTCCCTCGAGGCTGCCTGGTGTGCAGCTGAGCTCAAGGCCAAGTTGGCTGTGGATTTGAGGTCTCGGATGCGGGTGAGGTCTGGGTTAGGAAGGCGTAGCATTGGCCCTACATTTTGGATCACGTAGGGAACGGAGACTCCATCTTCTAGTCCCAAAGCAGCAATCCTCATGTTGGCTAAATCTTACCAACCCAGAAGGAACGAATCTGAAACAGCCTTGAAGTCAATCAACGGAACTCCACAATGCTCTAGAATTGGTGTGATAAGAGCTCCGCTGAATATTGAGTCATATTGCTTAGGCTCTTTCTTTCTAGTCGCCGTTAGTTCCTTCACTGTCCTCTCAAAAGACTCAATCAGTACCTCTTCATATCTCCTATTGGTCCGTTTGAGAATGGGCCATAGGATACTGAGCTCGGCCATCCTTGCTGCCCCCGTCTCCTTCCTCCCAAAAAGTGTCAATGCCAGGAGCCTTTGTAAAACCTTTACGACTGGATTTCTGATCCAGCTAGTTTTGGAGCTCTTAGAATCGAAGGCTTGCGGTTCAACCAAGCCGGGAGCAACAGTTATTTGCCCCCAGAACTGCCCGACATTGAACTCATCGATGCTTTCCAAGTCTGTGGTGGAGGGATTTTTTTTGAAACCGTAAATCTTCCTCAACTCCGCTGCTGTGAGTGTCATCTTTTTGTTCAGCAGGTGGAATGAAATGCTGTGGATTCTGTTTCCACATTTTTCAGAGTTGGATCGGACAGTCAGTGTGCTAAAGAACTCAAGGACGAATCGTTGGTAGGTGGGCCTTGGAGTGAACAATCCAATGAGGCCCGATGCTCTCAAAAACTCATCGATATTATCCTTGATTCCCATATCAGTCAAACACTCGGTTTTGAAATAACGGGTGGCAACAATCTGACGCTTCATTAATCGGGCAAATCTTTGTCGGTGAACCGGGTCATCCAAAATGATATCGAAAAGCCGGCTGTCTGGCCCTGTGGACGTTGGGACCTCCGGGGTTTCGATCTCCGGTTCCTCTGGGAGGGGCTCCCGGATCACCAACTTGCCCTTCCCCTTTCCTATACTTGGTGTGCCTTTACTTGTGCCAACACTTTTCTTTGATGTCTTTTTTGATGGTCCCATTTGTCCTACAAGACAAACACACACACACTTAAATTCCAAGTTTTAACACTTATCACCAATTGAAACATTAACTCTAATCAAATAGAAGGCCAATCACTCATGTTTCAATCACTCATGTTCAACCAATCACAGAAAATCACAAGTGAATTCGCAATCTAGATGACTTAGTTGACTTGATTAAATGTGCATAAATGGCAAACATGTCTAATTATTATCCTATTGCAAGAAAATTCTATTAATTCTCAACAAAAATAGGTTGATTTTGTTTCATTATTATCAAGAGTCTAAAAGTGTCTACTATTCACACAAATTCACTAATCAACCTAACAATCGAACATAATAATAGAATCAAATAGCAAAAAGGGTAACAAAAGGGAATGCATGTCAAGTGGTTGGTGATATAGCAAAAATCAACTTCAATCCTCAATTTTCAATGATTCCCAAACTAATCCTCATCCATCATCAACAAATCATGCAAAAACAAAGGCTATCACTACAAATTTAGTGTTAGATTACTTAAAAACATTCAACATTGGCAAAAATTCACAAAATACGTGTGCACAACCAATATCAATATATCAACTAATCCAACAACAAATTTGCCCAAAATCTTAACAACAAAGTTCATAATAACAAATAAAGATTGAGGGGAAAGGATAGCCATACTTACCGGTCGAGTTTAATCGAAAAATTTGAAGTTTGATTTTTCGCGCCCTTTTCGACCCGACTCCGACTTTGCTCCAAATCCGAATTTTTTCGGATAGAAATGTTTATGATGATGTGGGTGAGGTGTGGTGTGAATTTGAGGGGAAGAAATTGAGTAACAATGGCGGATTTCGTGTGTGTGTGACTGTGTTTTCGCCAATTTTCGCGAGGAGGAGGGTGAAATGCCCTACCTCGCCCGCGTCTATCTTTTTATACCTGGGAGTAGGCCGCGGCCGAGGCGTAAAAATTGCCGCGGCCGTGGCGTATGAGAAACTTAACCGCGGGCGTGGCAATGTATTGACGCGGCCGTGGCAATTCTTCCAGTGTGATTCCGGATTTTTTTAGAGTGAATGACCTCGGGCGCGGTCTAGACTTACCACGGCCGAGGGTGATTTAGCCGCGGGTGTGGCCTCTATTTGACTCGGCCGTGGCCATTTGTCCAGAATGGCTTGAATTTTTCATTGTTGGAGGCCGCGGCCGAGGTGGATTGTGTGCCACGGCCGTGGTGATTTTTCCTGGGTAATTCCTCCATTTTGGGCTCCTTCACCCCCATTTCACACTATCTCTTTGAATGGATTGTTGGGCACCTACACACATTTAAACAAAATAATTTAAAACACTAGAATATTATTAAAACTACTAAACTATGAATTTAAAATACGAAAAGCAATAAACGTCGGGTTGCCTCCCGACAAGCGCCTTTGTTTAACGTCGTTGGCTCGACGGATGCTCTTTAAATAAACAAAACAAACAACTAGCTATGTAACTAAAACAAACACTTAACACATAAAACAAAATCGTTCTAAACCATTCCCCGGCAACGGCGCCAAAATTTGGTAGCGTCGTTTCCGACTACCAAATTAAATCGACTACCAAATTAAATCGTGTATGAAGATACACTTTAACCTTACCGACTACTCTAACTAGTAGAGTGACAAGCAAGGGTCGATCCCACGAGGAACGGTCGAACAAATTTTGCTTTTATGTGTTAAGCTATTATTATGAAGAAACATAAAGTAAATAAGCTAGAAAACAATAAAGAAGTGGGGGGTTAATGAAATAACAACTACACCTAAATAAACAAAGACAAATAAAGAGATTTTTATAGGTTTTTGGTTTTTAAATAACAAAACGATTCACCCTTGATCATGTTTCACCGAGGTCTTGGACGATTTATGTAACTATTGTCAATGCCCTATTCAATTGTGATTCTAGCCCTTATCTCAAGGCTATTAACAAGCTCTAATAGCCTTGTTATCCCTTAATCTTAGTTAATCAAAACAAGCTCTTCGACTAACCCTATTCAGTTTAACCGAATCCTCGAACAAGCTCTCTTAGATTCAATCACCAAATGCATTAAACACTAGGACAACGAGATAAATTCAACATAAAACTCGCAAGCTCGGTTTTAGAGGTTAAACTTTGTGTTATCACCAATAAATAATTATTGTTTGCTACTCGGGAATCGGAAATCCTACAATTACGGATAGTGACCTCCTATTCTAGCAACACATTCACAAATCCCTTAAAGGGTGATCAATCCAATAATAAATTCATAAATGTGAGTCAATAACAGCAAATAACACAAAACACTTGAATACACAATATTTTCGGTAACATTAACCGTAATAATCACATAAATGTCTTGGACTCAAGGTTCCACAATAATCAAGAGTGAACTAAGGGTGCTAGCCACCCATTTTACCTAATACAAAGATAAACTAACAGAAAATTAAAGAAAACATTAACATAGGATAGAAAGAACCAAAGGTTAGGGGTTGAAGATCAAGATCTTCAACCCCCTTCCATTTCCTTGCTTCCAATGGAGAAAAGTGTCTGATTATGTGTGGGGGATAGGTTCTAGGTTGTTCTAAGTTAGGTTAAATTCGAATGGGATGATATATATATAAGGAGAGAAAGTGTTAGCTCCAATTTAGGCAAAAACGTGTTTGGGTTTTTAAAACAGGGAACCCCGCCGCGGCCGTGGCATAAAGTTGGACGCGGGCGTGGTGAAAACAAGGGTTTTGGGCCCAGTTTGGGGCCGCGGCCGTGTTATATCTCCTGCCTCGGCCGTGGTCTTTCTTGGACTGAATTTGCCTTTACTTCTGGAGGACTGGCCACGGCCGCGGCTTATTCATACTGCGGTCGTGGGGTTTGGATCGCCACGGTCGTGGTGTATGTTTGCCTCGGTCGCGGCAAATGATGCTGAAATGTGGCCTTCTCTGGAGGAATGGCCACGGCCGTGGCCTTGGACTACCTCGGCCGTGGCTTGAGCCACGGGCGTGGCCTCACCACCTCGGGCATGATCCCCTGTTTTTCCTTGTTTTCTTCTTTCTTTGAGCTCGATTTGTCAATTTGAGATCTTCAAACCTGTTTTTCGGCCTTAATTCACCTGTCTTGACATGAAAATGAAACAGACACGTCAAATTGCCCAATGAGAAATAAACGCACAAAACACACATGAAAATGCACACAAAAGTCCGTAAAAAGACACTTAAATTGACCTAAAAGTGTGTGCACTACCACGTGCACCAGGTTTTCTTGACATACATGATTTTTAATAGATTTTACAAGATAGGCTAGTTATAAGGCCTGAAACAGTCAAACCACTCTAGTAAAAGCCCCGAGGTTTAATGAACTGATTTAGTATATTAAACTATAAATAATATGTAATTCCTCATAATTTCTAGATGATTGTATGAATTATATACGTGAATATGAATGGTATAGTAATAAATTAGTTAATACGTACATCAGCTTATGCTTTCTACATGCTCCAAAGTACTCCATACTACTATGTCTATGTTATTCATATGTGATTACACTACATAAGTTGCTATGTACAACTATGTTGGCATAAGCCATGTGTGATTAAATATATAAGTACACATGTGCACTAGTTATACATACAAACTAAGATTATGATAGGTATAATAAGTTATGATAAAAAGATGAATAACCAAGGAAGTTATAAGATTAAATGTCTCAAATCGGCAAGGCCAGTACGAGCTGGACCGGAAAATCTTGGTGCTTCTTCAAAGCAATCCAATTAAAGAACGTCCACATTAGTCAAAGAAAGTCTAGCAATCCAATTAAAGAAAGTCCACTTTCTTCAAAGCAATCCAATTAAAGCACTAGTTATGATCGTTATGGTTAAGATGTGTTTATGTGATTTACATGCGCTATGATATATGCTATGGTATACTACAAATATGCAAACAACTTGTGCCCTATCATGACGGGCATGTTCTGCTCTATGTTGGAACAATCCTCCATTGTGGTTCGCTCACATGTGATGGGTTTATCCTGTCACAACTCAGATATGTGCATCGCCCTATTATGACGGGTATAATATTCGGATATACACTACCCTATCATGAGGGGTGTGCCCTATCCTCAGCCAGGAATAGATCTGCAAGTTGGAACGATCCAGTTGTGTTAGATTTATCCTGTTTTAGATCAGATATATACACCGCCCTATCATGACGGATATGATCTACGGACATACACCGCCCTATATTAACGGATATACTATGTTATGGATCTGGCCAAACTTAACATATAGGTATAACACCTTCCTATGTTAGGTTTGTCTTGCCTTATGTTAGATATACTTTGCCCTATCGCTGAGTTCGCCCGAATATACAATGCCCACTTTAACTTTACACCGAGGGGTATCACATTGCTGTGGATATGGTCGGGTTCGTGGTACACGTATCCCGTGCACGCACTTTAGGGCACTTTTAGTGTCATTTTAGTGTCAATAATGTGCATAATCACGTGTATTTACTGCTTTTGTATTCTCATGGGCAAAATAATGCGTTTGTGTTGTTTTTGTGTTAAGATAGGTGCAAAATGATCGAAAAAGAACATCAAATGATCGCAGAGTCAAGGGATTGATCGAAGAAACAAGGGACAGGGCTGAGGGGTCGATCTCGGCCGAGACAGGACACAATCTCGGCCGAGATACCTCTCCAGGGAAATCCTGGAGTTTTGACAAATTGAAGATCTCGACCGAGACGGATATGGCATCTCGACCGAGATAGCTCTCCAGGGAAAATCAGAGATTTAAAGAGATGAAGATCTCGGCCGAGATAACCCAAACCCAAAAAATCCCCTTTTCACATCTCGACCGAGATGCAACCCAATCTCCGCCGAGATTATTCCTCGGTTTACAAAGTGAAAAGCCCTTTTTCATGTCTCGGCCGAGATTCCTTGCCCTGTTTTAGATTCCTGAACGCGATTTTGCCTTAAATCGAAGTAATAACTCTTCCCCTATATATATCCTCCCTTTCGAAATTAACCTACTTTGGGACATGGAATAACACACTTTCCAACCATTTTTGAGCCACCAAAGTCACCAAGGAATGAAGATTGGGCAAGAGATTGAAGGATCATCTTCTTCAATTGACATCTTTGGTTTCATCCATCTTAGTATCATGTTTCTTTACTTTTCTACTTATTTTCTGTTTGCCTTAGCTTCCATGGGTGAGTAGCACCCTTATTTCTACCCTTGATAAAATGTAAAACTTTGAGTGACAATGTTTACATGATTATTGCTAGTTGATGTTACCATTTGATTGCAATTTCAAGTGTTCTACACTATTTACTTTTATTGACTCATATTTGTATGCTTTTTCTTGGCTTGATCAACCTCTAGGAAGTGTATGAATGTGTTGCTAGAATTGGAAATTACTATCCGTAATTGTAGGATTTTCGATTCCCTAGTAGCAAACAACGAGTGGTTTCATTGGTGATAGTGTAGAGTTCGACCTCTAAACCCGAGCTTTCGAGGTTTATGTCAAATCTGTTTCATTATCTTGGAGTTTTTATCATTCGATTGCCAAATTGAAGAGAGCTTATTCGACATTTTGATTTAATTGGATAGGGTTAGTCGAAGAGCTTATTTCGATTAGCCATAATTATGAGATAATACGGTTGCTAGAGCTTGTTAGTAGTCGTGAAATAGGGACTTGAAATGCTTTTTATTAGGTATCAACAATAGTTGTGTAATTTGTTGGAACCAAAGGGATACTCGATCAAGGGTAGATACTTTAATCATATTTTAAAAAATCCAAAAATCGATTTATCTATCTTGCTATCTTTTGTTAATTGAATCTTAGTTTAGTTGATCATAGCTAAATAGTGGTTCCTAGCTTGACAAACAACCCCCCCCCCCCCCCCCCCCCGCCACCTTTATTGCTTTCATTGTTCGAGTTTATTCTTATTTGAATTATACAATTGCTTGACATATTAAGACAATATTGTTCAACCGTTCCTCGTGGGATCGACCCTTACTTATCGCTCTACTAGTTAGAGTTTTAGGTTAAGGCTTAGTATAAATATATATATATCTATATATTTATACTTAATTTAATTTGGTAAGCGATACACGACTAAATCGCGCCTACCAAATTTTGGCGCCATTGCCAAGGAACGGTGATAAGAATAGTGTTGTTTTATTTGTTCAAGCATTATGTTTAGTTTATTTGTTGTTTATCTACTTCTTGTTTATCTACTAGTTTGATATTCTCTTATTTTCTTGTTTTTGGATAGGTAGTTAATGTTCTTGCGTTCCCAAGGGGTCTGAGTATGGAAAGGCTATTGAGGAGAAGAGCGAGGTTACTTGAAGAGGTCTGAGTATCATTTGAAACCTTGAGTATAGAGAGTGAGGAGATTGATTGGAAGAGATGGCTGGTGAGCAGGATCAGGAAAGAACCATGAAGAAACTTGCCAACACAAGGGTTGCACATGAACCCTTGTGTATTACATTCCCAGAGATAGGGAATGATACCACTTTTGAGCTCAAATCGGGGCGCATTCACCTCCTGCCGTTATTCCATGGACTAACCGGGGAAGCCCGCACAAGCACTTGAAGGAATTTCATGTGGTATGCTCGAGCATGAAGCCGACCAGGGTGACTGAAGAACAAATTAAGCTCAGAGCTTTTCTTTTCTCATTGAAAGATCTTGCAAGAGACTGGTTGTACTACTTGCCACCGGGTTCCATTACTACTTGGGAGCAGATGGAAACACAATTTCTAGAAAAGTATTTTCCTGCATTTCGAGCCACCACCATCCGAAAAGAAATCAGTAGCGTGAGGCAAATGCAGGGGGAAACATTGTATGAGTATTGGGAAAGATTCAAGAAGCTTGTAGGGAGCTATCCACCACATCAAATCACTCCACAATTGTTGATCCAGTATTGGTACAAGGGACTATGTATAACTGAACGGAACATGATTGATTCAACCAGTGGAGAGGCTCTGGCCGACAAGACCCCAACCGAGGCCCGAGCATTGATCTCCAAGATGGCCGCCAACACCCAACAGTTCGGTTGTAGAGAGCCTGTGAGACAAGTCAAAGATGTTATCGATTCAAGTGTTGAAGAAAGATTGGACCAGCTCATCGACCTGGTGAAGAAAGTGATTTCGGGGAGCACTCCTACCCCAAAACCCTGCAGAATTTGTCAGATAACTGAGCACTCCACTGATACATGTCCTATTCTTGGAGAAGAAATGGCAGCTCATGCCAATATAGTTCATAATTTTAATTCTAACTAGGCTGGCCGGAAGTATGATCCCTATTCGCAGTCGTACAATCCGGGGTGGAGAGATCACCCCAATTTCAAATATGGGAATCAAGGTCCAAATATGCATCAACAGGGTGATCAAGGTGGACAAAATCGACCCCCCTACCCTAGGGGGATGTTCCAGCTGTTGGATTTGTATACTGAAAGTAAACTTTTTATATACAATGTTTCCAGTTATTCACTGTTTATCTCCTATCTGATCATATTTGCATTTTCACTATGTATGTGTCCCCATATCTCTTGCAAATAAGTAGATCCTATGGTGTGTTGAAGATCACAGAAGATCATATGATTGGTTAAACTTAAAGAGATATAAAATGTAAATCACAGCTTAGACAACTTGAGGACGAGTTGTTGGTTTAGGCTGCAGTATTAAGTAGAAATAGTTTATCTTGACTATTTACTTATACTGGTACGTATTTACGTATTGATAGGATCACAGCGAGATATGTTCTTCTGCCTGACCTTAGTGCAGAACTAGAGATCTCGGTGACTTATAATAATCTAAAGCCTAAATAAGATTACAGTTATGAATGCTTGTTTGTGTGTCACTTTAATTTACTATGGGCAAGAGTTAAGATATAACTTTTATACTATGTATTTTGGGTGACAGCAACTTGCATATAATAATTGGTAATTTGTATTTAAGTAACCGTATCCGTTTAGGATGCTGATATCCCCTTAAGGAGCTCAAAAGGTTTATTGTACTAAACCCTGCAGGTTGATTAAGTTTAGGTACAATAATAAGGTTGAGTGGTACTACTTAAGGAATAAATAATAAATTAATTGATTTAAGATGTCAGAGGCTTTAATTAATTAATGGATATTCGATATCTTAAATACGGGGATTAATTAAGTCTAATTCAAGCCCCGGCTCAACTCGGGAATAAAGGGGTAAGTCAGTATTAATTCTCTAGTGGAATGAATTAATATTTATGAATTAATTATGTTCTGGGCTGAACAAGGAAGAATTAATTCATAGTTAGGCCCATCCTTATTTCTTGTATTTGATCCCTGGACTGGCCCATATAGACTCCTAGTCCAAGTAGGAATAGAGAATTAAATTCCTAATAAGGAATTAAATTCCTAATCCTAGAAAGAATTAAACTACCAGGCTTGGCCCACACTCAACCATGTATTAAAAATACATGGTCTCTCATTCTGTGAAAAAGAAGAATTAACACTCAAAAAGATCACTGAATAGAGAGAAAGAGAGAGTAGGCGGCGGCGGTTTAAGGTGTTCCTTCCCACTTGGAATTCTTCAAAGTTCGTCGTCCATCCGGCGTTGAGGATTGAGTAGGGGATACAGTCCAGAAGGTTAAGACGGGAGTCAGAAATCATTCAATCAGAAATCGACCTCTTGTGTAAACAACTATCAGGTCGAATCACTTAACTCCTATGTGTTATAGGCGCATTTTAGGGTTTATATAAATTTATAGATCCATCACCAAGAAGGGTCCTAGGGAAAGGGATTAATTATATTACTTTCTACAAGAGTATTATAATAGATATAAATCCTACAACTAGTATCAGACCTAGGTATGTCTTCTTGGCTCTGTCAGATATAATTTGTTTATTGATTATAAATGTGCTCTGTTTATGTTTAATTTTTATCGTTCTTCGTGGCTCGTTTTACGTCATGTTTGTTGGCGTTGGGTTGTTTTTACTTTTTTTACCACGAGAAAATCCGTGGTTAGAATAGGTTCGTTTTTACTTGTATTTTGTTGAAATATCTGTAAAAGTCGAAGAACGAAGACGAAGAACACGAAAAACGCGTAGAACCCGGCAGCATGCAGCCGGCGCCCGGCAGCAGGCAGCCAGCGCCCGATGCTCGGCAGCAGAAGCCCCGGCGCCCGGCACTCGGCAGCTGCCCCGTCGCCCGGCGCTCGGCAGCAGAAGCCCCGGCGCCCGGCGCTCGGCAGCAGCAAGCCCCGTCGCCCGGCACTCGGCAGCAGCCCGTCGCCCGGCGCTCGGCAGCAGCAGGTCCCGTCCCCCGGCGCTCGGCAGCAGCAGGCCCCGTCGCCCGGCGCCCGGCAGCAGCTGGCCCCGGCGGCCGACAGATTGCTGTTGGAGGGGCGGCGGCGGCTAGGGTTTGCAAACCCTAGCAGATCGTTGCCATGCACGGGCCTAAGCGCGAGCAAGGCGCTGGGCTTCGGCCCCGACGGCTCTAGACGGTTCGGCACCCTCGGTCGTGGCGTGGGCGTGGGCTAAGGTTTCGGCCCAACAGCCCATTGGCCCATGCAGCCTGTTTACTAGCCCAATGTGTTTTTGGTTTTAGCCCGGTCCGTACCCGAGTATGTGAGGCCCGACGTGAAGGCCCAAGAGACTTGAAGATTTATATTTCCTAAATTATTGTAGTAGTTTAGGATTTAATTTTTCCATGTTGAGCCACGAAGAATAATTTTTATTTATTTTTATCGTTTCTTTATTGCTCAATGGATGAATGATATTTATTATCATGTTTATTATGTCTACGTAATTTATTAATTGCGCTTAGACTATCATGCTAGGACCTTCTCGTATATTAGCATATTTAAATTCTTCGAGCATGCTTTATTTGTTGTGCTTAGTTTTTATTTATGCTTAGGATTACGTGTTGTTGCATGGACAAACCTTTTGAAGTAAAAAACTAAGCAAAACCCGACAATTTTAATTTCTAAAAATAGTCAAAAGACCTCCACAACCGGTCTCTAGGCAAAAATAAATAATAAATTTAGTAAACGTCCACACGCGTGCCTTGCTCACATTTATTATTTATAAGTTTGCTAGCTGAGACTTCTAAATAAATCATTTAATTCCAAAAGAAAAGTGGGAGTTACACGCGTAAACGTCCACACCCGTGGCTTACACATATGATTTTCACAAGTTTTCTAGATAGTTGGAAACAAATGGGATAACGAAGGTTAAATAAATTGGAAGTGACGTACTCCACGAAAGTGTGTCAAATCCAAGAATTTGTTTACAAGTGTTAGGACGTGGTCACTGCTTAGATATTAATTTTAAGTACAACTCCCCGCGGAGTCACTTCTTAAAAATAATATGGTCTAGTATAAAAGTCCAATTATTAATTTCATTTGTCAAAAGGTTAGGTTGCCATGGATTGAAATTAAAATGACTAGGTATTTTAGTCTGGTTAAGGGATTTACATATAAACGTCCACCCGCGTGGCTTATATGTAAATCTCTTGGGCTATTAGAGGATTCAATCAATATTGTTTTATCAAAAGGTTACAATATTGTTGATTCAAATTATATGTGATTGTGCTCTTACATGTTTCTTGTTTAATATTTTCAGATATGTCGTTATCGTCTGTTATAAATATTCTCGCACAACACCCCTTAACCGGTCCTAATTATAAAGAATGGAAACGTAATCTGGAGTATATTCTTATCGCTGAGGAACACTATTTCGCGTTAGTTACTCCTCGTCTGGATCCCCTTATTGCACAATCCACTAGTGAGGAGCGGGCAAAGCATGACAGGTGGCACAAGTCTAATAATCTGGCCAAGTGCTATATTATGAACACTATGTCGTCTGCCTTGCAGCTCCAGCATCAGGAGATGGACGATGCTGCCAACATCATGTTGAACCTTCAAGAGGTGTATGGGGAGTCGGACAGAGCTGCTCGGTTTAACTTAATGAGGCAAATCATGGAAAGTCGGATGACCGAGGGTAGCTCAGTGCATAACATAATCATGTCATGCACATGATTAATCTCATGGACAAGCTTGACTTGATAGGAGGAGGTATCGACGGCGAAGCCAAGGTCGATATCATTCTCAACACTCTTCCCAAATCCTTTGAGAACTTCCGTCTCAATGTTGTTATGGCCAAGAAAGACTATACTCTTAATGAGTTACTTAATGACCTAGTTACAACAGAGGGGGTGATGGGAAAGCATGCACAGGCTTTGGTCACTGCCAATGGGCCCACTGTTCCACCGAAAGGTAAGAACAAGAAAAAGAGGCGAAAGGGCAAGGCCAAGGCAAATAGTGGGAGTAACGGAGGGGGCCATAGTGGTGGAGTAAAGAAACCTAAGGGAAAGTGTTTCAAATGTTGTAAGACTGGGCATTGGAAGAAAGATTGTCCAGTGCTAAAGGCAAAGGACCAAGGTACGCCATTAGCTTTAGTAACTGAAACATGTTTAGCCGTTGTTTCTGCCCATTCGTGGGTAGTGGATACAGGTGCGACTGATCATGTTTATTACACCTTGCAGGGCTTCCAGCCAACAAGGCAGCTTAGGGATGGCGAGATCATCATCTCCATGGGCAATGCAGCAAGAGTCGCAGCAGTTGCAATTGGAGATTTTTCTTTATGCTTTAATGACACTGTTTTAGTTTTAAGAGATGTTTTGTTTGTGTCGAGTTTTCGGAGCAATTTAATTTCTGTTTCGAAACTTTATTGTGATGGATATTCAGTTGTTTTTTGTAGTAATGTTTCTATCATGAGAAATAACATAGTTATCTGCACTGGTGTTTTGAACAATTCTCTTTATACTATAACTTGTATGCATAATACCCAAAACTTCGTTGCATCAATGTCATCGAACCCAAGGAAAAGGAAATTATCTTCTCAAGAGGATTGTTGTAAAACCAAGTCAAGAAACACTCAAACAATCCTACTCAAACTCTCAAACACTCAGCTCACTTATGAAACTGAAAATGAAAGAATAAGAACATAAACTCAAGCACAAAACGATTTACGTGGTTCAGCTTTCGCAAGCCTACATCCACGGGCAAAACCAGAAGAAGAATCACTAAGAATGAATCACAAAGTTACAAGAAATCACTCAAGTATTAATCTCTTATAATTTGAGATTAATCTTCCTCTCAAGCTCTCAATTTCTTGTTTTTGTTTCTATGATCTGTTACATTCTCCTTTAACCAGCTTCCAACGTGTATATAAGTATCTGGAGTAGAAGAAAAACCGCTGCAGAACCGCCAAAACAGATCCAAGTTGTTAAAACAGAAAACTGAGTCTGAAAGCTTAATAGACAACGGTTTTGTAACAGTTATTCTGTTACAAACCGTTGTCTTTTCTTGTAACAGAAAAACGTTTTCTCTTCTTGATTTTCAGAATCTGTTTTCCTTATTTTTCCAGCTTTTTCAGCTTATCACTTTCCTTCAGCTTATTCAAACATCTTCTAGCTCAATCATATCCACATTTTTTACACTTAATACTCACATTCTCCACCTTGTCAAACAATGTCATAGGAATCAAAACCACACCTATAACTCAATCATAGTGATCCACTCCTGATTTCACCAGCTTTGCTCCTGTCTTGGAGCTAATTCTTCTCCAAATTAGATATTTGCACTAACTGCAGACAAAGGTAGAACTTCTCTGTAGTTAGTGCCTTAGTAAGCATATCAGAGGGATTATCTTCAGACCTGATCTTCCCTAATATCACTGTCAGTAATGTCCCTGACAAAATGGAACTTTACATCTATGTGCTTACTACGATCATGGAACATCTGATGTTTAGATAAGTGCAAAGCACTTTGTGAGTCACTAAACAACTTGACTACCTTCTGCTTAAACCCAAACTCCTCCAGAATACCTTTCAACCAGCAAGCTTCCTTGACTGCTTCAGTAATAGCCATAAATTCAGCTTCTGTTGTTGATAAAGCAACTACAGTTTGCAGCATCGACTTCCAGCTTACTGCAGCACCAAACAAAGTAAAAATATAACCTGATTGAGACTTTCTGGAATCTAGATTAGCAGCAAAATCCGAGTCACAGTAACCACATAACACATTTCCAGAATCTATGTCATCTTTCTTGAACAATATCCCAAAACCACTGGTTCCTCTCAAATACCTGAGCAGCCATTTTAAAGCATTCCAGTGAGCTCCACCTGGATCAGACATGTACCTACTAACCACTGATATAGCATGAGCAACATCAGGTCTTGTACAAATCATAGTGTACATTATACTTCCTACTGCATTTGCATAAGGAATCCTCTTCATCTCATTTTCTTCTTCTCTTGTATGTGGCTTCTGCTCTTCACTTAGCTTAAAATGTAACCCTAGTGGAACTGATACTGGTTTGGATTCTTGCATATTAAATCTGGACAATACCTTTTGAATATAGCTCTGCTGATTTAGCCAAAGCACTCCAGCAGCTTTGTTCCTAATGATGTCCATTCCTAATATTCTTCTTGCATTCCCCAACACCTTCATGTCAAATACAGACTGAAGCTCTCTCTTAAGATTGTTGATCTCTTCTCTGCTCCTGCTGGCTACTAACATGTCATCTACATACAATAGGAGAAATACAACAACTTATTTTCCTCTGAACTTCAGATACACACAGCTGTCATATTTTGATCTCTGAAACCCAATACTTTGCATATGACTGTTAAACTTCAAATACCACTGCCTATGACTTTGTTTCAGACCATACAAAGATTTTTTTAACAGACATACTTTGTTTTCAGTTCCAGGAACAATGAACCCTCTGGTTGTGCCATGTATATCTTTTCATTCAAATCACCATGCAAGAAAGCTGTCTTTACATCTAACTGTTCCAGCTCCAGATTATATTGAGTAACAATGGCCAGCAATATTCTTATTGAGGAATGTTTTACTACTGGAGAGAATATCTCATTGAAATCAATACCTTCCTTTTGAGTGAATTCTCTGGCCACCAATCTGGCTTTAAATATAATAGTTTCTGTCTGAGCTACTTCAAGTTTCTTCTTGAATATCCACTTGCAACTGACCAATCTTTGATTCCTTGGCCTTTCTACCAGAATCCATGTTTGGTTCTTCTCTAAAGAGTCTAACTCTTCTCTCATTGCAAGCATCCACTGAACCCTTTCATTGCTTTCAATAGCTTCCTTATAGTTTCTGGGTTCAAGACTGTCAACATCTTATGCAGTGACCAGTGCATATGCTGTAAGATATTCATCAGCATATCTGGTAGAAGGTCTTGGTATCCTTCTTTCTCTGTCCCTCACAAGCTGATAATCATGTAAGCTTGGTTGATCATGATATTCTGAATTTGATTCTTCTTCAGGATCTTCATCTGCTTCATCTTCTGACTCCACCTTAACTGATAACTTCTTATTGGTGTCATCAGCTTGAATTCTGACCTTCTGAGCTTCCTTTAATGGCATGTCTTCTTCTGAGAATACCACATCTCTACTGATGATAATCTTCCCTGCTCCAGGTTCTGTATTCCAAAGTCTATATCCCTTTGTTCCATCAGGATATCCAAGCATCAAGCATCTGATAGCTCTGGCTTCCAACTTGTCTTGTTTTGTATGAGCATAAGCTCTACATCCAAAAACTCTTAAGTGTTCATATCTGGGAGACTTTCCTGACCATTTTTCTTCAGGAGTCAGATTTTCAATAGCACTAGAAGGACACCTGTTAATCAAATAAGCAACAGTAGAAGCTGCTTCTCCCCAGAATCTCTTATCTAATCCTGAGCTTGATAACATGCTTCTAACCCTTTCCAGTATGGTTCTATTCATCCTTTCAATAATGCCATTTTGTTGAGGATTTTTTGGGACTGTCTTATGCCTTTTTATTCCCTTGATGTTGCAGAAAGTGTTAAATTCTTCAGATACAAATTCAAGACCATTGTCTGTCCTTAAGCACTTCACATATGCATCCCTTTCATTTTCTACCTGCTTACACCATACTTTGAATCTATCCAGGGCTTCTGACTTTTGTTTCAGAACATATAACCATAATTTCCTGGAAAAATCATCCATGATGCTTAGAAAATACCTGCCTCCTCCAAGAGTTGGTGTTCTTGATGGGCCGCAAAGATCAGCATGAATGTATTCTAGAGGGGAACTTGAGCACTTCTTGCCTTCAGGATAAGGAAGTTTCTTGCTCTTACTCAGAACACAGTCTTCACAGAGTTTCTTCTGACTTTCCTCCTTTGATTTTATTAGTTGCTGCTTTAACAGTTGCCTTAGTCCAGACTCACTCACATGCCCAAGTCTGGCATGCCATAAGTCTAGGCTGTTCTTTTCAATCACATCAGCTTCTCCAAGAATCACTGATCCCATTAGATAGTATAAGCTTGACCTTCTTACACCCCTTAGGACAACTGATTGATTCTTGATAACATCTAAACATCCATTTTCAGATTTAAACCAGCAGCCCTTCTTTTCCAAAGTTCCAAGGCTTATCAGATTCCTTTTTAATTGGGGGATACATCTGACATCTGTCAAGATGATGATCTTATTTTCATGTGTCCTTAATTTCAGATCACCTATCCCCTTTACACAGCATACTTGATCATTTCCTAATAAAACAGTTCCAGCATTCTGTTCTTTGAAGTTTTCAAACCAATCAGATGAGGTGTCATATGAAAACTGCACCCTGAATCTAATATCCATTCATTCATAGATTTAGAGTCTGCAATATTTAGTACCTGAGGGTCATCACTTGAGGCTTCTGCAATTTCTGCAGCATTTGAGGTAGATGGTCCTTTCTGGTTTTGTTTCTTCTTCCATTCAAAACATTTTTTCTTTAAATGTCCTGGTTTCTTGCAGAAGAAACACTTCCTGGATTCCTTTTGATCAGTTTGTTTCTACTTTGGATTTTGATTCTTCTTGAAACTTTCACCAGATTGGAATGGCTTCTGAAACCTACCTCTCTTGATGTTTAGTCCTTCAGGAGTACTTTCTTGCTTTCCTTGTTTCATTTTCTGCAGTTCTTTCCCCTTCAATGCTGATTGAACTTCGGCCAATGTAATCTTTGAATCTCTTCCATAGAGCATAGCATCCCTGAGGTGGTCAAATGACTGAGGCAAGGAATTCAGGAGTAGTACTGCCTTGTCTTCATCCTCCATCTTTACTTCTATGGCCTCAAGATCATCCAGAGTTTTGTTAAACTCATCCAACTGATCCTCCACACCCTTTTCTGCCATAAACTTGAAAGAGAACAGCTTCTGTTTCAAGTATAACCTGTTAGCCATAGATTTGATGAGATAGATCTGATCTAGCTTCTCCATTACTCCTTCAACACTTGTTTCTTTGGAAACTTCCCGCAAGACTTTGTCAGAAAGACAAAGAATCACCAAGCTATGAGCCTTTTCTTGGATTTCCAACCTCTGATCAGGGGTAACAGAGGCAGAAAATCCCTTTTCCCCTTTAAGGGCAGCTCCCAGCCCTTGTTGAATCAGCAATGCCTTGATCTTCAAATTCCAGAGGCCGTAATCGTTCTTCCCGTTGAATTTCTCTGCTTCAAACTTTAAGATTGACATGATGAGCGAGTGTTAACTTCTTCACTTCGTGTTCTTCCCACAGACGGCGCCACTGTTGTAAAACCGAGTCAAGAAACACTCAAACAATCCTACTCAAACTCTCAAACACTCAGCTCACTTATGAAACTGAAAATGAAAGAATAAGAACATAAACTCAAGCACAAAACGATTTACGTGGTTCAGCTTTCGCAAGCCTACATCCACGGGCAAAACCAGAAGAAGAATCACTAAGAATGAATCACAAAGTTACAAGAAATCACTCAAGTATTAATCTCTTATAATTTGAGATTAATCTTCCTCTCAAGCTCTCAATTTCTTGTTTTTGTTTCTATGATCTGTTACATTCTCCTTTAACCAGCTTCCAACGTGTATATAAGTATCTGGAGTAGAAGAAAAACCGCTGCAGAACCGCCAAAATAGATCCAAGTTGTTAAAACAGAAAACTGAGTCTGAAAGCTTAATAGACAACGGTTTTGTAACAGTTATTCTGTTACAAACCGTTGTCTTTTCTTATAACAGAAAAACCGTTTTCTCTTCTTGATTTTCAGAATCTGTTTTCCTTGTTTTTCCAGCTTTTTCAGCTTATCACTTTCCTTCAGCTTATTCAAACATCTTCTAGCTCAATCATATCCATATTTTTGACACTTAATACTCACAAGGATCAAACACATCTTTGGCACCTAAGACTAGGTCACATCAGTCTGAACCGGATCCAAAGACTAGTGTCTGATGGAGTGTTGGATTCGTTCCAACCAATTCAGACTAGAGTCTGCGAATCCTGTCTAGAGGGAAAGATGTCAACAAGGCCTTTTAAGGTAAAGGGGAATAGGGCTAAAGAAGTGTTAGAACTGATCAATTCTGACTTATGTGGACCAATGTCCACCCAAGCTCGTGGATGGTATGAGTACTTCGTCACATTCATTGACGATTACTCAAGCCACGGGTACGTTTATCTACTTCGCCGCAAGTCTAAATGCTTTGAGAAATTCAAAGAGTTTCAGGCGGAAGTGGAGAAGAAGTAAAAGACGAAGATGCAAAAGAATGGCGTTGTGCTATGGATTCAGAATATGAGTCCATAACTGCTATGGATGTATACGAGAAAACTGAACTGCCAGATGGCTGTAAAGCTATAGGTAGTAAGTGGGTATACAAGAGAAAGAGAGGAGGGAATTGAGAGGTTACAGCCTTTAAGGCCAGGCTAGTGGCAAAAGGGTATACCCAGGTGGAGGGTAAAGATTATGACGAAACCTTTTCGCTAGTAGCCATGCTCAAGTCCATTCGGATCCTTCTCACCATAGCAGCTCATTTAGATATTGAGGTTTGGCAAATGGATGTCAAGACCACTTTCTTAAACGGTTACCTTGAAGAAGGTAGGGACATCTATATGCAGCAACCAGAAGGTTATGTGAGGCAAGGCGAAGAGCATCTGTTCTGGAAGCTCAAGAAGTCCATTTATGGACTCAAGCAAGCTTCTAGGTCATGGAACTTACGTTTTGATGAGGTGATTAAATCCTATGGATTTACTCAAAGTGAAAACGAAAGTTTTGTGTATCGCATAGATGTCAACGGAGATAAAGTATTTCTTGCACTTTATGTAGATGATATTCTCCTAGTTGGTAACAATGTGGAGGTATTATCAGACATAAAGAGATGGTTATCCAAACAATTTCAGATGAAGGACTTAGGAGAGGCAGCTTACATCCTTGGGATCAAAGTTATAAGGGATCGCAAGAAAAGGATGTTGAGCTTATCTCAAGCGGCCTACATTGATACTGTGATTGCTCATTTTAGCATGCAAACCGCCAAGAAAGGATTTCTACCTTTCAGACATGGCGTTCCACTTTCTAAGGAGATGTGTCCTAAGACACCAAAGGAGAAAGAGGAAATGAGACAGGTACCCTACGCTTCCGCAGTGGGAAGTCTTATGTATGCAATGCTATGCACGAGACCTGATATCTGCTATGCAGTCGGCATAGTGGCAAGATATCAGTCTAACCCTGGACAGGCGCATTGGACTGCGGTAAAACATGTATTCAAGTACCTGAAAAGGACTGGAGATTACAGGCTAGCTTACCAGGCAGACAGTCTAAATCCCTTGGGTTATACGGATTCGGATTTCCAGGCAGACCGGGATGAGAAGAGATCTACCTCAGGCTATGTGTTTACCTTGGGAGAAGGAGCCGTTTCATGGAGGAGTGCAAAGCAGAGATGCATTGCAGACTCCACTATGGAAGCCGAATATGTAGTCGCATCAGAGGCTGCTAAGGAAGCAGTATGGCTCCGGAATTACCTCTTGGATCTAGGCATGGTACCTAGTTTGCCTAAGAGTATCACAATCTATTGTGACAACTCAGGTGCAGTGGCAAACTCAAAGGAACCCAGGACCCACGAGGCGACAAAACACATAGAGAGAAAGTACCACATAATACGAGAAATCGTAAAACGAGAAGATGTGCGGATAGAGAAGATTTGTACGACAGAGATTTAAGTTGATCCATTCACGAAGAGCTTACCGCAGAAAGTCTATGACAAGCATGTTCAGGGACTAGGACTGCAATTGATGCCACCCACTTAGGAAACTTTCAGTATAAGTGGGAGAATGTAATAGCTAGATAGTTTGACACCGAGTATACTAAAATTTTGCTTTAGTATAAGTGGGAGATTGTTGGATTTGTATACTGAAAGCAAAACTTTTTATATACAATGTTTCCAGTTATTCACTGTTTATCTCCTATCTGATTATATTTGCATTTTCACTATGTATGTGTCCCCATATCTCTTGCAAATAAGTAGATCCTATGGTGTGTTGAAGATCACAGAAGATCATATGATTGGTTAAACTTAAAGAGATATAAAATGTAAATCACAGCTTAGACAACTTGAGGACGAGTTGTTGGTTTAGGCTGCAGTATTAAGTAGAAATAGTTTATTTTGACTATTTACTTATACTGGTACGTATTTACGTATTGATAGGATCACAGTGAGATATGTTCTTCTGCCTGAACTTAGTGAAGAACTAGAGATCTCGGTGACTTATAATAATCTAAAGCCTAAATAAGATTACAGTTATGAATGCTTGTTTGTGTGTCACTTTGATTTACTATGGGCAAGAGTTAAGATATAACTTTTATACTATGTATTTTGGGTGACAGCAACTTGCATATAATAATTGGTAATTTGTATTTAAGTAACCGTATCCGTTTAGGATGATGATATCCCCTTAAGGAGATCAAAAGGTTTATTGTACTAAACCCTGCAGGTTGATTAAGTTCAGGTACAATAATAAGGTTGAGTGGTACTACTTAAGGAATAAATAATAAATTAATTGATTTAAGATGTCAGAGGCTTTAATTAATTAATGGATATTCGATATCTTAAATACGGGGATTAATTAAGTCTAATTCAAGCCCCGGCTCAACTCGAGAATAAAGGGGTAAGTCAGTATTAATTCTCTAGTGGAATGAATTAATATTTATGAATTAATTATATTCTGGGCTGAACAAGGAAGAATTAATTCATAGTTAGGCCCATCTTTATTTCTTGTATTTGATCCCTGGACTGGCCCATATAGACTCCTAGTCCAAGTAGGAATAGAGAATTAAATTCCTAATAAGGAATTAAATTCCTAATCCTAGAAGGAATTAAACTACCAGGCTTGGCCCACACTCAACCATGTATTATAAATACATGGTCTCTCATTCTGTGAAAAAGAAGAATTAACACTCAAAAAGATCACTGAATAGAGAGAAAGAGAGAGTAGGCGGCGGCGGTTTAAGGTGTTCCTTCCCACTTGGAATTCTTCAAATGTCGTCGTCCATCCGGCGTTGAGGATTGAGTAGGAGATACAGTCTAGAAGGTTAAGACGGGAGTCAGAAATCATTCAATAAGAAATCGACCTCTTGTGTAAACAACTATCAGGTCGAATCCCTTAACTCCTATGTGTTATAAGCGCATGTTAGGGTTTATATAAATTTATAGATCCATCTCTAGGGTTAATTAATAAAGATACAAATTATGACAACCAAGAAGGGTCCTAGAGAAAGGGATTAATTATATTACTTTCTACAAGAGTATTATAATAGACATAAATCCTACACCAGCAAGGGCAACCCACTAAGCCAGTACCCTCTGATCCATCCCTTTCCGATATAGTCAAGAGCCTAGCAACAAGAATGCTTCAACTGTAGAAGCAATCAAGTTCGAGGTTCCAGAGTATTGAAAATCAAGTCAGTCAAATAGCATCAGCGGTATCTCGTCTGGAGAGTGCTCAAAGTGGAAAGCTACCGGCACAACCTGAAATCAACCCCAAAAATTTGGCTAATGTGAGTGCAATTGGCATCATTAGTAGGGTAATGCCTGGAGAGCTTGAGAAGCCTGGGCAGCCTTCACGTGCACAAACAGACAGCCCACATAACATTTTAGATGAAGAAAAGACCTCAACTCCTCAAGTTGCTGAAGTTCAAGTCCGTGTACCAAAGTGGAAACTTGCAAAGGAGTCGAGGAAACAAAAGGAAGCAGTGGCGGCATGTTTCTCCAACCATTTATTTCCATTCCCCATTAGGAGGTACTTCTCATCTAAGGAAACCGAGAAGGTGAGAGACAAGGGAGAGACAGAGACCCTTCAAGAGGTAAAGAGTAAAGTTGAATGTTAGTGTAAGTACCTTGAGGAGCGGAAAGGTGCTCGAGGAGCCACTCAAGAGCCTCACTCAATTGGGGGATGAAGAAGAAAATGCTGAGAAAGAAATCTCGGCCGAGATACATCAAGATCTCGGCCGAGATGGCTCACTTCGCCCAGAGGAGGAAATTTCCTGTCCAACAATCTCAGCCGAGATCAAGCAATCCAACCTGAAGAGCAAAAACGTTGTACTCTTGTCTCGGCCGAGACACAACCAAATCTTGGCCGAGACGCCCAGAAGTCACATGTCAATTTTTCAACTCCACCACTGCCATTCCCTAGCCAAATCAAGAAGGTCCAGGATAAAAATAGGGATAAAGAAATGCCGGAAATGTTCAGAAAAGTGGAGATAAATATCCCGCTGATAGATGCAGTGAAGCAAATTCCCAGATATGCGAAATTTTTTAAAGACCTCTGCACCAACAAGAGGAAGCTTAAAGGGAATGAAAAAGTGATCATGGGAGAGAATTTATCTGCCATTTTCCAAAAGAGACTCCCACCAAAGTGCAAAGACCCTGGAATGTTCGTGATTCCGTGCAAAATAGGTAACTGTCGAATTGAACGTGCAATGCTCGACTTAGGAGCTTCGATTAATTTCATGCCACGTTCAATTTTTCATTCTTTAAATTTGTGTCCACTTAAGAAAACAAGGGTCGTCATTCAACTAGCCGACCGAAGTACTTCGTATCCCGATGAGGTAATTGAGAATGCGCTAGTTGAAGTTGATGAACTCGTGTTTCCCGCTGATTTCTATGTGGTGGACATGCAAGGCGATCCATCAACGTCCACACCGATCTTGTTAGGAAGACCATTTTTAAATACTTTCCAAACCAAGATCGATGTCCGTGAGGGCACCCTCACGATGGAATTTGATGAACAAATTGTCAATTTCAATATCTTTGATCCAATGCGTTTTCTGGAAGATGTTCATTTTGCATTTTCCATTGATGTTGTTGACCCTCTCGTGGAAGAGTTGTTTGAGTTGTCATGTAGGGACCCAATGGAAGTTGCACTTACTACTCAGTTGAAGAAAGGTATAGAGGAGGTTTGGGAGACCAATGAGGAATTTTTGGAAACAGTGGCACAAATGGGTGCACCAAAGTCATTCCCACCAAATTATGCACAGAAGTTCATCTCTCTCCCGGAATCACAAGAAAAAGTTCTACCTTTTACAATCAAGGCACCTGTTCTTGGGCTTAAGGCCCTTCCTCCCCACCTTAAGTATGCATACCTTGGGGAGTAAAGACACACCAGGAGAAGAGGAGCACGTGGAAGACCCACCACTGAACTAAGCGAGGTCCGTCGAGCCAAAGACGTTAAACAAAGGCGCTTGTCGGGAGGCATCCCGACGGTATCTTTCATTTTTTGCATTTTTCAAATTCCTAGTTAGTTACTTAATAAATGCCTTGTGGCATATTTGATGTATTTGTTGAGAAATGTGCAGGTATAAATTAGAATAATCGAGAGATAGCATGAAGTGGGGGTGAAGGGGACCAAAATGAAGGAAAAGTGCAGGGGAGGCCATCTTGGCCGAGATACACGAGGAATCTCGGCCGAGACGTCATGCAGGCGAAACAGGGCAATTCCCTGGAAGCACATCTCGGCCGAGAAATATGAAGCATCTCGGCGAGATTTAAGAGAGCCCATACTGGCCAAAATCTCTGGAATGATATCTCGGCCGAGACACACATGCATCTCGGTCGAGACCCACTGTGAGCCAATCGCTGTCTTTTGTTTATTTTAGTTATGTTGATATTGTCTTTATTAAATTTTGATACCTTGCATATTTTAGGAGTATGATTATTTTTGTTAAATTAGTTAGTTAGTTGGTTAATAATTGCTTAATTTCGACGAACACCGACTTGTACTCCTCTTTTTCCACAAACTCAGTTTGCAACTAAGTTTGGGGAGGGGGTGGGATTCGTACAAGTTGACAGCTTGAGAAAGCAATTGGATTAGTTTAGGAAGGAAAATTGTGGCGTTGATTAATGATGAAAACTTTTTTTTTTTCGAACAAATATTTTTGAAAGAAGCACATGGTAGAGCATGATAGGATTTTTGAAACAAAATTAAACATACACTCAAAACTTTTGATCAAGTTTGCAACCAAGTGAGTCTTTGAGCCTAATGCGTATTCCCATTTTTGGAGTGAAATTAAATTTCCTTTCGGTGCGAAAATTCTTTGAATGTATGAAATTTCCTCTAGAACTTGCTCTAATTCTTTACCTTTGAATAAGTCGGTATGTGTGGTGACAATGAAAATGATTTTAGGCATTTCTTGGTTTAAGCCCTTTTCAAAAGCTGAAAACAATTCCTTTTGACAAAAAATGTACAAATTTCCCTAGTTACCCCTTTGAGCTTTGGCCTTTTTATTTGATACCCAACACTACAAGCAAATTCACCTTTCATTTAGCCTTTGAAACCCAAACGGACTATTGAGTATGAGGGAGGCGGTTGGAAGGTAGTTAGTTTGGAAATTGGGATTGAATTTGGGTAAACTAGTGGAAAACGAAGAAGGATGAAAGAAAAAACGCAAAATAGGCTATAATCGAGAATATTAACCTCTCCAATAAAAAAAAACGAAAGAAAGAGGAAGTGTTTATACCATTCTCTTGGAGAGGTTAATGAAAATCCCATCATTTTTTTATTACAATCCCTTGTTTAGAAAACTCTTAAGAAGCATAATTATTGAGAGGATTGATACATACGGGATATGTAGGTAGGAATAAGGTGAAGAAGTCGAATCTTAAGTTCGACTTGATTGAGAATTAAAAGAGTGAGATTGAGTGACCATTGTTTGAGGTGTAGATGGGTAGTGCACGACTCATTTAGTCCGTTTTATAGTCACTTTTACCTAAATTTTGCCCCACCTTACCCCTAGCCAACATTACAACCCATATAAAGACCTAATTGATTCATTGTCACACATGTGAAGTACTATTTCAGGTTTTGATGATTGGCAAGCCTATGGCAGGTATTGTGTGCATTTCAATGTGAGTGTAAACACTACCCTTTTTAATGCACTCAAGAGTGAGAGAGAGATACACTCACTCGGTGAGGATCTTAAGTTGGGAGTGTTATGTCTTGAGAGTAGCGGATCTAGTCTATCACATATACTCACTTTTATCATGATCGCTTATTCTTTTTCATGAAAATTCTCTGAAATCAAATGCCACTAAACTCTGCCCTAAACATGTGTCCTTTTGTCTTTCTCTTTATTGTTTGGGACGAACAAGTTCTAAGTTTGAGGAGATTTGGTACACATGTCCCGTGCACGCACTTTAGGGCATTTTTAGTGTCATTTTAGTGTCAATAATGCGCATAATCATGTGTATTTAGTGCTTTTGTATTCTCATGGGCAAAATAATGTGTTTGTGTTATTTTTGTGTTAAGACAAGTGCAAAAGGATCGAAAAAGAATATCAAACGATCGCGGAGTCGAGGGATCGATCGAAGAAACAAGGGACAGGGCTGAGGGGTCGATCTCGGCCGAGACAGAGCACAATCTCGGCCGAGATACCTGTCCAGGGAAATCCTGGAGTTTTGAGAAATTGAAGATCTCGGCCAAGACGGGCGGCCGAGATAGCTCTCCAGGGAAAATCAGAGATTTAAAGAGATGAAGATCTCGGCCGGGATGAAATCCAATCTCGGCCGAGATAACCCAAACCCTAAAAATCCCCTTTTCACGTCTCGACCGAGATGCAACCCAATCTCGGCCGAGATTATCCCTCGGTTTACAAAGTGAAAAGCCCTTTTTCACGTCTCAGCCGAGACACAAGATTCCTTGCCCTGTTTTAAATTTCTGAACGCGATTTTGCCTTAAATTGAAGTAACAACTCTTCCCCTATATATATATCCTCCCTTTCGAAATTAACCTACTTTGGGACATGGAATAACACACTTTCCATCCATTTTTGAGCCACCAAAGCCACCAAGGAATGAAGATTGGGCAAGAGATTGAAGGATCATCTTCTCCAATTAACATCTTTGGTTTCATCCATCTTAGCATCATGTTTCTTTACTTTTCTACTTATTTTTTGTTTACTTTAGCTTCCATGGGTGAGTAGCACCCTTATTTCTACCCTTGATCAAATGTAAAACTTTGAGTGACAATGTTTACATGATTATTGCTAGTTGATGTTACCATCTGATTGCAATTTCAAGTGTTCTACACTATTTACTGTTATTTACTCATATTTGTATGCTTTTTCTTGGCTTGATCAACCTCTAGGAAGTGTATGAATGTGTTGCTAGAATTGGAAATTACTATCCGTAATTGTAGGATTTTCGATTCCCTAGTAGCAAACAACGAGTGGTTTCGTTGGTGATAGCATAAAGTTCGACCTCTAAACCCGAGCTTTCGAAGTTTATGTCAAATCTGTTTCATTATCTTGGAGCTTTTATCTTTTATTGTCAAATTGAAGAGAGCTTATTCGACATTTTGGTTTAATTGGATATGGTTAGTCGAAGAGCTTATTTCGATTAGCCATAATTATGAGATAATACGGTTGCTAGAGCTTGTTAGTAGTCGTGAAATAGGGACTTGAAATGCTTTCTATTGGGTATCAACAATAGTTGTGTAATTCGTTGGAACCAAATGGATACTCGATCAAGGGTAGATACTTTAATCATATTTAAAAAATCTAAAAATCGATTTATCTATCTTGCTATCTTTTGTTAATTGAATCTTAGTTTAGTTGATCATAGCTAAATAGTGGTTCCTAGCTTGACAAACAAACCCCCCTCCCCCCAACCTTTATTGCTTTCATTGTTCGAGTTTATTCTTGTTTGAATTATACAATTGCTTGACATATTAAGACAATATTGTTCAACCATTCCTCGTGGGATCGACCCCTACTTATCGCTCTACTAGTTAGAGTTTTAGGTTAAGGCTTAGTATAAATATATATATATATATATATTTATACTTAATTTAATTTGGTAAGCGATACACGACTAAATCACGCCTACCAGTTCGCCCGAATATACGGTGCCTATGTTGATTTTACTCCAGGGGGTACCACACATTTTTTATGCTATGAATTAGATTTTATGTGATATATGTCATGCTATGATGAGTTACATAAAGCCTTTTTAGCTTATGCAATCATGACGTTACCCCACGAGGTGCTTTGCAAGCACTCACCCCACCATTTTCAGATTATTTTGTAAGTCAAAGGACTTACGCAAAGATTTGGAGTTTGAAGTGAAAAAATGATGATGGATGTGTGGAGCCCTGATTCGTTAAGGTTTAGTCTATATTACTTAGTTTCAAGGTCTTATTATAATTTTAGATAGTTACTTTATTTTTATTACCAATCTCTTTTGTGAGTGAAAATTATGTCCTTGTCATAACTCTAGGCCTATTCATTAATATGTATTTCAAAAAGATTTTGGCTTGGTTATTTAAAGTTGATTGCTTTTGTTGTGCTAAAGGTCTTTTGGCTAGTCCGTATCTTGACATTATTTTACCTACATATCTTTTTAACATAAGTGATGGGCTAATTCATAGGTCATTTTATATCTATTTTCAAAAAATTATAACACCTTAAGTTTAAGGCATTTTAACGACAATTGTATTGTATTTTAGAAGAACAGGGCATTATAAACATGTTCAAAAATAATAAATATATCTATATATATATATATATAAGAAAAATGGAGGGTATTAATGTCATTTTAATTTTCCTTCCAAAAGATTTAGACTATAATTGGTAATTTTTTCTTATTTTTGATAAGTTCGTAACTCTCTTTTATTTTTCTTAAATACAAATAACTTTTTGATTTTTAATCTGATTTTTATGCATAATATACCAAATTATTCATCTTTTTACGATCTTCGATTTGACATCAATATCACATATATATTTGATTCAAATAAACAAATTGTTTGTTAGTTAGTTATTTGTGCTAAAATTGATGTTTATTGTGGATTGGATTGTAATATTTTGGTTTTAGTTGCAACTAAAATTAGTAAAATAATTTCTTTATAAAAAATATGTGTATTTTTTTAAATACAACTAATCAATTTATTTTATTTGACATGAATTTTTAAATATTTCTATTTATTTAAGTCATGCAGGGAGAAAATATATTGGTTAAATAATGAAAATACTACTCTATTAAATCAAAGGCAAAAAAATCAATATCTATTTTATAATCAACTTATTAAATCATCAAATCTGCTAAAATATATAATTTTATCACGAAAGTACAGAAGTTTTGAGCATATATATAATTATGTATTAAAATAATTATTGAAATTATTTTTAGTTACCTATTTATATTTTTAATAATGTGTAATTTGTTGAAATTACTCTTTTAAGGAAATTTATTCGTTGCAGCCTAAATTATGACATTTGTTACATTTGGCAATCTTTTTAATTTTTTACTTTTATTAAAACTTCAATTATATATTTTTACACTTTATAAGCAAAATGATACTTTGTCGCACTAATCAACGTCAACTGCCTTTTTTACTCTTAACAATCTAAATAACTTTGTTCGCGTTGATCAATTTTTATCTTCAAATAAATAAATTATTTATAAGATTAAATAATTTACAAAACCAAATAAAATACGGAATTATTCAAATATTTTAAAGAACTCAGACTTTAATTTGTTATTCGAATCATTAAATAAATTTTGAATTTTGTTTTGTTAAAATAAGATTTATTAAATAAAATTATTTAAGTATATCTGAAAGCACCAAATGAAATGTTAAAAGTTGCAAATGAAAATCCAACATTATAAAGAGAAAATTAAATATTTGTAATTAGAACTTGAAAGTTTATTTAGATAAATTAAAAAATAAATATAAAATAAAAGCAGGGACATAAAAAAAAATATTAAACTTTACATTACATATGAAATATCCAAATAAAATATCACCATTCCTTTTATTTATATTTTATGGTTATTTTTAATTATTTTATAGTTAGAATGTAAAAAATATGTTATAAATTAAAAAAATCTATATATGTATTATTATATATAAGCGACAAGAGTGATAATTCTGTAAGTAACACTTGTCAGCCTAAAAGTTTAGACTGTAATTGATAAATTGCTGTCACATTTGGTAAGAATCAAAATTTATTTTACTTTCTAAAGTTGCAAATATCTTTTTTTCTTTTTTCATTTCTTATCTATTTTTTATGTATACTACATCAGTTAATCATATTTTGACGATGTTTGATTTGACATCCATATGATATATATAATAATAAGATATTTTATTTAAAATATTATATTATTTGTTCGTTTATTTTTTGAGTAAGATTACCGTGTTTATTGTGGATTGTACAACAAATATAGCATTGGTGCAGAATACAATTAAAAATATTCAAATAATTCTCTTTTACAAATTATTTTACTTGATTATTTCATTAAAACTACAACTAATCAGTGTGTTTTTATCTGACATGAATTGTCTCAAGTTTTTTACATTTATTACATTGAGAGAGAAATCAATGTATATATAATTGAACGCATACTTTGTCGAATTAAAAGCGATAGTTAATATTTGATTTATAATCAGCTGTTAAATTATTAAATTTGCTAATGTTTATTTGACATAATAATTATATTTGTTGATAAATCATAAAACTATGACTTTCGCTCCTATATATAATTTTATATATGAAATTAATCTTAGAATCTTTTTATTACTTTTTTTATATTTTAGATATATTAATATTATTTTTCTATAAATAATTACACTTTACAACCTATACTATGATATTATACAAGTTGTCTCTAAACTTCTTTTAAATAAGCAAAATTAACCAACTTGAACTATATATTTTTTGGACTTTGCAACCTAAACAATACTTGGTCACATTAACCAATCTCAACTCTATTTTTTTTCACATTTTGCAACCTAAGCAAATTTTTTTACATTAACCAATGTATATCTTTAAATGAATCTACTATTTACAACATAAATGTAGAATTTAATTGAAAGTTTTCAACATATATATGGAAGTATTAAGAAATATTGGAGCACTCATATGTTTTATTTTGTTATTCCACCTATTGAAAAAAAAAATGTTTTATCTTGTTATTCCTACTATTGAATAATTTTGGAATTTTATTTTGTTAATGTGTTATTCTTTGTATATTGGAAATACCAAGTAAAGTACTAAAACTTGCGAATATGATTTTTAAAAGTAAATAGTTATAGTTAGAATTTAGAACTTTATTTAGATAAATTTAAATATTTAAAGTAAATGAAAAACAAATTTCTTATAACATTATCAAGTTTATTTATTTAATAATATGAGTTGATAATTAAATATTTATGTTTGTTTTAATATTCATAATTAATTAAGTTATTATGCATATAGGTGAAGAACGTTGCAGAAACACTAAAGGTGTGTTTAGATTTCAAAGATAAGAAATGATCATTTTGAAAAAGATTTTTTATATTTCATATTTATCTTAATGTTAATCTATAATATATATATATATATATATATATACCTATATATAAAGTAAGTTATATTAAATTCATATATGACGTGCAAGTAACTTATATTTTCATTACTTATAATTCTATTTATGTTTTATCCTACATTATAAAAAATTATATTTTTTATTAGGATAAACGATCACATATTTAAATATTAGATTATAGCATATTTAGTTTTATTAAAATCATTACTTTTTAAATAAGCTTCCGTGCATTGCGCAGGAATATTACTAGTAGAAATAAAGGCAGAGTACTACAGCCACCGATTGAAGACGAAGGAAAAATCTCTTTTTTTTTCTTCAGTTCTCCAGCTATAGAAACTGCTCTAAACTCTATGAAAATGCTAATAAACTATGATAAAGTACTACTTAAAGACTTCTAAAGTATGATGTTTGACAAATACTAAGTCTATGTATTTACAGGAGTATAGAAAAATAGGTTAAAGTGGGATAAAATCGGATAAAGCTATCCACATGCTTCTGACCATCAATTGACACGACATTTTGCACGACCGAATTGGTTAAATACTCAAGCAAATGATCTTCATCTAGACATGTTTCATCCATTGTTGCAGGATGGACGACCGAGTAGATGGACTACTCGGTCAAGTAAATGTTGCTAATCTGGAACTATTTTACGCCTGTGAAGCATACAAGCCCGAGTAAGTGATCAACTAGATTGAGCAAATGCTCCTCGTTTTTCTTCACTTTTTAAGCTCGTTATTTTACGTTTCTCCATCTCTATCATGTGTCTATCCAAAGTGTCTTTTGAGCTTATTTTTTTGTTTCCTTCCTTCCAACATTCCTTTTTACCCATTTGTCTTGCATTTCAATATTAACTCCAAACAAGCGATGTTGAAATTCGCCAAACATATAAAAACATGGGCTAGGAAGTACTAATTCACGCATTTTTGCACTGTTTTAACTATGAATATGTGCCTAAAATCACTTAAAATATGGAGTGATCATTAATCCTTCAAACTTAACTATCGTGTGTCACAAAAACTAGAATAAACACATCTTTTATTATGGCTCAATGTCAACGAATATTGCGTCGGTCTTGATTTTACAAAATAAATTTACTGACAAACACACTTTAACTACTCTTAAGAGCTAAATCCCTCTAAACAATTGATGCACTATTTCTAACCCCTAATGTTACCGCAACTGTACGGTGCTAGAGTAGCTAACGGCAAACAAGGTTGATCCCACAAAGACTGTTCCTATGTTCAACTTAATACCCCGATTATAATAGTTCTACCCTATCTAGACTCTCGAATAATAAATTAGTTGATTAAATAACTAAAATAAATAGATATTTGAATAAAAGGCAACAAGTAATAACAAGAGATTCAAATAAGATAAGAAATGTATCCTAGGGCTTCGATTTCAATTACAATTTCATATGTTTGATTATTCTATTATTATACACTTTTCAACCGATTCTATTATTCTTAGGCGGCACTACTCTAGTTAACTCTCCTCTCGTACGATGTTAACGTGTAGATCAATTATGAATAATTATCTTCTCGGCTTAACTATCACATAAAAGACTCCAAAGGGCTCTTAAACCTGATACCTATGCAAGACCTCACCCCTCTCGGACAATTATTGGTGCCTACGCTATATGCTTATATTCCTATTAACAAGCCTTTCCTCTCGGACGTCGAATTGTTAAACAATTAGAACTAATAAATTGGCCAGATCAATCAATTCCTGAAATAAGAACAAAGCATATAGATAAACAATAAAACGAAGTCTAGAATATATAAAACAAAATGAAAACATAGTTAATATATAATCTACTCTCTAACCCTAGAACACAAAGGAATTAGTTACTCATGTCACAACCAAAATCCAACAATATTCATAGACAAACATTATTGAATAAGAAAAATAAACAAGAACAATAAAACCCGGAATCTTGGATCTTGATCTTCGTCACGTCGCATTCCTTGCTCTTCAAACCTAGCCTCCAATTGTTTCCACTTGTCAATGTTCATGAATTTTGGCCATGGGAGCCTCTATTTATAAGTTGTGAAAGATTGGGGTTGAAACGGACCAAAAATATGCCAAAATGCGTGAACCAACTAACCAATTCGACCGAGTCGATCCATGCTAAATTTTGCTTCGAACAACCGACTCAACCAAGTTGGTTCTGCCTTTTTTTTTCCTCCAACTTCAATGCTATATTTGGAGGTCTTTCGGTCATAATTTAGCTTTGCTTTATATGGAAAAGTTGTAGCCATTTGACTTAGCTTTCTAATGCCAGTGATTTTACCTTATTTGAACATGTAGAACTCAAGTTATGAACACATCACTGAAGGTGTTTCAGACTGGAATTCTGCATTTTTACATCTTTTTGCCGTTTTACCTCATCTTTTGCTCGTTTCTTCTTCAAACTTCGTCCTAATGGACTTTTAAGCCTAAAATAGTATCCTTTAACTACAAACACAAGCAAACACGTTATTCGGCTCAATATAATTAATATAAGCATATAACAACCGAATATGTATGCAAATGCTACCAAATTGACTCTACAAATCGGCCTAAATGCATGCATACATGGTATCGCGCGTCGAATATGCATAAAATTAATTATATCTCGTATTGTATTAATGATACTAGCCTCATTAACTACCGTACTAAGTAGAGTGGCAAACAAGGGTCGATCCCACGAGGAACGGTCGAACAATTTTGCTTTATATATTAAACTATTATGATCAAGCTATATAATATAAAAAATCCAGAAAAACAAAAAAGAAGTTGGGGGAGGGGGTGTATTATGATCAACAAACAACCTACTAGTAAAAAAAAAAAAGCAACTAAATGAAATTGAAAGCATTTAATACTAGAATTCAAGTAAGCAAATAATCAAAGACACTCTAGAATACATTTTGTTTTTTTGTATTTGGTTTTCAAGTAATAAAGACGATCAACCCTTGATCATGCTTCCTCTTGGTCTAGATAATTTATGCAACTATTGTTAATGCAAGATTAATTGTGATTCAAGCCCTTATCTCAAGACTGTTAACAAGCTCTAATAGCCTTGTTATCTCTTAATCTTATTTAATAAAAATAATCTCTTCAACTAACTCTATTCGATTTAATCGAATCCCCAAACAAGCTCTTTTAGATTCAATAATCAAATGCATAATGCACCAAGACACCGAGATAAATACGACATAAAACTCGCAAGCTCGGTTCTAGTGGTCGAACTTTATGTTATCACCAATGAATATTCACTGTTTGCTACATATGAGTCGAAAGCACTACGATTGCGGATAGCAACCCCGACTACAACAACACATTCATAAATCTCCTAAAGGGTGATCAATCCAATAATCAATTCGTAAATGTGACTCAATAACAACAAATAACATAAAACACTTAAATACACAATCCAATCGGTAATATTAACCGCAATAATCGCATAAATATCTTTAAATCAAGGTTCCACATTGACCAAGGGTCAATTAAATGGCGCTAGCCACCCATTACACCTAATACAATCAGAATATAGATGTAAATACAAGAAAACATAATAAACTTAAAGATTGAACCAATAACTTGGGTTAAGGAGTGAAAAGCCTTCAATCTTCTTCCCAATTTTGTCCTTGAAGATGATGGCGGCTTAAAAGTGGCTAGAAATGTATTCTCGGATAGGTCTAATTCAAATTGGAAATTATATATGTAGAGGGGAAAGTGCTAGTTCAAAGTTGGGCAAAAACGTGTTTGGGCTTTTAAAACAGGGGGCCGCACCACGGTCGTTTCACAAATTGGCCGCAAGCGTGGCAAAAAATAAGGGTTTGGGCCCAATTTGGGGCCATGGCCGAGGTCTGGTTGGGCTAGATTTCACCCCATCTTCTGGATCCTTTGCCACGGCCATGGCCTGAATTTTGCCTCGGCCGAGGCGTTGAAGGCTGAATTTTGGCCATCTTCTGGATGATTTACCACGGCTGTGGCCTGATTTTTCTTCGGCCGAGGCATTGAAGGCTGAATTTTAGCCATCTTCTAGACGATTTACCATAGCCGTGGGTTTTGCCTCGGCCGTGGCTTGGGCCGCGGGTGTGGCTCAACCAACTCGGGCGAGGTCCCATTTCTTCCTTGTTCTCCTTTCCTCTTGAGTTCGAATCGTTAATTTGAGATCTTTGAAACCTGTTTTTCGGCCTTAATTCACCTGTTTTGACACGGAAACAAACTAAACACGACAAACTACTCAATAAGAAATAAACGCACGAAACACATGTGAATATGCACACAAAAGTCGTAAAAAGACACTTAAATTAACCTAAAAGTGCGTACACGATCGCGTGTACCAAATCCCCCTAAACTTAGACCTTTTTTCGTCCCGAATAAATAAAGAAAAAGAAGAAGGACACGTATTAGGACTAATTTAAGTGGCGAATTCAGTTTTTGACGAGGTTTTCAAAAGCAAGGCAATCATGATAAGATGAGCATATATGATATAGCAACTTCAACTACTTTTGAGACTTGAAAACTATCAACTAAAGATCCTCACCGGGTGAGTGTATCTCTTGATTCTCAAGTATATCAAGTGGGTAGTGTTTTTCGCTCATATTGAAATGCATGCAATGACTACCATATGCTTGCCAATCTTCTAAATTCGAATTTTTACTCGACACGTGTGACAACGAATAAAAAAGGTCTTATTTTTTGTTGTAATGGCTTGAGGTAAGGTGGGATAGATATGGGTACAAGTGATTAATTCTTGGACTAATTGAGTTAGCTACTCTCAATCACCCCTCAAACAACATTCACTCTTCCTCACTCTCTCACTTCCCTTGTAAACAAATCCCAAATTGATTTCTTCACCCTACTACAAACTGACAACCTAAATGCTTCTTTTTAAATTCTCCCTTGTATGTGTTTTCTTTTGAATTTTTTCGACTTTGAAAACATTAGTCAAAAATCATTTATGTTACTAGTCTCTCCCAATCAAAAGTAGTGAACTTAATATATACATCCGACTTTTTCTTCCCTTTCCTGATGTTCCATTTGTTTTTTTATTATTATTACTATTTACAAACTAGGGGATACTAGTTTCCCAAATTCTTTGCCTATTGTTTCAATTCTCTTCACCCTTTAATATTCCCAATAGTTTCCCCTTTTAATCCCAAATTACCCGACTACCTTACAACCGCCTCCCTCATACTCAAATAGTCCAGTCAAAGGCTAAATCGAAAGGTACTTGGTTTGTATAGTTGGGTTATCAAACGAAAAGCTAAAAACTCAAGGGGCTAGCTAGGGACAAAATTTCAATTTTTTGTGAAAAGGTTGTGACATTTTCAAGTTTACAAATAGGCTAAAAGTCAAGAATTTCCTAAGATCATTTTCTAAGTCACACAATGTATCGACTTATTCAAAATAGAGAATCAAGGCAAGTTCTAGAGACAATCACATGCAATCAATGAAAAACACACCGAAAGAAAGTATAAGTAACTCCGAAAATGGGAGTACAATTGAAGCTCAAAAACTCACAAGGCAATTTTTCTTGATCAAAAGGTTTGAATACAAGCTCAATTTCATCTCATTTGCCTATCATGCTCTACCATTTGCCATTTGTCAATTTTTTTGCAAAAATTCTCTTCATCATTAACTCTTCGTCAATTATCAATCCCCATCATTATCCACAGTCAAGACAAGATCGAGAGTGGCTAATACGTACACCTACCACCCCTTCCCCAAACTTGGTTGAAAAACCAAAGTTTGTGTGAAAGAAAGGGGTACGAATTGGTGCTCTACAAAAGGCAATCAATCAATCAACACTATCGACTGGTTCTTATTGACTCAAATAAACAATGCAAAAGACTAATCCGTGCAAAGATACCGAATCCAATCCAAGTCTAATCAATCCCAAAGGCAATAGAGTAGTATACGAAATAAGCTCGTGAGCGGCCAAGACGTCCCACTACCACCTCCTTCCCCAAACATGGCTGAAAACCAAGGTTTGCGGGAAACAAAGTGGTACGCCTTGGTGCTCCAACTCACAGTGACTTTTTGGGCGTCGTCACCCCACTTTGTGCTATTTCTTTGCATTTCGTGGCTTGGTCGGTTTCTTGTCATCGTAGTCCCTGAATACTAGAAGAAAATAATAAGACAAAATCTACAAACATGAAATGACCATAAACTAGGAAAATTTGAAAACAGAATAACGATAACTGTCGGGTTGCCTCCCGACAAGCACTTCTTTAAGGTCATTAGCTTGACCCTATCATCCTCTTGCTTGTCTAGGGGGCTCGAAGTAAAAGTTCTCGTCTGAGCCTTCATAGCCTTTCCCTTGAGCGAATCTCCAACGAGTCGCTTTTTCTTGATCCTTAGGATTTCCATTCCACTATTTCCCATATGTTCTCCATCTTCCGTCTTTCATTTGGCTTCCTTCCCTCCTTACAAAAAGGTTTCTCAACAAGAACAAAGTGTTTAAGCATAGACAATAGAAATATGACAATTCTAGCCAATATGCTTAAGCTCTCATGATACCCTTTCGCAATGGAGGGTGTTTCAAATTTTACCACAAGATTTTCTTTCCAATTTGAAAGAATTTTTAAAACAATGCCATTTTTTAATAAAGTCAAGTTAGTTGGTGAGGACGAAATTTCCCTTCCAACAAAATCATGATGGACAATTTCTAAAAATTCTTTCATGACATCTTGTGGTAAATATGAAGAAGCGGGAATGTAATTCAAATGCCTCAAAGACAAGTTGTCAAGTCTAGGGGTTCCACATTTTCTTTAAAAAAAATTGTCACTCTCAAACGGGGTTGGTTCCCCCACAAACTTGAAAATCAACAAGGGTGGAGGGTGTTTCATCGAAGACTTTTTGGAAATGGGGAAAACTCAAGATTTGAAAATTTTCCCAAAAGATGACATCATCCTTTTCTAAAGTAAAACCGACGGACTCACTCAAATCAATGCTCAATTCATCAAGATTGCTCTTAGTTTGAAAATCCTCCCAAAATAAGACGTCATCCTTTTCTAAAGTACAACTGAAGGGTTCACCTAAATCAACGAATGCATCAAGGGAAAATTTTTCATTTGGATGTTTGCAAGAAAAGGCATTCACCAAGAAGTCATCAAAGCAAACATATTCCACATTCTAAGCTATGTCAAAACCTTCACTAAGACCACGTTCGTCGTCGTTAACCTCACTTTCAAATTCATCAACCACATCAAACATTTTTTTAGATTCGAGTTCTACCTCTTGAATGTTTGGGTCTTCTTTGGTGAGTGCTTTGCACATTTCTCGGAGTTCATCTTTGGGTGGAGATTCATCATCCAACCTAGGTGTTCTTGTCTTTCTAACCTGTTTACCACGGTAACCAAATGACTAATTTGAGTCTGAAGACTCCTTATTCTCGACTGTGTATCATCCTGAAATTGCAGAGTATTAAAAGCTGAGATTTTTATCATATTTTCCAACGACATATTGTGTTTAACACTAAAAACAACACCATTCTAACACCGTTCCCTGGCAACGGCGCCAAAATTTGGTAACGCGAGTCGAATACGCGTACCAAATTAACTATATCTCGTATTGTATTAACGATACTAGCCTCACTAACTACCCTACTAAGTAGGGTGGCAAGCAAGGGTCAACCCCACAAGGAACGGTCGAACAGTTTTGCTTTATGTATTAAACTATTATGATCAAGTAATATAATATAAAAAGCTAGAAAAATAATAAAGAAGTGGGGGAGTTTGATGATCAACTAACAACCTACTAGTAACAAATAAAAGCAATTAAATGGAATTGAAAGCATTTAGTATTAGAATTCAAGTAAGCAAATAATCAAAGACACTAGAATAGATTTTTTTCGGTTTTTGGTTTTCAAGTAATAAAGACGATCAACCCTTGATCATGCTTCCCCTTGGTCTAGATAATTTATGCAACTATTGTTAATGCCCGATTAATTGTGATTCAAGCCCTTATCTCAAGACTATTAACAAGCTCTAATAGCCTTGTTATCTCTTAATCTTAGTTAGTTCGACTAACCCTATTCGATTTAATCGAATCCTCGAACAAGCTCTCTTAGATTCAATAATCAAATGCATTAGGCTCCAAGACAACGAGATAAATACGACATAAAACTCGCAAGCTCGGTTCTAGTGGTCGAACTTTATGTTATCACCAATGAACATTCATTGTTTGCTACAAATGAGTTGGAAGCACTACGATTACGGATAGCAACCCCGACTACTACAACACATTCATAAATCTCCTAAAAGGTGATCAATCCAATAATCAATCCAATCGGTAATATTAACCGCAATAATCACATAAATGTCTTCAACTTAAGGTTCCACATTGATCAAGGGTGAATTAAAGGGTGTTAGCCTAATACAATCAGAATATATATGTAAATACAAGAAAACACAATAAACTTAAAGATTGAACCAAAAACTTGGGTTGACGAGTGAAAAGCCTTCAATCTTCTTCGCAATTCTGTCCTTGAGGATGATGGTGGTTGAAAAGTGGCTGGAAATGTGTTCTCAGATAGATCTAATTCGAATTGGAAGTTATATATATAGAGGGAAAGTGCTAGTTCAAAGTTGGGCAAAACCGTGTTTGGGCTTTTAAAACAGGGGGCCGTGACGTGGTCGTTGCACACAATTGGCCGCGGGCGTGGTGAAAAATAAGGGTTTTGGCCCAATTTGGTGCCATGGCCGAGGTCTTCAGCTGCCACGGCCGAGGTCTGGTTGGGCTGGATTTCACCCCATCTTCTGGATCCTTTGCCACAGCCATGGCCTGAATTTAACCTCGGCCGAGGCGTTGAAAGCTGAATTTGGCCATCTTCGGGATGATTTACCATAGTCGTGGCCTGAATTTGCCTCGGCTGAGGCATTGAAGGCTGAATTTTGGCCATCTACTAGACGATTTACCATGGTCGTGGACTTGTCTGCCTCGGCCGTGGCTTGGGCTGCGAGCGTGGCTCAACCAACTAGGGCGAGGTCCCGTTTCTTCCTTGTTCTCCTTTCCTCTTGAGTTCGATTCGTCAATTTGAGATGTTTGAAACCTGTTTTATGGCCTCAGTTCACCTGTTTTGACACAGAAACAAACTAAACACGTCAAACTGCCCAATAAGAAATAAATGCACAAAACACATGTGAATATGCACACTAAAGCCGTAAAAAGACACTAAAAGTGTGTGCATGCCCACGTGTACCAATACACGACGTGTATCAACAATAATCCTCACTAGGTGTGTGTATCACTCTTCACTCAGGTGTATAGAATGGGACATATTCACTCAGAGAGTTGTATCATGCATAAAGCCTATCATATGCTTGCATGTTGTCTTACCCTTCACAATTTTATTTTTTCCAGCTTGACCAAAAAAAAAAAAAAAAAGTCTTTTGTTTGGTTGTAATGTGGGTTTTTTGGTAACTGTGGGATATCATATGAATATAGTGACTTTCCTTGGACTAATTGAGTTGACCACTCTCAACTATTCTCAGCACACTCACATCTCCTTACTATACGTCTTTGAGTAAGGTTAAGTAATTATAGTTCTCTTCACCCTTTGAAAACTACACTCACCAAATATTGTGACTACTCTTGTTAGTCAAATTTTACTAACCATTTTGTAATTAATATCCTTACGAGACTTTTTTGATTGACTTAGTTTTTTTTTGGTCGAAAACACAGTGTAGGGAGCATATTTGTAATGTTTTATACCCCTAGCTTCACAACAATTTTCATTTTCCTTTTTTTGTAAGACAACTAAAATTATCTAGTATATATTCTACTCTTTCTATATACATAAAATGTCAAAACTTTTATAACCACGAAATCTATCTCTAATCACTCATTGCCTCTATGACTCACTTTTATCCCCTCTCTCCTTTATTAGAATAGTCCAAGTTATCGGAAAAAGACTTAAATAGGATATGAGCTTGAATTAAAGCTATCAAGAAAAAACTAAGTCTGAAAATAGCTAACTAGGTATAAATATTACTTTTGGTACATAAAATTTGGCTAAAGTAGGCTAGAATATTTTTCAAAGAACACCTAAGATCATTTCCAAACTTATATACATAAGATAATTTAGAACAGACGCAAGACAAGTTCTAGAAATACAATATGACATGATCAACAAAAAAAACAAGTATTACTCCAAAAATTTGAAATATCAATTGTGGCTCAAATCTCACGATTTTTTTACCATTACTTAAAGAAATTAGCTTACTTTTGTATCCATATATTTATCTATGTCCTACCATGTGTATCTAATTTTTTTATTTAAGATTTGGCTCATCACGAACTTGTCACCATGATCCTTATTATGCTGGTGGAGTTACTAGCTTAATGCCTCTTCGACTCTCTTATCCTAATAAAATTAACGTGCAAACAATAAAATAAACTTGAAAATGCAATCTACATGTAATAATGCAATACGAATTAAAAAATTTACTAACTATTACAGGCCTCCAAATTTTAAATAACATAAATTTTAATAATTTAAACTATTATATTACAAGCCAAATAACAAATTTGCAGAAATTACACCTAATAGAAAAATAAAAAAACAAATAAAACAAGAAAAGTGACAAAAAGAAAAATAAAACTTCCTACAAGTGTACCACTCTATCTCCCTCCCCCAAACTTATTTTGTGAACAAATTTATGGAGACGAGCGGTACACTATGGGTGGAATTACTGAGCAAAAGAAAAATAAGCTATGGTTGATGAGGAGGATGTTGGGCATGTCTCGTGCATCACTTCCTTAACATCAATCTTTCTACTGGCCACTGGAAGCTATTTGTTGCCATCTTCTCTAAGATTGTGATGGCATCAATCATCGATTTAGCCAGTAATGCACCTCTGGACGAGGCATCTACGATCATCTTGGTGTGTTCATAAAGTGCGTTATTTTTGCTGATCTTCAAGGAAGTCATGTTGTGGACACATTCGGATGAGTCCTCAAAATTTTTCCCATGCCTCGTAGAGAGACTCTTCATCTTGCTCGCGAAACTGAGTAGTTTCACTTTTTAACTTCAACTCTTGCTTGGCGGGAAATATTTGAATAATTTTTTTAGGCATAAGTCGAGCTAACTGTTGATGTTCATCTCGATTTTATAACAAATCTCTAAAAAATGACCTAGATGGCCATTCGGATCCTCTGCAGCTTTCTCTCCAAAATGGTTCTGCTGAACCAAGAGATTAAGACTGGCTTAGTTCAAATGTGTTGGCCTGAACAGCTGGGCTGTTTATCCCTCCGAAGTTTCTATTTACCACTGGCATGAACAAGTCCCTTATAGGTGATTGGACTTACTCCTATGATCTTCTTAAAGCTCCTCTTGTCTGTTCTGGTTATTTTTCATCGGAAATAATTCCCATCGAGTCTGACAAGAATACCTTTTTGTGCACGTTTCTATCTCGAGGTCTATAAACATGATTTTCCCTACATTAGACCTTGTTTTCATGTAACGCACACAAAAACCCTAAGAATAGTTGCAAGTCAAAGCAGAGAAATTTAGCACAAGACTTTTTTTCAAAAATTTAAAAATTGATTTTTATTTTTATTTTTTTAATTTGATAATTTTAATAAAAGAAATAAAAATAGAAAATTAAAAACAAATAAATGTCTAGACTTCTTACGACTAATACCCGCAATTTCTAATTAGCACTTAAAAACTAGTCCCCGATAATGGTGCCAAAAACTTGGTCCCTCTAATTTTCTTCCAGTTATGCCACAAGTGTCCTATGTAGTAGCAGATAGTGGCAAGCACGGTCCCTTACAAGGACCAATATAGATGACCTAACCAAATTACTGTAGTGTTAATTAAAATATTTGGGAAGATCGAATAGCAGATTGATTGGTTTTACTACCCTACTTACTAATGTCTAAACCTTAAACACTAATAAGAACATAACAAATTAGATAACTAATGTCAAATAAACAAGTACGCAAATAACGAGACTCAAATAATAATAAAGGTTGTCTTAGGATGTACGATTTTAGAATCAATTACCATGCGACCATAGACAATTGCTCATATAAACACGTGTGTGTACATATATATATATATGTATGTGTGTGTGTGTGTGTGTGTGTTTGTGTCCTTAATTCACAAGTTAATATTGTTATGAGACTTTGCGATTATGCATCTTAAACCCCCTTTTCAGAGCGCCTACGGTGTGGATTATAGACAATAGACCAACCTCCCGGAAGAAGTATTTGTAACTCCTAAAAGTGCCTAGAAAATACCCCCATAATATACTCTTAGCCTTCCGGTGTCTCTGATGTATTGTGTTATGTGTTGTTTGACTCTCAATACCCTCACCTTCCGGTATCTTGGGTATGTGACTCCTAAGTGCTAGACTAGGTGGTCAGGCTAACCTAACAACGTCAATTACACAACACACCAAATAGCAATAGAAACATGCAATCATGGATAATACATAAATATTAACATTGTAATTGAAACTTACTTTCTAAACCCTAATTTATAAACAAACTACTTCATGGACATATTAATGAAAACAACAAATTTCATAAATAAAAACATGTTAAAAAAAAAAAAAACATAAAGGTAGAGTACTATAGTACCGATTGAAGACGATGGAAGAATCTCGTACTCCTTCTTCGGTTCTCTAACCATCAAAACTGCTCTAAACTATATGAAAAATCGACAAACTATGAAAAAAATTATGACTAAAGACTTCTAAAGTATGATGGTTGACAAATACTAAATCTATCTATTTATAGGAATACATAACAATAGGTTAAAGTGGTGATCAAATCGGATAAAGCCTTTAGCACTAGTCTAGCCGCCAATTGAAACGACATTTTGCACGATCGAGTTGGTTAAATACTAGGTTGAGCAAATGCTGCTCATTTGGACCTATTTTGTGCCTATGAAGCTTGCACGACGCACGACCGAGTAACTGATCAACTCGGTCGAGCAAATGTTGCTCGTTTTTCTTCACTTATTAAGCTCGTCTTTTGGGCTTCTCTAGCTCCATCTTGGGTCTATCAAGTCTCTTTTGAGGCCAATTCTTTATTTCCTTCTATCCAAGTCTTCCTTTTATCCATCCGGTCTTACAATTTCCTCATTAACTCCCACAAGATCTGTTTTGTACTAAAACTACTACAAAACCAAGAACAATGAAATCAACCAAACATATAAAAACATGAGTTAGAAAGTATTAATTCACACATTTTTAACTATAAATATGTGCCTAAAAATCACATAAAATATAGAGTGATCAAACTTATACTATGAGAGTTTGCATGTGCTGCAATCTAAACTCTTTAAAACAAATTTTGAATTTGTATTTATTAGTATATTGTAATAAGTTGTGTGATGTTTAGATATTTGTGCTTGTTTGGATATTTATAATAATTAAGTTATTTTTGGGTTCGCACAAGTCAAGAAGATACAACACAAGAAATTTGTGTTTGAGTTCAAAAAATATATGAAGATCATTTAAGTCATTTATTTATATAAAGTAAGTTATATTAAATCCATATATCACATGAAAAAAACCGATATTCATATTACTTATAATCTTTCTATACTTAATCCTAAATTTTCAAATATTTCTTTTATTATGATACAAAAGTCACCATTTTAATTATTATATTTTATAATAGTTTGTTTAATTAAATCACTATTCTTTAAATAAACTTTCGTGTATCACCAAAGAGTAGTACTAGTAATAACAGAACCACGAATTAAATTGTAATTTTAAAAAATATATCATTAAATTATGAAAAAGGGTAAGAGTTATGCAACCATTGAATATTTTTTTACGAAAAAAAGTCATAAAATGTTCCTTTTTATTTTTCTTGTTATTGGTGAAGTGAAGAAAGATGAAAGGAAACTACAATTTTAGTTCCGTATATTTTGGCCAGTTGTATTTTGGTTCCCTTCGATTATCCTTTTGTAATATTATTCCCTGGAATTTTTATCTTTTCACGATCTAAGGATTTTTTTTATTGAATTTCTTGGTCATCTATGAAAACTGCACTTGCATAATATTTGAGCATCTTCGTCCATTTATGGCAACACCTAGACGCTTTACATTATTTTTTAAAATATAAATAGCAGAAAAAATAAAAACTTCTTTTTATAACAATTTTTCTACCCACCACCCCCACGGGCCCCACCCTCATCCACCCGCAACCCCCATCCTCTCTCCCTATAAGTTATGTTTAGGTTACAACAACCCCAACGCACTATTAGCGTTTTTGCACATAAACCACTATTTTTTTTTTATTCTTTTTTATGGCACCAATACATATAAAGGTAGATAAACTACCAACCTTATTTTCCGATTATTTTTCGCCAGTACTCCGCACGTGACTTGCGCGTTACAAATGCTTAAGGATTTTTTTTTACCAAACAGACTTTTTACTATGCCAAAGGTGTAAAATTCCTTCACATCTTTCTTTTCCCCAACAATTTCTTTAAATCACCAACGGTTCTCTCCCTCAATATCTAGGACCTTCATTGTTGAATAGTGTAAAATACCTTCACATCTTTATTTTCCTAATAATTCCTTTGAATCATCAATGATTCTCTCCCCCAATATTTAGAACTTCCATTGTTGAAGATGAGCAACTCCTCTACCTACCAAAAAGCCTATTTGGACAAAAAAGCGCTTAAAAGTTTGTAATGCGCAAGTCACGTGCTGAATTTTGGTGAAAAATGATCGAAAAATAAGTTTGGTGGTTTATTTGCTAAAACCCGTATAGTTTATATGTATCGGTGCCACAAAATTTTTTTAGTGATTTATGTGCAAAAAAACTGATAGTTTGATGGCATTGTTGTAATTAACCTTTTTTTTTAATAACAAAAAGTAGATTTGCCCTATCTCCCTGACCGCCTCCTTAGGAAAAAAAATTTGTTTTACCCCTCTTAATCCCCCATTTTTGCTCCTTTCTCCAAAAAAGTTTTATAATAAAAATATTTCTCTTACCCCTCTGTCCAAAAAGAAAAAAGTATTTTTTTCTTATAAAATAAATTTTCCAGTCACCTTAGAAATATAACTTTTTATTTTTTTATTTTTGAGGAATGTTGAAGGCAGGGGAGAAGGAACTTTTATTTATTTTTGGGTTGGGGTAGGGGTGGCGAAAAATACCGAAAAATCGGTATACCGCACATACCATACCGAAAAATACCGAAAAAATCGAAATTTTTGGTATACCGTTATTTTCGGTACGGTATCGGTATAGGAATATCTAGTTTTCGGTATTCCGGTACGGTATGGTATTTCGGTATATACCGAAGTAATCGGTATAACGATATATATCGATTTTTCGGTATATACCGAAATATTAGGTACATTAATTTTCGGTATACCGTACATATACCGAATTAATAAAATTATTTTTAGATTCTTAATATTATATTTTTAAAATTATTAGAAATTAAAATCACTTATCTTTCCTCCATAACTCACAACAAGAACAAGATACCGTTTTTTAACCCTAGCCACACAGCCTCTCCTCCGCCAATTCCCGCTCGCGCCGCCGCCGCCGTCGTCGATCCCGTCGTGTCGCTTTTGGCCCTTCGCACTGCAACCTCTCCACCGGCACATCAGAGATCAAACCGTCAAACCCTAGGTATAAGAACTTATTTCTGTTTGATCTTAGATTCTTAATACATTCTGCACCAGTTTAGTTTTTTTACTGCTGCATTTTTGTGGCCTGTGTGCCAGTTTGTGATTCTATTTTACTGATTTTTACTGCTGCGTTTTTTAAGGCCTGTGTGCCAGTTTATGATACTGCAAATCTGTTCTCTTAAATTGATAGCTGAAAATCTGAATTTTATTGAATTTGAAGTCTTGCTGCTTAACTCGTGGGAATTATAAAAGCAAAGTCCTTAAAATTCATGAGTAGGGGTCCAAATTTTTTATACCATTTAACTGTTACTTGATTTATTCTAGATTAGTTTTCAATTTCATTTGCTCAAGTAAGTGTGTTGTCCTGACACTAAGTAGCTATAAATAAATGTAGATAGAAGTAGTGTTTGTAAAGTTTAATGCACAATTCATGATTTCTAGCATGCAGAAAACACAACAGTTAATAGGACTTCTTTATTAACATTTGAGCTACTAAATTAAAAGGCCTGTGAGCCAATTTTTGTTATTCCTTTTGTGCACTGAAAGTGTTAATTTTCTGCCCAATTGTATTTCGAAAATTTTGGATTAAACATATTTCTGTCTGTGAATTTTCTACTCACTTTTAGCTGCAAAATTACTGAGTTTTTTGCTGAAATTGTACTCTGGGAAGATCACAATTTTGTTTTGTTTGTTATTATTTAGGGTGTGTTTGCAAACATTAGTGATTCTAGAAAAGTGATTTAAATTGATTTTGCGGTAAAATTAAAATCAAAATTTGTTAGTGTTTGTGTAAAAAGTGATTCTAAACAAATAAAAAGATGCAACCAACAAAAGATGCAATAATACAAAATTACAAGCATGTCACCCTTTCTGCATAACCGTTACTTAGCTGGATAAAAACATTTTTTTTCTTTTTCCTCCGAAAACTATTTTGCTGCGGACAGACCCAACTTTAATTTAACAATTCATTCAAAAAAAAAATTGGTTGTGCATTTGGTGATTAATCCAACAATACGTGGTGATAAACACAAAATAAATGAGAAGATAAAGTATTAAATTCAATTATTAATACTACAAGACAAACCACACTGTGGTTAATTCTATAGTCATTGAATTTATTTGTTTGTAAATTCTACTCAAATTCACACTTAATATTGTACTACTGTTGGTTTCAATATGCACTAGTCTCTATATATGCGACCTATATGTGAGTGAAATTATTTGATAAATTGATGTATTTTGGATCATTTAGAAATAAGAAATGATTATATATATTATTAGTAATTATGAATAAAGTGGATATGTTTCTTAAACTACTCTTCTTTGTTTTCAGGATAAGAATGGAATCAGAATCTTCTCATTCACTACCTAGTCCGTCTGAAACACCGGATACAATGGATACTGAAGCAAATGATGGGTCTACAAGTAAAAAAGAGGAAGAAGTACTGTGACAACAAAGCCTCTAGTAGCTCTGAAATGCCCCTTAAGAAGCGAAGTCAATATTGGATGCATTGTGACCAAGGGTCTAGAATCTTGGACAATGGGTCCGTGCAACAAATAGGGATATGCAAATATTACAAGACCGAGATCCCGGCAGGTAGCGGGAGTAGTAGTGGGTTAAAGAATCATTTAGAGAAGAGGTGCAAGGGAAGTCCGTTATATCAAGCAAGTGGGAGTGATAAAAATCAGGATGTACTGACGAATGAGACTATGGGGCAAGGAGGTGCCTTGGTTCCTCATTCTTTTAATAAAAAACGGTGTGAGCTAAAGATCACGGAATGGGTGATCATTGATGAGATGTTGTTTCGAGCCGTGGAAGGGAAGGGATTGAAAGGTATGTTACATGAACTACAACCAAGGTTCAGAATCCCTGATCGAAGAAAAGTTGCAGGTATGGTTTATGACTTATTCTTAGTTGAGAAAACTAAAATAAAAAATGTGATTAGTGGTCAAAGGGTAAGTATCACAACCGATACTTGGACATCCATTCAAAACATAAATTACATGGTTGTCACAGCTCATTTTTTGGATAGTGATGGAAATTGCATAAAAGAATCATAAACTTCACCAAAATCACTAGTCACGTGGGGGAAGAAATTGGGAAGATGGTTGAGTTTTGCCTAAGAGAATGGGGAATAGAAAAAGTGTTTTCGATAGTAGTTGATAATGCTTCCTCCAATGATACTGCCATTAATTATTTGAAAAAAAGAATGAAAAGTGAAAATACATTGTTGTTTGACGGAAAATATTTGCATTTTAGATGTGCATGTCATATACTTAACTTAATTGTTAAGGATGGTCTGAAGGAGCTTAATACTTCTATTAAATTCATTAGGAATGCAGTCGTTTTTATTCATTCTTCCCCCTCTAGGTTGAATAAGTTTAGGGAGTTTGCCGTGCTAGCAAAATTTGCTAGTACGTCAACAATACCTATGGATGTCAAAACTAGGTGGAATGCAACTTTCAAAATGCTTGATGTTGCATTAAAGTATAGAAGGGTTTTTGAAAGGATGTCCGAAGAATGGTTGCCTTTTGTGACTTATTTTCGTGAGAAGGATGAAAAGGGTAAAGAAAGAACAGGGCCTCCACTTCACGAGGATTGGGAGAAAGCAAAAGCTTTTGTACACTTTCTGAAGAAGTTCTATGATGCCACTTTAGAACTAAGTGCATCAAAGACTCCTACCTCCCAATTAATTTATCCATCAATGATTGCTATACAACTTGAGATTGAGAAAAGGAAGAATGATGATTCAAATCCGATTCTTAAAAATGTTGCAAGTGCTATGAAGTTAAAGTTTGACAAGTATTGGGGAAATTGGAATAGCATGAACCCGTTGGTGTTTATTGCCAATGTTTTGGATCCGAGAAACAAGCTTCAGATGATTAAAGTTAGCGTCAAGAAATTGGGAGGTACTCCGAAAATGGTCCAAGAGTTCATTGATAAGGTTAGGAAAAATTTGGTAACTTTGTGGATGGAGTACAAAGGAAAATGATACATTGAATATTGAGAGACAAAGTATGCAAATGGAGTGTGATGGTGGAGAGGGTACTACTAGTGGTGATGGTGGTGGTCTCTGGGATGAGTTGTTCAATGAAGTGGAGGCACAAAATGAAGAAGAACAACTTCAAGAGATATCCAATGAAGTGGATAAGTAACTAACCGATGAAATTGAAAAACGATCTAATCTGTCCTTTAATCTTTTGGAGTGGTGGAGAGAAAGTGAAACTAGATATCCAGTTCTTTCAATTATTGCCAAGGATTTTTTTGCAATTCCAAGTTCAACGGTGGCTAGTGAGTCCCCTTTTAGTTTGGGCAAAAGAGTTGTGAATCCTTTTAGGAGTAGTTTGAGTCCTAAAATGGTAGAGGCATTAGTGTGCACTAATGATTGGCTAAAAGCGGAGGAGTTTAGCCTTTATAAGGATCCAACCGATGATGACCTTGACTTGTATAAAGAAATTGAAGAAATTGAAAAGAGTAAGAATTTTTAATTTAATTAAGTTTAGATTAAAGTTATTTACGTTAATCTTATATGAAATATTCTAATCATTATTAATGTTTTTACAACTGTTAATGTTGTCCAAGACCGCTCTCAGACTTTTTCTCTGGCCTCCAATTTGTCCATGGTGTAAAGGTAAGTGTGCTATTTCAGCAAGCAAAACCACTCTTGAGTTATTGAAATTTATAAGTAGAATAAAGTTAGTGTTTTTTAGTCTATTTTTATGGCTTGAAAAAGTTTTTATATAAGCATTCTGCTATAGCAGTAATGTTGGGAAAATATGAGATTATATTCAATTTAATTGATCTCTAAACTCTAGCATGTCATTGGAAGATTCGCGGATTTAGATTGATAGATAATATACTTTATTTGTAAAGTATGAGTGTTTGTTTAAAGCTCAATTTCAACCTTTAAGTAATTGTTCAAAAAGTTGAGTTTATTGAATGATTTTTCTTACAGATTCTGGGCAGATTTCATTTTGAAGTGTCAAGGTTATACATGTGGTATATGTGGTGTCAAAATTTCAAAGAATTTGAAGTGCAACTCTAGCTTTAACTTGGCTATTATAAAAGGATTTCAATCCTTATTTAGTTTGACAGGGTGATTCCTAAGCAATGAGTGGAATTATGTTTTTGACCTTTTGTTGTAGCAAGCGTTATGATTTGTTTGTAGTTCGCTTGTTTTTTGATGTAATCAAACACTAATTTGCTTCGTTGTTTGTTGGTGTATTTTTGTTGTAATGTAATATGTTCTCTTGAACATTTTGGTTTTGCATTAGTTTTGTTAATTTGAGAAGGTAAGCATTTCCTTTTTCTTTTATACCGATGTCCATATTAATATGCACAACTTGATTTTCTGTACAGTCTTTTTATTCTTAAATAAATAAACTAGTAAGGGTAAATTTTCAGTGATATTTGTTAATTTTGGTATAAAATTCGGTAAGTTCGGTATAAAAAATTTCGGTAAACCGGTATGATCGGTAATACCGTTACCGTACAAATGTTTCGGTGTACCGAGAACTCGATACGGTTTCGGTGTGAACCGATACCATACCGTAAATTCGGTATACTATACCGAATTTCTGTATACCGAACTGCTCGGTACGGTATCGGTATGAATTTTGCTATACCGAAATTTTCGATACGGTATACGGTATGAGTAAAAAATTTCGGTACGGTACGGTATACCACCCCTAGGTTGGGGGGTTTGGGAGGTATGGTGGGGGAAGGGGTAATTTTTTTCTAATAAAATCAGAAATTTATTTTTTATTTAAGTATTTTTTAACTTTATTTGTTATTAAGATTAACGGGAAAAGTTTTGTTCAACGTTTTATTTTATGTGCCTGATGTTGCTATGTGTCACAAACTAATTTGACGCACACCTGAGATATATGTGTGTTCTCCAAAAACTCAATTCATAAAAGCAAAAAATAATTAGAGGGACTAAAATATACATGACCTTAATTAATATACGAGAATACACACAATTATATTTTTCCGAAAGGAAAAAAGAAAAAAGATAAAGATGATGTTTGAGGGCCCGCTTTTTTACTTTATATATAAACACACTCCCATAGGCGTTGAGCTGCACAGAGTGCTTAATAATAAACCCTCGAACGGCTGAAATATCGAAAGGAAATAATTCGGTTCCAATAAAAACACATTTTAGGGTTTAGAAGTGCAATTTTCGTACCAGTAGTCTGCAAATTCTTCTTATATAACGGTATTCTATTTCTCCTTTCTGCATTTATCTCCCAATCGACTTCTGGATCTATTTCTTTTTTGAATGATTACTGAGGTATTCTGAATTTAATTTCAATTTGTACGTCTGTAATTAATTTGAATTCTAATTTTTGAATTTCATGGAAGAAGAACTGTGTTCCCTCTGAGTTTACTGGATTTGAAACGTGTATTTTTTTTTTTTTTTAATTTTTATGCTGCGAATGTATATTGGGTATATACTGAGGTATCTTGCACTGGGGTTGTGCTATCAGGGTTGGACCTCTAATAATAGGATTAGAAATGCTATCTCAAATATATGTAGTGGTTAGTTGTATTACTAAGTCACAATTCTATGGAAATAATGCTAACTATTATGCTTTTTGCCATGTCTTCAGATGTCAAGTCATGAGATTGATGGGAATTCCCTTTCCCCAACTAATGCAGACTCAGCCGAAGCAGCAGGCTTAGAGCAACAAGCTCACAAAGGGTCATCAAGTGCAGGCTCCAAGGTCTGCAACTATAGAAATATGATTATAGTTTGTTTAGTTGGTGAATTGTTTTACTTGGTTAATATTTATTCGAGCTGTAACTGCATCTTATATTAATGATTGAAAAATAGAAAGACTGGTGTATATTTCTGCTGTTGCTGAAATTTTGAGTTTTTAGACTCACGTCTTCACATCTGCTATAACAACTCTTGAAGGTCTATTGCCTTGATTCGTTTTCTCACATTCCGTAATGTTTTTCCTTGATCATGTCTTCATATTTAATAGGATGAAATGTTTGTTAGATATATTGGTCTTTTCCAATGCCATGAATCTGTTATTATGAAATTCATCTGTTTGTTACATTTTCCCAACTACACTTATTGCAGCATGGATCTCGCGACCATGGGAAAGATAGGGAGAGGGAATCCTCCAGAAGCAGGGACAAGGAAAGGGAAAGAGGTCGAGATAAAGAACGTGACAGGGATAGAGATAAGGATCGAGAAAGGGAGAGGGACAGAGATAGGGGAAGGGAAAAGGATAAGGATAAAGATAAGGAAAGGGATCGTGATCGGCATCATCGAGACCGCCATAGGGACCGAAGTGAAAGAAGGGAGAGAACCAGAGATAGGGATGATGATGATGGCTATTATAAAAGCCGAGACTATGACAGGTGAAGATTCTGCAACTTATTCAGTGTCCTTGGCTATTGACATATCACATTATGACCTACTGTTCTTTTATTGTGAATTTAGTACTGGATTCTGTTTGTCATATGGTGTTTCTGGATGAAATAAATCATTTTGTATTTTGACTAAGTGATTTCATGATTAGACAGTGTAATGCTGCAGGGGCTGGGGGCTTTGCAAGTTAACTATCGGCTGCCTTCACTAATTTTATGGACTTTAATCTCTTGCCAGATTTACTTGTACGTTATTGTTAAAGTATAGTTTCTGATGTTGAGTAATTGTGGCTTGCAGGCGGAAGGATTATGATAGAGATAGGGAGGATAAGCCCAGGCACAGATCTCGATCTCGCTCTAGGCCTAGATCTGAGCGCAGGTCAAGGTCACGCTCTCGTTCACGCTCCAAAAGGTAGTCTGTGGCAGTAATCTTCTCTTGTTTTCTTTGAATTTGTGGTTCCGAAGGGGTAGCTATTCTTAGAAATATGTTGGGTGGCCGACCAATGAAATAAAGTACTGTCTCTTAGTTTTTAGAAAATATATTGAGCTTTAAAAATGCTGACTGGTTAAACCATTTATTTCTGACAAATTCTAACTGCCATCCTGTTATTTTCATCTTTTATTGATTGAGAAATTTTGTGAATTCTAGTTCTTGACATTGTAGTATGATTTTACTATTTTTTGTTCAATGGTTTATTTGCTGATAAATTTGTTGAGTAAGTTCTGTAAATTATTCACTGATAAAGTGATAATATTGACTGGTGTATTAGAAATCAAACCATTGATTTCTGAATACTTTTAACGGCTATCCTATTATTTTCATTTTCTGCTGATTGAGAATTCTGTGAAATATAGTTCTTGACATGTCTGTGTGATGTTTTATTTGCTGTCAAATTTTGTCGAGCGAATTTCATAAATTATTACTTATAGTAAATAATATTATTGTGATGTCCAATTTATTTTAATTGTCAATTGAAATAGTGGATTTTTAACCATAAAGGCCGGAAAAACATGTTTTTTCTGGAAAGTTTTAGAAGTATTTACTTGTACGGCTAAGTCTAAGGGTCTACTTTCGCGATTGGTATATTTTGGTTCTTCCTAGTACAGTATAGGCAGTACTTCTGGAACTCATAATTCTAGTATTATGGATAATATAATTCTCTCTCTAGTTGCAACTCGCGGTATGTTTTTCTTAACACTTCTGCATGACAAGTTAGCTTTATTGTGAGCAATTACATTTAACCGGACTGCTCGCGCTTTAATTATATCATTCCTTAATATTACATCATAACCGCTCCTATACTTACAAACAAAACTTGTTAACTTGGACTTTTCAACGGGGAAAAAACCTGTTGACTTGGTTGTGATTTTACTCATGTAATTCATCAACCATTACCTTCACATGTTTCCCTCGTCTATGAGGTTAATGGTATAACTTTACAGCAAAAGGATGAGTGGTTTTGACATGGCACCTCCTGCTGCATTGCTTCCCAATCCTGCTGCTGCTGTTACAGGTACAGCCTAACAATTTTCTACAATTTATTTTTTATGATAACTATTACTTTTTTCTGTTTTTGTGATATAGTGTGGAATGGTCGTATCACATACATGGTTTCATTTTGGTAAGCGTACTCAGTCCTTCAATTTGAACATATCACAATTTGGAGTACTAGTACCTAGATTGTTCAGCCTTTATTTTTATTTGCTTGGTGATTGGAACTGAGAGGGTTTTTGGTTTCTTCTTGTGTTTGTGTTTCTTTGTTTGTTTTGTATGTCCTATGTTATGTTCTAAGAAGGCAATGTTGGGCTACTAAGCCCCACTGTGCTGACAATGGGCGTGAGCCGACTTCTGTAGCTTTTATGTACAAGGAAGAATGACTACAGGTCTTGTCCATCTTCAACCAGGATTGCATGTTTGGTAGTTTTTTACAAACATTTTCATTAGGTGTTGTTTCCATCAGAATTTTATTGCAAGATGAGATTCCATCTAACTGATAAACACTTGTGAAGGGAAAAAAATATGAAAACCATTTATAAATTTTTGCACTCTTGTAATTTTAAGTATGAGAATTGATTTTAACTTATATATGCTAGATTTAACTTGGTTTGGTGTTCACAGGGCAGCTGCCTGGTACTACCCCTACCATTCCTGGAATGTTTCCTAACATGTTGCCTTTGGCACCCGGACAGGTTTTGTTGCTCCTTTCCCCCAGATTTTGTCTTAGCTCTATTTGTCAGCTTCTGACGGTTTATCTCAACTTGATTGCAGTTTGGAGCACTCCCCGTGATGCCTGTTCAGGCGATGACTCAGCAGGTTAATTTTGTTGATTTTCTGCCCTGCCTAGTCCTTGTACATGTGATTATTAGAAGGATTCCTTAAATAAATGTTACTCTGACAGGCTACCCGACATGCACGACGGGTCTATGTTGGTGGCCTCCCCCCTACTGCTAATGAACAGGTCATAAAATATTCCGATCTCATTGGGTTTATCATTTTTTCCTTTATATTATATATTTAGATATACCTTTGCATCTTTGGGACCATCATAGAAGGGTGTCTTCTGAGTAACATCTAAATCCTTATCTGCTCGTGCCACAATTACAATCTTTGGTGGAGAACATTTTCTTCTTTTTCTATTATTGCTTGCAATCATATTTGCAGTTGAGTACATCATATCTACTATTTCAATTGTAGACTTAGCTGTTTAAGTACTTTGTTTCGCTACTGAGTGACCTTGATTGATATGTTTTTCCTCTTGCTCGTCTGGTAACATTTTGTATAGCTTGTAAGTTAGATATTTTACGGCTTTTGTCCCTCTCATCACAGTCGGTGGCAACTTACTTTAGTCATGTCATGTCAGCAATTGGAGGAAACACTGCTGGCCCAGGTTAGTGAAAATACATTAATTCTTGAGTTCTTCTGTTCTGACACTAACATGAATATGGTGAATACTTTACACTGTTCTTTTCATTATTCAGGAGATGCTGTGGTGAATGTTTACATTAATCATGAGAAGAAATTTGCTTTTGTGGAGATGAGATCTGTTGAAGAGGCTAGCAATGCAATGGCTTTAGATGGCATTATTTTTGAGGTATCGCTCAAATAAACCTCAACATGATCAGAAGATTTCTGAACTTTGCAGTAGCAACCACACATAAATAGATATTTAAATTATGATTCAGTCAAATCTCTCTTGTGGTATCTCGTTATGCACTCTCTACATTGACATGATGAACCTGAAACTGTCTATTTTCTTGATTCTTTTTGCAGGGTGCACCTGTTAAAGTTAGAAGACCCAGTGATTATAACCCCTCGCTAGCTGCCACTCTTGGTCCGAGTCAACCTAATCCGAATCTGAATCTTGCAGCTGTTGGATTGACACCAGGATCTGCTGGAGGGCTTGAGGGTCCTGATCGGATATTTGTTGGTGGGTTACCATATTATTTCACAGAGTCGCAGATCAGGGAGCTGTTGGAATCCTTTGGTCCTCTTCGGGGCTTTGATCTTGTTAAAGATAGAGAAACTGGGAACTCCAAAGGCTATGCATTCTGTGTTTACCAAGATCTATCAGTTACAGATATTGCTTGCGCAGCTCTTAATGGGATAAAGATGGGTGATAAAACGCTCACCGTCAGACGTGCTAACCAGGGCACAACGCAACCTAAACCCGAGCAAGAGAGTGTGCTACTGCACGCCCAACAACAAATAGCTATACAGGTATGAACAGATACATAATTTTTAGTTTCCTGTTGTAGCTTCTTTGTTTTTTTGAAAAAAAACATTATAACTGAAGTTTTGTATCCAACTCTTCATTTGTACTTTTCTGGAATTACTTCTGTAAAATTCATTTCCGTTTGCAGAGACTCATGTTAGCACCTAATGTTACACCTGCTACGAAGGTTGTGTGCTTAACACAAGTGGTAACTGTGGATGATCTCAAGAATGATGATGATTATGAAGATATATTAGAAGACATGCGAACAGAATGTGGGAAATTTGGTAAATGCTCATAAATTTACGTCCTGCTTCTTGAATTTTCAAGCTTGCTAAATAATTTGCCTGGCAACATTCTCCTTTTACCCCCTTCTTCCTTTTACGCCCTTCCTCAGATTCCTTATTTTGCTTAGCAGAACACGGTATGCATGAAGAAAACCCGAACACATGCACTGTTTGAAAACGCTCTGCCTTTGTGACAGGCGTCTCTTTCCTGCCCCCACGTTTTTGCCAAAACTGCCTCCCCACCTGACTGACGCCTTCTAGAATTTAGGAGAATATATATAAGTTAGGGTTAAAAAAACAAAAAAATCATCCCAAGTATGATCATTTACTCTATGAAATATTAATGTTATCATTTGGAGCACATCGCCGCCGTTGATTGATGTACACGTGTTCAGTCGTGGACGGTTTACATGTGCTCCAGATAGCAAATTGCAATTTGCAACAACTCGTGTACTTCATATAGTAAAACATCATACAGCAAAGTGCCAAATTACCCATACTTGGGATGGATTTTTGCTTTTTACTCTCAATCACCCACACTCCTCTGTATTCAAGACGTACTGATTCCAAATTTGGTTTGTAGGTACTTTGGTGAATGTGGTCATCCCTCGCCCACTTCCTGACGGTGAAATGGGTCCAGGTGTAGGAAAGGTTGGTCAACAATCACTCTTTTTCTTTCTCTAAACATCGAGTGTAGTCTATTGTTATTATTGGTTGATATTTATGATGAAATTTGCTTGGAATATTGGGTGTTTTTTTTTTTTTTGGTGTGTGTGTGTGTAGGTCTTCTTAGAATATGCAGACACTGAAGGTGCTGTGAAAGCTCGACAAGGACTGAATGGAAGGAAATTCGGGGGAAATGAAGTCGTGGCAGTGTTCTACCCAGAGAATAAGTTTTCGGAAGGAGATTACAGTGGCTAGTTCCAAGGGGACGCAGGCTCACGACCTTTGATAAAGAGAGGTTTTATGTTTGTATTCTAATACAAGTTTACAGTTTTTTCCATTTCGTGCTGTTGAATGACCTCTCTGTGCCTTTTAAGAAATTATCATGTGGAATCACGAGTCATGAATGATGCCTTTTGTAGTTTTAAGATGTTTGCCAGGGATTTAGCATCATTCTTTTCAAGCCTTGTTTTGTTTTTTTATTTATATATTATTATTTAGGAATTAGATTGAATCTGCCTACATATTGACTGTGTCAAGGTACGATATTGTAGTATTTTTACATGTATGGTAACTTTTAAAGACCAAGAATTGCGTTGAGCTCTGGCATGTTGCAGTTTCTGTTCCATGAGATTTTGTGACCTGTAACAAAAAAATTGTATGTGACGGGGCCGGATGCAATCCCCAAAATACCTCAAACTTGTGGATCTCAAATTCTCAATTGTATTCAGCCAGACTGATTAATCCATCTGATTATTTCTAGTGTGAAACTCTCCTCTCTGAACACTCCAACCTTAATTATTTTCTTTCCGCTCCCCCTTCCCTTTGAAGCCGCAGCCCTTCCCACTACCCATCTTTTGATGGTGGCTTTTGCCCTCTGCAACCTCCTCCTTCCTCCCTCTCCTTGACTGATGGGAATTTTGATGGTGGAGTCAGTTTTTTTGTTCCGGAGTTGGCAATTAGGTCGTAGTTTTTTCAGCCCAAGATCTGGGCGATCGGTGCTATAACTTCTTATTTTTCCTTTTTCTTGGTCGCCTTAGCTGCTGCAATGAGAACTAGGGGTTCCTTTTTCTTGGTCGCCTTAGCTGCTGCAATGGGACTAGGGTTTGGTGGTGGTGGAAGGATAGACGAGCTGGAAGACAGCGGTCGGTTCAAGCTCTGGAAGGGGGAATGACCCTTTTTTTTCTGTACTGGTCTTATGGTTTTTTTCTCTAGATTTGTTTGGTTCCTTCGTTCATTTTCTCTGATAAAAGATCGATTCAAGAAATAACACAGTTTGGTAGTAGATATTTGTATTGTTACCGGGCCTTGGTTTTTTTTATTTTGAGCAAAGAGGAAACAAGAGAAGTTAATAACATCCATTTAGATAGACTCGTAGCGCTGGTAGTGTTTTTGTTTAAAGAACTCAGAAGGATAAAAATATCGATTTCTGAGGAAATTTTGTAATTTGATTTCAAAGAAGTATCGATTAAAATTTTGATGTTAGGTGGAAATATTGGTAACTTTTTATGAAAATATTGAAAATATATTAAAATTTTAAATATTTAACATGATGTTTATATAGACAGTTATAATTAACTTAAATATAAAATATTTATCTTAAAATTATATAAATTGAAATGTTCACAACAAATTTATAAATATTAATCTACATAAACGCTGTGGATAATATAAAGGTTATAAATATTAAACTACATAAACACTATGGATAATATAAAGGGTGGGCCGACACGGTATATCGATTTTTTTTGTTCACACCGTACACTGAATAATTTTCGGTATGAGTAAAAATTATACCGTATCAAAAATTTCGATATTCTGAAATTTTGGTATGCACCTAGCTTATACGGTATTATACCGTAATATCGAAATTTATGCACGGTGACGGTATGATACCGATTCATACCAATTTTCAATGTCATAGGTCCCATTTTCATTCTTATCCGGAAAGGATGAAATATTGAAGAGAAGAAGAACATTCCAGAAAAGAACTATGTACCCTGTTAATTCTAAACCTTGCTAATTACTAACTATCAAAATTCACAATCATGCCCTGTTAATCAACAACACTCAAAAGGAATTCACAATCAGAATTGCTATATATAATACAGTACTAATTTTGCTCAATCACAAATGCATAAAAAGAAATTTACAATATTAATTTATACAAAAGAAATTTAGAAATACAAAGTGCAAACTAATTTTGAAAGTTTGCTGAATTCAAAACCACAACCTAAACTAAAACACAAAACAGTAAATGCAAAAAAAAAAAAAAACGAAGAAGAAGAAAACCTAAACTAAAAGGTAAAAGAGTAAATGCAGAGAAAAAGAAAAACGAAAAAGAAAGGAGAAGAAGATGATGGAGCTAGATAAAAGGCCCGAAGTTTGCCGCCTATTTTGCGCAGCCACCACCATCCGCCACGCCGTACCCGCTAACCGTCGGCAATAATAGGACTTGAGTGTTAATTTTTTTATCGAAAGAAGATTCTTTCAAAATTTGGCCTTGACTGAGAAATTAAGAAGATTATGGATCTTCAATAATTTCGAGCCTAATAGAGAGAAGGAAGAGGGAGAGGGGGAGGGGGTGGCGATGTGAAGTAAAATTAAACTAGGGTTGGACTTGAGAATAGAATTTGAGGCCTGCGAAATTTTAAAATATAACAATTGCCTTTTAATTTATGTAATTTATTCGGTATATCGGTATACATACCCAAATGCAGATACATCGATATTTTTCGGTATTTCCATATATGACGAAATACTTAAAATTTAGAACTTTTTATATCGAATATAAAAAATATCGGTGTATTAAAAATTTTGGTATTTTGATAAAAATTTTTACGATAAATGTGGTATTTTGATATTTCGGTATTTTTCTCCTTCCTAAATAATATGATATTTCGATATTTCGGTATTTTTCTCCTCCCTAGACAATATGATTACACATTATGTAGCTTTCTTAAAATTTTATGCCTGATACGTTTATAGCTCAACTTAAATTGTATTTATAAATGTTGGCCTGGGCATTCAGTAGAATTTATAATCTATTATATGTACAAATTTTGTTATCTAATATACAAAAAAATGCAAACATACTATTGTGTATATGCAACCAAATAAAATCATAAACACATGTAAATCAACACAGAACAAAACTCCATCAAACACAAAAAAAATCGAAACAAAAAGATATTTTGTCGGAATTTTGGTAAAATTACAACAAATCACACCCTTTTTTTCTTTTTATAATCAAAATTGAAATAAACCGAAATATTAATGAAAATATACTGCACCATCAATTTTGTTTCAGGGTGTTGAAAAAATAAATTTAAACTTTTTATTATTATATTACTATCATCATTATTATTATTATTATTATTATTATTTTTTTTTTTTTTTCAATCAACTCGATGAAGGTATATGCTTTTGAAAACTATAATTTTTTGTTATGACTTTTTATTGTTTACTGATTTGACTAATTCATCCATATGTTACGTATTTCTGAAATCATTTTCAAAAAAAATAATTTAACTAATAAAATAAAGTATTAACTTTTAAAATTGGACTCTTTTCATGAGATAGGGAGAACATTAATTTTTTTCTAGAAATGCATTGTATTTTGTTGTAGAAGAGATTATTCTAACGCAGATGATGAAACATTAGTTTTTCTAGAGATGCATTACATATTTACATTTAGTCATTAGTTTCAAAAGATATTATTCTAAAATAATTGATGAAATATTAACATGAAGTTCTAGAAATGCATTACACTTGATCTTTTAGTTGTAAATGATATTATTTTAAAGTAGATGGTGAAATGTTCATATGAGGGTATATATTGACTATATTTTATGGACACTTAGATATTGGAATTTTCCATACTCTTAAAAGGAAACTCGTGAATATGTATTTGATGTAGTACAAATATATATTATTACTCTATAATCAAATTAAGATAAGCATAGTATATCTTTATAAGTATGTTGCAATAGATTTTGTAAATATTATACAGTAGATAGAGTATATGTTTATAAATTGTACAATATAAATATGTTTTTAATGTAGTATATGTCTATACATTTTCATGTATATACTGTGAGTTGAAATATATTCTATAAATATTGTACAGTAGACATAGTATATGTTTATAAACGGTTTAATATGAATATGTATTTGATGTAGTATAAATATGTATTATTACTCTAGAATTATTTTTGCAGTTTACAGTATACTTACTGTTTGCTTATAGTATATTTAACTTGCTTATTAGTATAAGTTTACTGTAAACTCTATACAATTTACAGTTTATGTATTCAATATATTTTATCCATTATTAACACTTTTTTCTTTTCTAAATTTGAAGGCGGTTTCATTATCGGTGCAAAACCTCAAGTTTGTACCATATTATAGAAAAATTGACTGATGTGCAAAATTGGATAATTTCCGTTAATTTCTCATTACACCTGATAATATTTATGATGCCTTTATGATCCCTCATAATGAAGGTGTTGTTCCAAGCTATGTTTGGTCTAAAGAGAATTCCGAACTATTAGCTAGGTTAGGAGCTGATTATGGTATAGTCTCTAGTACACCGTTGACTGTTTTAGATAGTTTGCCTATTATACGTCATTGGACTGAAAAAGAAAGTGTCCAAGAGATGTTCTAAGGAGGCGAAAGCAAAGGAATATCGAGAAGGAGAGTTGATTTTGGATAATTATCCAATATCTAGACATGGGCAGCTTTTAGGTCATACAAGTGATGAGGGGTTTGTAAATGATGAAAGAATGTTCGGTGGAAAGGACAATGAAAATGTTGAAGACTCGTGATACATTAATTTTTGTATCCCAGATGCTGAGTTGAAGAATTCTGATCTACGGAAGATAGCCACCGATGTAAGTATAATTGTTTGACTTTATTATTACTTAAAAGTTATATTTAATGTTATGTTATAGTTTTTATTCAGAAGTATATCTTCTGTTGTCTAGTGAATGTAATGTTGATACAATATATGTTCTTTTGTTTTATTTTCAGAGTGGTACATGTTTAATATTCAGTATAGTAATCTTTGTTATTCTTATTTGTATTTATTTTAACTAATTAAAGTATAGATTGTTCTTGTACCTTTTTTGTGTGAAAGTGTTATATGTAATTTATATTATATCATGTTAATATAATTATTTATTGTTGAAACCTCTTCATGAAATCCTTCTTTTTAAGAGGGATGTGTCAATTGTTTCCAACCACTATATGACGAAGTAGTTGGAAATTAAGAGATCTTCAGCAGAGGAAGCTGGGAATAGTTCAACTCCTGAAATGTCAGATTCCCAATGATTCTTTTCTAATGGAGGAGTCCATAAGATTATCGATGATGTGGTGAATAATTTTCTGAAGTTTAAGAATATGAATTTTGATGTCCCTAGCTTTGATATTCTTACACAGTCTCTTGAGGTTGACAAATTTGGTGAAGGTGGAGAAGCTGAAGATGAATCTATGTCTGTTGAAGAGTTATCCGATGCATTTAAGTCTCTCAGTGCATGAAAGAGCAATTCGGCCCCTGATTTAGATGTTGATTCTTTGGTTATTGATGAAAATTCCGACTATTGTCTCAGTTTTAAATTTCATACAAAGACTTGTCGTCTTCCATGGATTCGAGACAGAAATAAATCTTAGAGTATTGCTACTTTAGCGAAGGGCCTGAAACTGATATGTAAGTATATTTTTTTACAGTATATTTAATTTAACTATATAGTATTGGTTCATTATTGACACAATATATGTTTTCTGTTTCAATGATGTTGTGTTTAGGTTGAGGAGCTTGCATATTGTTCCGAAGGAGGATATGGTATCTTTAAATCCATCTAAATAAATTTTTAAGTATATTGTTGACACATGGAGTCATATGATCCATAGGGGAGAAGGTGTTCCAAAACGATGCACCCGATATGCTTTTAATACGAAGCATATTGTGAGTTTCAAATTCTTTATTTACTTTTTTTTCTGTAATTTTTTTTTGGTTTATTGTTACTAGGAGTCATTGAAGAGATTGTTGGTTGGATTTGGTGATGAAGAAGACAATGCGAAGGCTATGTTAAGTTCTTGGGACGTGGCTCCGTACAAACTTAGATTTGTTAAAATTTGTTAATATGGTTAGTTGTATTTTATATGTTTAATTTTATTTAAGTAATTGTTTGTTGATTTTTTTAGTTGTTTTTATTAACATCCTCTTTTTTTTTTTTTTTTTTTTTTTTTCCCCTCATTGTAGATTTTGTGCCTTTTCTTTTTGAGCATCATTTTGCTTGTGTTGTCATTAATTTTTTTAATTCAAAGTTTCATTTCTTGGATAATCGGAAGTATGATGGAGATGATAATATTTTTATTGAGGCTGCTACACTATTGGTAAGAGACACTTTTTGTAGTTCTCATAGTACAAGTATATAGAATATAATAGTAGACATTTTGGAAAGTAAAAGTATGTTTAATTTTATGTGCTTTCATTGTAATTTGTTTTTGTGTTTTCTATAACAAAATCAAATGTCGGAATTTCTTGATCGAATTGAACACCCTAGAGCTAAGGAAGTTTTGAGCTATAGGTTTGATAATGTGTCAATTAAATGACAAACTAGGAAGCATGATTAAGGTTGTGGTGTTACATGATGCATCATACGATGCATTTTGATGGCATTGTTTACTCAGAGCCTAATTTGTGCAAGATATTTTTTTTTCTCTTTTTTATTGTTAGATGCTTTGTGTTTTTTCTTTAGCTTTATCTATTTTTATCTATTTTTTTATTGTAGGCTGATATTCGTCGTGCTTTACGCGGTAAAATTTTCTTTCAAATTGTTCTTTCAAGTCCTATTGAAGCAAAGCAAGAGGTTCTTCAAGTTGTAAACATCTTCAATAAGAAAAAACCAGCATTGATTGAGAGGATTGCAGGAAAAAAAAAAAAAAAGGAGAGGAAAGCTGCTGTAGAGAAAGTTTATCTTCGAAAGCAGCATACAAAAACTTCTAAAGTGGAAAAGAGATGGGGTTGATGTGGAGTGATCCGAAAAAATAATTTACAATTTATAGCACATATTATTTGTTTTTCTGATGGGATGTGATGGGAAAACCTCAATCCATTAATTTGGGTTTCAATTTTTTGGATATTTCTATGTGAATTTTCAGGCTATATATGATGCGAAGTGATGCGAAAACATATATGATGATCTTATATGTTAATATTTTTTTTTGTCATCTTATATGTTTTTTTTAATAGATAGTGTTGTAAGTTCTTTAGAGAAAGTTATAAATTGCTATCGTTCATATTTTTAATTGATAAAGTATTGATTGATGATTGATTTTTTTCGCACAAGTGTTATTAGTTCTCCCTTTATGAAATTAATCAAAGTTCTTGAGACTTGAGGAATTCTAAATCCAAATTCCCACTATAATTACGTTATATAATGAATTTATACTATTAAGCAAGATAATCTATACTATAAGTGAATAATAAATAAATATAAATAGTTAAAATAATAATTATACTGTAAGTAATAAAATTACACTATTAGGCAACATAATAATACTATAAGTGAACATCAAAGATACCGTAACCTTGAAAAATAATTATAGAGTAACTTATAAAAAATAAATAAATATAAAATGTAGTACTAAATTAACTTATACTATAAGTTGGAAAAAATAAATATACAATAGTATACAATATTATATTAAACGTATACTATTAGCAACATAATACATACAATAAGCAAACATGAAATATATAGTAACGTGGAAAAATAAATATTCAACGGTGAACAACAAAATACAATTAGGCAACATAATACATACTATACATTAAATATATTGTAAGTTGAAAAAATAATTACTAATTAAATGAACTTATAATTTATGTAAGCTAATGTATACTATAAGAGAACAATAATTATATTGTAAGTTGGAAAAAATAAATGTACAACCGTATACAACAAAAAAATAATTATACTAAATATATGTTGTTAGGCAACATAATACATATTATAAGAGAACATTAAATAAACTATTAATGAAAAAATAATTATAGAGTAAATGCAATGTATTACTAAAGGAAATTATCCTTTAAGTAATCTAATGTATACCATAAGGGAACAACAATTATATTGTAAGTTGAAAAAAATTAAATATACAGCAGTATACAACAAAAAAATAATTACACTAATCGTATACTATTAGACAACATAATACATACTATAAGCAAATATTAAATAGTATAATGTAACATGGAAAAATAATTATAGAGTAACATACAAAGAATAAATAGATATACAGAGTATTACTATATGAACTTGTTCTTTTAAGCAACCCAATATATAGTACTCCCTCCATCCCTGCCCAATTTGCCTACCTTGGTAGGGCACAGAAGTTAAGAAAAAGCAGATTTTGTGAAATCTTTGACTTTCTTAAAGATTGAGATTGAATGTGGAGATTTTGAGGGTGGAGATTGCGAAAGAAATTTGCCATTTATGGACTGAAAAATTAGATTGGGACAAATCGAAAAGAAAAGTAGGTAAATTAGAGGGGGACGAAGGGAGTATAAGGGAACAATTATTATACTATAATATGCAATAATAAATGTATTGCAATATACAACAAAAGATAATTATACTAAACATATACTATTAGGAAAAATAATACATACTATACGCAAACATTAAATATACTTTAACATGGAAAAATAATTCTAGAGTAACTTACAAAGAATAAATAGATATACAGTGTATTTATATGAACTTGTACTTTTAAGCAACCCAATATATATTATAAGCGAACAATTATTATACCATAAGTTGCAAAAATAAATATACAAAAAAAATAAAAAAAATTAAACCAAACGTATACTATTAGGCAACTTAATACATACTATAAGTGGATATCAAAAATATATTGTAACATGTATAAACAATACTGATTCCAAGCACAATCTATATTATTTGTAACAGTAATTCTGCTCTCAAGTATAAAGAATAACGTTATTTTAAATTGAATAACAATGTTATGGACTGAACAATATCCATGAAAAAGATATATTCAATACATATAACTAAATGATACGGACATTTGGTGTTTTTGAACCTAATTCATTGTTATTGATTTGAATTGGTTCTCTTGGTTTCTTCTTTCTTCGTTTTTTGAATTGACATTTTGCCCTTTGTGTCTTCCTCCCTTTTGTAGTTGATTGAACTGGATCAAGGATTGTGTTAAATGGCTCGATGGGAACAACTGGCTCTGAAGTTTCTAAAAAAAATCAATAGCTTCCTTGTCTTTCATCTATCATTCTTCCATGAATCTTCTTGTTTCTTCATGTTGTTGGCTTTTCAATATCAAGTTATAGTAGTTACGTACCAATTGATACCTCCATTGAATTTTGACTTGATGGCTTTCTGTGTCTGGATTTGACTTGTTGCTTTTCTCCCAAACGTTTGATTTTGCCATTATTGTCCACCTCTTTTTTATGTAAGTTTTCGGAATGCTTTGGATAGAAATTATGACAATACTCTCAAGCAATGGTAACATAGAATTCCACACTCTTCAAATTTCTTGCAAGTGCATGGAATTAATTCATGCTTCTATCATATATTGCAGTACTTATTTTATTCTCAATCATACTTGATGAAACTTGATAAATCATTGTATTGTCTACCCATCCAAATATAATTGAATAACTTAAAATGCATTTATGGGATTCCTCTTGAAAATCTTTGAAGATTTTTATAATATATACATCCGAAACTTGTTTTATGATCCCTGTCATTGCTAAATTTGAACTGGGCTTTGATGGTGATCATGTGTAACTCATCAAATTTTTTTGTGCTTCGCCAAACTTCGCTGCTTCTTTGAAGATACCATAAAAATCAGTCAAATTTGTTATCTTCTTGCATTGAATGAGATCACTCTATTTGTGCTTTCACCTCTTTGGGATGAGCGTAATCCAACATAAAGAAATGTTTGCTCAATGCAGTGCACCATTTGTCCTTTAGATTGTACAATCTTGCAAACCACTCATTTTGTTCAAGCTCGTATGCTGATATTATATTGTTCCAACAAGTTTCAAATCCAATCTCATCAACATACCCTGACAAGTACTTCATGAATTCATCCTTGAAAGTATTGTTACCTTTTAGGCTTGCAAACCTTGTTATTGCATTTTGGTAAAGATGTTATTGGCAAATGCGATGTCTCGGATCAGGGAAAACCTGCATTTAAAAATGAAAAGTGTGACGACCCAGATTTTCTAGTTGCATCATCTTATTTGATTTATGTGAAACTATAGGAGTTGCATTATTTTGTGTGCGTTTTTACTTGTTCTAGTTATTTTTCTTACAATTGCATAAAATATCATTTTTCATAATTAATGGTATGAATGGGTCAGGAAAATGGGAGTTGAATTAGATAACACTTAGACGCGATATTACTCAATGATATAGGAGAAGCCTATATTTTTATGGTAAGCCCTCTCCATAGGATTACTAACCCAAAACCAACGGCCGAAAATTATGGTTTCATTCCCACAAGATTGTCCAAAAAATGGCCGAAAACCATGGTTTCATTCCCAATATATTGTCCAAAATCAATGGTTAAATCCCATGGTTTTATGCCCACAAGATTAACTAAACTAGCAGCTGATACCATGGTTTATTCCCACGATTTTTCCTAGGGAAGTGTGCTTGTTATGACTATATACAGGGATGCGGGGGAACCTTCATTCCATCATCTTCTCCCATCAAAACATAGCTTGAAAGTCTTTCATTTTTCTCCCAAAAAACATAGTTGTTAAGTTTTCCCTCATGCCCTCTGTAATACCCGAGCCTCTCACAACTCACTGACCAATATAATTCTTGCATTTCATGCATTTCATTCTTATCACATATTATTTGCATTTTTATATATATTTCAATTTCAATTGATACTTTATTTACCATATACTTCACGATTGAATTTTGGAATTTTTACTTTGGTAGTTGAGAACCCTTAGTCCAAACTATCGGGAGAGTGTAAATAATGTAAGGCTGCATGTGATAAGTTTAAAATGTGGAACCCACTAAGTAGTACGTGGATGTGTTAGAAGTATAGAGGGTGTCACTGAATGAAATAATAATAAAAAAAAAAATAATAATAATAATAATAATAATAATAATAATAATAATAATAATAATAATAATAATAATAATAATAATAATAATAATAATAATAATAATAATAATAATAATAATAATAATAATAATAATAATAATAATGTAATTTAAAAAAAAATAAATAAAAGGAAACTAACCTGATTAAGGAAAGGAAAGGTGAGGCGGTGGTTCTCCATTATATATATACTCCATCCGTTCCATATTAATTGATGTTTTAGAATGTTCTTCCCTTTACCAATTAATTGACGTTTTACATATTTTTCACCAATTCTACCAATTTTCTTGCTGAACTCAATCCTAAAAAATGTGTACTTTTCAATCTATCAGAGATATTTTGATTTGATTAAAACTTTAACTGAGGGTATATCTGTCAAAATATTCAATCCTGAATTCTTTCCTTTTATTTTAAAACGTCAATTAATATGGAACGGAAGGAATATATAGCATCTCAATCAACAAATAAGTAAAAAACTTCGGTTTTCTGAATAAGAATATCAATGTCATAGTACTCCTTTTAGATTATTATTAAGATTATAATTCGAGTACAACTTTGAATAGAGTCACAGGAAAACTTAAGCAGGTGATTTATGATTGTGAGATATTGTTCCTGCAATTGTTAAATTACCACATGGTGTGCAAATAACGAATTTCAAATTATTGCTATCGGCGAAAAGGTAAGTAGAAATTCATCTGCAACTACAATGCTTGAACGTACTATTTGTGCTTATTATTTGTGATAACTTATTACAATGTGTGCAATTATATATTTCTGTATAATGTGTTTTATTCTATTTCTACGTTTGAGCATATCAGTCATGGACATTAGCATTTGCAAGGATTTGCATGTGTACATGAAAGAAGTCAAAATAACTTAATTTCATAAATTAAAAGATGTTTTGGAGTTGGTCACCACTGGTACACTGAGAGTCTATATTATGTATATACGGTGACTCTAGGGAGGCTTTCGTGACAGACGTAATATGGGAGAGAATTCCTAGACATCACCTTTATGATGATGGGAGGGGTAAACTTTCCGGAGGATTGTGGGGGGCAGGCAGGAGGCGAACCCCTGATGGTCTCGAGAGGATAGCCCACTTGATCGTACCAACCATCATTCATGACTCGGGTGGACTAAAAGGGAGAAGGAGGTGCCCTTGGTAGTCACTAGTGTTAAAATGATCTTTTTGGACATGTTCAAGTTAAGGAACTCTAGTATGTATATTATATGGTGTTGAATGAAGCATGATACTTTTGTACTTGTTCTTAATCTATGTGAATATGTGTAGGCGAGATTTTGGTGTTGAAGAGTGTTTTAAATTGTTAATTTTGAAAAAAAAAAATACAGGTTTTGTAGGGTTAAAATTTGTATAAAAAATGTTTATAAGGGTGGGTGTGACACCCTCTCAAATGTTCCATCCCCAGCTACCGAAATCCAGGGAAGTCGCCGGAAAACTGACACAACAGCTTTTTAGGTGCGCTAATCAGCTGCTACCCTACTTCCATTTTTGTCCCTCTGTCAAAACTCATATTTTTTGTACCATACGATAGGTCTCGACGAGAGGAATCCGGAAAAGTTTTCAGAATTGTAATCCGAGCTCTAGAACTGCGATTATGGCTGATCAAAGTTTAGGCGAAATTCATGTACCTGAACCATATTCAAGGAGCCATAACTTCCTGGTGCGATCTTCAATTCTGTTGTGGCTGGTCATTCTAGAAAGCTCTTCATGAGAACTTTCTGTAGCTATATCTCAATCAAAATTCCGATAATCGAGTTACCGGGAAAGTTCAGTCAAGTTTCATGGGTAAGAAGTAGATATTCTTTAGGGGTTAAAATACAATTTTCGAGTTTTTCAACTGTTTTACAAAATTGTCATTTTTTTTTTCTAGAAATTACAACAATGTCGCTAGACCTTCAAAGTGTCATAAAAAGCTCGTTTTAACCTGATTCGACTCAAACTAATTGTAGAAGAACCAAAATTCCAAAATCTACAGTTTTTCAAGAAATATGAATCTTGAATATTTTATAAATTTACAAAATAGCCCCTCAACTTTTATAAATTTATAATTTACCCCAAACATCGAATTAAATTTAAGCCAAGTATCCATCTATACTAAGACAAATATTATATATTGTAGGACTCAAGGAAGTTGAAGAAGGAGATGACTTAGGACTAGAAGAGGGCTATACCACCAACTAGCACGTACACAATTCTAGGTGCGGAATCTTTATGTGGCTAATTTACGTTGTCTACTTATGTTTCATGCGAATTATTGTTTTAATTGTTTTACCTGAATATTTGCCTATATTCATGACTATGTGAAGATTATGTGAACACTATGTAAAACTTATGTGAAGTTAAAGCCTATAGGTAAAACCGTACTATGTGTAATGTATACGGGTAATATCGTACTAGCTATGTTAGGACTGCGGGTAACACCATATAAAATTCTCGTGTCGCTCCCGAATATGATTTTCAAGAAAACTTACGAGTAAAATCGTACATTCTATGCTTTACAGATAAAATCGTACACGATTATGCTTATGGGTAAAATCGTACATATTGTGCTTTACGGGTAGAACCGTACACGATTATACTTACGGATAAAATCGTATATGATTATGCTCTACGGGTAACACCATACATGTTTATGGATCGAAAGATCACTCTTGGGTCGCTCCCGAATATGCTATGCAGCTCGAGCGGAACAATACGTACCCCACCTATGTGCTCTTATATGTATCGATGTAGTACGTATATATATTATTTTAAATTCCCAAAGTGTTTATGAACTTGAGCTCAATGGTGATATATGCATTATTCTTGTAATGTCTTTTACTACAGTTGTTTGTATGTTTCTTAAGTGGACAACCGAGTGAACCTACAGGTGTTTTCCAAGCACTCACCCGCTAACATTTCAGGTACCAAAGCTAATGTAGGGACTGGCATGGATAGCATGGTCCTATACCATTCTAACACTCGAGATTTCACAGTAAAAGCTTATTTTAATGATGTTAGTTTCATAAACATGATATTTTCAGCTTGTTGTTTATTTCAACAAATGACATTTAGCTGATGAAAAATGATACCTGAGGATTGTCCTTTAAAGTTTGAAAGTGAACTTGTGTTTCTTAAGAAAAGAACTTCCATACCAAAGCATGTTTTATTGATATTTATTTTATGATTTGAAATTATTTTTATAACTTAAATTTTCTATCTAAAATTTATTATCTACAAACGAAAAACAAAAATGAATACTCAAACAAAGTTTGTAGCATCTCATTTCTCGAAATTTCTTCTTTCCAAAAATGGGATGTTACAAAAAGTATAAGTATATTGATGATACAAGTATTACTCCTGTGCGATGCACCAAAGTCTGCTAGTAGAATAATATTTTAACTAAACCAAATGATATATTATTTTATTACTTAAAAATATGAACATTGTATACTTGACAAAATAAATATTTTATAATTCTGAATTATATATAATAAAATTTTGAATAGCGTAACTATTTATTTCTCCTGTACAAATTTTGGATTGAATGTAAACTTATTACTTAAAATAAAATTATTGTTATGGACAGAATTAAAATAAATGCTAAATATAAGAAAACGCTTATTTTTGAATTATTTTTCTTTTTAAATTCGAACACACCTTATCCTTCTTAACCTATCCATAACCATAAATAGTTCAATTAATTACATGTGTTAAAACAAACACAAATATAATAACACACACTTATTAAAAAGAAAAAAGTAAGATAGTAATAAAATACATTGAGTAATTTATAAGAAAATTAGATTTTTTTTTCTTTTCAAATAATCTCATACTTTTTCTTTTTAAAAATAGTCAATTGATTCAGCTTTTTATAATTTAATTCACTATATAAATAATCTAATCCAAAAAGAAATTCAATTCAACATAAAGAAGATGAAATGATTAATAATTTGATGTATTATATGCAAAGATAGATTTAAAAAAATAAAAGCTTGTTAGTATTTTAATAAATCGATAAAAAAGTTGTTGACAAAGAAACAAAATAACATTATGTTGACACTGCACCAACTTATCTATAAGGATACCTACATAAATAAAATTCTTGAAAATGTCCGATTTGCAATATATAGATATATATATATATATACACACATACAATTAACTCCATTTTATTTTATTATACACATAAACACACTCACACACATATTTATATGTATATTATTATAAATATATTTTAATTTATAGAATAAAAGGGGTAGAAAGGTAAATAAAGTAAATTATTAAAAAATAAAATTAAATAGTTCTTTTAGAGAAATTATTTAACTAATTCTTTTTTGCAGCCTATACATGAGACCAGCGAACATCCACAATAAATACTCAAATCTAACCAATAACCAACTAATAGACAGCTGTATTTTTTAATATAATATCTCACTTTTATATATGTGATATGGAAATCAAATTAAAGATCATGAAAATATGATTACTTTGATATATAATGGTAAAAAATGGTTACAATACAAAAATCTATTGGTATTTAAAAAATGGGAAAAGGGGATTTGTATCCAAAAGGGCACAGAAAAAAAAAAGTCAAATCAAAACCTTACACTTGTACAAATAACCATAAATAACACAAAATATTCTGGTGGGAAAAAGCAATTTACAATTTTAACTCTCTTATAGCTTTTATATATGTGCAGTTTTATCAATATATATCTAACTAAATTACCAAGTTCTAACTTTAAATATTTAATTATTTCTTTCTAAAATTAGATTCTCATTTGTATCTTTTAACATTTCACTTGGTGATTTTAGATATACTCAAAATAAAATCTAAAATTATTTAATAATAAAAATAATAATTTAGAGTATGTGTGTTTTTCAAATATTTTCATATTTTCATATTTTATTTGGTATTTTAATTTACTCGAAAAAATTATATATTTTTATTGTAAGTATTATATTTATTGAAAGATAAAAACTGATCAATACAATCAAAATTACTTAGGTTGCAAAGAGTAAAAGAAAGACATAGTTGAAATTAATGTGACAATATTTTTTAGGGTGTAAAGTGTAAAAAATATATAGTTGAGATTGGTTCAAGTAAAAGAAAATATGAAAAACTGTAACAAACGTCATAATTTAAGTTGCAAAGAGTAAACTTATTTAAAAGTAATTATAACAAAATACATTATATAAAAATATTAATAAGTAATACAAAACACTCTCAATAATAATTATGTTATGTAAATATACATATGCTTAAAGCTCCCACCTTTTTTATTATAATATATATTAGCAAATGTAATGATTTAATTGATTATTTATAAAATTAAATATTATTTTTTTTGTTTTTATTTTTTATTTTTAAATAAGAGTTTCAGTATTTAAATAGTTGTTTTTACCTTGGACGTAACATAAGTAAGAAAAGATTTAAAAATTCATGGTAAATAAAATAAAATAATTTGTTAAACGGTAAAAAAGCCCAACTAATATTTTTTATAAGAGAATCATTTTGTTAATGTTTAGTTGCAGCTTAGACCCAATACTATAGTCAAATTCACAATAAACACTCACATATAATCAAAATAATTAACAAATAAACAATTTATTTATTTATTAATCAAATTTCTCATTATAATATATGTGATATGTATGTCAAATTAAAGATCGTGAAAAGATGAATAATTTGATATATTATGCCTAAAAATCGGATTTGAAATAAAAAAAGTTATTTGCATTTTGAAAAATTGAAAGAAAAGTATGAACTTACCAAAATAGACATAAACTTACCAAATTATTGCTAAAATTTTCCGCATGAAAGTTAATTTGACATAAATTGTCCTTCATTTAGCTTATATATATATAGATTGATAATATAAATGTTTATTTGATATAATATATGTATATAAATGAATATATATATATATATATGCATATATATATATATACACACACAGTTTGCTTAAATAGATCTTGTAAATATTTATACTAGACATAATATTTATTTATAGATGGTACAATACACATATGTATTTGATGTAGTATATGTATATATAAAGTGTATATACAACGTGCTGAAATAAATTTTGTAAATATTATATAATAGACATAGTATATGTTTATAGATGGTATAGTATACATATGTATTTGATGTAGTATATGTATATACATGAAAGTGTATATACAGTTTGCTGAAATAGATTATGTAACATTATGTTGTAGACATAGTATATGTTTTTAAACGGTACAATATAAAGATGTAATTGATGTAGTATATGTACATACATGAAAACGTGTATATAGCATGCTGAAACAGATACTGGAAACATTATGAAGTAGACATAGTATATGTTTATAAGCGGTATAGTATACTAAGAAAAATGAAATAGTATAAGTTCAGCAATAAGTTTTTCTGTACTTTTTTAATTACTTTTGCAATTTCAAAATCTTGATCTGTGAATATTGTTACTGGAAATTTCCCTCTCATTGATTTCTTGAATGTTATGAAAAGTCATTCAAATGACTCCACTTTTTCATCTGCTAGGAAGGCGCATCCACTACAATATAAATGACTTCAAGTAACACCCAAAAAATGGTACTTAATAGCCATAAAGTGATACTATAGACTTTAGGTAACATTTTTTTGGTGTCGCATTTGCCTTTGCTAACTAAAATCTATAGTAACACTAATGGCATTTAGTAACATATTTTATAAATGTTACATATTAATCTATTGTTAATAACATTTTTTGGTAACACTTAAAATATGTTACATATAATGCATATGTAACACCTTCTATGTTGAAATGTAACACATTTTAGGTAACATTTTATATCTATGATAACATCTTATACATTAATTTATCACTTCAAACTATGCAGTGTAACACTTTGTAATTAAATAATGTAACACTTTAAACCATCAAAATCGTAATTAGTTTACTTACAATTAAGTAACGCCTCGACATCAAATTTAATAAGTATAGTAATATGTCAATTGTGAAATATGAACCAGATTTGGCCAACAAAGTAGAGTAGCTAAATCTTGTCAAAACAAAAGTAGAGTAGCTAAATCTTCCCAAAACCAACAAAAGTAAAGTCTTGTCAAAACAAAACAAATGACAAGTCTACAAGAGATGATCTAATATGTCCAACATCTTCCTAGCCAATATCCACCAAACAAGTCTTCATTCTCAATCCTCTTCATTTCTTTCATTGCCACCATCATGATTAACTTTATCATCTGTGTCTCCATCATCCTATAAAATTATATAATTACATTATCAGTAATATACTTGTAACAATATTTTTTACCATGATAGTAACATTAGATTAGTCAAGCCAATTATATTATTATTTTGGTCAATAAACTATGCTTATCATAGAAAGATGTTTAACTTTATTTCATTAAATGAGAATCCAGAATAGAAAATTAAAATAAAATGTAACTTTTTTTGTTATCAACAACTCTATCTATTTGCTTTTTACCAAGTACGAGCTTCACTCAACTTAAAAGAAAGAAAAGGAAAAGGTTTAATTTTGTGGCATGAAAGTGGAGCAATTTTTTTGAAATACAACAGGAAACTAAAGTGCATGTACCATATAGTATAGAACTAAATAACTCTCAAGTGTAGATGGTTCAACAGACAATCAAGAAATATGTTAAGGCTTTTAAGCTCAATTCTTAATTTCAACAGACAACTCATTAATTTCAACAGATAACTCATCAACTAAATAACCCACAAGTTCATATAGTATGGAACTAAACAACTTGGTGAATTTCAATCAGTGAAAATATAATTGTGAAAGAATATCAGACGATCTTTGATGCAAGGGCAAGTACCTGCCTTAGTGTGACTAAGTGCACCGACTTTATAGGGCTTTGTTCAGTGAATATAATAGATAGAAGGTACCAGAAAGAATGCTCAATTACAAGAATCCCTCAATAGATCAGAAAATGCAACAAAGTATATATCACTCTACCTCTATGAGCGAGACCAAATTAGACATCATCTTGGTAAATAAAATTTAGATACCTAAATCTACAATGTAGATTATACCTCGTTGCTGGAGATGGTAGGAAGAGGACAGTTTTTGGAGCTTCGATATGACTCTTTCAAACAAAGTATACCTGAATTCCTCTCTCTGGTGAGGCAGAATATGAAAAGAGGACGTAGGGCCCACTCCACAACGACTTGAAAGGGAACACTGAAGCCTCTCAGGCGAAGATGCTGAGCTGAAGCGAATTTCGCCGAACTGGGTCAGGCGACGGTGGTGGAATGGCACTGTCAGCGCCATTGTCATGCTAGTCTTCATCTCTTTCAAACCGTAGCAAACCCGCGAGTCTCTTACATAAACCCATAATCAGCACTCAAATACAATTATATAGACTAAAAATTCGCAATAGAAAACTTTGGAATTCCAGCAGGTGTTTGACTAAGAAAACAACAATTCCGATAAGAACCACTAAAAATTTCTAAAAAAAGTTAAGAACAAGACACAAAGTAAACTAGTCCAGGGTATACGAAAATGCAGGAGCAGGAAGGGGAATATTTGGCTTTCATATTTTGTTTGTTTTTAATTTCCTGATTGGAGCTGGAGAAGATGGTACATGGAGGTGAAGTGACTATTGACAGTGAAATTTGAGTTTAAGTTTTAATTTTTTGGCTTTCCTGTGTTCTGTAACTTTTTGAGATGACTACTGACTATGAAATACGAAAAAAAAAACAACTCAAGCAAAAACGAGAAATTCAGGATGTGTTTTAGTTCACAAAATACGACAAAACCCACAGGAATTCAAGAAATTCAAACGCAAATCCAAGAAATTCAAACGCAAATCCCAGAATCAAGGCTAAGAGAGTGAATACCTGAGCTGTTAAATCAAGAAACGAGGAGGACCTGTGAAAATTCCTGGAGGTGTGTTGCTTGGCGGGGGGAGTACGATGCAGAGGTGACCTCGGAACCCAGGGCTTCTCTTTCATCGGCTTACGAAACCTTCAAAGGCGCAGATAGGAGTCGCGTTGAAATGAAGAGTCGTGCAGGCCCAGGGTGAAAGCCCTAGGCACGAGTAGGAGGAGGCCAACTCTAGCAACGGCATTACAGTACTTAGACTCAAGCTTGTCGCCTTCAGTGGCTGATATTTCTTCCCCAACATCTTCGATTCGGTCCCTGAAGAGGAAAGGGACTGATTTGCGCAGCCCCAGGGCCAGGCCCTAGGCGCGAGAGAGAACGGCTACTTCGATAATGAAGATTTAGAATATCCTCTAGGTTTTGATATGATTAAGTTAATTATAAGAAGATAAACAAATTTAAATTGAATGACTCTTGTGTAGAATTTGTTGAAATCGATCGAGAAGAGCAAAAGGTAGAATATCTAGGGAGAAGTATAGAGACGGACGAAATATCTCAAACTTAAAATTTAAGTCTTAATTTTTTTTTTTATTTCAAAGTAAAATTAAAGAACCCTAAAACATCTAGAACATAAAACGTCTAAAAACTGAAATAGTAATTCTCCAAAAAAATTGAAATAGTGATTGACAACGCTAAAAGATAACAGAAACAATGCCCGTTGTTTTTAACCGCACATTAGTATATCAACAACAGGGAAAAGGCAACAATTTCAATCAACTGTTGACTTTGAGCGAAGAATTTAGCACAAAGACAACGGTTAACTAAACAACAACGACTATTTCTAATTAAGACAACGGTTTTAACAAAACCGTTGTCTTTATAGTGTTGTTATTGACCATTTTTGTAGTAGTGATATGGAATTGCCTAGGTTTAGCTTTCTAGGCAATATTGGAAGATAAAATATGAAATTCATAATAAAATTAAAAAACGCAATACATAATTTCAAAAGGATCATACCTTCACATAATCCCAAATCTCATCCTTGAAACTTGGTGCCAATTAATCTTATTTAGTGGTGCATGCAAGAGTAGAATCTTGAGCCAACAAACCTAAAAAATGACTAAATTTCTCTAAAGTCGTCTTATCTGGCCTAACAAGCTGACCCATTTCATTCAAAACAATAAGCTTGCGCTCATTTATTGTCCATCCATGGACATATTTTCACATACTTGGTCCCCTTGTTCTTTTTTTTTTTTTTTTTTTCAAGTGACACTGTTAAAATTCAACACAATAATAGAAAGAATATGTCAGTATTAACAAACTGAATATATAAACATTAATAGTTCTAATAATATCAAATAACTACATTGTGCGTCTTATCAGGGAAGGTCTGCTACATGAGTTGATTCATTTACGATCTTGGCTGCATTATTTTCAATCTCTTCTTGATCAACATCAACAATCATTTCTTGATCATCCTCATTTTCTTCTAAGGAAAAATCATCCGATTTTTCAAAATCCTCTTCTTCATCCATCAAACCAAGCCTACGACCAATGCCACCACCAAATAAATGATGCTCGCTAGCTTGTCGCTTTTTAGGACTCCCCATTAGTTGGTTAAAAGGCGAAATCTTTCTTACTTGAATCGGCTCCTTAGCAAGAGAATCAATTTATTATGATAGTTGTTCCTTTTCTTTTGATGCATGTTTCATCCTAGCATAAACACCAATTTATCCAAGTGCGACCATTGAATTCTTGCTTTCCCCCTTTTTTGCTGAGATATTGCTCTCGACCTCTTTTCCTGGTTGACTTCGAACAGAAAATTCTTTGCTGCCTGACATGCTCAAATTCTAACCCGAAAATACCGCAAGTGTAGATGTATATAGGAAAAGTCAAGGTCGATCCACAAAGAATAGGTTAACGTAGTTCGATACTCTAATTATCTAGGACTATCCTAACTAGACACTGGAATTGGTAGATATTGATTAAGTAATAAACTAAATTTCATGTACTAATAAACCAAATTAAATAATAAAAGTTGATTTCCAATCAAAGAGAATGTATTCTAAGATTTTGATTTCAGGAATTATGGTAATGATACTTTATCTATAACTTATAAACTTTTAAACCAGTTTATCTATCTATTAGGCGGCACTTAAATAACCTAACTCTTCTCTCGAAGCGACTAAGTCTTAGATTGATTAAGATAATTACTTTCTCGAGTCAACTGATCCTAACAACTCCTAACAGCCCCTTAACCTTTGCCTATGATCATAGACAATCGCGCAATGTGTTATCGTCTATTAACAATTCCCTTATCTCGAAGCGGGATCGTTAAACAAGTATATTAAACCTAATTTGGCCAGATTAAATTCAATTATATGGATTAAACCAAACACATAGATAGATGATAAAAGCTGGAGTCTATAAATTAAATGACTAACTCAACATTGTTGTAAAACCCCTACTTTCTAATCCTAGGCAAGAGTAGTTTAGCTACTCACGCCTACTACCAAATCAAAACAAGAATCTAATGAAAACAATGTCAAGAATTTGAAAGTAAACAGGGAATAACTAAACTTGAAAATTCGAATCTTCGTCTTGCTCGATCTCACACCTTCTACTCCAAGGTAAAAGTAAGAGAAAATAATGATGTGATCTGATGATTCTCTTTCTCCCCTTGTTCTTCAAAAATCGAGCTCTTATATCTTTTTATAGGCTTCGAGATGAGTCCTAGGGTCTCTAGGCTTCGATTCCCTCTTGGAACAGGAAACCTCTTCAAAATAGGCTTTATGTCGCGGCCGCGCAACATAGCTCTCGCGGTTGCGATGCCTTGAGCTCAAAACTGCTTAAAAACATGCCTTTTGTCGCGGCCGCGATGCATGCGCAGTTTCATTTCACTTTCTGGCCATCTTTCGTCGCAGTTGTGCGCCTTCCTGCATCGCGGTCGCGTCGGTTCAACTCCAGACCGGTTCGGACCAGTTCAGGTTGGTTTTTACCGATTTTTCCTTTCCTTTGATTTGTTCTTTCATCCGATAGTCGTAAAATACAACTTTTGACCCTGACATACTCAAAATACCTTCAAAACAAGTCAAACACATTAAATGGTCCAAATATAACAAATCTACGCAACTCTCGACCAACTACGCAACTCTCGATCAAATATGCATGTAAATGCTATAAAATACACTCCTAAATCGACCTAAATACATACATAATTAACGTGTATCAAAATCCCCCAAACTCAAACTGTTGTTAGTCCCGAACAACCAAATTAAACCCATCATCAAAGGTCAATCTGGTGCATCTTTCTACTAAACTCGACATTTCAGTTTCATGCTCATTTTCAATTAGGATTGCATCAGAAACTGAACACATTAAAACAAGTTATTGTTATATATTTATAATTCATATTTGCATATTGAACATCATTATTTAAAATGTTATCTTGATAATTTTCTTGGCCCACTTTATCATTACAAACTTCAATATCCATTGATTCATTTGGAAGTTCTGTAAAAAGATAAGAAAAAGGCAATAGATAAAGTATACTGTCATGCAACTAAAAGTATGCTGGTATAGAGAATAATGTATGCTATATATGTCAAATAGTAAGTCATATGTAGCCTTTTGTTTTTCCCTTTATTATTGTTCAATCCATCATCTAAGCTCAATCTGGTACATATTTGTACTGAACTCGACGTTTTAATTTCATCCTCATTTTCAATTCGGATTGCATCAGAAAGTAAACACATTAAAATAAGTTATAGTTATATATTTATAATTTATATTTATATAATGAACATCATTTTTTGAAATGTTACCTTGATGATTTTCTTGCCCACTTTATCATTATACACATCAATATCCACATTATGAAAAAATTACCAAGAAAGTATACTGACATGCAACTAAAAGTATACTACACTTCAATATTCAAAGTTTCAGTTTCATGCTCATTTTCAATAAAGATTCCATCAAAAAATGGATTGATAAATAAAAGAGGCAAACTGTCATAAAAAATATGACTACTACATTTTTAAAGTTGCAATTACTTGTCGTAAAAAATCATCTTGTTGTTATATTTCGAACTATAAAACTCAGCAACTTGAATTCAATCAAATAAAACGAAAACCAAAATACCCGATTTTTAACCTGAGATCAATTTGTAGATCTTTTATTGGGCATTAGATTGCGCAAAAAATTAAATCAAAAGCTTAATTTCCTGAGATCGAAGCCAACTAAGAAGAATATTTTGCCAAGTCTTTTGCTAAATTCCGGTGAATTCGGCAACTGTGAGAGATGCAAGTAGAGAGACTTTCGAGGTGAGAGAGAATGAGGAATGAGGAATGAGAGATCACTGGTGAAAGAATGAGGAACCAGGTGAGAGATCGTTGTTGAGAGAATAAAGAACGACGTGAGAGAACGAGCTGAGAGAGCGGGAGGATTCGCTTGTACAATTTTTAATGTTCGCTCTTTTTGGTTTTTTTGCCTAATGGGCCCTTATTTCACCTAATGGGTTAAATTAGTGAGTTGATCAAGTGTACAATAAGTCATATTGTGCATCTTATGCACACATTTCCCACTCATTATTCAGTGCCTCTATGTTCTTCTCTTTGTTTTCATCATTTCTGTAACGACCCGATTTTCATAAAAATATTTTAAAACATTTTCAATTTGAAATAAGTAATTGTTTTTTTTTTCCTTTTTATATATATCTATAAAAGACAATACTAGACAGGCTGTTAAAAGAATCAAATAATAATGCATATGAATTTATTTAACCAGTAATATTAAATTAGAAATTAAATCCCGATTAATATCCAATGCCATCTAACAACACTTTGCACTTGAAAATTATAAAACTTCATATCGCCTGTAACATCGAAACAAATAGACAATTACTAGTCAATCCCATATTATTTATTAGAAAATAAGTGATCATGGAGAATTAAATTAAACTAAAATAATAAAATAGAATTGTTCCCAAAGATTAACCTGACCAATCAACTTCACATAATAATCACGATTTTATCAAAGACACCTTTCATAATATTAACTATTAAAAATATTCGAATAATTACTAGCCACATCTATGACGTATTACATCAGCACAATTTGGTCAAAATCAAACAACTAAACAATATTTTGGTCAATACTTTAATACTAAAATCATTTTGCACTTTTGGATAATTCAGATAAGACAATTAAGCATCCATACGATACTAGGAAAATATTTCAAATAAGCTTATATTATCCCCAAAAGAAATACCCTTATTAAACATATTTCACTCACTAGTTATACACATGCTAACTGTATCAAATTTATTTGAGAACACAATTATCTTCAATACACAACCTAGATTGTAGCGAAAGTGAAAACAATCGTACCAACATAGATACAAGTAAAGTTTATAATTAAAGCATGCTTGAGAGTTTGCAAATCAGCAACTAAGTTATCACGAAATAATTTATTTATTAGTTAAACTATAGGAACATAATATTAATAAACATGTCACAAATAAGATTATTAAGATAAACTTATCGCACCTCCAACAGAAATATAATTTAATCATTACATCTAATCATGCTTATAATATAATTAATTATCAACACATAATATAACATTGGTCGTATGGAAAGAGACTCATACGAGTGTACTTACATTGAACGTATGGAATGAGACCCATACGAGTGTATTTACATTGACCTTACATTGAACGTATGGAATGAGACCCATACGAGTGTATTTACATTGACCGTATGGACTCGTACTTACATTGACCATATGGAATGAGACCCATACGAGTGTACTTTAATTTATTCTATTAAGTATAAGTGTTCGTGTGTGTGAATGTACAAGCACACCTGACGTACAAGTTTATATAAAATGCAAATCAAATCCAGGTACAATTAAGTCATAGTACAAGCACATAAGCATATTACTTATTTCATTTCAATAAGAGATCATATAATAATTCACTCATGCATTGTCACACAATATTTGAAAGACATTCAGGCCAGTAATTTATGCAAATATCACATATTTCGAAGATAGTTAAATATATAGCCATTTAACTTTATTAATATTTACTCATTAATCTAGTCACAATAAGTCATTTCAATATTCAACATAAATTCAAATAGCTACATATAAATGGTCAATTATTTACTAAAATTTCAGTGACTATCATATGCTCCGAGCCCCGACTCAACTCCGCCGACCCACACCAAGGTAACCTGAAAGGATCAATATTGGGTTGGGGTGAGCTTCCTTCAGCTCGTGGAGGATTACAATTTATCACAACAATTATATAAACACAACAATTATATAAACAAAAAGGCATACAGTGTAGCAATTATTATAATGATGCGCTTGTATTGGCAAGACACATAGAGCTAACTTGTATTGACAAGTAGCATACTGATAATGGGCTAAGCTTGTATTGACAAGTAGCATAATGGTAATAAGCTAAACTTGTATTGGCAAGTAGCAAATTGAATAATTACTTGTATTGGCAAGTAACAACTTGAAAATAATAGCACACGTAGGCAGTCAAGTAAATATAATTAAAGCGACAAACAATAAACCCCCATCTGAATTGTCTTTGAATAAAACTGATGGAATGACATGCAATGTTAAGCCCTTGGACCAGATTCCATACAACCTACACGTATTGTTATTAAATCTTAATTAAATAGAATAGATACACATCTCAAATAAAAAGGTTTGAGCTTATTTGGTGAAATAATTGAGGTTGGGGTCAAAGTAAAGTTGAGGAAATCAGAAGAAAAAGAAAGTGGGATATCCTATGAAATTATTGAATATGCACAGATTAACTAAAACATGGGTATTGGGATTAAAGTATAGGAGTTGGGAATTAATTTCCCTCAAATCCATGTCAGCCTCCCTCTCTCATTATAATTCCAAATTCTTCAACATCTCTGCACCCATACGCACATAATCTAACACACCCTACTACACTCCCACGCACATACACCTATACATGCACCACACAATATTTTCGTCCTCTCTTTTGCCTTACTCTTCTTTTCAAACACAATCTGACACACACATACACAACCTGCACAAACACACGCACACAATAGCACACACTACTTCACATACACACAACACATGCATAAACACACACACAATATCGCAAGCCTGCACACACACATGCACCACTATATCACACACATCATCGCGCACACACACTAACCCATCAGCATATACACCCACGACAATATACACACACCTTTCCCCTTTTACTCTCAAAACTGATTAGACGGAACGGGTTCGACGAGTTGAATTTCTTACTTGAACTTGAGAGTGGAATGGGCGACGACGATGCCGACTCTACGTGAATCTGAAATTGAGGCTTGGCGTTGAGTTTCTAGGCAGAGATTGGTAAATAACCGTGAAATAGGTTTTTCGGGTTGGTTGGCGGCGGCAAAAGAGATGGAGCAGTCAACACAAAAATTGAGATTTTTTATACATTTTGTTTTCTTTTGCCTGCGTATTCATCTATGTGGTAGTGTAAATGCGTAGGGTTAGGAGTATTGACTTTGTTGATAAGGCTTGTTAGTGTACAACTCATATCTTGTGGGTGTTTGATATCTATTTTCAGTTATCTAGAATTTGGATTCTTTGGGCTCTAGACATGGACCCTTTGACAACTTAATGCATTAGGCTTGAGTCTTGGGCTCGAAAGCTTAGGCTTAATAATATGATGACATATGCATATAATGGACTATAATAAAGTGAATGATTTTCCCCTACTAAATATTATGTCTAAAATTAATAAATGGATATATGACAACTAAAATGACTTGAAAATAGTAAGCCAATGGTTCCCAATATGGCCTGAAAATATTAAATGAACCATGTTCATAGACTTAGCTTGGGCTCAAGAGTTTAGGCTTAATGATAAAATGAACAATGAATGTTATGCCTAAATTATAATGAATGATTTTCCTATTGAGACGTTGAACTTAAAATGAATTAAATAAATAGAGTGCAAACAAATGGGCTTGCAAGTAATTGAACAGTTACTCTCAATATAATTGGGCATTCAGAAATATTAAACGGACCAAATTGGCATGGGTTAGGCTCAAGGCCCAACTTTGAATTGAAATTATATTGGTTTGGCCCAATTTAATAAATCAATGACCGAATAAATACATTGGAAATTAAATGAAATGAGATTTCCTAGTGAGACATGAAGTGGTTCACACAATATGATTTGGGCAAAGGCTTGGACATTAATTCGAGACCTAGGCTCTCGACTAGTTTTGGAGCAACGACTTCGGCAAGAACAACTACATAAATTGATTTGTACCATCTAATATAATTATTCTCATAAGTATATTTCTAATAATTTAATAGTATGTACCCTAAGTCTAACGTGAATTATGCATCAAATCTAACTATACTAGATTTTAATTTAAAATAATAATATTTTTGTTTTCATTTTAGTATTACAAATAAATATCAAGGAACAACTTTTAGAAAGACGTAATAAATAATATAATATCTAATTATTTATACGAGTCCGTAAAATAATATTTTAGAATGAAATAATAGACTAAAATTTTGGGATATTACAATTTCTATTTTCCTATAACATGTTATCAACACGAGTGTAATAATAAATTTCGTGTATTGAATGGATAGCCACGAAAATCCTGAATTCAAGGACCGGGAGTCCCATTCCGCACTACAAGGGTAGTTAACATAGTTCCTATCTTGGAGCGATGTAATTAGGATATGGTGCGGGAGCCACCATTTTCTCGGAGCAGGACCTTGAAGTTTTTAGGGCTCGTGAAGCCATCCATTCCAGTTATCTCTTTGACATCCCCAGGCCAGAGGAGTGTCCCACTTTTCTTTCCTACCCCTCTATTCTCCTCTGGAGAGCCCATGTTGATGCAGGGCTTCAATTTCCTCTTCATTCCTTTGTGGAGGGTATATGTCTACGCCGAAAAATCCTTGTTTTCCAACTTGGCCCCTCCACCGTTTGTCTTATCCTTACTTTTTATGTGCTGATGCGAGCCAACGACGCCCAATGCACTCTAGATTATTTCTTGTCTTGTCATGACCTTAAGAGGGGGAGCAATGGATTTCTATATTTTAGTTCCCGCCCCTGCTCACTTTGTGGGTAAACTCCCCAGCTATGACGGAGATTGGAAACCTAAGTGGGTCGTGGTCACACCTCGTGTCGGAGAGTGGTCCTTTCCTTGCGAATGGCTCACCTCCACCCCTCGCTTTCGCCGTCCTTCTACTTCTTGCATCGCTGAGAAAGACAGAGAAATAATGGACAAGTTAAATGCTCATGTGAGGAGTCATGGCCTTTGGGCTATTGCCGATTTCCTAAGGAACACTTCAGTCCTGGCTCGTTATGGGCTTCTGGGCAACAAGAATGAACCAATCATTGACCTGGGTATGGCCAACTCTGAACTAAACATCTTTGCCTCGAATCTTTCATTACTTGCACATAAGTTATTTTACTTATTATCACTTATTTGTTGCGGAGATGAGCTTCGATTTCCTACTAGCTGGAGAGGATGAGAGTGCAGCTTTCCAGGGTGCTGGTTTTGACGGCGCTGCTCCACTTACCGGCACTACTACGATAACGTCGGTTCCGACCCTCTAGCTGGCTGCGTTGGGCCCCAACAGAGCTCCACCTACTTCCACTTCTGGTGCCAAGGAAAAGAGCATTATCCCTACCTCTTCTGGAGTTCTTGTCGTCCGATCCAAGGCTGCAGACAAACGACCTGCTTCATCTTCTGCAGAACTGCCCCCTCCTTCCAAAACGCCTAAGTCGGGGAAGAGTAGCAGCTCCGGCAAAGGTGGAGAGAAGATTCGTGGCAAGAGCAAGAGTGACATTCGTCACTCTAGCAACGACTACTATGACTTGGTGCTGCCAAAGAGCTTTCTGGACTTGTCTAAGGCCCAGTGCACCACTCTGATCAAGGAACTCCCCACGGTGGAAGATACCGCCACTCTAAGCCACGAGAGTGATGAACGGAACGCTGAAATAATGGACCAACACCTGGTTCAGGTATTTTATGTGTCCTTGTTATTATTTTTTGCATAATTTTTGCCAAGTCATTGACCTCTAATTTCCTTTCCTTAGTTTATGATTCATTATGGCCGCTATCGGAGCCGCACCAGCTCCTCAGTGCTGACCACTCTCCGTGCTAACTTTGAGAAAACTCAGGAGCAGCTGACAAAACTGACTGAGAATTTTTCAGCACTGAAGTTGGAGAGTGATGCTTTGAAAGAGCATAAATTGTCCCTCACTATCGCCAACGAGGGACTAAAAATAGCTCTGGAAGCTGCCAAGGTGCGCCTTGCAGAGGCTGAGGCACGACATGGGGCCTCTGAAGCGGAATGGCTGAAGGGGTGGACACCTATCGTCGTAGGTTGCTTTCGACCGATCTAGGCCAATCATTCCTCTAGCAGCTCCAGAAAGACCTCACAAAGGATTATCGGCAGAGCTCTGCCTACCTTCAAGACATGAGCCTGTTCCTCAAAGGGTTCATCAGTGCAGGTTTTAACACGGCCTATAATGAAGCCAAGGCTAAGAACTTTGTTGGGGAGTTGACTTATGACTTGCGAGGGATAGCTGCTACTCTGAGAGCTCCTCCGAGCTTCACAGGATAGCCACGAAAATCCTATAATGTTAAATTCAAGGACCGGAGTAAAATCCTGAATCAAACGTTATCACTTTAATGGTTTGACTTTATAACGCCGGATTTTGGTTTTGTAACGCCGGAATTTGACTTTGTACTGCCGAATTTTGGCTTTGTACCGCCTTAATCTCAAGATTGGTTTTGTACCACTTTTTTTTAGCTTGTGTTGTTGTGATTTTGGTGGAGAATGAGGCCCTATTTATAGTTGCAAGATGGAAAATCCTAATCGGCCTGAGTTTGAATGGAGCCATATGATTGGTCCTCCACAATATCATTATCCATAAGATAATTATTAAATTAATTGTATTTAATCTAATAATTACTGCAACAAATTGACACATGGAGCATTCTGATTCGTCCTCCATGACTTGATGTTTATCCCCATCTTCTTGGATAATTACTAAATTAATTTAATTTAATTTAGTAATATTTGCACCATCTTGGCACATGGCAGCTTCCAATAGGTCAATAATATATATATATATATATATATATATTAAATTATCAGTTAAATTTATTATTTAACTTAGGAATTTGATTTGATTAATTCCTAACATTAAAATAATCAATATAAAATTGAATATATACTTTATTACGTGGCGCACTTTAATTGGATACGAAATTTGGGTATGAATAACGAATTGACCATCAAACAAGAAGGAATTGGTGTCCACGATAAAGCAACTGGGAAAAATCTATACCTATGACGAAGCACGAATTTGTAGTTGTGCACAATCGGTTTGGTTTTGTTTCCTTTTTTGGTTAATTTCATGAAATGAGGTTGCATTTGTATATCTTATGTGTTTGGTATATATATTCAATACGGTAGTTACAGAACAATGGGTGATTGACCTCTAAGTAAAAATTTCTGCAAGTTTTGTAATTATTTTTCCAATTTGAGTATAGGGTAATCAATTATGGATACATTACAAATCATCAGAATGTTATATATTCTATCCAATTGCAAACTTTGCAATTGATTACATATTTTAGTTTTCTATTTTACAGTTTTAGTGTAATATCATAATCTAAGTGCATAAATTTAAATTAGATAAAGTCAATTTATGCTTGAACCTGTACCCATTATTTGAACAATTCACTTGTGATTTGTCCTCTCTGGTCTTCACAACTAGTCTGACATACATATTCATCGATTAAAAAAATAGGCTTGAAATTGGGATAGATGTTGTTATTTGTAACGTTATTTGTGCCTGTGACATCAATACATGTTTCTTACAGTTATTCCATGGGATATAAGTGGAAGAGGAATACTAAATTACTATTCTGACTTTTATTAAGAATGGCGCTGATGATGCATTCATGATTTCAATGGGGTTCATATCTTCTCTAAGACGTGCATTAATGATTAATTGTGTGTTCTAGTCGAATATATTATTGAAACCATCACAAATTAAATTAACCATATTTCAATGGTTTCCATTGGTGTTTGTAAGCGTCGACTCGTCCCTATTGACAGGAAGTCCAATTTAGTGGTTCCAAATTCAGCAATTCTTCTTCGTAAGGTTTGAGAAGTGTCATAAAAAAGAATCATGTCTTTTCTGCAAGGTAATTAGAATCACCCTATTTTGCTAAGTAAATGTAAATAACTAATATCCGCTTATGTTAACATGATGTGTTTGTTTAAATATTTTTGTGAGTGTGCATGAGCAATATCATGCTTATATGTCTCTCCTACGACTTAAATATAAATAGGACTTTGGGAAAATTGAGATAGATTTATTTATATGTGCACTTGAATATTATTATGTATAATATTGGTAATAATGAAATTTTGCTTGGTTTGACATGATACTCATGGATCCCTTTAGTATTTTAATCTGATTAAATACTTTCTTATGAAATTAAAAGTTGCGATGAATTATTTGTTCTTAGAGATTTGATAATTATGATAGTAAACTTATTTTCATGATTATAATGAAATTTGATCACTACTTTGTATATTATTTTAGCCATGCTCGATAAATTGTATTTTCCATGAAAATAAAATTTCATGGACATTACCAATCACACAAATAGACCACACTTCCGCAATCATACTATCCACTGACTCTAAGGACAAAGGATCGTCTAACAAAGTCTATGCTCTAATAAAACTGAGGCGACACGATAATCCTAACTCACTTTGAAAGTACTTTTAATTAAAGGATACCCTGGTGAACTGTGGGTTGGCATAAAAGAAATTTTTGAATAATAGTCAACTCTCTACTTTCAGAATTTATTTTTTGTCGAAAAAAATCCTCTTACTAGACTACAAAAGGGGTCAATAACATTAATAACGGCATGTTGTATCTACAAATAAATCTCTCTTTATGTGTAAAGAAATTACAGAATATTGTATGATACAGAAAAATCTCTTTATTTTCATACTCAGTGCTTATACTAGAGAACATGTATAGGCTAATCAACTAGTACAAGTTATTGAGAGGCATGATCAGTTTCTTCGAAAAATAACGCCAAAGGTGTTGGGATAAAGAAAATTCCCTAGCCTAACTATGCTGAAATGAATTGTGGAAATAACACCTCAAAGCAATGGAAATAGGACGTGTGTATCACTACAAACGTGGTAATAATACACCAAAAGGCAAGAGATGTAGGAGCCGTAAAGGCATTCCAATGTGTCTACCCTAAATGGACATGGTGGTCAAGACATCAAGGTACAAAAGACACCTTAAAATCCTATGAACAAAAGAGAAAGAGTTGGTAATGGACTTTACTTGCGTGTACAACTACTACACATTTGTACAAAAACTGTTAGAGCAGGTAATATAAGAGGTCGAGGAAGTCGAAAGAATAAAGACTCGCTATAAAAGACGGAGTGTCTATGTCATGATTGTGGTTTCAAGTTGTAATAAATACTTTGCTTAATTTATGAAAATACATGTCCAAATGTTTCAAGAAAGTTGTGAACGAACACATATTCATGTGTGAGTATAATGGTTAAATCATCATTGCATCACAAGTACTAAGAGAGCGAGTAACTGCCAAATTCTAAATGATTAAAGTCACAAAAGCTCTTTATGCGTCAAGAGCTATCTGAACTTTGTTAAATAAAGATACGTGTGTCAAAGATTATCATTTATAAACTAACTGTGAGAATGAAATTGAGCATATTATGATACTTATAGTGTATGTGGAAGGAAACATATTTTAGAGAAATTAATGAATCAATTTAGTGGCATGTACACCACTACTATTTTGATTGTTGGATCAAATGTTGTCACCAAAATGGACTTTGGAACACAATATCATATGTTACCCAAAATAGACTTTGGGACAAAAACTAATATGTTGTCACCTACAATAAATTTTGGGATTCGAATTCATCTGTTGTTGCTAAATGGACTTTGGAACACATAATCATATGTTACCCAAAATGAATTGTCATCCGTAATAAACTTTGGGATTTGGACTCATACGTGGACTTTGGGAAACTTACTCATATAGGCTTTAGTACAAGGACTTTAAACATCCAAGTAAATGACATGATGATCCATATTTAAAAATATTCTATGGACATTCTTTTTTTCGATTGAGATATAAAAGGGATGAAAATCTGATATGTTGTATAGTGTCAGTACTAATTCTATTATGATGCAATCAGTGTTTTCTAAAGTAATAGAAGCACAACTAACATCACACTCTACCTCATTGACTATTTTAAAGGCACATCACCTATTAATCCTATTGTTTAGCAAAAAATAGGATCGCGACCTTCATATGCCAAATATATAAGCAAGACATTTCATTCTTATAAAAGAACATAATATTTTATATGTGGACCTATCAAACAAGAAAGCGGGTCATTGAAGTATCTATGGTTCTGGTAGATGCTTTGACACGCTAATTGATTATCATATTATTCTCCACAAAAAAAAAACATGTTGCATTTGAAAAACTCCTAGAAAATATTATATAAGGGCTCACCACTCTTACTCCATAAAGTCTAGACTTATTAACTCTAGAGAGTTCTCATCACAATGATTTTATGATTATTGCATATCCATCAAAATCAATGTAGAACATCCTTACACTCATGTGCATACATAAAAATGGTCTCACAGAAGCCACCATCAAAAGGATATAGATGGAGGTTAGGTCATTGAAAATGTACATTAAAATACCTATATCACATGGGCTTATGAAATATCGTTGCAATTTTACTTTATTCGTCTCAAACATACTGCTAATAAAAACAATTATGCTTACCAACTGGTAATTGGATTTAGTCTGATATTTTTATATTTGCGCATATTTTGTTACGTAGTATATGTGTATATTGTACCCCCACTACGCACTAAAATGGATCTTTAAAACGATTAAGTATTTATATTGGATATGAATTCTCAACTATTACCCACTGTTTGAAACTTTTGACCGGCGAGATCTGTTTACCGCGACATTGGCAGACTGTCACTTTAATGGGATAGTCTTCTTAGGGGAAGATAAGAAAAAATATTTTCTAAGGGAGTGAAAGGAAGTGTTCCCCAATATGTCTCATTTGGATTCCCTCACACTTCATAATATAAAAGTGAAGTAAAATGAATTATCGATCTTCAAAGTATGCAAGATTTGATTTGTTGATGTATTTGTTAAAATTACTGAAGTGACAAGATCATACATACCAGCTGCAAATGTGCCTATAAGATTAAAAGTTCCCAGTAACGAGCACAATACCGTAGATAAAATGTGTTGCAACCAAACTTAGTGGAGGTGTGGTTGGGGATGTGGCTCCTAAAAGAAAATAGAGGATGCCATGTGGTTCGATAAACAACTGCCCAAGGAAAGTGGCGGGTATGACAACTCAAAATCATCAATGAAAAGAATTGTTTTCATGAGATTATCTCTGATTAATTATGTCCATGAATCATTACTGGAGGACGCTCTAAAATTTGGTATGATTCCAAAAAATAAAAAAATCTGAAAAGATTATGAGAATGCGTATATGATGATGGAAAGATTTTCTACATTGATGATGTTGTTGCTCAAGGAATCATATAGCATGATGATATCGAACCTTGCTTTGTTGCAACATGTCAACATAAGCACATTGGCCTAAATGAAAAGAATCTACCCAGGTAGAACTTGATTATATGATAAAACGACGGGTATTTGGTTTGGTAATGCTAGCTCACCAAGTGTAAAACCTGAAGGACATAAAATAGGTTTTGTCAGTAAACGTAGTGAGAAAAATAAAGTCCCGAGATACAAAGTTTACCTTGAATCACATATTTTTCTCACATCGCCCTGGAATTGACTGTGAGAAGACATACTTTTCCGCAATGGACATCATAACGTCTTATTAATAAGTTTCCAAAGAATTGAAAACGTAGCATACTAATGTGGTTACAACATATCTCATTAGGGATCTTATTTTTTGGATATGTGAGTGTTTGATGCACTTGTGTTACACAACTCAAGTGACTCTAGACAACGGAGTGCATTTACAATATTAAATTGAAATGCTCACTTTGATTGAAGCAATCCAGATGAAAATGCTATACCTATCTGAGTGACTACTTGATTGCGAAGGGAAAGAACAATAACTTTGTATTTGTGCATTTATAAAGAAATAAGTTCCGAATTTGCAACTATAACTATATATGTCGATGTTATAGACATAATAGGTACTCTTAATGAAATAAGAGAAACCATGATATATTTGATATCCAAACTTGAGATAAAGGATCATGGAAAAACTCAAACTATCGGTTCCTTGAACTAGAAGACCGAGTTTGTGGAATATTAATTCTCAATTTGCATGTATCTAAAAGATTATCAGACGATTTAACGTGGATAAAGTGCAATATGTTAGCACTCTTATGATTAGTTGAAGTGTGGACATAATGAAAGATCCATTTGAGTCTAAAGGAAATAACGAAATAGTTATTGGGAGATGAAATTCCCTACGCAATTGAAATGTTCACAGTATTGTACAAAACTCAATGCACTCACTCAGATATTACTTTCTCAAATAACTTGATAGTTATGTTTTACTCAAGTTCGCGCAATATCAGCGGAATGATATAAAAAATAAATCACTTAACATGAACTTGTTCATCACATATTAGAGACATGAGAGACTACAAACGAAATTGTAACCTCTAAAGAAAACTGTTAAATGCTCTTATATAGAAAGATAAAAAGATTACAAAAGAATATGTAACTCCTAAGAAATGTTGAAGCTACCCCCTACGTTGAAAATGCCAACATACTACTTTAGATTGTTCTTATTAATACTGGTGACCTCGCTTGGCCATGTAAATGTCAATAATAAACTAATTATGTATTACTATGAGAAATACGATGAAATCTTGAAGATCCCCTAAGCACAACTCATTTATCTGCCTCACTGAGTCGCAAAAGATGATTGTCCTACATGAAGGAGTTCTTGAGTACTACGGTTAAAAATTATCATCACACACATACAAGAGATTGGTGGCTCGAGTCCTACTACAGAAGACCTAAATGAATTTATGAAGACAATGTAATTTGCAACAAGAAGATGGAACTGGACTACATCGGAGGTAATAATACGAAGCATGCATTATTAAGTTTTTCTATAACTAACAACCATAAACTTTTCTCATGATTTATGTAAATTCAGGAGATCGATATTTTCTAAGCTCTCTTGATAATTGTACGTATCAAGGAAGAAATGTAGATTTCAGGGGGGGTCTCAATATAGGTGCATTGCACTCTTTTTCTCTTTAACCAAGTTTATTTTCCACTGGGATTTTTTACTTAGCAAGGTTTTAACGAGGTAATAAATTATGCACCAATTTCCTTTTGTCTTGGCACAAGAGAGAGTGTTGAAGGAAAAATACAATTAGTGTGTCCTCGTCAAAAGTAACTGATAAAGGACAATTCAGGTATTCACTTATATTTATGTATTCGTGAAATTCTTGTATTTGACATCCTATATATATATATATATATATATATATATGGATCTGATGAATGAGAACTTCCTAATTGTTCCGCGCCTCCCTGTCCTTCTCTTTGTTTTCATCTTTTTTATTTTCTTACAACAAATATAACTATTTAGTTGATAAAAAAATATACGGTGCTAAATTGTGAAAATTCGGAAAAAGTTCAGTTAAATGCCCCAAATATTTCTACTAATTAGCTACATGTCCTTTATGTTTTGATATTTTGAAAATGTTCTCTATATTACAAAAAAATTGTTTAAAATAACCCGCAACTGACTGCAACCTATTAATGAGCAGTGACGTGGCAGGTTCCTTGATGATGTGGAGCCGTTTTTGACATGTAACAACATACTTGGACGACATTTAGTTGGAAAAACTGGTCATGTGTGGACACAAAACCAGTCGACCTCGCCTGCCAATCACCGGGCATGGTGCCAAATCCATCATCATCACAACATCCTCAAACTCATCTCACTTCATTCCAACACTCGAAAGAGATCGAAATCACAACTTCGACAGATTTAGCAGGCTATGGAATCATTGTGACCACAATTTATGAGCTTGAACTTGCTTGTGCACGATATTATAGGGAAATTAAAAGTAGAAAAGCTCGGCATATTAGTCCTGTTTCTCTAATCAATAAAAGCATCGTGGATTATCACATAAAGGTTACAAATAAGCTTAAATGCTCAACACTGCCTAAGTTGGCTCGACTCGAAGACACCAAACTCAGTTGCGTATGTGGGTTTCGACAGTATGGCTTTTTCTCAAACACCTCAGCTGCATGAAATTGCGAAGGGGCTAGAATCCTCCGGTCAGAATTTCATATTAGTTCTCAGAAAATAAAAAAAATTAATGACGAGGAGAAGGATGATTTACTTGACGGATTTGAAGCTAGGGTTAATGGACGAGGTTTGCTAATCAGAGGGAGGGCGCCGCAGGTACAAATTCTCGATTATGAAATAATCGGAGGATTCGTGACTCACTGCAGGTGGAACTCGCTGCTTGAAGGAGTGGCGGCGGTTATTCCGATGGTGACATGGCCGCTGTCGGCCTTTCGATTCTTCAATGAGAAGCTGGTGACGGAGATTCTAAAGACGGAGATTCTGGTAAAGACGGAGGCATGGAGTAAACAAAACGATTAACGGACAGCGACCGGGAGCGAGAAGATAGAGAAACGATGGTGGAATTGCTGGTTGGGGAAGGAGGAGAGAGGAGGAGAGTTAGAGCAAGAGAATTGGGGGAAAGGTCTGGTCTGCAAAAATAAGAAAATGAGAGTTAGTCATGTACTAAAGATTAATGAGAAAATTGGTTAAAATGTCCTTTATGTTTCACATAATTAGTTACATATCCTTTATGTTTTGACATTTATTAAAATGTCCTCTGACTTACAAAAAATTAATCAAAATGCCCTGAAACCGGCTATTGCTCGTAAATTAGCAGGTTACCGCTGCGTGGCGTGAGACTTGATGATGTGGAACCGTTTTTTATCCTCTCTTCACCAGGAAACTACAATTTGCTCTAAAAAAAATTAAATGTCATGTCATTGACTTTTGGGAGGGAAAATTAACGTATTTTCCTCCAAACTCCACTCTTCTTCACATCACTTCTATTAAATGGAGGACCACATCACTTCTTCTTTATATGAGATTTGAAAAATTCTCATTACAATGCTTAGAATGATATTAGCATATCTGTGATACCAACAGTATGAGAAATTCAGTATAAACTTCCTTTAACAACTTGCACAACCTGAAGCCAACCAAATCAAATATATTATCCTATCAGAGGAGGTTTAAATTAATTACTTAAAGACAGACTGCAGAACATACCGAAGTTGAACAGGTTGGGCAGACATATTCAGCTGGAGCAGTATGTGGAGGAAAACTTTTAATGTGCGACACCAAGCAACTTGTATGAATGACATATGTTGAAATGAAATCATGAGTAAGAAGTAGCACAACGCAAAATGAAAGTAAACAAAATTAAATAGATGAAAAAGTAATAAATATTGATGAAGCACAGTAGGCACATATGCAAACATCCCAATCGTGTGGTTTGAGGGTATGTTCCCTCTTCAAGCACAACTCGACGATGGCAGCAGTTAGGAGGCCAATCATATTCTCCATCAATTACCCACTCAGAATATGTGTGCACTTAAAAAAATAACTCGTTCAGAACAATCAATTGCCCAAAAATATATAAGCAATGGAGGCATGAAGCAAAGCAACCATACCACACAAATTTGGTGCTCCGGAAAGCATATACATTCTCCACAACATAAGCACCTTGTGGACGAAGCAATACAACTTAGCAGCCTAAAACCAAATCACAACACTTATCAGCCATCAACACATAAATAAACTCGTAAGTAAATTCACAGTCAAATGAGATCAAATCAACTGTCTATCCCGACAAAATCGATTAAAAAAAAGTCCAATTCTAAATAATTCAGCTCATCACAAATCAATTAAAGCTGATAAATCCACCTCGATTAGAAAGTAATCAAATTAATTACTTAAAATGAAAAGCAATTTCAAACTCCACTCTTCTTCACATCACTTCTATTAAAGGGGTAAAAATGTGAAATTTTCAGATCTGCATATGAAGAAGAAAGTGATGTGATCCTCCATTTAATAGAAGTAAAGTGAAGAAGTGTGGAGTTCTGAGGAAAATAGGTCAATTTTGCTTCCCAAAAGTTAGTGACATGATATTTAATTTTTTTTTTCTTGGAGCAAATTGTTGTTTCCTGGTGAAGAGAGGGTAAAAAACGGTTCATCATCATCAAGTCCCACGTCACGTAAGCGGTAATCTGCTGATTTACAGGCAATAGCTAGTTTCAGGGCATTTTAATCATGAACCGTGAATCGTTAAATCGTAAGTCTACAATAGAAAATATATCCTAGTCCAAGAAAGTCGAACCCTAAATCTTAAACATGAATCCTGAACATAAATCATGAATTTTAAATTTACAAATCGCAAAAAAGTAATTATAATCTCAATTTTAGAGTGAGACATTATTGAGACAGGGTAAAAGTGAAATAAAGAATCTCATGTGCATTAACAAGCTACAGCCGGTTGCGAGTTATTTAAGCCATTTTTTATAATATAGAGATCATTTTTAAAAATACCAAAACATTAAGCACATATAACTAAGAGGGTGTTTGCAAACCCATTTGCAACACCAAAATCACTTTTGAAAAACAATTCTAATTAATGGATGTTTGCAATATCATATTAGGGGTCTCAAATCACTTTTCAAAAGTGTTTCTGAGAATCCCCAATATTATAAATTTTTGTAGCTTTTAGTTTTTTTACAAATAAATTAAATTATTTGTTTATTTATTTATTATTTTTTATTTATTTAGAATCACTTTTTTGCCCAAACACTTCTAAATTCTAATTTTTACACAAAATCAATTAAAATCATCTATATCTATATATATATAAAAGTAAAATGGAGGGTCTTATTGTCATTTTAACTTTCCCTCCAAAAACTTCTACACTAATTTGGTAAATTTTTGTCAATTTTGGTAACTTTATAATTTCTTTCAATTTTTTAAAATGCAAATAGTTTTTATATTATTAATCCATTTTTATGCATGATATATCAAATTATTCATCTTTTCGCAATCTTCAATTCGACATCCATATCACATATATTATAATGAGCGAGATATTTAATTTTAAAATAATAAATTCTTTATCGATTAATTATTTAGGTTATATTTAAGTGTTTATTGAAAAAAATAATAAAATAATTCTCCTTATAAAAAATATTAGTTGAGTATTTTCTCAAAGTTCAACAAAGTTATTATATTTCTCATGAATTTTCAAATATATTCTTTACTTTAGTTACGACCAGAATAAAAATTATTGTTAAGTAATTAAACTCATATAACAATGTTTGTTTTATTAAACGTGGACTTTTGAGCATATGTATGTTTATATATCATAATTATTATTGAGTTTGTTGTTTTATTACTTATTCATATTTTTATATAATGTATATTGTGTTAATATTATTTTATATATAGTAACCTAAATTTTATGATATTTGTTATACTATTCAATCTTTACTTTTCAATCTTTTCTTTTTCGTGAATCAATCTCAACTATATATTTTTTACACTTTGCAACCGAAAAAATATTTTGTCGCACTAACCAACTTTAATTATATTTTTTTATTCTTTGCAACCTAAGAATTTTTTTTTTATGCATTAATCAATTTTTACTTTAAATAATATAATATTTACAATAAAAGTAAAAAAATTAATTGAATTACAGAATCAAATAAAATATGAAAATATTTAAACATTTTGAAGAACTCACATACTTTAAATTGTCTTCGAATTATTGAATAACTTTTGATTTTATTTTATTAATGTTAGTATTTATTAAAAATAAGAAGTATTTAAATATATCTAAAATTACCAAGTGAAATGTTCAAAGTTGCAAAGAGAATATAATTCTAGAAAGAGACGATTAAATATTTATAGTTCTAATTTGAAAATTTATTTAGATATATTAAAAATCCATACGTATATAAACGTTATAAGTGTGTTTTTGTATTTTGTTAGTGTGTTTCTTTGTCAAAAACTTTTTAGGAATGTTTATATTACTAACAAGTTTTTTGTTTTTAATATATTTTCATATATAATGTATTAATGTAATCATCTTTTCACCTTCTTTAACTTGAATTATGTTTTTATTTTTTATTGTGCATTGATTCATTTATATTTTGAATTATATAAAAATGAAGCAATAGAGTATTTTTAAAAATAAAAAATATAGGATTATTTGAAAAGAGAATCTATTTTCCTTATAAACTATTTATTTTTATTTTATCATTATCATTATCTTATTTTTTTAATAAATAGTGTGTTATTATATTTTTGTTTGCTTTAACATATGTAATTAATTGAACTATTTGTGGTCATTCGTATATGTTAAGAAGGATACGGACCGACTAACATTATGTTAGAGTTTTATAAAAATATAATTTTAACATAGAAATTTTAATTTTAATTTGTTATATATTTTGATATTTATTTTTGTTTTAATACGTAAGAATAATTTATTTATAAATACCCCCATATATATATTTAATTCAAGAATTACACGGGAGAAACGGATATTTACACTATTTAATTTTTTTTACTATATGTTAAAAAAATAAAATATTTTTTTATTGAGTATACAATATTCATATTTTCAAATAATATAACCATATATTATTTAATTTATTGAAAAACTTTATTTTATTAGCAGTCTCCCGTGCATCGCACGGGACTAATACTAGTATATATAAAAGTAAAATGGAGGTTACTTTTGTAATTTTAACTTTCCCTCCTAATTTTTACTCCAAAATTTGGTAAGTTGTTGTAACTTTAGTAAGTTTTAAATTTTATTTTAATTTTTTTAATACTACTAACTTTTTCATTTTTAATCCGATTTTTATGTAAGATATATCATTTAAATGGTCTTTTCACGAGCTTTAATTTGACATCCATATCACATATATTATAATGAGTTGAAAAGCAATATTATTTTCTTTGCTAATTATATGTATTAAATACTATAGTTTATTGGCCTGCAAAACTAGATTAGTTAAACAAGATTTTTTGTAATTCTGAAATTTTTGGACCATAATTGGTACTACTACCGTTTTTATTAAATGTAGTTTTAGGTTTTGTCAATTATTTTTTAACAGATGCCTTTTTTTCCTTTTTTTATACTAATCTTTTCATTACTACCTGTGTCATTTTTCTAATTTTTATTAGATTAATTATTATTTTTTATAGGTTTTGTCAATTATTTTTAAATAGATTTTTGTTTAGCGTTTTTTTTTTTAATTTTCTTCAATATTATATGTAACATTATATCTAAAAAACTCTAATTTTCTAATTTACCATATCTAGTATCATATATAAATGGGAAGAAAGATAATATAAAGAAAACATGATGATAAATTGCAAAATTCCACTAGAAGGTTTCTGAAAATCTAATCGAGGCCTGAATTTTAGGAGTTTTCAATTCAGGCCCTGAATTTTGAGTTTTTTTCCTATTAGAGATCTGGATTTTGAACTTTATTCTCACTCTTACGTCTTGAAAAATATGACACATTATCTGATATATGGAGTGTTCGTAATATATATATATATATATATATATATATATATATATATATATATATAATTTCAATATACTCTGTATTGGAGCTTTCAATCTACTCCGTACTGAATCTTTCGTACATCGAATAAAATATCCTACTCTTGAATACGTAAGCCTGAATTGAGAATCTGGCATGCTACTTGAGAAAAACTCAAAATTCAGGCCTTGAATTGAGAACCTCCAATATTCAGACCCCTACTTGGGACACTTTTCTAAAATTTAAGCCTTCAACTGAAATTTTACTAGGATAAATTTAAGGGATGTGTGGGGAGATAGAAAATTTAGTTGAGGATATACCATTTCCCCTGTATTTTGATTCTCTAATCCAAAATTAAAATTGCATATAAAAAACAACGGATGTAGAATGTTATTGTCACATTTAGTAAAATCAAACTTTATTTTAATCTTTTAAACCGCAAATAATTTTTTCATTTCGAACCTATTTTTAATTATGTATAATATATCAAATTAAATCTCTTTTGAAGATCTTTAATTTGATATTCATATTTTTTTAGGAAAAATTGATATTCATATCACATATATTATAATTAGATATTTCATTTGGAAATTTTATATCGTTGGTTCGTTGATTATTTGCATAAGATTTGAGCGGTTAAGGTGGTTTGTACTATAGCCTAGGACCGAATACAACTAAAATTAGGTAAATAGTTCTCTAATAAAAAAATAACTATCTTGATTATTTTATTAAAAGCAAAACTAATTATTATTTAATTGACCGAAAGTTTTCTTTATTTACGTGTCAAAATAAATTTCATTATTTAAATGATTAAGCATGTAATTTCTTAAATTTAAAATAAAAGTTTAAAGTATAATTTAATAATCTGCTTATTAAATAATTATATTTGCATTTATTAATTTGTAGTTTGTTATAATAACAATTTTGTTTGGTTAATCTCAGGACTACGACTTCCACACATATTTATATATTTATATATGAAAATTCATACTGATTTTTTTTTTTTTTACTTATTCATTTTTTCATAGTTTATATTTATTATGTTATTTTTATTAAAAATTTACACTTTGCAACCTAATTTATGAGATTTTATACGTGTTGCAATCTATTTTTTTTTAATCAAATGAATATGCTTGGTCTTTATAATTTTTGTAGATTTTGCAACTTAAACATTACTCTGTCGCATTAATTAACTATGTCTATTTCCCACATTTTTCAACCTAATTAGTTAATTTATTTAAATTAATAAATTTGTATCTTTAAATAAAATATAATATCTATAGTGAAAATATATAATTTATTTGAATAAACTTCAACATATATGAAATTCTTAAGATATATTGGAAAACTCATATATTTTATTTTGTTATTCCAACTATTGAATGATCTTTGAATTTATTTTGTTAGTATCAAGAATCATTTAAACCTGAAACGCATTTGATTATATATTAAATCTATAAAATTAGTATTCTCTTTTTAAAAGAGGAAGTTAAGTAGGTATATTCAAAATTTTTAAAATTATTTAGATAACTTAAAATATCTAAATAAAATGAAAAATTAAAAAAAAAACACTAATTCATATATAATATTATTCATTTTATTATATTTAATATATTTTGATGGGTTCAAGATATTTAGATATTTGTATTTGTTTGAATATTCTTTATCAGTTAAGCTATTTGTGGGTGTCCACACATATCAATATGGATACATACATACATACTCAATATATGTTTGAGTTCAATATTAAGATAATATTAGTGTTTGTTTAACTATTCATTATCACTTAAATATATGCTCACACAACAATTTGATGTTCTTAAATATATATGTTTTTTGTTCGAATATTCATTTCTTTATGTTAATCCATAAGAGAATACATTTATAAAGCATACGTTATATTAAATCCATATATCATGTGAACACAAACAGATAGTTACATTACATATAACTTTTATATGTTTTATCAAAACTATTCAAATATTTATTTAGTTTAGAGTGCAACAACTCCATTTTTTAGTATTAGATTATATAATATTTAATTTAATCAAAGTATTATTTTTTAAATAAATTTCCGTGCATCGCACGGGAGTGTTATTAGTTTATCTAAAAGCACTATTATTTACAAACGCCTCCTAATTAGCGAATATATATGGGACATTTAAACCAATTTTCCATAAAAATTAAAACCGCATTAGATGTAAGATGTGTCGTTATACCCTCGCAAACCGGAATTCCACTTTGCACATGCCGGGTTCACTCTACTGCAGATCCTTCGTCACAAACGGTGTGCGATCTGTTTTTATGTTTGAATTTCTAATTGATTTTGATTTTGATTTTTCCAACTTCACCCAGCGACAATCCCTTCATAATTTACTGGATTCAAACGGAAATTAGTTCTTTTTCTTTTGTATATTGTCGGCCGTATGGTGACCTATGGCCGGTTTACTCACTCAATCACTCTAAAATAAATCGATTTTAGCCCGCTATGGATACCTATAAATGCTTCAGCAACCGTTGCTACACTTGTTTTTCTTCTTGCCTTTATTTGTTTTCTCTATGAATATTTTGATACCAGGGATGGATGGATACATCCAGTATTAGTAATACTAACTCAAATTTGAATAGCTTTATGCCAATTTGATTTAATATTTAAATTTACTCTTATGTGTCACGATCTTCAGATGCCAACTCACGACATTGATGGGAATGCCCGTTCTCCATCTCATGTACACTCACCAGAAGCAGCAGATATGCAGGAACAAGCTTACAAAGAGTCATCAAGTGGTGGCTCCAAGGTCAGTAGCTTTGGTGATACAATCATAGCTTGTTTAGATAGTGACAATTTCACTCTGTTTGGATGGTTATTTATTATGTAGATCCATTTAAAGCAAAATTGAATATTCAAGAAAGGTGTTTTACATGAGTTTTAAGGAATTGCTTTCATTCTCTTATAGCTGAAATTGTGACTTTGATCCTTGATACACTGAACGGCAATAGTGCATCTCTCAAGACCCATCTGGTTTTATTCATTTCTATCATTTTGGAGTGTTTTTCTTTTTGGTCGTATTGGTAATTTGTGTGGGATATGAAAAAGTGTTTGCATTAGTAAAAAGAAAGTATTACTGTCTTGGGTCGCTTATGACTTGATGAATTTTGAAGAAGGAAATGTGTCTGGTCCAGCTTTCTTATCTGTGCTGCCCAAATAATTGTAACATTGATTTTCTTTTTCTCGTTTTAGTCTGAGCTAATACTCACTAGGTTTCTTGGGACAAGATTGCTTGTTTGTAGAAGTTGGTGGAAGTTATTGTCAGTGGGTAATGGAATGAGTTGGTGGGTCCTCAGATTTTGGAAAAGGTGATATAAGTCAATAGGCCTTCGTTAAATTAATAAATCGAGAATAACTGGATATCAGCCCAGCTTTTGTTGCTGCCAGCTTCTTTATGTGTTTATATTATATATAGATATGTAGATCTTAAGAATAACAGCTAGAGTTGTCCTCCTAATACATGGAAAATGAGAAAGATATTTTAGAACTTTTTGTAGGATAAATGTAGATTCCCAATGCTTTTCTTGATCAACAGTTGAAAACATGAAAATTAACAAGAGAATAACATCAGACGTACTCTTGACGCTGAGAGTCTTCTGGCGATGTCAATGTTCACATGGTGATAAGTTGATTTAAATAGATATTCTTTGATAAGTTGGTTTAAATAGTTCTTCAGTAAAAAATGGGGAACTTCATCACAAAAAGGAAAAAAGGGGTGGTATTTTGTAATTAGGCTATTTTTAAATTCTACCTTTTCATTGGGATGGCTTTTTAGAAATTATTACGTTTCCTGCTTGTATTCTGCTTTATGTTATTATCTACTTGGGCTTTCTTTTGGTTTCATTTTCGAACAATGCATGTTGCAGCATGAATCTCATGACCATGTGAAAGACAAGGAGAGGGACTCCTCTAAAACCTCAGACAAAGAAAGACAAAAACGTCGTGATAAAGAGCGGGGCAGGGACAAAGATAAGGAGCGGCAGCGAGAAAGGGAGACGGATGGAGACAGAGATAGGGGAAGGGACAGGGTTAAGGACAGGGAGCGAGACAAAGATCGTGATCGGCATCACAGAGATCGCCACAAGGATAGAAGTGAGAGAAAGGAGAGGACCAGAGATAGGGATATTGATGATGACTACTACAGAAGCCGAGATTATGACAGGTGGAATAATGATATTATTTGATGTTCTAATGGCCACCACTTGTTATTTGCCGAGGTTTATTCGCTAATTTATCATTTCATTCTGTTTGTCATCTTTAGTGAAAAATTGATAAAATTTGTAGATTAGATTTTTAGTAATTGATTTTGCGATTGTACAGAGTGTTGTGTATAGTATCTTTGCTAGCTAACTAGTATCTGCCTTTTTTTGTTAGGGACTGTAATCTTACAATTATCTTTGCAACTGTTACTGTTAATCTGTTAATTTTCTGATATTAGGCGGAGAGATCATGAGAAAGAGAGGGAAGACGGGCATAGGCACAGATCCAAATCTCGCTCTAGGGCTAGATCCAAGCACAGATCAAAATCACGATCTCGTTCACGCTCCAAAAGGTATATAGTGACAGTAAACAATATCTGTTCCTTTGTTATTTGTTATTCAGATTGGGCATCTTGTTAGCAAGATGGTTCAAGGCTAAATAGATGCAAATGTAGACCATCCTCCTGATTTTAAAATTTGTATTGAGGGGGTGTTTGGTAATTAGAAGGGAATCGAAACTAGAATATCTGCTACCTTTCTCGTCAAAGCGATTGCTTTCCTCGTCCTTAGCACAACTAGCTGAGTTGGTTAGATCTAAGCCCAAAACACATTTTTCCCACAATAGAGGAGCCGCCCCAACAGGCAGCGAAAGACCAACCGGTTCTTGTTCATCTGCACATGGGGTATGGTAATGATTTTAGGAGGGGAAGGGTGTGGATCAATTTGTCAGTCCCCCCAATTTCGAGGGATATGGCTCATTTACATCTATAGGGATTGGGATGTCACGTACTATTCCCTTTGCCATTTGCTATAGCCAAGCATTGTGTTATCATTCTTTCTCATTCCATCATTTTCAAACCCATTGACCAAGCACTCTGTCCTTCTTCAAAACAAAATCAAATTGAGTGTATTAGATCTGAAACCACTTATATCTGACTACATGATAGCTCCACTTAGCTCCATTGTGAGTAAAAGTAATGAACTGGCATGATTACCTTCTTCTGATAGGATGCCATACTCTATATCTGCTGCTCTCCTATATAAGTGAAGCCTGTTAGTTTATTGAGTTAATTCATCAATCATTGCCATCACACGTTTCACTTGCCTTTGTCCGCAACGGTATTACTTCACAGCAAAAGGATGAGTGGTTTTGACATGGCACCTCCTGCATTGCTTTCCAATCCTGCTGCTGCTGTTATTGCAGGTATAGTTAATCAGTTGTTCTACGATTTAGTTATTATGATAACTATTTTCTTTCTGTGATATAGTGTGGAATGGTCGTACGAAAAACATGGTTTCATTTTGGTAAGCGTACTCGGTCTTTCAATTATGCATATCAAGATTTGGAGTATCAGCCCCTCTATTGACTGTTCAGTTCTTTATTTAATTTTCTGCTTGGTGATTGAAACTGAGAGTTTTTGGTTTCTTGTTGTCTTTGTGTTTGTTGTCTGTTTTGTATGTCTTGTGTTATGTTCTAAGAAGGCAATATTGGGCTACTAGCCCCACTGTGCTGACAATGGGCGTGAGTCGACTTCTGTAGCTTTTATGTACAAGGGAGAATGAATACAGGTCCTGTCCATCTTCAACCAGGATTGCATGTTTGGTAGTTATTACAGATCCATTAGAGTTTTATTACAAATTTATACTTAGCCTATATTCTGAAATATAATCAAATCTAAAATTATTTTAACATTTTGATCTCTCCTGTAGTTTGAGAATAAGGAAAAATCCTTAATATGTGATATGTAACTTGCCTTAACATATACAGGTCAGACCACGCCCACTATTCCTGCATTGTTTCCGAATATGTTACAGGTATTATCACTCCTTTTTCCTCTGTATCTATTGTAACATTTTGATATAGATTCTTAAGATTTATCTTACACTTGACACAGTTCACAGCGCTCCCTGTAATGCCTGTTCAGGCAATGACTCAGCAGGTTGGTTTTCTGGTCCTTTATGTAGTTCTTGTTACATCTGATTATCAAAAGGAGGCTGTAGGTAAATGGGTTACGATATCCCACAACGATTCCACATGAAAGTATGGAAGGGTATATAAGTGGAAGCCAACCCTTTACCTTTGACCATGGTTTTGGGTTAAGTTAGGGCTCCCTACTTAGATGCCCAACAATTTTGGGTTAAGTTACGGCTCCCTAGCTTATATGCCTATCAAAAATGCTGTTTGGGCAGGCTACCAGACATGCTCGGAGGGTCTATGTTGGTGGACTTTCGACGACTGCTAATGAACAGGTAATATTGTGTTCAACTTAGGGTCCGCTTGGTTGCAACTCATCAATGACAATGGTAATGGGTATGAATGAAGAGTTAATCATACTAAGGAATGAAATGAGGGGAATTGTTAATAAAATGGGGTAATGAATAACTTATTTATTATATACCAAGTACCAGTGACTAAAAAAGCGAAAAGCGCCCCGAGGCGCCAAACCTGCTGTACTGCCTAGGCGCAAGGCGAGGCGCTCGCCTCACCGAAGCGAGGCGCCCAAACTAAAAAAAAACACATATATACCATAAAACATTTCATAATACCAACACATAACAATATTAATGTCCTTAGACTCCAAAAACATAATAATAGCATGAAAATATAAAAATATCCAAAAGATATTAGGCATATATGCTACTAACTAACTAATCATCATTAAAGCTTAAGTCAATTTGTGTATCATCCTCTGATGCATATCCATCAACATCTTGTTCTTCTCCGTCATCCGACTCCCCCCCTTTATCTCCCCATTCCTCTCCCTCCTCATCCACAAGTCTTACAGCACTAGGCCTAGAAGATGATGATGATGATGCTCTATTAGTCTTTGAAGTTGTTGCCCTTCTACTATATGTTCTTGTGCTCCTAATAGGCTCCTCAGTTGCGGTCGCCGGTGATGGTCGTCGGCTGTTAGAGTAAGAGGGAGAGAGCAGGGGAGTTTTTTTTTTTACTTAGGGCTGCTGCTGCTGCTATTTGTTTAAGGTTTTGAGACTTTGAAAAGTCTTCAATTATGTATTTATATCTACCCTAAAACCTTTAAAAGAAAAAAAAAAAAACAACTAATAAAAAAAAGCGCGCTTTTTTAGCGCCTCAGTCGCACCGTAAGGCGACCGAGGCGCTCGCCTAGGCGGCGCCTTTCTCACATCCGCCTCGCCTCAGTATACCGAGGCACCAAACCCCCAAAACGCGTCGCCTCGCCTAGGCGCGCTTTTTTAGTCACTGCCAAGTACCATAAATGGGAATAAGTCTTCATTCATTCCCATTCCTTACCCCTAAACCCCCCAGCCAAGCGGACCCTTAATATATTTTGTCAATCTTTTCGTTGATATATACCATTATATTGCCATCATTGGCACCGAAGGATGGTTTACATATTAATGTTCCAAAAGTAAAACAGGGTGTGACCTTCTCATTCAGTTCGATAAAACTGTAGTTCTTCTCATGCTATTGTTTGAACGTGAACTGGTACTGTCGGTGTAGTCAATCAAATCTATGATCCTTATTAAATGATGAGTGCATTTTTGTAATCATTCTATGTTAGCATTTTTTCTTATCATGCTATTATTTCAAGCTACCTCATTTTAACTATTTTAACTCTTTTAGCTGTTAGTGGTTATGCTAGTGAACTAATCATCCAGTTTACCTTTTTGTTTGTGTATTGTATCCATCTCATGACATTTCTACTGATTTTGTCTGTCTGGTAGTCTGTGGCAACTTTCTTTAGTCATGTCATGTCAGCAATTGGAGGAAACACTGCTGGTCCAGGTAATTGTTCACAATTTCTTATTATTGGGTGAGTGGGTCATCAATCTTTTCTAAGGTTAACTGGGATGAACTATTCGTCATGTTCTCCCCATTACTCAGGAGATGCAGTGGTGAATGTATACATTAACCATGAGAAGAAATTTGCATTTGTGGAAATGAGATCTATCGAAGAGGCTAGCAATGCAATGGCTTTAGATGGCATTATTTTTGAGGTACTGGACATCATATAATCATCTTACAAAGGTTGAGAGAAATCTGGAATTTCAAAAGCACCAACATTTTGTAGAAGTTAAGATCTCACTCAAATCTTCTGTGGTATTGTTAACCCTATACATTGGGACTGTGAACTTAGGAAGTCTGCTTTTCTGATATTATTATTATGATGGATTTTATTTTATTTTTGCACAGGGTGCACCAGTTAAAGTGAGAAGACCCAGCGACTATAACCCGTCACTTGCTGCCACTCTTGGCCCCAGTCAACCTAATCCTTATCTGAATCTTGCAGCAGTTGGGTTAACACCAGGCTCTGCTGGTGGGCTTGAGGGTCCTGACCGCATATTTGTTGGCGGGCTACCATATTATTTTACTGAGTCACAGATAAGAGAGCTGCTGGAGTCCTTTGGGCCTCTTCGGGGCTTCGATTTGGTTAAAGATAGAGAAACGGGCAACTCCAAAGGCTATGCCTTTTGTGTTTACCAGGATATATCAGTTACTGACATTGCTTGCGCAGCTCTTAATGGGATTAAGATGGGTGATAAAACGCTCACCGTAAGGCGTGCTAACCAGGGCACAACTCAACCTAAACCCGAGCAAGAGAGCGTGCTACTTCACGCTCAACAACAAATAGCATTACAGGTAAAATCCTTCACATTAGATGCTGTGTTCATCAATATTGTTGTTTTTTCGAGGTTCCACATGCTTTTTGAGCAAGATTGGATCTAGCTAGGGGTGTAAATGTGCTGAGACGAGCTCGAGACTGGGAAACTCAAGGCTCAAGCTCGGCTCAAACTCGATTGAGTTTATATTTTCTAAGCTTGAGCTCGACTCAATGACTATTTAATAAGCTGAGGATTGACCCGGCTTGACTTGATAAGCTTATCATATTTATAAAAAATGAAATTGGTCATAGATATTAGATTATATTATTCTTATTAAGGATATATTTGTAGCAATGGAATAGTAAATATATTGAAGCTCGATTAGGGTCGCCAAATACTAGCTAACGAGCTGTCTTAACTCACTCCTCTATGTCTAGTTGGTGATTTTTTGAAATAATTTTGAATTCCCTCTTTTGTTTGTTGGCAGAGACTGATGTTAGCACCTGGACTTACAGCAGCTACAAAGGTTGTATGCTTAACACAAGTAGTTACTGCAGATGAGCTCAAGGATGATAATGACTATGAAGATATATTAGAAGACATGAGAACTGAATGTGGAAAATTTGGTAACTACTCATAAATTTTAAGAAACTATGTTTATAAATACATCTGGTTACTCTCATCTCGTGTTGTATCTGACATAAACTTTGCAGGTTCTTTGGTGAATGTGGTCATCCCACGGCCACTGCCCGATGGGGAAATGGGACCCGGTGTAGGGAAGGTTTGTGACTGAACATTCTTTTTAGTTTTTGGAGATGGGTAAAGGCATTGTTTTGTGTGTGTAGGTGTTCTTGGAATATGAGGAAACCGATAGTGCTACGAAAGCTCGACAAGGACTCAATGGAAGGAAATTCGGAGGAAACGAAGTGGTGGCGGTGTTCTATCCAGAGAACAAGTTTTCTGAGGGAGATTATAGTGGATAGCAGGAAGCGCAGGGCCTGTTGATTTTATTGGAGGTAGATTTAAAATTTGATGAGCTAGAAGCCGTTATGTGTATCTATCTATCCATATATTGAGTTTACTCTCTCCAGGCTTGACACGTGAAGTTGCCATCTGTCCCCACTGGGATTCTGTTCATCAATTAAATGAAAGAAGTGCTTTAATGTAATTTGAGTCTAAATATGCCACTTTGAGTCTTTGTTTGATGATTGTATCATATGTGGTCTACAACAGGGTGGTCTGGAGTCTAAAATAGGCATGTCAACGGCCCCCAAATATGTAAAAATGAAATGTAAGGTTGTGTTTGTTTAGAGTTGGGTTCAATAAAGGGGTGTTTGGTGTTGTTGGTTGTAGATTGAGTTGAGGTTTATATATATATTCTAATATAAAAGGTCAAAAATGTGATGTGGCGTGTAAGAGTTAATTATGTAATGATTGGTTATTGATTAAAGTAGGTGTTGGGAAATTGTGTTTGAATGATGACGAATATCATAGTTATTGAATGAAGATGAATATTATAATTATTGAATGATAGAGTCAAATTAATTTTTAGTTTTTAAATTCTATAATTATACAAAACAATTTATTAAAATTATCATGCATAAATGTTAATTTTTCTTGTTCACTTCGATAATTATTTTTTATTTAGTTAGTTAGCATTAAAATTTGTTTATAAAATTTAATAAAATATTTTCTTTATGCATAAATATTCTGTTTTAAATGTAAAAGCCTTCAATTTAAAACACACTTAATAGTTCTCTTGGTTATTCGGATGCTCCAAAGTATGAATTTGGGAATACTTTTTAATTTATAAAAGCCCTTAATGTTGATTTATGTGTTCACTTAACAATACAATGACGAGAAACCCTGTTTAAAAGTTAAATAATGTTACACTCCTGATTGTGTCGAAATAAAATTTAAAGTAAACCCCAAGCAAATGATTTCCACATTCAAAAGTAATGAAAAACTAGAATTTACTAACAATTAATATGGGTTTCTTATTCCTAAAAACCTATTAGTGTTTTTAATATGCTTATCCGACAAGACTAACTTTTTTTTTTTGCATTATTATGAATAATAATTTTTTTTTAAAATTGATGGATATTAAATCCAAAATATAATATAATTATTTCGAAAAAAATTATTCTCTACTATATTCTTTCCCTTTTCATGGCATTTTTTAGTAGTTTAGTTTAATAAATAAAAGACATTGAGGTAATGTCCTTTTGTTTATTTCTTTATAATTAATTTGTTGAGCTAGATATTCATCACGATAATAAAGATTATAAATCTAATTAATGCAATATTTATACTTATAGCCACACTTTTTGACTAGAGTAGCAGCAAGCATGACTTGCAGAAGTGGCAATGATAGGTATGGTCCAATTTTTCTGGGTCGATCCAGCCTGTTTACTGGATTTGTTAGACCCAAGAGCGCGAACCTAACTTAACGAAGTCCATGCGCGGCGTCTGTGGGAAGTTAGGAAAAGATCCCCATGATCTTCTAAACGGCCATGCAGATATGATTGCCAGATTTTTAGGGATTCTGTTCGGGTTGTTATTGTATAGTATAAATAGGAGAAATATTGTTTAGACTAGGGTTCGAATTCTCTATTCCAGAACAACTAGTAAGATTGTAATTCGAAGCCCTATAACTGAGATAGTGAAACATCTCCGGAGGTTATTGCCTTCATCCGTGGACGTAGATCTCCGGATCGAACCACGTATATCTGCGTGTTCTTTACTTCTTTGCAATTTAGTTGGTTTCTTTGTGTTGGTTACGGTGTTGTCTTGGTAACGCGGGTTTACGCTTTATCAATTGGCGTCGTCTGTGGCGAAACGAACTAAACAAACCCTAACATCATCCATCGCCGTATCGCGTCAACATGGTGAATACACGCCAGTCAGCCAATCCGACTCAATCTCGTCGAAATCCTCCAGTCGATCAAAATCCTCCGCTGCAGCACCAGCAAATCCAGGATCCACCCGTGAGACAAGCAGATGCACAACACCCCGCGCCAACCCATGCACCGGCGCGGGTTGACCCCCAACCAACCACTGAACTACTTCAGGCCCAACAAGCGTTCCTTCAGGAGCACGCTGCCCTCTTCCAAGAATGGAATCATCGTCGTGCAGACTCCGGTGTGTGCGCCGACAACGGCGCCAATCAGGTGGCACGACATCCCCGCCAAGATCAATCTCGCACACTCAATGAAGATCCCACCCCCCACAGAGCCAGACAGGACCGTCGCCGTCACCGGTCAGTGTCACCCGGGGAAAATCGAAGTTCCAATGGCTCAAGGCCACGTCATGCTGATCACACCGACGCTGACCGGCGCCGACTTGTCGATGTGGTGAAGTGGGTTCGTCTGGAGAACCCCCGCTTACTGGATCCCTTAGAACAGGAGCAGGCTCAATTTGATGCCGAGCTCGACAAGGTGTTAGGCCTTGACGCTGATGTGGAAATAATCACCCCATTCTCCCTGGAGATTCTCGCCACACCACTCTTCGAGGGGTTTAAACTTCCACCAGTGCCCCTATATAATGGTACCGGGGATCCAGGTAATTTCCTGAGCGCGTTCAAATATGCCATGTTCAATCGGGACTGCACACCACATCACTTGTGCAAGGTGTTCCCCGAATACATTCAAGACGAGGCTAAAATTTGGTTTGATTCCTTGCCTCGAGGCAGCATTATGTCCTTCCGGGATCTTGCCGAGCAATTCTGGGCCCGCTTCCACATGCGGGCAAAATCTATGGCCACTTTGGCCGATCTGATGAACCTTGAGCAACGAGATGGGAGACTGTTTCTCAGTTTCTCGAGCGCTTCACTGCAGAGAGCCTAAAAGTAGGAAGCCGGTCCGATGATGTTATCATCACTGCTTTCATGAACGGCCTCCGAGCCGGACCGCTTTACACCGAGCTCGCTCGACACCCCTTGACTACTACCCGAGCTTTCTTTGGAACAGTAAGTAGGTTTGCCAAAGCTAAAGAGCAAACCCGACGGAATCGGGAAAAGTACACTGCTAAGAGAGAATCAGACAGAACGCAAGCCGGGACCAGTACCCGGACCAATGCTTTTAATCGCTTGGGCAAGGGTAGGTCAGAGCCTCACAGTGACACGCCTCAATTCACACCCCTTACACGGTCAAGAACAGAAATACTTTCTGTTCACAAAAATGACCTACGGCCATGCTCACGGATGACTGCTCCTGCAGACAAGCGCAATCGTGGAAAGTGGTGTGCGTATCACCACGACCATGGACACGACACCGAGGAGCGTCGAGAACTTTGTAAGGAAATAGAAGACTGCTTAAAACGTGGATCTCTTCGGCAATATATTGCTCGGATCGAGGACAAGCTTCAGCAGAACAGAAATGGGGGTCAACAACAAAGTCGGGGAGGCTACGATAACAGAGGCCATGGACAGGGCCGACCCCAATGGCGTAACCACAGGTCGGGATATAATAATTATCCACGGCAAGACCAGGGCAATCGCCAACAAAGTCAACCTCAGCAACCTCCGCTATTGTCACCTCCACCATCACATGGGGATCACGGGGACAACCCACCGAATCATGTAGTCCATGGGATAATAAATGTGATCTATGGCGCCATGCCAGCGGGACTTCCCGAAGTGCCCTCAAAGCCGAAGCGCGCAGGCCCCCTCCCGAGGAGCCACGTCACAAGCGCCTCCATAAATCTGAAACAGTGAAATTTACCGAGGACGACCCTGTTCCCGTGCTTACTCCTCACACAGACACCATCGTCATTGACATGGCTGTGGCCAATGTCACTGTTAAGCGAGTTTTCATCGACAACGGCGCAGCTGTAAGTGTCATCTTCTCCGATTGCTTCCGAAAGATGGGGATACCCCGCGAGCAGCTCCGACCTGCTCCTGGGTCTCTACAGACCTTCACCCAGGGAGAGGTCCAACCTGAGGGAGTCATCAACCTCCCCGCGTCGCTTGGTACGTATCTCGCCATAAAAACTGTTTTTGTAGATTTCTGTGGTATCCTCCTCGTCGCCGTACAACATGATCCTTGGTCGGGACTGGCTCACCCCAGCTAAAGCCATTTGCTCTACATATCACCTGACGCTGAAATTTCCTACACCCCAAGGGGAGGTTGCCATCCGTGGCAACCAGAAAGTTTCCAAGGAATGCATGCATGTTGCACTCAAGAAGACAGCTAAAGCTCCTCCGAGGCCTCAATTTCAAATAGCCACCCCGGAACCCGTTCTGGGCGACTCCGAGCCACTCGGAGATGACGTTGCCAAAGTGCCACTGGATCCTGCTAAACCAGATCAAACTATTAAGGTAGGCGCAATCAGCGTACCCCTGCTGCACAACGCCATTATTCAGACTTTAAGGGAGTATACCGAGGTCTTTGCTTGGTCTCCCCTAGACATGCCGGGAGTCTCTCCGGACCTCATCACTCACAAACTAAACGTCAATCCTGTTGTTAAGCCAATACAGCAGAAACGACGCCAATTTGCCCCGGAAAGAAATGCAGCTATCCGAACCGAGGTCCAACAACTCATGGACGCAGACATCCTGTTCGAAGTCCACTATCCATCCTGGCTCTCTAATCCAGTTATGGTAAAACAACTAAATAGGGCTTGGAGAATGTGTGTCGATTTTTCCGATCTTAACAAACACTGTCCGAAGGACTGCTACCCTTTACCACCTATTGACCAGAAAGCCGAGGCCATCATAGGGTAAGGGTACTCTGCTTTTTGGATCTGTACAAGGGATACCACCAAGTCCACATGGACCGGCGGGATCCTGTCAAGACTGCCTTCATCACTGATTTTGGCATCTTCGCTTTCAAGAAGATGCCCTTCGGACTAAAAAATGCCGGAGCTACATATCAGCGCCTCATGGACCACGTCTTCCGAGATCAGATAGGCCGCAATGTTGAGGTATATGTAGACGACCTCGTTATTAAAAGTTATTCTGTGGAGTCATGTGTGCAGGACATTGCCGAGACACTTAACACACTGCGGCGCCATAATCTTCGGCTCAATCTGACTAAATGCACATTTGGTGTTGGATCGGGAAAATTCCTTGGACACATGGTATCACAACACGGCCTTCAGGCCAACCCGACGAAAATCAGGGATGTAATGGATCTTCAGACACCGAAGACTATGAAAGACGTCCACAGCTAACAGGTGGCCTCGCCGCCCTCAATCGCTTTTTATCCAAGGCAGCGGAGCGCCAGCTTCCCTTTTTCAAAATTTTGCGACAAGCAAAGAAGTTTGAGTGGACTTCGTAGTGCGACAAAGCCTTCGCGGATTTGAAATAGCATCTCAGTCAGTTGCCTACTATGTCAGCACCTCTCCCCGGAGAGCCTCTCTACATATACTTAGCCTCGGCCGACGAGGCAATCAGTGCGGTCCTCGTCTGCGAGGATCACGACACGCAACGACCCGTGTACTTTGTTAGCCGAGCCCTCCAGGGGGCCGAAACCCGCTACTTTGTGGCAGAAAAGATAGTTTTGGCTCTAGTTATGACGGCCCACCGCCTGCGTCCTTACTTTCAGGGGCACACCATTCGGGTCCTCACAAATCAGCCTGTTCGCCAGGTTCTTGTCAAACCCGATGTGTCGGGACGTTTGGCTAAGTGGGAAATTGAGCTTGGGGAACATGACATACAGTTCCTACCTCACCGAGCCATCAAAGGGCAAGCTCTCGCGGATTTTCTCGTCGAGGTCCCGTTCAATGACCCCGAGACAAGTACGCTTCCCAACACCACACTCCAGGCCGACCCTGAGGTTGAAGCATGCAGGTGGCAGGTCTACGTAGACGTCACCTCTGCCACCCGAGGCAGTGGTGCCGGCTCGCTCAAACCTTTAGGGCTTTGCATATACGGTTATACACCGATTCTGAAGTAGTCTCCAGTCAAATCAAGGGCACATATGCGGCGAAAGATGATATGATGAAAAGGTATTTGGCTTTAACTCACAAACTTTTGCTAACTTTCACCTCCACAGATGTTCAGCAGATCCCCCGAGGAGAAAATGCTAAGGCTGATACTCTCAGTAAATTGGCCTCTGCGGTCCCGTCGAACGTGTCTTCGGACATACTTGTCGAAGATGCTACCCATCCTTCAATCAACGAACAGGTTGTCTCTGTGGTGACTGATGTAGATCCTAATTGGATGACTCCGCTCATTCGGTATCTCCGGGATGGCACCCTACCAGAGGATAAAGTACTTGCTCGGCAGATAAAACTGAAAGCACCGAGGTACGCACTTCACGACGGAGTCCTATACCGCCAGTCATACTTACAGCCGAGCCTCCGTTGTCTAGGTCCGGCCCAGGCCGACTATGTCCTCCGGGAACTTCATGAAGGGTCATACGCAAGTCACATCGGGTCACGTACTTTAGCCAAGAAAGCACTCCGGCAGGGGTACTGCTGGCCCACCTTATTTAATGACGCGCATAATCTTGTGTCATAGTGCGACAAATGTCAGCGGCACTCTCGAGTGAAGCACCTACCACAGACCGAACTCATCGGAATACAGAGCGTCTGGCCGTTCATCCAGTGGGGCATCGATATCGTGGGCCCCTTCCCAGTTGCCCCGGGAGGACTTAAGTTCCTTGTGGTCGCTGTTGACTATTTCACTATGTGGGTTGAAGCCGAGCCACTCACTGCCATCACTGGCCAGAACATTCTAAAATTTGTCTGGCATAACATTGTCTGCCGTTTCGGCATTCCAAGTACGATTATATCTGGCAACGACAAATAGTTTGCCAATGATCCCTTCCGATCCTGGTGCGACGAGCTGCACATCAAACATGCTTTCACCTCGGTAGCTCACCCCCAAGCCAATGGCCAGGTTGAAGTGACGAACCGCACTCTCGTCGACGGCCTCAAGAGACGATTAGATAGGCCAAGGGCCGTTGCGCCTAGAATCTTCCGCAGGTTCTCTAGGCTTATCGCACGACGCCACATTCTTCAACTGGGGAAACGCCTTATAGCCTAACCTACGGCTCCGAGGCTGTCATTCCTGCCGAGATTGGGGTTCCCAGCCCCCGACTCTTAAACCTCGATCCCGAAGCTAATAAAGAAGCACTCCGGGCCAACCTCGAAGAGCTTGAACATCGCCGCGAACAATCTTTCATCCGTCAAGCTATGTGCAAACAGCAAGCGGCTCGGTATCACAACAACCGGGTTCTTGCCGCCCTGCCAGTCTTCTTTCAGGCCTTGACCCCTCCTTGCTGGCCCTACTCGCCACAGCGGCGCTCGGTTCTTCAATTATGATTCCTCCAGCCCGCGCTGTATGAGTTGGCCTTCTTCTGCGTGTTTTGCAGGTCTTGGCCCGGCTGCAGCTTGCGATGTTCTCTTCCGGAGTGCGCTACCATTTCTTCCAGCCTTCCAAATTTTGGTACATGTCGAGGAGAAGCTCCAGCACCAGCCGCTTTCTGTACACCTCCGCCGAGTTCAGATCCCCGAGGTCCATTAATTCTTTTATTTCCGCCTGCACTTCAATGATCCGAGCCTCGAGGTCCTCAAATGTTAACAGGCCGAATTCTATCAACATTCGTTCGTATTCCCGGTGGTGCACGTGCATCCGCTCCACCTCGGCGTGTTTTGATAAAGCATTGAGTTTGAAGTGCAGCGCACTCTCTTTAGCCTTAGTGCGAGCCTTCTCTGCCTCAGCCAGGCTCTTCTCGGCAGCAACTAGTTTTCTCTCCAGCCGGGGTACAACGTGCTTCTGCAAGTTGTCTCTTTCACCCCGGAACCAGTCCAAAGACCGCATTAGCTGCTTTATTACACGATGCAGCTCCTCGGTGCTCTCCTGTTCGCAGCTGCACATTCAGTACTATACACAACATGCATCATGCCCGTACAAGTACAACTCAAAAAAATTGTTAAAAACATTCATTCAACATTTTACTTCAGAATTCAATCAAGTACAAAGTCGTTTGAAGTTGGAATACATCAACACAAATGCACATACGTCCAGTTCGCTATCTACAACAATTACAATTTATTCAAAATTGGGGGGAACTGACCTCCCCCGGTTCGGTCCCCTCGGCTGCCATTGCTGGCTGCTCTCTGTCCCGAGGCAACGTCTGGCCGTCCCCGAAGCCTTGCCCCGATGCTTCTGCTGGAGGCTCCATCCTTGGGGGCGGGGCCCGTGTTCGTGGCTTCGGCACGAACTGCCCCTTTCTGTAGGCCAGGAACTCTTCGTCCTGGTCAGCGTTGCAGCTAGCGACCTCCTCGAAGGTCAGCACCGTGCCTTTCTTCGCAAGCGCCTCCACCAGGGGCCATTCTGGGACTTGGACTAGAGCTTCATAATAGGCCTCCTCCACAACGCTTACCGAGTTATAGTCGTATCAGAACTCTGGACGATAAACGTCCACGTCCGGATAGACGTCTTTCACCTTCTCCAGCAGCGCGGAGTGGGTAGCAGTGTCGTCAACGGCCACGAACCTCGTTTGATAATCGAGGAACGTGCCCGTTTGAAGGAGCTTCTTGGCGAACGTCTTCAGTAGGGCCCTTTGGCCCTCGATCACCACGGTGTCTTTGCCCTTGAGCTCGGCGCGAAGCTCCGCCACTTCGCCTCGGAGCAGCCCCGCCTCTGCCTCCACTCCCTAAAGCCGAGCCACCTCCTTCTCAACTTTGGAGGCTCTTTTCCGGGCCTCGGACAGGTCGTGGGAGAGCCTGTCATTACGGGATCGGAGCTCCCTAAGCGCCTCGGCCAGTTCTTCCTTGGCCTCCCTTTCGCTCCTCCGTCCGAGCTCCATAATTCCTCGGGCCAGCTGCAGCAGCTCCTCGGCCTCGGGTCCTTGCAGAGCCAAAATGTTTGTTTGCCCCTGTGAAAAAAATACTCTGTTAGCCTATTACAGCTTATCACGGAAACAACTAATTACACGTACCTCGGGGGCAGTGTCAGCCCACCTCCTCTTTGCCTCCGAGGGTGGCGTCGATGATGGCTCCGACCTCTTCCTCGACCTCGGTGTCAGGCCGGTCACCACCACATCATCTTTGGTCCCTTGAGACCGACCTTGAATCGGGGACACCCCTTCTCTCGGTGCCACCTCGCTAGCAGTCACCTTCTTTTTTAATGCCGGTGGCATTGAAGGGCTCCTAGAAACGTCTTTTCCGAAGCGTCCCACTGCAAACACAATGAACAGTTAGCATCCTTGCCATATATAACAACTCACACAACACAATAAATAGTCCTACCCTCCTCAGACGCCCCCGCAGATGAGCCCTGACCCCGGATCGGGTTTTCCTCTGGTACTCCCAAGTAGTAGAGGCTCAACCCTGCCTCCTCCATCTCCTCCTCCGAGCAGACTTGTTTAAAGACACCCACGGTGCGGAAATCCTCTACCGACTCCGGCTCCGCCACCGGTGCATTATCTACAATCTCCTCTCGTCTCCACCTCGGGAGGGTCACATTCACCTTTACAAACAAAAATTTCTCCTTCCAGCCCTCTACTTTACTCGGGTTCTTTACTTTGAAGCCACCCCGGGGCCTCGGACTAAACGAGTACCACCCCTTCGCTTTCCCGAAAGCTTTAAGCTGGAAGAAAAACCTCAACATACCTACGTCGGGCTGTACCCCGACACTCTTACAAACTACCAAAAACCCTACTATTTGCCTAACGGCATTGGGCGCTAACTGGCACAGTGCGACTCCGTAATACCTTAAAAGTTGCACTACGAAGTCCCACAGGGGGAATCTAAGCCCCACCTTCAACTGATCTATATATACCCCAACAAAACCCTTCGGAGGGCAACAAACTCGGTCGCTTGGCTCCGACACTATCTATTCTAAATTATACGAAAAATAAAACGAGGGTAACAACATTTCTACCTGCACCCGAGTCTGTCCTCCTCGAGGCAATCACTGAAGTCTACTGCTCGGGTTGCAATTTCCCTACAATTCGCCCGGTACACCGTCCTAATTTCCCTCTTCTCTGGGAATATACTACGCAACGGCTCTGCGTCAAGCGGCCGTTCCAACGTTCCCACTTCCCTATTGATGACGAAGACGAAGAAGAAGACATACTTACTTGTTTCGAATAAAATGTTGATCAGAAATTTGCAAGGTGATTTTCTTTTTCTCCCGCTCTTTGTCTGTCTCAATTTGCAAATGAAAGTAAAGTGAAACTTCCTGTACAAGCTTTATATATATATATATTCAAAAATCAACAGCCCAGATTGCGACCTTTCGCATTCAACGCATATGATGCATGCGTGTTTTTCACGCGCTTCACAGTTACCTAGGCGCGTGGGAGACACGTGCCTTGGGATTTGGGTCAATATTATTTCAACTCCGGTTGACTACCTCACCTCGGGAGAACATTATTTCAACTCCGGTTGACTACCTCACCTCGGGAGAACATTGTTTCAACTCCGGTTGACTACCTCACCTCGGGAGAATATTATTTCAACTCCGGTTGACTACCTCACCTCAGGAGAATATTATTTCAACTGCGGTGGACTACCTCACCTCGGGAGTACATTATTTCAACTCCGGTTGACTACCTCACCTTGGGAGAACATTATTTCAACTCTGGTGGACTACCTCACCTCGGGAGAACATTGTTTCAACTCCTGTTGACTACCTCACCCCGGGGGTATTTCAGTTTGCCTCCGTGGGACTCTTTCACCTCGGGGTATTTTCGTATCACTCCGGGTGATTCTTTCACCCCGAGGGTATTTTCATTCGATTCTGGTTGACTCATTCACCATAGCGGGTATTCCTTCTCACTCAAGAATGGTGTCAGCTTTCAGCTACATGGAACTCCGATGCTATTCCGGTACGACTTCGGCTATAACAGTTACACCTCGGCCAGCAACTACATCCTACAAACCGAAGCTCCTATCTCGCTCCGGCTGGTGGGGGGAGGGGGGAGGGCATCTGATAGGTATGGCCCAATCTCCCTGGGTCGATCCAGCCCGCTTACCGGATTAATTGGACCCAAGAGCGCGAGCCCAACTTAACTAAGCCCATGCGCGGCGTCTGTGGGAAGTTAGAAAAAGACCCCCATGATTTTCTAAACGGCCATGCAGATATGATTGTCGGATTTTTAGGGATTCTGTTAGGGTTGTTATTGTATAGTATAAATAGGAGAAATATTGTTTAGACTAGGGTTCGAATTCTCTATTCCAGAACAACTACTTGTAAGATTGTAATTCGAAGCCCTATAACTGAGATAGTGAAACATCTCCGAAGGTTATTGCCTTCATCCGTGAACGTAAATCTCCGGATCGAACCACGTATATCTGCATGTTCTTTACTTCTTTGCAATTTAGGTGGTTTCTTTGTGTTGGTTACGGTGTTGTCTTGGTAACGCGGGTTTATGCTTTATCAGGCAGTATGCTACATCTAATCAATCCACATTTTATTATGTTCCCGATTGAACTCAATATGTTGAACTCAATGAATATATCAAACACCCTTTAGTTAGGTCCAATCCTCGATGGTTGGATCCACTCTAAACAAACATAGCCTATATTCTCAGAAATGGAAGACAAGTAACAATGATGTGCATGTACACTTTATTCAAATGCTGACATTTAAAATCAATCAAAAACATGATAAGAGGTGTATTTTTATTAGAATTTATAGGATAGATTGGAATTTTAAAATATAAAAAACTGATAAAGTTAAAATTAATATTTGTTGAATAGAGCGTATCACTTTATGCATCACACATATTTTCCTTTCTCATTTTGCGACGAAAATTTCGAATTAAATTACTTTTTCTATTGTTCGACTTATTTCTTTTGTTTTCAACCCCTAACTACATGATGCAGTAACATTTTGGTACAATTGATTCAAATCAAAATATAATTGCTACAACTTTATAAAATTTGTACGGGAAGGAATGACACTATTAATTTCCGCTTTGAAATATATCCATTTGTCTCCACACATTGTTCTCAGGGTTCAAAAATAATTTCCCAATAAAATCTAAGAAATGAATAAAAAAGGAAAACCACGATAGGCGGAATGAAGAGGATGTGGGAGGTACGTAAGATATGATGATAGTGATGAACAGATTGCGTTAAAGCCAACCGCCAATAAAAAAACATTATATATTGAGTTAAACGTTCTCCGACTTAGTAGTTTAGCTTATAATTAACTATGTTTGTTTAATTAGTAGTGGATTCCAAGGTCCAAGCAGTATTATCAATAAGAATGCGACATATAAAAGTCCTAGGTTTCTCTTAGCGCTCATGTCTAGGGTTTCTTCCTAGGGTCTCAGTTCTTCATCTTTGATCTTCTCTTACCATTTTCTTCCTTGCCAGTCTTTGTGTGCTTTTGCAGATCTCGATTCCGACGACGCTCGACATCTGTACTCTTGTTTATTGTGGTTCGCTTCGATTGGCTAATCCCAATCCTCCACTATCATCAGTTATAGTCCTCCTTTCCACTGTGTCGACTTACTCATAACTTCCGAATCTGAGACCCTCCAGTTGGACGCCACCATCTCTTTGTGTAGTGCCGTTTCAAAACCATTATGATCATCCTCTTGCTCCATACGTGGGCTCCTCTCCTGCAGAGGAGCAGGGGCAGCGGCCTAACCCCTTCTATTCTAAGTGTGCTTCGTGGTGGGTGAATTTCATTATGACACCACATGTCCCCCGAAAAAACACCATGAGCAAGAGAGCGTGCTTCGAGCTCATGGTGAACATGTTCTCTGCAGCCTGTCATTCCTCAGATGTCCCATCAATCTCCTCGTTTCCCGCTCAATTACTTTTTCGAAATCCCAACTCATCTTTGACCGTACACGTGGCGGCTCAATTCATTTCAAAGGCCCGGATAGGTACAGGTGTCACGGTCTCATTGGGCGTCGTTTCGGTTTTTCCCCTCTTTTTTCCCTATAAATACCAAGGGTTTGAATTTATTTTCCTCTTTCCATTTCTACTGGTTCTTGCGCTTTTCAGAGAGAAGATTTTTTGAGTTTTCCGACGATATCTCCGATTGCTCTCCGACACGGTGACTTCTTGATTACGATTTATTTTCTCGCATCCTAGATCCAAACTTTGAGCTAAGGTACACACTTTGGACCCATAAACTCTTATCTTACCATGATTAGATCCTCTTCCCTTTCTTTGTTAAGTGGCTGGTCTAGGGGGGAGGAGAGAGAAGCCTCGTCCTCGGATCATAGAGGATCTCCCGAATGGGAATCCTCCACCACTGATAGTGAGAGAACGGAGGGGATTCCACCCGCTCCCGGGAGAGATACCCTTGCCTTAGTTAGGACTTCCGGGGTTCCCCTTCCTTCTGCTGTGACCCTAGCTATAGGAAGCACGAGCCGTCCCTCTACCTTGCCTACTTTAGATGGGACCATGGTAATGCATCGGAGTTCGGAGACCTCCTCCTCGGAACCTCTTACTGGTAGGGTAAAAAACACGATCCTGCCTAGTGCCCGATTAAGATGGGATGAGATAGTAGGACCCTCCTCCTTTAACCATATGTCGGTCTTAGAACAGAAGCTCTTCTCCAATTCAGAGTTCATGGTGGAGATTCCTGACGATGATGAAAGACCCAACCACCTAGTTCTCCCCTCCCAACCTTAGCCTTTTGGAAGGCGCATGTTGAGGTGGGTATTCGCCTTCCTCTTTGTATGTATCTTAGTGATGTTGCCAACGCCTTTAACGTGCCCCTAAATCAGGTCAATCCCTCCTCTATCCAAATCGTTATAGCTTTTTACATACTAGTGAAGGGAAACAGAGGGGGGGGGGGGGGCCATGCTATGAGATGAAGCAGAAAAACCACTTCTTCTACTTTTCTGCCAAGAAGAATGGACTCTGTACCTTTGTAAAGAAACCCCCCAGCATAGAGAAAAAAATGGAAAGATAGATATTTTTTAGTCACCCCAACTTTGGGTACCTGGCCCTATCCCCATGATCGTTGGTTGTACAACCTTCCTCGGTACTTCGACGTTGACATGGATTATTTTTCCTCCCGTAACTGTTCGGTGTTCAGGAACCTGAATGCCTGGATGCAGAGGCATCCTCCTTTTAAGATCACCCCTCCATTGAGGAAGCAAGCCACGCTATCCCACTTCGGGTTCATCCAGGTCCAGATTGACCTTTCCCCTGGGGCTGGTATTCACCTTGCATTATCTCCTTTGGATCTGTTTTCATGTTTTATTCTTCCAAGTTACTCATTTCGTTCTTCTTTAATTTTTGTAGACATGGACTGGAAGGTGGGTCTAATCCGAGAGGAGGATGGGGATGATGATGTTGCTCTTCTGGAGAAAAATCCCCTGCCTGCTCCCCCTGTCCCTTCCGCTGGAGACAAAGGGAAAGCCCCAGCTTCCTCCACTGCGACCGTGAAGATTCCTCCCGCAAAGGCTGCTAGTGGGGCGCTCTCCATGATCGCGACAGAGGTACGTGCCGACGCCGCCGAGCGAAACAAGACGACTTCAGGATCTGAGGTCTCGCGCGAAGCCTCCTCTAGGAGGCAAAAAACCTTCGCCTAGGCCAAAGGCAAGGAGGTCTGGAAGTCCTCCAATGACATCTTCACAGTGGAGCTTCTGAAGTCCCTACTGGAGCTCGACAAGGAGGAGGCTGGCAATTTCCTGAAGCTGCTACCAACTATTGAGGATAGTAAAGTCCTTATGAAGGGTGACAGCAGCAGGATCCGTGGAACAATTGCGCGGAACCTTGTACAGGTGATCCTCTTCCACTTCTCAGCATGATTTTCAACACTTCATTTTTCCTGCATTTTCTCATTATGATTCATATACTTCGTTCAGGGGTGACCGAATTCGGTTATCTAATGAAGATGGAGGAGCAAGCTGCTCATCCCATGAGTTGAAAGAAGCTCTCCAGAAGAAAGAAAAGGAGGTGGTGGCCGCTGCCTCTCAGCTAAACATTGCCATCTCGGAGAAGGAGGCCCTCCAAAAGGAGGTTGAAGATCTGAAATCCAAGCTTGCCACTTCATAGCAAACACAAGGCGATATGATCCACCACTATGATTTGCGTGAAGCTGGAGCGCGCCAGGCCGGTTTCGCGCAGGGCGTTAAAGAGACGTGTAAAAAGCACTTCACCTCTCTGCCAGGGCAAGCTCTCCTTCGGAACCTCCACCATGTATTGATCGAGAAGTATCAGCTCAGCACGCAATACTTGAGAGATATGTGGCTACATAGGTCATACTTTGTGGAGGTTGACTTTTCTTTGGCCAAGAAGCAAGCTGCAGACCAAGGCTCGACCCCCAAACTCAGCCTGTCGAAGGCTTTGAAAGCCTTGGAGGAGCCTCCTTACTTCAAAGGGGATAAGACACTTCCTGTTTCCTTTCCCTGGTGAAAGCCAGTGGTGTGCGAAGCCACCACAGAATTCCTACGCGAAGCCTCCACCTTGGGGTTGACTCTAGCTGAGAAGTTGGAGTATAAAGTGGGAAGCGTGACGCCTGCTGCCGGCGCTTCAATAGAAGGGGATGAGGCAACTGGTGGAGAGGATTCAAGACACCCCTACCCCTGATGTGGAGAGTACTACTATCAATGAATGGGATGAGGCAACCGGTGGTCACCCTGCTGCGGAGGGAAACGAGGAGGAGGAGGAGGAGGAGGAAGTAGAGTAAGAGAAGCCCTAGGTCAGTTAGGATTGGTAGTTTTTATCTTTTTATCTTTTTGTATGATGGAGGGGGCATTGTTCCAATGTAAGTGTCGCCCAGCATGCTCCCGCTTTGTAATATCCAAAATATCCCTTCGGGGGTTTGTTAATGAAATATATCATTTTTCACACAAGTGTTTCAGATCGTTGTCGTGCATTTCTTTCGTTCTTTTAGAGTACTTTAACTTCGTGCTTCTTGATGCTTTTTCAATCTTGATTCCTCTAAGTCATGGGATAAACTTCGTGCCTGGATTGGGTGGATGTATCTTCCTATCCTTCCCCTTACTTTGACTACTATTGGGCGCAGCTAATAGTAGTCGTTTTTCGTTGTTTTGTTTATTTTTCTTTTCAAGTTTGTGACTTCGTGCTTAGTTAAAATCAAGGCTTCGTGCCTGGTTGAGACCAAAGCTTAATGCCTGGTTAAGACCGGGACTTCGTGCCTGGTTAAGACCAAGGCTTAATACCAGGTTAAGACCAGGGCTTCACGCTTGGTTAAGACCAGGGCCTAACGCTTGGTTAAGATAAAGCCTCGTGTCGGGTTGCGACCTAAGCTTAATGCTTGGTTAAGACCAAGGCTTTGTGCCTGGTTAAGAACAGAGCTTAGTGCCTGGTTAAAACTAGGGCTTCATGCTTGGTTAAGACCAAGGCTTCGTGCTTGGTTAAGACCAAGGCTTCGTGCTTGGTTAAGACCAAGGATTAATGCATGGTTAAGACCAGGGCTTCGTGCTTGGTTAAGACCAATGCTTAGTGCCTGGTTAAGACCAGAGCTTCATGCTTGGTTAAGACCAAGGCTTTATGACTGGTTAAGACCAGGGCTTATCTTCGTGCCAGAGCGACGCTGGACTTTCTCACGGTTTACCCGCGGCAAGCTTAGTACTTGGGTTTTCATTATACAGCACGAACTCCTGATGATAATTCATCAAAATGGGATGAGCTAAAGGTATTACTGTTCCCTTCTTTAGATATATGAAATGTGATCCGCGCATTACATTCTTAGGCATAGTACTTCTTTAGGTTTATGATATTCCACGATCTGGGCAACTTCTTCCCTGTAGCTGTCTTCAACTCATATCCTCCTCCGCCCAGAATCTTGGATACAATGTATAGGCCTTCCCAGTTCGCATCCAATTTCCTCGTGGGCTTCAGAGCACTGACCCTCCTTAGCACCAGGTTCCCCTTTCGCAGTTCCCGCTTCTTGACTTTCATATCATAGGCAGCTTTGAGATAGCCTTTGTATTTTTCTTCGCGGCAGCGAGCCTCCTCCCTTTCTTCTTCAAGCATGTCCAGGTTCTCCCTCATCAGAGCCTGGTTCTGACTTTCATCATAGTAAAGGATTCGGTGAGATTCTAGGCCCACCTCCGCTTGTATCACCGCCGTTGATCCGTAAACTAAATTGTAGGGTGCTTCACCCGGCGCGGTCCATGGACTAGTCCTGTATGCCCAAAGAATCAAGTCCAGTTCCTCTGCCCATTTTCCTCCAGCCTTCTCTAAACGGGTCCTGATTCCATCCATGATGGTCCTATTCGTGATCTCGACCTGGCTATTTGCTTGAGGGTGTGCGACGGATGCCCTCCTCTGTGTAATCTTCATCATCTTACACCATTCCGTTGTCTTAGCCCCTACAAATTATGTTCCATTGTCTGAAACCAGTATGCGCGGCACTCCATACCTGCAACAAATGTTTTTCTAGAGGAATTTGATCACTGCATCCTCATTTATCTTCGCAACTGCCTCTGCCTCCACCCACTTGGTGAAGTATTCGTTCTTTCCAGGAGCTGCCATGAACTTTCCTACTATATCAATTCCTCACTTATCAAAGGGGCAAGGTGATTGCATACTTGTCAGCTCTTCAGCTGGTAGGTGGATCAGAGGAGCGTGCTTCTGACATTTCTCACATCTTCGGACCAAGTTTTGGGCATCCTGCAGCATGGTCGGACAATAATAACCTGCTCTTAATTCCTTCCTTAACTATGTTCTTATATCCGGCATGGGCCCATGTACATCCTTCGTGCACTTCTCTCAACACATAGCCTCATTTCGTCTTTGACACGCACCTCAAATAAGGATACGCGGAAGCTCGTTTATACAGGTGTTTCCCGATCATGCAGTACTTGGCATATTTTAACTTGGATGGGCCATCCTCATCCTGCCTTTGTTCAAAGTAGGCCCTGATTGGTGCTTGCCAGTTGTCCTCCTCTTCAATCATTGCAACTATCGTTTGACCTAAATCCTTTTCTGCCATTAGGAGGGTGATCTTCCCCACACACCCCTTCTCCACTGAACTAGCCAACTTTGCCAAATAGTCCGCTTTTCGGTTTTCCTCCCGTGGTATTTGTTTGATTTCCACCTTCTGGAATCCTGCCATTATGTCCACGACTTGACTTGCATACCAAGCCATTTTCGCGCTTCTCAATTCCTATGACCCCTGAACCTGCTAAGTTACCAGTCGTGAATCAGAGCAGACCACCACGCTTCGCACTCCGAATTCGAATGCCATCTACATTCCCCTCAGAATTGCTTCGTACACTGATTCATTGTTGGACGTGCATAAGCCAAATTTTATTGCTAATTACATTTCATCTTTCTTCGGGCTTATGATAACTATTCCCGCTCCACATCCTATATTGGATGATGAACCATCCACATAAACCTCCCATGTGGGTGCTTCAGGTTCCTTGTTTTCCAGTATGAAATCCGCTAAGGCCTGGGCCTTGATCGCCCTTCTGGGTTCGTACTCCACCTCGTACTCTCTCAACTGAACTGTCGACTGATATGATAGAAAATAAGGCCTTAATCTTCGCGCAGTGGTTATTATGGCAAGGGATACCTTCTCTACTTCAGTATATCGTGCTTTGGCACCCTGTATTAATTTGCTGATGAAATAGATTGGTCTCTGGACCCCTTCTTCTTTGCGGAGGAGGACAGTGCTCAGTGCCTCTTCACCCATAGAGAATTATAGGTATAGCGCCTCTCCTGGGACAGGTTTCATTACAAGGGGCAACTTGGCTAGGTGCTCCTTGAGTTCTTTAAATGCTTGGCTGCATGCTCCGTTCCACTCGAACCTACTTTCCTTTTTCAATATCTTGAAGAATGGCATACTCCTTTCCGAAATCGTTAGATAAACCCGCTGAGTGCCGTTATCCTCCTATTTCGTCTTTGTAGTTCCTTCAATTTTCGTGGTTCCTGCATTTCTAGGACCACCTTCACTTTTGTTGGGTTGACATCTGTCCCCCTCTCCGTAACCAAGTATCCCAAATTTTTTCCTGACGTGACTCTAAAAGTACACTTACTTGGATTCAGCTTAATACCATGAGCCTCGATGACCCCGAAGACCTCCTCCATATCAGCAGAGTGATTTTCTTTCCTTTCACTGCGAACGAGCATGTCGTCTACATATACTTCCATGTTCCGTCCAATTTGTTGGCGGAACACCCTGTCAACCATTCTCTGATACGTTGCTCTTGCATTTTTCAATCCAAAGGGCATGCGAACATAGCCGTACGTTCCGCACGCCCCCACGAAGGGTGTCTTCGAGACATCTTGAGGATTCATTGTAATTTAATGATAGCCCTGATAGGCATCCATCATGCTGAGTAGTTCGCATCCTGCTGTTGAGTCCAACAGTTGATCTATCTTAGGCAAAGGGTAATGGTCCTTTGGGCATGCCTTATTATGGTCTGGAAGAGGTTGAGAGAGGGCCTCCCCAGTATGACATTGTACTGTGAAGGCTCATCCACTATCAGGAACTTGACCATCCTCGTCTTGACATGAGGCTTCTCTCCTAATTGTGTTTGCAACATCATTTGCCCCTTCGGGTGTATGGCCCCAACAGTAAACCCGAACAGGAAAGTCTTGAACGGCTCCATTTTGACATTAATGTCCATTTGTTTGAAGCAATCTTCGAACATAATATCCACTGAGCCTCCCGTATCGAGAAAGATGCATGCCACCGCGTATCCGACAATATCCCCGGTGATCACCAAAGCGTCGTGATGTGGCTGTTGGACCGAGCTCACATCACGAGGTCCAAACTCTATCGTGGGTGACGAGCTGAGTTCACCCACTTCGTGATGCTCCTTTTCGTGCCAAGCCCGAGCACTCCGCAGATTGACTTTTCTTTCCCGATTAAAGTCTCCATTGGTGGGTCCTCCTACTATCATCTGTATGTAGCCTTTCTTTTCTTGAGTGTTCTTTTTTGGTCCTTCCTAGATCTCTTTACCTTCCTTTTGGCTTTCAGCCTTCTCTCCACTTTCTTTCCTGTTGTTCCTGTTATCCCTCTCTTTCCTGACAAACTCCACCAATTGGCCATCGCGGATCATCCTCTCAATCTCGTTAGCCAGGTGTCGGCATGCGTTGGTGGTGTGTCCAAACTCGTTGTGGAACTTACAGAACTCATTGGTCGGCCTCTTCCATGGTCCATTCTCTCAACTGGCAGGAAGCCTGAAGTTGGGATGATCGCGAGCTATCTCAAATAGCTCCACTTGCTGTATGATCAACGGTGTGTAACTATTTTAGCGGTAATCTTTATCTACCGGTTCCCGCTTTGGGATTTGATGTGTTGTGGTTTCCTTCCTTTCAAGTTGGAATCTTCTTTGTTTCATCACTTTCTCGTCTCTTATCTTGCCATTCTGAGTTTCCTCCAAGTTGATATATTTGTCCGCTCTCTCCAACAGCTTGTTGAAGGACCGCGGAGCCCTTTTGGCCAATGACTTGAAAAAGTCCCCATCTAGCAACCCTTGTGCCAGCGCGTTGATCTTAACTTTGGCAGTGGCCGAGGGTACCTCCAGCACGGCCTTATTGAACCTTCCAATATAGGCCCTGAGCATCTTATTTGCCCCCTGCTTGAAGCTGAGCAAGGACAATGCTGTTTTGTAATGCTTCCGGGCACTTGCGAATTGATGCACGAATTGGGAACTGAAGTCCGCGAAAGTTTGAATCGTGTTCGGGGCCAATTGCCCAAACCCCTATTGAGCCGCTTTGGTTAGCGTGGTGAGGAATACGCGACATTTAACCCCGTCACTATACTGATGGAGCATCGCACCATTTTTGAACCGTAGCAAGTGCTCGTATGGGTCCATGGTCATATCATATTCATATGCCAAAGGCCTAAAGTTCCCCGGCAAGGAGTCTTGTAAGATCTCTTCCGAGAACGGGAACCCGCTGCGCGGCGAAAGTGCCTAGGTTCCTTGTTCTGGTGCAGCTCCTCCAGCTCACGCCCCAAAGCTCCCAACTGCTGAGCGACCGTGTTCGCGGCACTCATTGACTGAGCCACCTCAGTATCATCAACCTCTTCATGTTCAGTCCGTGCTGGGGTAGCAGCGGGGATGGCGCGCTCCTCACGCAGGTGTTTCCCGAGGCGGAACCTCCTCCGCCTCGTCCTCCTCTCTAGGTGGTGGTGCATTGCTCGCCCCTCGAGCTGGCGTGGTACAAGGCTGAGGCACAAAGCCCGGAGGAGGGCCTGACATTCCCCCCTGTTGGCGAGTGCACTTTCAACAACCATTTTATCAGATCATTCAGTTGATCTTGAGTCAATGTGAGCACCCTACTGCCTCCAGCAGCCTGCGTAGCACTGCTGCATGTCTCCGTAGGTGGTGGGGTCTCCATGGCCCCAACGAGATGATTTCCGGCTTCTTTTTCGGATTCAGTATGTAGTTCGCATCCCAAACCATCATTTGCCATGCTAGAGTTGTAAAACATAAGGAAAAAAAAGTAAGAAATCAATCTGCACCGAATCAGATACTATAATGGGGTAAAGGATTCTCTCGTCATATCTCGAAATAAGAAAAATCAATTTTCCATAGACGGCGCCACTATAGTGCCGTTTCAAAGTAGCTTCGGCACATACACGATATAACAAAGTCTACCTAGAATTGTACTCGGTAGGAGTGATACTTTATCCTTCGAGTTTGCTTGGACTTCGATCGTAATCCTGCAAAAACCAACACCGAAGGGGATCTCCGGTGAAGACCCTCTGACACTTAAGTTAGAGATCAGAGGTATTTTGATGGCAAAAGTGTTTCAGCCAAATGAATAGTAAAATTATGAGTCATACCTTCAGGAAGAAGAAATGATAACCTTTTAATACTTACTAAATGGAGAGTTAGGGGGAACAATGTTATTTCGTCCACGCCACGTCAGCCCTAATCCTAGTTAGCTTACTTAAATCGACGACTGGGGAAAATGGCTGGCAAGGTACTTGTTGTCAGTATGCCCACTTTTTGGTCGGAAGCTTTTCCAGGTAGGATCGAGATAGGTACCGCGAAAAAAATAGTTCATGGTGGGGGTATGAAACATGGGATCGCGCTTCGCACCATTTGACTTGTGTGGGTTGGGAAATCAGGACGAATGTTCGTGCTTCATGTCATACCCTTCTGCAATGTGGAATTTCATGTGCGTGCTTCGTGCTCCACCTCGCACGCTGTCCAGAACCATTGTGATCATCCTCTGGCTTCACATGTGGGCTCCTCTTCTGCAGAGGAGCAGGGCAGCGACTTAACCCCTTCTGTACTAAGTGTGCTTCGTGGTGGGTGAATTCCATTATGGCACCACACTTTGGATATTGATAAGAATCTATCTCTTAAATTTCTCCCCTGGCGTCCACTATCAACCAACTAGATGAGTTATTTCGGCCCTTGTGGATGTCGAGTTCTATGACAACATATTCCTCTTCATGTTTTGCAGTAATGAAGACCAAACATAAGTCCTCAATGGTTCTCCAAACGCTATCCACTGATCCTATGCAAAACTGTCCCCAGGGCTATCATTACCAGTATGGAATTCAATCTGTCACCTTTCTGGATCCACGTCCATAGACTCCCACTTGATTTAATGAATTTTGAATCTGCAAAGGTTATTGGCAACATAATTGGATCTTTCCTTTCAACGGATTATGATCGTGATGGTCTTCTTATCGGAAAATTCCTTCGCATTCGATGTAATATTGATATATCTATGTCTCTTAAGTGTATTATCCTGGTCAACAGAAAAGCTACTGTCATCCGTTCCCGTCTTTAGTATCCATGTTTGCTGAACTTGTGTTATTTCTGTGGCCGCCTTGGCCATACTGATCGTGAATGCTTTGCCAAACCACTGCAACTGTCCTCTGCTCTGAATGCTCATTAGTATTGCTCATGGCTGCGGGCTCATCTAAACATCAGTCTACCCGTTCACTTACTCCCATCCTACTACTACCCCCAACATTCAGCCCCACAAACAACACATACTGCCCCTCCACCCTCTTCAACCATTATCCCTCATCAATCCTCCCGTGTCATAACCAATGACACTCCAAATAACTCAAATATTCCTAAATCCTCTCTATCTACTAATGCAAATCCTCACCAGTCTAATTCAGATTCTCCTGCTAATCCTCCGCTCATCTCTCCATATCAAAACCCATTCACTCATCTAGAACTCCGTTCGATCCCAAATCTCCTCAGCTTCCATCCTCGTCTACTTCTCCCACTCAATCTATGCTCTCATCTTTATCTGTCACTTCCCCTAATAATCACACCACTACTGACATGCTGGTATACAAGAAAGATTCCCTTTTTCATCTTGATGCGTATGAGAAATGTGTGGCTATGAGTTATTTATATGTACAACAACGTAAATGATCGTGAAGTGATAATTAATAGGGAGGGAAGTCAAACAAACTGTAATCAACTGCTATAATAAAGAGAACGACCCATCAACCCGTCTCATATCTACAATTCCTTGACGATTACCTGCAAAACATTCTACCAGTGGGTGTTCCGGCAAAGGACCCTCCGATGCTAAAATCAGTAATAGAAGGAAGAAAATCAATGTAACAGCGAAAGCTATTCTAGTTTTTTCTGGAGAGAGTGTGTGTTATTTTAAAAGAGGGGATATATATAGTACAAAAAACCTAAGGGTAAAAAGAGGAGAAACTATTAAATCTCTCAAAACCCTACTGATTTGAGCTTGATCTCCGAAGGCCCATAAAGGACCATGGGTCCTTTGGCCCAATTAAGAATCTCGATTTCCGTGTATTAGCCAGATGAGGGGCGTGCATACAACCGCACGGTTTATCTATCCTCAGCAGCCTGCCTCCACCGTCTCAACTGGACTCTCTACCTGCAAGTCTTTTTTCATCACGTGGAGATAGGTATCAATGTGGCAACCTTGTTCTGTTGACCCAGTCCGACCGTCCGTGCGGCCGTTTCACGCACAGGGGAATTAGTAATCTTATGTATGCCACAAGGTTTTCAGGTGGCCTATTTTTTTAATTTCTTCCCACCTTCATGGATGGGATTGCTGACGTAGGATGTGGCCACATGTCGGTTCAGCTTTCGGAGTGCCATCTGTCCCTTTAGTTCTCGTGATGGAGCAGCCACGTGTCACGATCCCCAGGGTGCGATAGTTGAATTTCCTTGCCGATGCCTATAAGTAGTTGTTCAGTTCATCATTCATCACTTTCATTTCCCTCAACTCCTGAGCTCTTCTTCTCCAGTGATTCTTCATTTTTTATTTCCGGCGGATTGTTCTTTTGAACAAAAGTTTTCAGGTGCCTTGTTTACCCTTTTTAACTTCATTTCACTTCCTTTTAGTCTTGTAAACCATGGATCACTCTTCAACACCCAAAATTCCCAACACCACAACCCCTTTTACTCCGACCATTGTGAACCTTGTTCCGGAGCCTGCAAACCCTAATCCGGTGCCCGTATTAGAGGTGACAAGTAGTTTTGAGAGAACTGCCTCTAACCCCTCTAGTGACAGTCAAAACTCTTCGATTTAACACTCGGGGGAGTTGCTCTTTGAGACGGCGGCAGAAGAATCCTCCCCCATTGGCTCCACCTCTGAAATCGGCACTTCTGCTCTGCCTCCGACGTGCGCGGAGAATGAGCTTACTGACGAAGAGGTTTTTGCCCTTCCAGCCAACCTTGAGAACCCTCCCGGACCCCAAGGAACGACCCAATTTTCTAAAGGGTCCCTTGCTAGCCTTTTGGCCCAGACAGCTAGATGCTGGGCTGCGCTTTCCCCCTGTTGACTTTATATACGAACTCTTCACCTTTTATGGCGTTCCCCTGAATCAATTTACCCCCTCTGGAAAACGCCTGATACTGAGTTTATACATTATCATTAGAGGGAATTGGAGGAGGGGGAGGGGGGGAAGTTGACATGGAGCTAATAAACAGTTGCTTCTGCCTAAAATGCCAAGAAGCATATTTCTTTCTTTTGAAACCCGAAAGATGGGACAGGTTAGCTTCCTAGGTAAGCCCCCAAGCATAGATAAGGATTGGTGGAAGAAATATTTCTTTGTTTACCCACATCGGGAACCTTGGGGCTTCCCTTGCGGCAGCTGGTACAATGCAGCCGCTCACCGTCCTGGGCCTGTCTGCGCTCTGCTAGAGGACAGGAGGGAATTGATTGACAAACTGAATATAGATTTAATAGATAACGACCAATTTAGCCTGACAGAGTTGACCAGTTCTAAAGGGATCCTGTATCACTTTGGTCTATCCACCAAGAAAACCAAACTTCCCCCTAACGCTGGTATATACATCGTGGTTACTGCCTGCCTCCTAAATTAATGATAGTGTATTCCCATGATTAGCTTTTCCTATCATCATTCAATCTTGGTTTTCGCAGAAATGTCGTGGAAGCTTGGGATTCCTAGAAAGAAAGGTGATCCGAGCGGCTCTCGGTCAGAGCATGTCCTGGATGCTTCTCCCATTCAATCTCATCCACCGGTTCCAACAACCGTCCGGGTGCCTCACCTAGGGCCACATCATCCAGCTCCGCTCTTTCCCAAGAACGCCCCATTCCTTTAAATGAAAGACACATCGCCGATCATTCCCATTCCGCCCTAGAAGAAAGGGAAGGGAAAGGTCTCCGAGGGCCCGACGGCTCCCACAGAGAGGCATGGCGACGGTGTTCCGCCCGTTATGCGAGAGAGAGTCTGCTCTGCTAAGGATGATATCTTCACTTTGGAGCTGCCAAAGTCTCTTCCGGACCTCTCTCCTGGAGAGGCTGTGGGCTTAATTCAGAAAATGCTCACCTCTGACGATCGGTGGAGCTTCTACAGGAAACTAGATAAGGAGAATGAGGAGTTCACCATTGAACACTTGGTCAAGGTACGTTCTTTTGTTATTGGCTGAACTGTTTTTCTTCAATTTTCTTTTATGAACCTAAGTCTTTTTATTTCCAGTTCCTTGTGAGCTTCTCTCAAACGATTCAGTTCGGACCTTGCCTTGCACGGGTTGAAGCCCTGGCGATCGAGGTTGAAGCTGCCAACACTAAGGTGGTTAGCCTTGAGTCAAAGCTGCTCGACCAGGAGGCGACAATGGCTTCCTTGACCCAAGAGCGAGCCCTCCTGTTAGAGGAGAAAAAAATTAGGCTTCTCAGCTGGAGACACTCCGCACGTAGAATGAGATGTTGAGAAAGAGAGCCGAACGTGCGGAGAAGGAGAGAAATGAGGCGATGACATCAGCTAGAGCGGAGGGGGCCCGCACAACTTTGGCCAACTTTAGGAAGAGGTTCCTGCTGTCGGAGGAGAGACAAGGTATACTGAAGCAACTCCATTTGGGTATCTATGAAAGATATCTCCGAAGTAGTCGCTATCTATATGACATGGGACCCCATATCGGGTTCCTCCTTTTGCTTTTTGTTCTCTTTGTTGTTGTTGTTATTTATATATATATACTGGTGCTTATGAATACGAACGACCTTTTGTAATTTGTTACGGTACTTTGTTCTTATTTTAGTCCGAACTTTTTTCCAATTTCTCAGATTGTAATATGCCAGCCTGGATGGTTTCACCGGGCTGGGCACCATTCAGGGCATACTACTTCCCCATTCACATATTTAGAGCTATAACTTTGGATATGTGACTTAAAAATGAACTTTTATACTTAGGTAAAAAAAAATTCCGATTTCTCGGATCGTAGTATGCCAGTCTGGATGGTCTCACCGAGCTGTGCACCATCCAGGCATACTACTCCCCCAGTCATATATTCAGAGCCATAGCTCTAGATATGTGACTCACTTCGTGACCAGGTGTTACTGGTGCCGTGTGGATCAGAGTGATCAACTCTGTTCTGCACGATACCGTTGCGACCAGGGCTATGCTTGGGATTACACAGATTTAATGCAACCAGGGCGGAGCTTGGGATTATGCGTTATTCAATGAAACCAGGGCAAAGCCTGGGATTACGCGGAATTCAATGTAACCAGGGCGGGCTGCCTGGGATTACGCGGGTTCCAAGCGAGATATTCATAGTACACGGTGGCGTCCAAGGCATGTATTTCATTATATGCTATGGCTCAAATGTCTGCTTGATTGCAAATACGTCGTTCATCCTCTTTACAAATAATATTTCTTAAGATTGCAAATGTTCTATGCCCTTGGTAGTGCGGTGCATGCGTTGTCTTCTAATAGGAATGCTCCTTCCTTAACTCCTTGGAAATGCGGTATGGCCCCTCTCAGTTGGGCTGCAACTTGCCCGCGTGTTTCAGTGCGTCCACTCCCTTTAGCACCCAATCCCCTCTTTGAGCTCTCTAAATTTGACCTTCCATCCAAAAGAGACTTTTACTCGGCTTTTGTACTTCTCCATCCACACCATGGCCGTCTCACTCAATTCTGGCAATAAGTCCAGCTTTGCTTTCCTCAGCTCTGCATTCCTTTCTTCTTGGTAACTCATGATTCTGGGAGAGTCCATGCCTATCTCTGCTGGGACGATTGCTTTTGAGCCGTAGACAAGGGCAAAGGGGGACACCTCCGTGGTTGCCCGCGGTGTGGTTCGGTAAGCCCATAGAATGGACTCCATTTTGTCTATCCACCTCTCTCTGCTTCTTCCAGCCTTTTCTGCAGTCCTGACACTATAGTTCTGTTTGTCACCTCGACTTGGCCGTTTGCTTGTGGGTGGGCAACACTTGTGAAACGCTACTCTATTTTCATCTTCTTGCACCAGGTCCTCACTTTTCTTCCACAAAATTGACGGCCATTGTCTGACATCAGAACCTGAGGTGCCCCGAACTAGGTACAGATTTTCTTCCATAAGAACTTCATAATGACTTCCTCAGTGATCCGCACGGTTGCCTTTGCTTCTACCCATTTGCTAAAATAGTCAACTACCATTATTAGATACTTTTTCTAGCCGCCAGACGGAGGGAACTCCCCTACAATGTCAATCCACCACTTGTCGAAAGGTCATGCAGGTCAGATGACTCTTAATTCGAGACCTGGTTTATGGATTAGGGAGCTATGAAGCTGACAACTCTTGCAGCGGCGAATTAATTCGGTTGCATCATGCCTGATCGTGGGCCAGTAATATCCTGCTTGTAACACCTTCCTTGCGGCACGTGCCCCCTGATGACTACCTCCACATCCCCCATGAATCTCCCGTAGAACATATTCGCCATCAGCTTGGGACAAGCATTTCAAATAGGGCCTTGTGAAAGATTTTTTGAATAGCATATAATGCAATATTTTCGCCTGTATTTCAAACCCTTCTCGCCTGCAAAGCGTCTCATAGTAATACATAAACATAAGTGCATGATTGAATTAATGGTATTTTTAAAGAATGCATGTGCCATCCTGTACTTGTAATTCATACCTTCACCCTGGCCATTAGAGGCATCAGTGGTTACTCCTCTAAGGTAGTTTAGAATTTTCGCCCGCCAATCTTCCTCTTCATCGACAGAGCAGAATGCCCCCTCAACAGTGCTGCCAGGAGCAGTGAATACGGTAATCTGCCTCTGCTCTACGGTTACAGCTAACTTGGCTAAGAAGTCCGCCTTTTGGTTCTCAATGCGGGGTATTTGTTGTATGTCCAAGCTGAGGAACTTCTTCTTCAATTTTTCAACCTGCCTCGCGTAGCTGGTCATTTGATCATTACGAACCTCGTAGTGCCTCGTACTCTGTTGGGAGATCAATTGCAAATCAGAGTGTACCAAAATGTGAGAGATTCGTGCTTCCATAACGATTTTTATTCCCCATATCAAGGCCTCGTACTCAGCTTCATTAGTGGAAACTTTGAAGGGGAATTTTGCCCCAAAGCTTAGTTCCTCGCCCGTGGGCTCAGATAAAACCACACCTTCCCAACATCCAGCCACGTGTGATGCTCTGACCATAAAGACCTTCCATATTTTTGGTTTTATCTCCATGGTAGATTCTTGAATAAAGTCAGCCAGTGCCTGAGCTTTTATTGCATTCCGGGGTTCAAATGACACATCATATTCTCCTAATTCAACTGCCCACTTCACCATTCCTCCAGATAGGTCAGCTCGGGCCATCGTTTGCTGCAAAGGTACGTTTGTTCTTATGATCACTCAGTGTGACAGGAAATAAGGTCGTAGCTTTCGGGCGGTGACCATTACTGCCAGAGCAGACGTTTCTATAAGGGAATATCGGACCTTTGGACCCTGCATGACGCGACTGACATAATATATGAGGAATTTTGAGCCCCTTTCTTCTATGAGCATAACTGAATTGAGGGCATGCTCACCAACTGATATGTATAATACAATGTGTCCCCCAGCACTGGCTTCATTAACAAAGGCAGGGATGCTAGATGCCTTTTGAGTTCTTCAAACGCCTCCGGACACTCAGCCATCCATTCGAATCGGTAGCCCTTCCTCAGTATCTGGCATAACGGCAAGCTCCTTTCCGCTGACTTGGATATGAATTGGCTCGACGCGGCTATTCTTCCATTGAGTCTTTGGATCTCCTTGATCCCTCTAGGAGGATTCATGTCAATGACCGCCTGTACCTTCGCCGGATTGACTTCTATTCCCCGCTTGGTAACCATAAATCCTAAGAACTTTCTAGAGTGTACACTGAAAGCACACTTGGTTGGATTCAGCTTTATCCCTACCACTCTGATTACTGCAAAAGACTCCTCTAAGTTCAGAGTGTGATTAGCTGCCTTGATACTTTTCACCAGCATATCATCTACACAACACTCTATGTTACGTCCGAGTTGCTTCTCGAATACCTTGTCTACCATCCGTTAACATGTTTCCCCAACATTCTTTAGTCCAAATGGAACTTTTACATAGCAGTAGGTCCCACATAGTACTACTAGACTTACTTTGGGCTTATCAGCCGGATTTAATAGAATTTGGTGATATCCCTGATAAGAATCCATCATACTCAGAAGCTCGCATCCTGATGTGGAATCTAGGAGCTGATAGATGCGAGGGAGTGGATAATGGTCCTTTGAACACGCCAAATTCAAATTCCCAAAATCCCCGCCCATGCGCCATGCTCCTACTCCTTTTGTGACCATTACGCCATTTGATAGCTAGTTTGGGTAAATGATCCCCTGAAGATGACCTGCAACCACGAGCTTATCTATCTTGGCCTTGATGGCCCGTTCTTTCTCTAATCCAAAATGTCTCAACTTCCGCTTGACCGGTCTGACTCGCGGATTAGCATTTACATGATGCACAGCTACTACCAGGTTGATGTTATCCGTATCCTCTAGTTGGAACGTGAATAGGTTGGCATTTCTTCTCAGTTGTGGAATAAGTTCAATATCATCAAGATAACATTTATATGTAATAGGATGTGTTGTAAGTTCATAACCGGGTTCAAGAGTTCAAGAATCGGGCTGGAAGGATCGGGTTTTGTCAAGATAATAAGAGAGTACATCCTGAACTGGATTTAAGGGGTTTATGTGGACAGGTGGTTAAAACTGCCAAATACAACGGTTTTGGCAGCTGAAAACCGTTGCAGAATAACTGTTTTGTAACCAACTTGAGCTCGTAACTTACAGCGAGTAGAGCTCTCAACTGGCGAAGATTCGAGATACAATACTGGTATATATTTGAAGATCTTGAAGAGGAGAACACGATTTACACATTTTCCCTTTGGATACATCACTGTAGAAAGAGAATTAGATTGCTAGGGTTCTTAGGCTCAATTCGGTTCCAAAATTGGGTTTTTTCTAGTTGTTGGATAATTCTTGTAATTTCTACCTTGATATAGTGGATTGAGGTGTGTAGAGCCTCCGTGGATGTAGATCCTATTGGATTGAACCACGTAAAAAGTTTTGGAGTGTTTTCATTCTTCATTTCTGCGTTTCTTACTTGTTCGGCCATTCTGGGTTTTTGCATACGAACATTTATCATTCGTTCGTTCATTTCATTGTTTAGAGTGTCCGAACATCTTCTTGGTGATTGTATGTGAAGTGAAGTTCAACAACATCAGTGTATTTATTAACTCCTCCGCCTCATGACGAGTCAGTTGTGCCCCAATGCTAGTTGTGAAGCTTGACTTTCTTGGGAATAGTTCTACATTCATTAGTTCACCCTGGGGGCAGAATCATGGTTTTCGGGACGTCTTCCACGTCGTCCCACTTCTTCCACCGCTTGCCCTTCTGATCTTCCACCTGTCCAGTTGACTCAGAAATAGCAGCGTTGGCCGCTCGAACCGAATCTACGTAGCATTTACGGGAGCTATGCTGGTCTCCTGTAACTTCTCCCTCTCTTTATCCTGCAGGAAATTTAATCTTCATGTGCAACACCGAGATGACCGCCTAGAAGTCATTCAGGGCGGTCCTGCCTAAGATAGCATTGTAAGCTGAAGGTGCGTCAACTAGTAAGAAATTCACGGCCTTCACCCTCTGGCGAGGCTTCTTCCCCAGGGCCACCGTAAGAGTTACTTGTCATATGGGTTGTATCGATCCCCCCTGCAAACCGAACAGTGCAGTATCTACAGGCTTAATTCTTAGCTTCAGGCTCATTTGTTGGAAACACTGTAAGAAGATAATATCGGCATATCTACCGGTGTCTATGAAAATGCGTGAGACGATATAGTTGGCTATCTTCACCATAAGCACCAAAGTATCGTTCCCGAGTTGCCTTCTCGACATCAAGTCTCTGGGTCCGATACTGATAATAGGGGAACTGTCCTGACTGCTTCCTTGTGTAGTCTTCATAATCTCAAGCTGCTCTCCATGACACGCCGTGCGGAGGTACACTTTGCGCGTCCATCCTGAGTCTCCCCCATCCGGTCCTCCTACAATAATGTTTATAGAGCCCCTTCTCGGAGGAGAGGGTAGGGTGTCATTGGCTAAATCCAACGCCTTATCCTTATCCCCCTTCTGGCCTCCCAGATGTTCCTCTATAGCTCTCCTCTTTGAGTCCGACTGGTTGCGCTCTACGTGTACGAACTCCTTGAGGTGTCCAGCTCGAATAAGTCACTCAATCTCATCCTTCAAATGATAGCAATGGTCAGTGTTGTGCCCATAGTCATTATGGAACCTACAATAAAACTTTGAGCGAGGCCACATGGGGTGGACCGAGCGATTAGGTGGGTACTCCATCGCCATGTGTTCCATGCAACGTTCAACGCCTCCTCCCGAATCTTCTTTAGCGGGGTGTAATCTCATAACACATCCCCCTTGCTTCGTGTGAGGGAAAATATGTGACTTCCTCTCAGGAATACTCTCCATCACCCAGGGTCTTTCAGTGCCTCCCATTCTCTCTGATTTAGGCCTGTCAACCTGCTCCTGTCGGGCATTAGTCCGCTCGGTGTCCCTTTTAGTAGTCATGATATCCTCCAAGTTGATAAACTTTTCAGCTCTGCTCAACAGCTCATCAAAATTCTCTGCCGTTTTTTTTTGCCAACGAAATGAATAGGTTCCCTCCCTTCAGCCCATTCGTCAGAGCGTTGCTCTTCACCTCGGATGTAGCCTGCGGTATCTGCAAAGCCTCCGCATTAATTTTCCTAATAAAGTCCCTCAACGATTCTCCATCATTCAACTTGAGGCTGAACAGAGATAAGGGGTCTTTTGTTGCCGCCTGGCACTGGAAAATTGCTGGAGGAACAATGCACTGAAGCCTGAGAAGGTGCATATGGAGCCTGGGAACAACTGCCCGAACCATTGCTGCGCGGACTTGGACAGGGTTGCTAGGAATGATCTATACTTCACACCGTCAGTATACCCGTGTAGTAGCGCGGAGTTTTCAAAACGTAGTAAGTGGCTGCTCAAATCTATTGTCCCATCATACTCGAAAGGGAGCTTCTTAAACCCTACGGGCAGTCATCACGCAAAATCTCCCGAGAAAATTGGCAGCCGGAATTCTCTGAATTCCCCATCTTCCTCTTCATCTAACGAACGTCCCGCGTGAGAACCTCTAGCCTATCATTACTGTCTGCACAATCCCTCCTCCCTGCCGTGGGACTCCCCGGATAAATTCTGCCGAGTTCGTGCTGGCCGGGTGTCCCTTCGAGTCGCCCTATTCCCCGCACTGATCTGTTGCTCCTGTTGCTCGGCTACCTATGCTGCCTCCCTTTCCGATCCATGCGGAGGCGGTGATGGTATGGGAGGAGGGGCATACGAGGGAGGTGGTGGAATCCTCATCGCTGACGCCTGGTGGGCCAAGCTATTTCGTACCATCGTATATACGTAAGCTCGGAGCTGCTCTGCTTCAAGGGTGACCGTGTCTGGGGGATTGGTGTTATGAGCCACCCTACTAAGCGGCGTATGTTCCACATCTCTATAGAAAGCCTCAGCGGCTCGGTTCATGTCGTCCTCCAGATTTCTCACTGTGATTGGAATTTCCCTTCCTGTCATGCTCTGTAGGTTAGTAAGGAGGACGATATGCCTACAAAAAGTCCAACGGAGGGGTGAGGTGATCTCTAGGGGATGAAATAGCACACAAGGAGAAAAAATGTGAAAAAGTTAGGAAAAATGAAAGAAATAATTAGCTTTCCCATGGGCATAATGTTGGATTTGTATACTGAAAGCAAAACTTTTTATATACAATGTTTCCAGTTATTCATTGTTTATCTCCTATCTGATTATATTTGCATTTTCACTATGTATGTGTCCCCATATCTCTTGGAAATAAGTAGATCCTATGGTGTGTTGAAGATCACAGAAGATCATATGATTGGTTAAACTTAAAGAGATATAAAATGTAAATCACAGCTTAGACAACTTGATGACGAGTTGTTGGTTTAGGCTGCAGTATTAAGTAGAAATAGTTTATCTTGACTATTTACTTATACTGGTACGTATTTACGTATTGATAGGATCACAGTGAGATATGTTCTTTTGCCTGACCTTAGTGAAGAACTAGAGATCTCGGTGACTTATAATAATCAAAAGCCTAAATAAGATTACAGTTATGAATGCATGTTTGTGTGTCACTTTGAATTACTATGGGAAAGAGTTACGATATAACTTTTAGTATTTTGGGTGACATCAACTTGCATATAATAATTGATAATTTGTATTTAAGTAACCGTATCCGTTTAGGATGATGATATCCCCTTAAGGAGCTCAAAAGGTTTATTGTACTAAACCCTGCAGGTTGATTAAGTTCAGGTACAATAATAAGGTTAAGTGGTACTACTTAAGGAATAAATAAGAAATTAATTTATTTAAGATGTCAGAGGCTTTAATTAATTAATGGATATTCGATATCTTAAATACGGGGATTAATTAAGTCTAATTCAAGCCCCGACTCAACTCGGGAATAAAGGGATAAGTCAGTATTAATTCTCTAGTGGAATGGATTAATATTTATGAATTAATTATGTTCTGGGCTGAACAAGGAAGAATTAATTCATAGTTAGGCCATTCTTTATTTCTTGTATTTGATCTATGGACTGGCCCATATAGACTCCTAGTCCAAGTAGGAATAGAGAATTAAATTCCTAATAAGGAATTAAATTCCTAATCCTAGAAGGAATTAAACTACCAAGCTTGGCCCACACTCAACCATGTATTATAAATACATGGTCTCTCATTCTGTGAAAGAGAAGAATTTACACTCCAAAAGATCACTGAATAGAGAGAAAGAGAGAGTAGGCGGCGGCGGTTTAAGGTGTTCCTTCCCACTTGGAATTCTTCAAAGTTCGTCGTCCATCTGGCGTTGAGGATTGAGTAGGGGATACAGTCCAGAAGGTTAAGACGGGAGTCAGAAATCATTCAATCAGAAATCGACCTCTTGTGTAAACAACTATCAGGTCGAATCCCTTAACTCCTATGTGTTATAGGTGCATGTTAGGGTTTATATAAATTTATAGATCCATCTCTAGGGTTAATTAATAAAGATACAAATTATGACAACCAAGAAGGGTCCTAGGGAAAGGGATTAATTATATTACTTTCTACAAGAGTATTATAATAGATATAAATCTAGCACATAACTCCCTATTCTCATCAACTACAACCCACTTACTGCCTCTTAATTATATAGTGATACAGATCAGGCTGATTATTGGCTATCCAGAACTCACGTCTTATGGTCATTAACTTTTCCACGGACGACACCATTGATGCGTATGAGAAATGTGAGGCTATGAGTTATTAATACGTACAAGAAGGTAAATGATCGTGAAGTGATAATTAATAGGGAGAGAAGTAAAAAAATTGAAATCAGCTACTATAATAAAGAGAACGACCCATCAACCCGTGCCATATCTACAATTCCTTGACGATTACCTACAAAAGAGTCCATCGGTGGGTGTTCTAGAAAAGGACCCTCCAATGCTAAAGTCTGTAATAGAAGGAAGAAAATCAATGTAATAGTGAAAGCTATTCTAGTTTTTTCTGGAGAGAGAGAGAGTGTGTGTGTGTGTGTATATATATATACACACATAAAACCTAAGGGTAAAAAGGGGAGAAATTGTAGATGTTAGTTAAATATCATCAAGTGTTCATGGAATGTAGTAGAGGTTTTGAGGATTCCAGAACCGGGTTTGGAATGCAAGGAACCAGGTCAGAGAACCGGATTTTAACCAGTTTAGAAAAGAGGTTAAAAGGGAAAACCAGGTCCAAGTTTCTTATAATTGCCATTCGCAACAGTTTGAATCCGTTGTATGAGAAACCGTTGTAAAAAGCCCGCGGCAACAATTTTGCAAGCACTTGTATTTGCAAGCTAATTGACGTATCTTTCTCTCTATTAATATTACTCAATCAAGAGAATTAGAATGCTAGGGTTTTATGCTCAATTCAAGCTGTGAATTGGGGTTTATGGTGTTTCTGGATATTTCTTGTAATTGATTGATTAGTGGAGTGAATTGAGGTGTATAGAACCTCCGTGGATGTAGATCACATTGATCGAACCACGTAAAAGTCTTGTGTTCATCATTTTTCTTTTACTTTTTTTTTTTTTTTTTTTTTTTTTTTTTTTCTTCTGTTCTTGGTTCAGTTGCAAGTGGCCGATTTCTCGGTTGTTTTTCATTCAATACAGTTGTGTGTTGTTTGTGTGTGAGATTGACTTGATCATAACAAGTGGCGCCGTCTGTGGGAAGCATTCTCACGCAACCAGAAGATAAAGATGGCAGGAATGAAGATGGATTTGGACAAATTCTCAGGGAGGAAAGACTTCTACCTTTGGAAGATCAAGATGAAGGCTATTCTAGTTCAAAACGGGCTGGTAGGTGCTCTCAAGCCTGAAAATGAATGGATAGAGACATAGAAGCCCAAATATGCAGAAATGGACCAAAAGGCTTTGAGTTTAATCATCTTGTGCCTGGGAGATAAGCCATTGAGGGAAGTTTCAAGGTGCTCGACTGCAATAGAAGCCTGGACCAAACTGGAGGACCTATATCAATCCAAGTCTGTATCAAATAAGCTGTTTCTTAAACAGAGGTTGCTTGCTTTCAAATGGTGGAGGAAAAGGACATTTCTGATCAATAGATGAGTTTTCAAAACTCCTTGATGAGCTGGAAGATCTTGGGGTAACCATAGAGGATGATGACAGAGCTTTGATGGTGTTAAATGCTCTACCAAGTTCTATGGAAGGGTTCAAAGATACTTTGATGTTTAGGAGGCAGGATAAACTGAGTTATGACTCAATAATCACTGCTTTGAAGACCAAATGCCTACATAATCAAGGAGACAAGAAGGTAACTCAATCTGGTGAAGGACTGAATGTCAAGTTCAAGAGAAATTACCAAAAGAAGAAGGGCCAAACCTCAAAGAATCCCGAAAGTGGTAACACTGCTCTAAAGAAACCTGGAGAATGGATAGAAAACAGGAAATATTTCAAGTGCAAACAAATAGGGAATCTAAATAAAGATTGCCCACAGAAGATGAAGAAGAAAGAAGGCCAGGGTGGAGAAGCTGCTACAGTTGAACATGAAGAAGACACACCAGAGGTCTTGAATGTTACTGAGTCAAGTATGGAGATGAAATGGGTACTGGACACAGGCTGCTCCTTCCATATGTGTCCTCATGAAGAATGGTTCCAAAACCTCAAGACAGAAGATGGAGGGTGTGTACTGCTGGGAAATGACCAATCCTGCAGAGTTCAAGGCACTGGATCAGTAAACATCAATATGTTTGATGGGGTTACAAGGAAAATTACAAATGTAAGGTATGTGCCTGAACTTAAAAGAAATCTGATCTCCCTAGAATCTTTAATTGCTACTAGGTGTGAATTTAAGTCTGTTGATGGCCAATTACACATAACCAAAGAGAATAAACTGGTAATCAAAGGAAGACAACACAATGGATTGTTTATTTTGATAGGAAAACAAGTGGTTGGGAATGTGGGGAATATTTTGGGTAAGGATGACCTAACCCTGTGGCATAAGAGGTTAGGACACATTGAGGAAAGAGGATTGAAAGAGCTCTCCAAAAGAGGTATAATAGGAGAGGTTGGGAACCAGACACTTGAATTCTGTGACAAATGTGCATTAGGTAAATCACAAAAACTGCCTTATGCTAAAGGGATTCACATCACTCAAGAACCTTTAGATTATGTTCACCCTGACATCTGGGGACCATCCAGAACTGAAACTCATGGAGGAGGAAGTATTTTATGTCTGTTATTGATGATTTCAGTAGGAAAGTATGGGTGTTCATCTTAAGAAATAAGAGTGATGCCTTCACTAAATTCAAGACATGGTTGCTTCAAATGGAAACCTTGAAGGGAAAGAAACTCAAGCATTTAAGGACTGATAAATGGCTTAGAGTATCTATCTACTGAGTTCACAACCTTCTGTAATAAAAAGGCAATTACCAGACACAGAACAGTCCCCATGAATCCATAACAGAATGGTGTGGCAGAAAGATTCAACAAAACTGTCCTTGAAAGAGTAAGGTGTATGTTAATTGATGCTGGTTTGCCAAAGGTGTTCTGGGGAGAAACAATAAACACAACATGCTACCTAATAAGCAGATCACCTATATCAACTCTAGGGTTCAAAACACCAGAAGAAGTATGGAATGGAAGAATTCCAGATTACTCAGTATTAAAGGTGTTTGGATGTTAGGCTTATGCTCACATGAGATTAGATAAAATTGATCCTAGAGCATACAGGTGTGTATTTCTGGGATATCCAGAGGGAATCAAGGGTTACAGGTTATGGTGCATGGAACCTGGGGGTCAGAAATTGATGATCAGCAGAGATGTAAAGTTCAATGAATCTATTATGGGATATCATTTCTCTAGAAATCAAGAAAAACATGTTGGAGGCTCTGAATCAGAAAAGGTATCAGTTCAGGTGGAGACTCAAGGGGATCATGGAACATATAGAGGTGAAAACTTGGCTGATCACTCTAGTGATAGCTCTTCAGAAGAAGAAGGCATACCACCCATAAATCCAAACCTGAGAGACTACAACATTGCCAGAGATAGACCAAGGAGGAAAATACAGAGACCAGACTTTTATGGACAGGCTGGAAGTGTACATTATGCACTCAGTGTCGCTGAAGACATAGAAAATCATGAACCACAAAACTTCAAGGAAGCAGTCAGTGGTGATGAAAGTGAATACTGGATTAGTGCAATGATGGAGGAAATGGAATCTTTGGAAAGGAATGGCACCTGGAAACTAGTGGATAAACCAAAGGGGCAGAAGCTGGTAAGTTCCAAATGGATTTACAAGAAGAAAGTTGAAGCTGGAGACTCAGACAGGATAAGGTATAAGGCAAGGTTGGTAGCAAGGGGTTTTACTCAGAGGGAGGGTGTTGATTTCAATGAAGTTTTCTCTCCTGTAGTAAAGCATTGTTCAATCAGACTACTTTTGTCAAAAGTAACACAAGAGGATATGGAGTTACAACAGCTGGATGTAAAAACAGCTTTCTTACATGGAGACTTAGTTGAGAACATTTATATGAAGCAGCCTCAGGGTTTTGTGATTCCAGGAAATGAAGAGAAAGTATGTTTTCTCAAGAAGTCATTGTATGGGTTGAAACAAAGTCCAAGGCAGTGGAATAAGAAGTTCAATGAGTTTACGTTAAAAGCTGGTTTTGTTAGAAGTTTGTATGATAGTTGTGTTTATTTTGATAAAAGTTCAAGTGTTGATCCTGTGTACCTGTTGCTGTATGTGGATGACATGCTCATTGCAAGCAAGAGCTCACATAAAATACATCAGCTTAAGCAGAAGTTGAGTTCTGAGTTTGACATGAAAGACTTAGGGAATGCCAGGAAGATTCTGAGAATGAGTATTATCAGAGACAGAGTTGCTGGAAGTTTATGGTTGTCTCGAAAGCATTATCTTCAGAAAGTGGTGGAGAGGTTTCAGATGCATGAGGCTAAAACTCTGAGTATTCCAGTAAGCCAACAACTCAGACTATCAAAGGAACAGAGTCCTAAGACAGCAGAAGAAGTGAGATACATGAGAAGTATACCTTATGCTAGTGGGGTTGGAAGTTTAATATATGGGATGATATGCAGCAGGCCAGACTTAGCATACTGTGTGTCTTTGGTCAGTAGGTATATGTCAAATCTAGGGAAAGCTCACTGGGAGGCTTTGAAGCAGGTGTTAAGGTATCTAAAGGGAACAGTAAATCTGGGGTTAAAGTTTCAGAAGCTGGCAAACATATCTATTCCTTTGGAAGGTTTTGCAGATGCTGATTTGCTGGTAATGTTGATACCAGGAGGTCAATCACATGATATGTTTTCACTTTATATGGTACTGCAGTTAGCTGGAGAAGTGTGCAGCAATCAGCGGTAGCTTTATCAACTACAGAAGCTGAATACATGGCTTTGACAGAGGCAATTAAGGAAGCTGTGTGGTTAAAAGGTATTCTGAAGGATCTAGGAATAAAGCAGGATTGTGTGACTATATATTGTGACAATCAGAGTGCGCTACTTCTAGTAAAGCATCAAGCTTTCCATGAAAGATCCAAGCATATAGATGTTAGGTTGCATTTTGCAAGAGATGTGATTGATGCAGGGTCTACAGAGGTTAGGAAAGTCCATACAAGTGACAATGCTGCTGATTTCCTAACCAAAGCAGTGCCTGGCAGTAAGGTGGTTCATTGTTCAAGCCTAATTAGGCTTGAACAATGTGATTAAAAGTTTAAAGAGCAAGGCAGGTTGAGGTGATGAAATACACCTGAGTTCATTGAGGTGGAGATTTGTAGATGTTAGTTCAATATCATCAAGTGTTCATGGAATATAGTAGAGGTTTTGAGGATTCCAGAACCGAGTTTGGAATGCAAGGAATCGGGTCAGAGAATCGGATTTTAACCAGTTCAGAAAAGAGGTTAAAAGGGAAAACCGGGTCCAAGTTTGTTATAACTGCCATTCGCAACAGTTTGAATCCGTTGTATGAGAAACCGTTGTAAAAAGCCCGCGGCAGCAGTTTTGAGTTCTTGAGTCAAAATTGGTTACAACTTCCTCAACTCCCTGATCCGAGCTCCGGCATTTATATACATTGTAAATACTTGTATTTGCGAGCTAATTGACGTATCTTTCCCTCTGTAAACATTACTCAATCAAGAGAATTAGAATGCTAGGGTTTTCTGCTCAATTCAAGCTGTGAATTGGGGTTTCTGGTGTTTCTGGATATTTCTTGTAATTGATTGATTAGTGGAGTGAATTGAGGTGTATAGAACCTCCGTGGATGTAGATCACATTGATCGAACCACGTAAAAGTCTTGTGTTCATCATTTTTTTTTTTTTTTTGTTCTTGGTTCAGTTGCAAGTGGCCGATTTCTTGGTTATTTTTCATTCAATACAGTTGTGTGTTGTTTGTGTGTGAGATTGGCTTGATCATAACATAAATTGTTAAATCTCTCAAAACCCTACTGATTTGAGCAATAAGAGAAACTGTTAACAAAACCCTACTGATTTGGGCTTTATTTCCGAAGGCCCATAAAGGACCATGGGTCATTTAGCCTAATTAAGAATCCCGATTTTCGTGTGTCAGCCAGATGAAGGGCGTGCATACAACCTTACGGTCTATCTATCCTCAACACCCTGCCTCCAACGTCTCAACTGGACTTTTTCTCTCTTGAGACCCTCCTCTCTGCCCGCAAGTCTTCTTTCATCACGTGCGGATAGGTGTCAATGAAGATGTAAGGCGCGCCCTAGAGAGGGTTGTTCGCTATTCCCACATCACATCTGCATATATATATATATATATATATATATATATATATATATATATATATATAAATATATCCTTGAACCTCCACTCGCAGCTCTCCCCACTTCATCCCCACTCATTCCTCTTGAAGTGTTCTAGTAAATTGTTAAATCAGCAGCGACTGGCGAGGCGGACCAATCCCGCCAGAACCAATGAGTTTTATTCTGTTGGAACTGTAGAGTGCTTGAGGACCCTCGTACAATTTGTGAACTGTGTGACCGTGTTTGCATGAACTCTCCCTCTCTTGCTTTCCTCATGGAGACTTTGCCGCTATTGTATCACTTAAACTTCGATGTCGTAGTTCCTTTCAAGGCTTACCTGGCGGCCTTGCACTCTTATGGAATAAAAGTTTGGATGTTTCTCTTATATTGGTCCGAAAGATACATTGATGTAATTGTTACTATTGGGTCGCCGAATTTCCAATTTACTCGATATTATGGGGAGTTCGACGTTAGTCAGCATTGAGCTTCTTGGCAGGCTTTCCGCTCTCTTACAAATTTCTTTCTCTTCCTTGGTTATGTGGCAACTTTAATGAAGTTCTTACGGCATCAGAATTTTAAGGTTCTACGCTGCCCAATGGCAAATGTGATTTTTTTATGAGATGCTGTCATATTGTGGCCTCACAGACCTTGATTTCTCTGGTTCTAAGTGTCCCTGGAGCCATATGCTGGTACACCCCTTTACGCAGCAAGGGCGACTTGATTGGGGTTGTGTAAATACCGAATGACATTCTGTTCATCCTCGTACTTCCGTCCATCATATTCTAGCATCCTTCTCAGACCACTCGATTATTCATATCCTTCTCAACCAACCATTCAACCCTTCTCCAGACCAAGGCAATCCATTCCGATTTGAAGCAATTTGGGTTAAGTCTGGAAAATGTGCCGAAGTTATTAAATCATCATGGGAATCATCTCCCAGCTCCTTACCTAAACAAATTGGTAATTTTGCTCTTGGTTTGCTGTCTTAGGGAGGGGATATGCAATCTGCCATTGCAAAAGACATAAAGTACATAAAAAAACAAAATCTCAATATCGGTTGTTGTAAAATCGAACAATCCACTTTACAGTGTAAATTGGATCTCTTATTGGACAAAGAGAGTTTATAATGGCAATAACGTCTGAAAAAATACTGGTTACGAGAAGGGGATCACAACACCGTATTTTTCCATGCCTATGGGAGTGTTCCGCAAGGAGATTAATCACATATTCTGCGTTAAAAACTCTTTTGGCAACTTATGCTTCGAGAAAGCTACGCTTGAAAATATAATTCTATCTCACTTCGGGGAGTTATTCTTGAAAGAATTTATGGACTGGCCATGAGGAGTGTTACTGAGAGTGTTGTAACACATGGACGAACACACTCTTGTTTAAAGTCGAATTGTAAATTGTATAAAACTGGAAATGATAAACAGAGATGAGATAATTCAAACTCAGACACAAACAAAGCCTGACCAATTTATCTTCAATCACAGCGGAATGAGTTTTATACAATCTCTTGAAAATCCTAAATTTGATCATACAAGAAACAATCAAATTTACGCTCAAACTAATCCTACATACTAAGCTATCCTCTTTTAAGAGAGAGATTACACAAAGTCTCACAACAAAGAATGTGAGAAGTATGAAGTAGTTAGTCTTCAACTTTTGGTGTGAAAATGTCTTGAAGAAATTCTGATCTTTGCACTTGGTTTCTTTCCATACATGATCTTCTCTTGTTAGTCATATAAATATTCACCAGGAATGGTAGTTTGTTTTTCTAAACTGTCGTTAAAAGACGCAATAATCTTGGCTATTTCCTCCTCTGAATTAGACATCTTGAAAATAAAACAGATTAAGAAATGAGAACAGGCCCAAAGTAAATACCCATAAAAACAGTTATCTAAAGTTCAAAATTAAAATGCAACTTCCCTAAACGTGTTCCACCACTTTTATCAACTACCTCCCACTTCCATAAAAATAGGGATTTAGGATAAGATTAAGTGATATACCACTTAATTAACAACTGCAGATATTTTTAATAAAGATTTTCGATAAAAAATAAAAACTGTAAAAACGAATTTAAAATAAATAACAATTATTTTTATGAATTTTAAAACTATTATTATTATTATTATTATTATTATTATTATTATTATTATTATTATTATTATTATTATTATTATTATTATTATTATTATTATTATTATTATTATTATTATTATTATTATTATTATTATTATTATTATTATTGTTATTATTATTATTATTATTATTATTATTATTATTATTATTATTATTATTATTATTATTATTATTATTATTATTATTAATTGTTTTTGAAAAAAAATTTAAACACAAATTTTATTTAGCTTGTATAACAAAAAAAAAAAAAAATGTTACACCATTACAGACTTTTTAAGAGGAAGTAAGACATAAGATGATTTATAAAAGCCAATAAAAAATGGTGTTTCATACAATGATCCAACACTTGAAACAATACCTTAGTTCAAGTGTTTTCCTCCCACGATAGAGAGAACTTGTCATTTAATTGCAAGTTACCTATAGATCATCATCAGTAGAATCTGAATGTTATGAAAATCAGAAATGGATGATGATTTTGGTAAAGACACCAACTGAGCAAGGGAGTGGATAGATCACTCATCGAGGTCAAGCCTTAGTAGAATCATCTTTATTAAACTGTTCTTCCAAAAATAATTCTGTAAGGTAACAAGAAAACTATAGAAAGCACAAATACTCAATAGAACACATATGTACACTAGGGTGTTATAGCACCCTATGAAACACTATACTATTAGATAATACACAAACCAAGAGATTCCTTAGGAAGGAGAATCTCTCAAAACACTACAACAATTTCATAAATAGACAACAGTTAAAAGACAACAGTTTTTTCCAGCAGTGTTGTCTATTCATGAATTAACAACAATTTTACGGCAATCTGTTGTCTATTAGCGACAACACAGGCTAATAGACAACAATTTTACAATAGTTTTCAACATATGTCATCTTTTAGCGCCCTTTTCCACAGATAGACAACATTTTTAATGACAGTTGCCCAAATTTGTTGTCTATTGGAAATACATTGCTCCAATAGACAACATTATTGTCAACATTTTTTAAAAACAGTTGGAAAAAGACATTTTTATTTACAATACTTTTATTATGTTGTAAAATTTTATTTTAATAAAGTCTTCAATGCAATTTTAATAATTGATAATATATTTGAAATAAAATAATAATTATGATTTTATTTTATAGATTGCATTTTATTTTATATATTGCATTTTATTTTAATAAAGTCTTCATTGAAATTATCGGGCCGACCCGATAATCTTAATATATTATACGGCAATAAGACAGGACGGGCCAACTAATTTTAGGTCCGATTAAATTTTTGTTCGGTCCGACCCGATTAAATTTTTGAGGCTCCATCATCACTTTTAACAATTCACTATGTCATAAAGCCCATTGTATGATTGGCTATTTCACTAAGCCCAAATCAGATATCCACACAAAAGCCCAAATCTAATAGTTCATTGGACAATTCACTATTTCATAAAACCCATTAAATGATTGACCCAAATCAGTTATCCACCCAAAAGCCCAAATCTGAAAAGCGCGCAAGAGCGCGGGCTTCTTCCATTCTCTCTCCTCCTCTTCCATGAATCTCTCGTTCCCTACAACCTCCTCCCCCGTCTCGCCGCAGAGCTCCGCCTCGCCGAAGTGGCAAATCTTTGCATTGAACGACGACTCTGTCACGATAATGCCGCTGCTCTTCACATGTTTGTGGACCATATCGATGCTTAATCCGGTGGTGTTATGTATGTAATCAAGTCCGTGAGCTACATCTGTCGCGATCTGCATACGCGACATCCATGTCGAAAGCACAGGGAAATCGGGGTTAATTTTACTCCTCAGGCACAAACCTAGGTCCGATCCTTGAACGAATTCGTAAACGAGATAAATATGCTCGCCGGAGATGGAAACTCCGAGGAGATAAAAGGGGAAGTCTCGATTTTAGAGCTCTGAAGTTCCGTGTACTTGATGAGGCTGATGAAATGCTGAGGATGGGTTTTGTCGAAGATGTTGAACTTATTCTAGGTATGTAATGTAGTATTGATCGAAATTTCATAATAAATTAGTCATCTAATTCTTTATATTTCTCTTTTCTAATAATGATTCATCAAATTGTTTGCATTCACGATGGATGTATAAATATGATCCCTTGTTTTTGTTTTTGTTAGAGGTTGAGTGATAAATAAATTCATATTGGGTACTTCCGCTAAGTTTTTCCGTTACTGCATTTTGAAGGTAAGGTGGAGGATGCTAGCAAAGTTCAAACGCTACGTTTTCTCGGTTTGGTGATTGTCTTAATTGTTTTGCTCCTGATTGAAGGTCATCCCTTTTTTTCTCTAATAATACTTCCTTTTGGTGATTCCAGATATCTGCCAAATTCTTAAAACCAGATAAGAAAACTGCTGACCTTGTTGGTAATGAGAAAATGAAGGCGAGCACCAATGTGAGGCATATTGTTCTTCCTTGCACTGCTAATGCCAGAACTCAGCTTATCCCTGATATCATTAGCTGCTATAGTAGGTTGGTTTTTTTCCCTGGCCTCGCAATGCATGAATAATTTTAGGGAAGCCTTTATATTGTCTTCTCTTGCTATTCCTCACTCACTCGATCCTTTCTTTATTGCCCCAGTGGAGGCCGAACTATTATTTTCACTGAGACGAAGGACTGTGCTTCGACACTTGCTGGAGTACTTCCAGGAGCACGAGCATTGCATGGGACATACAACAGGCTACACGTGAAGTAAGAGTGAACTTAATTAATAAAATAATCTTCACATCCCATGTATAGACATCCTTTAATAGTTATTCCTTCGATGTTTTTAGGTTACGCTTTCTGGATTCAGATCAGGCAAGTTTTCCACACTTGTTGCTACAAATGTAGCAGCACGAGGTTTGGATATTGATGATGTCCAGTTAATAATTCAGGTCTGTTCATATCAATGAACTATTCTAATTTTTTTTTTTTCTGCTTGTTTTGTTAATATGGATTCATGCCATGACTTTTACTGAAAACACCTGTTATGCTTTAGTATGAGCCTCCCCGTGATGTAGAGGCATACATTCATCAGTCTGGAAGAATAGGAAGAGCAGGTAAATTGACAATGTTAGGTTTTTTTTTTTTGATTATATGTTTGTCAGTGATTTATGGAGTTCAATTGATAGATATCATTTTGATGCTTATATTAGGGAGAAGTGGTGTTGCTGTAATGCTTTATGACCCAAGGAAGTCAAAATTCTCTAGGATAGAAAGAGAATCAGGTGTTAAATTCGAACATATATCTGCTCCACAGCCATCTGATGTAGCTAAAGTTGCTGGTGCTGAAGCTGCAGGAAAAATTAATGAGATTTCTGATAGGTAGAATTTCTGTTCTTATTTATGCCTGTCTTAGTCAGATATTAGTACCCTAAAATTCTTGTTCTGCTAAATATCTGCAGTGCCATTCCTGTATTCAAGGCCGCTGCCGAAGAGCTACTGAACTCATCTGATTTATCCCCAACAGACCTACTTGCTAAAGCACTGACCAAGGCTGCGGTATACGTCATTACTTCTCTTACTGGTTTTTTGGGCGGGAACACTGTTAGAATTTGGTAATCGGGACAAGTCACTGTTTTTGTGTTATACAGGGCTATACGGAGATCAAGACTCGATCGCTACTGACTTCAATGGAGAACTGTGTTACTGTACATCTTGAGTGTGGAAGGCCCATTTACTCACCATCGTGAGTGCTTAAAAATTATTTTACTTGTGTATAATTCATTCATTATGTGGGGACTGAAGTGAAAAGTTCTTAGGCAAGAGTTATATGCGGGCTTTGTCCCCTTGCACCAGGGAGGAAAAAAGTCTATGAGTTCTAACACGTGAATTGCATTAAATATCAAAGTTTATTACCTTGGTAAAAGCACCTTACAGGTGGTCTCAATGAAGTAATACTGTACTTCAGTTATGTTCCTGAAATGCTTTTTGAGAATTTAGTTGTCTGCTTAAAGTCTTTTGATGTGATTAGTAACCTAGTGTTTTGCATTTACTAATGACTCATCGTTTGTCAGGTTTGCTTATAGAGTTCTTCGGAGGTTTTTGCCTGAAGACAAGGTCGAATCAGTATACTTTAGCTTTTACATTTTTTTTAAGAAAAATATAACATCCTGAATTATTTGTCCCCTAGTTGGAATCTAAACAAGCAAACCATTCTCGTCTACCCATATATATGAAAAACTTATCACCTTTCTCCCATAATGCTATCAAAATATGCTAAAACTCTATAGATGTGTCATTCCAATCTGAATCATTCTCATTTAATTCCATATTGTGTGGCTGCTGAGCAGGATACAGATTACGTACTATTTACCTCAAAAGTACATTTCATAATGAAAAGAGTTCTGTTTGGAAGTATTATCATGATATTCTGTTTTACGTAAGGCCTCCATGTAATGCCTGCTTATTGGGTTAAAACATAGCTACATCTCATTATAAGATGAGTGTTTGCAAATGTGTAATCATTATCTCAATAAAGTATATTGTTATTTATTGCATGTTGGATATGAGGATCACACCTGCATCTTAGGTTCCACTATGATTGTATTTTGATCAGATATCTGTTCAGATTCCCATACTTTTGACAACCTGTTGATAATTTCCGAAAGATGTTGTGGTCATCCTTCAAGAATAACTTCCCTTCTATGCAGGAAGCCATCTCAAAATTGGAATCACGGTCGAGGTGTGGTATCGTCTTCTACCAACAGACACACGCACACGTAGTGTTACTACAAATGCAAGACAAAAATGCAATGTTCAATTGATAAGATCCGAATCTCCGTTGTCTGAATTGCTGATGATTATTTTGGCTTCAGATTAACACTCCAATCCGTCATCTTTAATGCCTTATTCATCTTGTAGACTATTGAAAGCAGTACACGTGGGGAAAATGAAGGAGAAGAAGTGACTTTATCACAATTGGCCATTTCAGGTACTCACTTTCCCACTTTTAGTCTCAATTAACAAGGTTTTGCTCATTGGAGGCGTAAAATTATGGCATTAAAAATTATATTCTTCTTGCTCTTGGTTGTGATAACATGGCTTTGATTTTAGTCTTATTCGATCTGTCTCTCTCTCTCTCTTCTCTCTCGTGTCTATATATTTCGTTAAGCCTTGATATTTCTTTTTTTCCTGTTTACTACATGTCGGTGTATTTCCCATTTTGGTCTTGGTATATTTTTCGGACTTGCTTTTAGTTCGTCTTTTTAATCTGTCTTCTGTATATCCATATTTTTCAGCGAATTAGTTACAAGAATTTGCGTAAGTGGTTATTCAGAAGCATCGATAAAAAAATTGTGCTTTCTGGCTCTGTGCAATGCATTCAGAGCTTATGGTGGAAATGCATATCTTGATGCATTATGTGAGTTTTACAATGCGTACTATTTTTGCTCGTTTTAATGGAGACTATCTTATTTTTGGTTGATAGCTTAGCATTGTGGATACCTTTCAATCGAATATGCAACTTAGCAAAGTCCTTGTCAAGCATGCCTGTAACTCTCTTACTTACTTGCATAGCATTAACAGTAGCATTTATTTATGAGATTTACTGTTTCTTTTGAATTAGGTAAACAGATATTCTGGTGATGGAACAGGCTTTGCTAATTCTGTTTTAATGGTGTAGGTGGTGGCTTCTAGTAGTTCATGGAATTGGGAGTCTCAGAGGCGAAGAATAATGAATTTAATTGCTAATTCATTAGAGATAGACCTCTCGTTTCTCTTCGGTTCAGACGCAGATGAAAATTACTTGTCCTTCATTGTCAAGTAAGTGAAAAAGCAACTTCGGTTTAGTTTCAGAATTACTTAGTGATAACGACATCTGATTTGAGACATGGCTTCTTGTAGAAATGCATTCTTGATGTTTGAGAATCCGTTGCTGTTAAAAGATTCTGATGCCAAAGATGCTTTATGCCGTATAATTGGGATCTGTGCAACTAAGTACCACTACATAGCACAATCATGTGCTTCTATTTTGCACCTGATTCATAAATATGATTTTGTTGTTACCCCGTTGGCTGATGCTGTTGCTGGAGCTGAAAAGAAATATTCTGATGGAACCATGGCTACTTCCCTCATCAGGGAAATTGGGAGGGCGAATCCAAAAGACTATGTTAAAGACACTGCTGGGGCAGAAAATATTAGGCGGTTTCTGGTAGAGCTAGCTGATCGGTTGCCAAAGCTTCTTTCAACTAACATTGGCTTATTGGTCCCACATTTTGGTGGGGAGTCTTACAAGATAAGGAATGCACTAGTTGGGGTGTTGGGTAAATTAATTGCAAAGGCCTTTAGTGATGTTGAAGGTGAAGCTAGTTCAACATCTATACGTCTTCGGACGAAACAAGCTATGTTGGAAATCTTGTTGGAGCGCTGTCGTGATGTCTCAGCTTATACTAGGAGTCGAGTTCTTCAGGTCTGGTCTGAACTATGTGAGGAGCATTCTGTTTCAATTGGTTTGTGGAATGAGGTTGCTGCAGTGGCTTCTGGGAGACTGGAAGATAAGAGTGCAATAGTTAGAAAATCAGCACTTAATCTACTTATCATGATGCTACAGCACAACCCTTTTGGGCCGCAACTTCGAGCAGCTTCTTTTGAGGCAACCTTAGAGCAGTACAAGAAGAAGTTGAATGAGCTTGCACCAAAATGTGCCCCTGAAAACTCAGATAGATTGCAGTCAGATAATGAAGTTTCTGTTGGAGATAGTGGGATTGAAGATGAAGAGATTGAAGTAGCCTCAAAGATAGATTGCAGTCAAATCTCCAACTGCTTTTCACTGTTGTGGAGAATGCACCATCAGAAACTGTTCGTTCAAATTGTACCATAGCTCTTGGAGATCTGGCTGTTCGCTTTCCAAACCTATTAGAGCCATGGACAGAAAATATGTATGTGCGCCTTCGCGACCAATCAGCATCTGTCCGAAAAAATGCTGTTTTGTTCTGTCTCACCTTATATTGAATGACATGATGAAGGTTTGAGGAACTGACTGGTCTCCCCCTTTTCTATTCCTTCAGTTTGATGTATGTATTGATCTTGACCACTGACTATTCAGGTAAAAGGCTATATAAATGAAATGGCCATACGGATAGAAGATGAAGACGAGAGGATTTCAAATTTAGCTAGACTATTTTTTCATGAGCTATCAAAAAAAGGTTGATCTACCATAAACTCTGATTATTTTGACTCGTATATCTAACTGATGAAGAATAATTGAAATATTTTATTTATGTTGTAGGATCAAACCCCATATATAATCTACTTCCAGATATCCTGGAAAAATTGTCCTGCCAGAACTTGGAGGGAGAGTCTTTCTGCAACATTATGCAATTTTTGATTGGTCATCTTTTGTGATCAGCCGCATGTCTCAAGAGTTCATGGTAAGAATACTTCTAAAATCCTTATGAGTCCAGCCAACAATTCATTGTGCATTACATTGTTAGTTAGTTTAGATGTTTATAAGTGATGGTATGTTTGTATGAAGTCTTATCCGGGATGGAAAACGAGCAAGAAAAGTCGGAAATAGCAAAGAGATGTTGAAGCATGATCAGAAAGTCTAACTCGGTCGAGTTGTTTAGAAACTCGGTCGAGGGAGAAATGAAGAGCAAAACGTGAAATTGGTCAGAAACTCCAACTCGACCGAGTCAGAATCGGCCTCGACCGAGTTGGGTCAACTCGACCGAGGCAAAATCCCCCTCGACCGAGTTGGAGTTTCTGACCAATTTCACGTTTTGCTCTTCATTTCTCCCTCGACCGAGTTTCTAAACAACTCGACCGAGTCAGACTTTCTGATCATGCTTCAACATCTCTTTGCTATTTCCGACTTTTCTTGCTCGTTTTCCATCCGAACCTTGCCCAAACGGGCTTTTTGGCCTTTTTATACCTGAATAACACTAAAACAAGCAGAAACACGTCATCTAGCTCCAAAGATGGATTTTAATCACTTTTCGACCAAATACACATGCATATGTCCCATATTACGACCTTTAATTGACCTAATATACATATAAAACTAGCATGTATCATTTACTTATTTCTACATCCTAGAAACGGAGCGAGGAACAGAAACTGAAGAGAAAAGCAGTCAAGCACCCCCATAGACTTGCTCGCAAGGGTTATTCAGGCTTAGCTGAAGAAATAGTAAGCATTGAAATTATATTTTCACTATGAATTCATTATCTTCAAACAATATTTTACAGTTACCATAATTAACATCCCTCTCTCTCTGTCTCTCTCTCTCTCTCTTATTTGGCAGGCTGATGAATTGTGTTCCGATGATGAAATAAACGGAGCTATTCTATATAAGAGGGCACGCATGAACAAAAAAGGGGAAATTGATTCTAAATATAAAAAACTTAAAGAAACAGTGAAGAAAATTGTAAGCACAAATTTTATGTTAATTGCTCTATAATCCTATAGCAAAAGAATTGGGAATTGGTATACATACTGACTATTGGTTTTTGGTTTATTTATTGCTTTTTGCTTCTTTGTTTATGCATCACAGGATAAGTTTATAGAAGAAAGGAGAAGGGGTACGCTAAAAATCACGGGAGTAAATGATGGTATTGTCCCACTTGATTATGACGTGTTTGAGGTGGACTTTACGATTCATGTGCAACTAGAGGATATCTGTTTTGTCTACAAGTTGCAACCAGTCACATGCAATTGTATAGTTGTCTACATATGGTAATCCTTGAATTTTAAGTATTCTTTGCTACCTCGAGTTTTCATTGATTATTTATACTAACCTTGTATGTTTCTTGAAATACTAGGCATCTTTTTAGAAAGATGAAAGAAAAGGGCATAGAAGACAAATTCTGTTTTATGAATCCAAATAGCATCCCATATTTCCAAGATGAGAAAGAGACTGAAGACCATAAGGCTGAAAGACTGAATAAAAGGGCACAGTTTGTAGCAAATAGGCTGATAAGTTCATCACCAAATCAGCTAGTCTTGGTGCCAAGTAATGTTGGGTAAGAACTATTTCTCTAATTACGAAATCTTATATTTCCCATTTTATAGCTGGAATTTTCTCATTAATGTACGTGTATAGGTATCATTGGATTCTCAGTGCCATCGACCCTTACAAGGAGATTGTCTACTTAATGGATCCTATGAATCATAGAATTCGAAGTTCCGATTGGAAATATATTGTGGACAAGTAAGTCTAGATATTTTTTATCAATTAAAAATTTATTGAGTAAGTGACATTCTGACTTAAACACTTTTGAATGTATGAAGAGCATTAACAAGTTTTAAGGAAGCCAAGGGTATTAAAGGGAAAAAACGGCCAATATGGGAAATAATACCTGTAAGCACTTTACTTCAAATATGATTACATATGTATTTTGGTTTACATGTATTTTTATTAACATTTTTTAACTCAGGGTCCTCGCCAACCCGATGATGTTCAGTGTGGTTTCTATGTAATGCGTTTCATGAGACAAATCACTGAAGAAACTGAAACCATTGACCGGGTTTCTCTACGATCGATGGTAATTTTAACTAATGAAATTTTTTACATAAATAATATTACTTTTCTGTTATTTTTATGCATTCGTAAAATGGAATTAATTATTTATTCTTGTGTTAAATAGTTTAAACAAGCGGAATACAGTGTGGCAGACATTGATGAAGTTCGTAGTGAGTGGGCAGACTGTGTCCAAGATTACGTCTATGATGACTGAATTATGCTGGTATGTCAATTGTATTAAATAATATTACTTTTCTGTTATTTTTTCTTTTGTTGACGTACTCGTTTATAATATTTTCATTGGCAGGAAGGCAAAGAAGGTGCATATCTTTTGAAGAAGTTGCTGTGGAGTTTCAAACATTTTTAGAAGTCGTCTTAGATTCAAATTAGTTAATATTTTGTGGCGTAAAGTGGCAAGGAGTACACTTGTTATCCTTTTTGATGAACTGCACATTTTTAGATATTACACAATCATGTTTTATCTTGGATTGGGGAGATTTATTTTGATCTATGAATGCATATTTGAGAGACGGGTAATTATTTTTCAATTTATAATGATTTTTTATAAATTATCTGTTAAATAGACACGATTTAAAATGAAGAACAACGGGTAAAAAACAACAGCTAAAAGGAGCTGCTAAATTCGAAAATAAACACTAAATAAACAACGATTTAAATTGTAGAACAACGGGGAAAAACTGTTGCTAAAACTAACAAAAACAACAGTTTTAAGATTAAACAACAGATACAAACTGTAGTTAAAATTAACAAAGACAACAGATTATGTCTGTTATATGAAGTGTTGTTGTCCATGGAACAGACAACAGTTTTTACTTGTAGTAAAAATGGTACTTTTAACAACAGCACTATTAATAACAGACTTATTTATAACTGGACAACAACTAAAATCTGTTGTCTATTTCAAAAATTCTTGTAGTGAAATCTAAAGCTTTTGTAAAAATATCTGCAAGTTGTCTTCAGTAGGTATGTGTTCTATACTCACAACTTTCTCCCTTATGAAATGATGACGGATGTCAATGTGTTTTGTGCGAGAGTGTTTTACTGGATTCTTGGTGATGTCAATAACACTAGAATTATCACAGTACACCAAAAGAGCTTCACTATTAAGACCATAACATCTAGCATTTGTTGCATACATAATAGTTGAGTACAACAGCTTCCTAGGGCTATGTATTCTGACTCAGCAGTAGATAGGGAAACACAATTTTGCTTCTTACAGTGCCAAGACACTAAGTTGTTTCCTAGATAAAAACATCCACCTGACGTACTATTTCTATCATCTACATCTCCAGTCCAATCAACATCACAAAAGCCAACCAAATTAGTGTTGGTGTCCTTAGAATACCAAATTCCTAAGTCTGTGGTTCCACTTACATATTTTATGATACGTTTTACAACATTCAAGTGGGTTACTTTATGATCAGCTTGATATCTAGCACACACAGAAACACTATAGCATAAATCAGGATGGATAGCAGTCAAGTATAACAAACTCCCAATCATACTCCTATACAGGGTGTTTTCAGCACCTTGTGAAACACTTGTCTTTGTAAATTTTTGTACAAGAACTCAAAGGAGTTTTCATTGTTTTAGAGTTTACCAAATTAAACTTGTTGACCAGGTTCTTTGCATATTTTGATTAACTAAAAGATGTTCCATTTTCATTCTGTTTAATTTGCAAACCAAGGAAAAAAACTTAACTCACCTACAAGACTCTCATCTCAAATGATGTGGACATTTGATCAGTAAAGGCTTTCAAATCCTTTTCACATGTAGAACCAAAAACAATGTCATCCACATATATTTGAGCAATAGTGATATGAGAAGACCACCTTTTTATGAACAAAGTTTTATCAACATTGCCCCTTCCAAAACCAAGTGAAGTGAGGAAATCAGTCAACCTATCATACCACGCCCTAGGTGCTTGTTTTAATCCATACAAAGCCTTTTTAAGCTTAAATACATGATCAGTTTTATAAGGATCAACAAACCCCTTTGGGTTGCTCTACATAAGCTTCTTCATTTAAAATACCGTTCAAGAATGCACTTTTAACATCCATTTGATAAAGCTTGATGTTGACAAAACATGAGATGGCAATCAAGAATCGGATGGATTCTAATCTAGCAACTGGAGCAAAAGTCTCAATCATAATCAAGGCCATCAACTTGTGTGTATCCTTGTGCCACAAGTCGAGCCTTGTTACGAATCACTTTTCCTTGCTCATCCGTTTTGTTCTTGAATATCCATTTAGTACCAATGACATTCACACCATGAGGTCTAGGAACTAAATCCGAAACATCATTCCTTGAAAATTGATGAAGCTCTTCATGCATAGCATTTATCCAATTTTCATCACGTAGAGCTTCATCAATATTCTTTGGTTCTATATTGGACACAAAGCAAGTTTCATGTATTTGCAGGTAAGTTGAAGATAAGCAAGTAAGTTTTACCATTTTTGAGTAGTTAATTCTTTCCTTTTGATGAGTACGAACATGATCTTGACATTACCTATGATTTGAGAGACTGGATGCATCTTACGAAATCTACCAGGTGGATCCCTTCTTACCAACATCATTGGTTTTAGGTTCAGTTTTCTTTCATCATCATGAGAGAAAGTGTAGGAATCCTTAGGAGTCTGATCATTGTCATCAGGAGGTGTTCCAACACTTGTTGAAACACCTTCAGAGCTTTGGGATTATTTTTCAACAAGATCCAATACATCATCTTCAACTCTATTCCCTGCAATGTCGGTTAGATCATCAAATACAATGTTAACACTTTCTTGGAAGGTTCTTGTACGTAGGTCAAAGACACGATATGCATGACTATTACTGGAGTATCCTACAAACAATCCTTTGTCACTTTTAGAATCAAATTTGCTCAATTGATCACGATCATTCAGAATGTAACAAACACATCCAAACACATGAAAGTATTTAAGATTAGGTTTCCTACCCTTGAGTATTTCATAGGGTGTCATAGTACTACCCGATCTTAAATACACACGATTAAAAATGTGACATGCAGTGTTAACAACCTCAACCCAAAATCTTTTTGACATGTTTTTAGCAATCAACATAACCCTAGCCATTTCTTGTAAAAGTCTATTTTTCCTCTCGACTATACCATTTTGTTGTGGTGTTTTAGGAGCTGAGAACTCATGCATTATGTCTTTCTTTTGACAAAATTCAGTAAAAGATGCATTTTCAAATTCCCTACCATGGCTAGTTCTAATTCTACCTACACATACTCCATATGAATTGTGAATTTGAGTAGCATGAACCTTAAACATATCAAATGTTTCAGATTTTTCTTTAAGAAAGAAAATCCATGTAAACCTTGAAAAATCATATACACAAACTAACACATATCTTTTTCCTCCTAGACTATCCATCTCTACAGGACCCATTAAGTCCATATGAACAAGTTCAAAATAGTGTGTTGTACGATGATGTTGCAGTACCTTATGAAACACTTTCTTTTGTTTAGTTTTGCACATGAGCTGCAAACTTTATCAATCTTACCATAGAATTTTGGCAAACCTTTCACAGCCTCCATTGATGCATGTCTTTGAAGTTGACGAAAGTTCACATGGCCAAGCTTTTGATGCCACAACTGAACTCATCAATTTGTGCCTTGTGACATGCTAACCCTTCCTCAATAGAATAGAAATTAATGGAGGCTCTTGTACCTGTCATGATGCACTCATTTCCTCCATCAAGACACTGCATAAGTCCTTTTCAAATTTAACATGAAGATTTTCATCACAAATTTGACTTATGCTAATTAAATTTGCCATAAGACCTTCCACATGCAAAACATTTTTCAAGTTGGGTAAACCTTTAACATTCAAGACACCTTTACCAACAATTCTACCTTTGGCTCCCCCACCAAAAGCTACACTGCCACCATCAAAATATTCATATTCTTTTAAAAACTTTTTGGCTCCTGTCATATGCCTAGAGCATCCACTATCAAAGTACCATACCCCCTTACATCACCAATCAAAGAAGTATAAATCATATTACAACAACTATCAGAAGGTTGCTCAGGAGGAGAGATGGTTTTGGGCTTAGTACAGTGTGAGATAGAGTGTTGCAACACAGACTGTGACACTCTAGAAATTTTTTTGCGAAGTAACTTTCTTCTTCTCCTGAAACAGTAGGGTCTTTTGTGGCCTGGGATTGTGCAATAGTCACAAACAACTTCTTTATTTCCCTCACTAGACCTAGATCTTTTTTATTTAGACGGGGCACTCTCTTCATCATTTTGGAATTTTATAGACAAATTCCCAGTTTGCTCGGTTAAGCAAGCAATATCAGGATCAGAATTTTATCAAATGTGGGGGAGTGTCTCCTAAAGATAAATTTTGAAACTTGTTCATTTCTCTAGTAAACACTGGAGCTTTGTAATCATCAAAGAAGGTATTGAAAGATTTTTTAAAGGAGCTGTCATAACCGATGCCAAAAGAACCATGTTGTTGAGTTGAAAGAATTTCATCAAACTTGGAAGTGCCAGAATTAAAACGACTCAAACAATCAGATTTCTTCTTAAGATCTCTAGTTATAGATTCTAAATCTTTATCTTTGAGAGATAATGATTTTTCCAAGAGAAAAATTTTGTGTTTGAGAAAATCATTTTCTGCTTTAGTCTCATTCAACAACCTAACAGAAACCACAAGTTCTTGATGCATTTCTCTAAAAGCCATACGAAGGAGTTCATACTCAGAAGGTTCTGACTTTGTGTCAAGAGCATCAGATGTTTTAAAGGGTGTTTCAACACTTTGGTCAACACTGAAGTCATCCTGTGTTACCATAAGTGCTGCAACATTCTGTGAAACACTAACTCCTTCTTCTTCATCCTCAGATTCATTTTCCCTCAATGTGACATAAAGGTTTGTTCCACGTTTCATGAGGTTGTTAGCACATTGATTAGCATAATGACCATAACCAGAACAAGCACGACATTGAATCGATTTATGAATCGATTTAGCATCTTTATGAGAATATCCACTCTGATTTAGAAAGTTAAAACCAGGAGTTTGAAGGAATCATTTTTACTAAAGGATCTTTCAAAGGAATCTTTTCCAGAATTTCTCTTTTCAAACCCTTTAGTGACAGGATTAAAGACACCTTTTGAACTACTCTTCTTTTTGTTATTTGATAGAAAACATTGATACTTCTTAGTCAAATAAGCAATTGGATCATCAAGTTTTTCATCCAGCAAAATGATATCTCCTTTTACATTTGAACTAGATTCACCCGAATGAGATGGAAAGGAAATTGTCTTGTTAACTCCTCTCATTTGGTGTTGTTGATTTAAGTTTAGTTCAAAATTTTGAAGGATGCCAATCAACTCATCCAAAGACATTTTGGATGTGTCTCTTGAATCCTCTAAGGGATACACTTTGATGTTGAAACGTTCGGGAAGAGTACGTAATACCTTGTTAACCAACCTTTCATTGCTAATGGGATCTCCAAGGGCATGAGACTCATTAGCAAGTTCACACAATCTGGAATTGTATGAGGAGATAGTTTCTAACTCTTCCATTCGGAGTGTTTCGAAGCGTGTTGCTATCATTCGTAACTTTGACTTTCATACACTCTCCGAGCCTTCACATTGCCTTTGCAAAATCTCCCACGCATCCTTAGCAATTACACAATTTTGGATCATTCAAAATAAGGCAGTATCTACTGATAAAAAAATGGCATTAATTGCCTTAGAATTGTAGCACGAGAGAATGAACTCATCGTTCGTCCAATCTGCCTCCGACTTGAGAACCAATTCTCCATCTTCTTCTTCTTTACGAGGAGGGTTCTAGCCAACCACAACTAATCTCCATGCTCGCTCGTCCAACGACTTGATGTAAGCCCTCATCTTTGTCTTCCACATGGAGTAATTTGTTCCATCCAAAACTGGAGGCCGCATAAATACTGTTCTAGGCACGTCCATGATTCCTTTTTTCCGCAGAATCTCACTTAGTAGCGTCAAGTGATCGCTTTGATACCAATTGAAAGAATTTATGGACTGGTCATGAGGAGTGTTACTGAGAGTATTGTAACACACGGACGAACACATTCTTGTTTAAAGTCGAATTGTAAATTGTATAAAACTGGAAATGATAAATAAAGATGAGATAATTCAAACTCAGACACAAACAAAGCCTGAGCAAATTATCTTCAATCACAGCGGAATGAGTTTTATACAATCTCTTGAAAATCCTAAATTTGATCATACAAGAAACGATCAAATTTGCACTCAAAATAATCCTACATACTAAGCAATTCTCTTTTGAGAGAGAGATTACACAAAGTCTCACAACAAAGAATGTGAGAAGTATGAAGTAGTTAGTCTTCAACTTTTGGTGTGAAAATGTCTTGAAGAAATTATGATCTTTGCACTTGGTTTCTTTCTCCTATTTTCCACACACGATCTTCTCTTGTCAGTCATATAAATATTCACCAAGAATGGTAGTTATCTCCTGCAAGATAAGATCAAAGAAAATAACCGTCAATCTTCCAAAGGAAGACTTTCGGTTTGGATAAGTTTCTCAAGCAGATATATATGAAGAACTGGACTTATCCAAATACTCACACATACTGAATATGTAGAGTAAACGTACAAGAGCAGCAAGGTAAAATTAGAGGAAAGAGTAGAACCTGTTTCCCAGGGTGTTTCAACACAAGGTGAAACACTTAACAAAATACTGAAGGAAACATATGTTCTAACAATTTTCTTCATCTTAGTTGGACCCAACCCTCATGCACCAAGCCTTATCTTCAGTTCAATCAAAGTTGCCGCCGAACATGAAATCAAATGTGCTCAAACCATTTTCTAGAGATGAGTTTTGCAAGCACTCATGGATATGCATCCCTAATCACCTGAACCCAGCAGTATGAGTCCCATATTTTTTAAAAAATTAGCATATTGTCGGACGTGATGTTACTGAATTCGTTCTCCATTTTCTTGCTCATAACTCTTTAGTGCCTAGTGTGAATAATACTTCTATCATTCCCATTCCAAAGACTAAGAAACCGAACTTGATTTCTCAATTCCGGCCTATTAGTCATTGCAATGTTGTTTATAAACTTGCCACTGCCCCTGTCTCCATTTTGTCATTTCCGAGTCTTAGTCTGCATTTATACCCGGTCGTTTAATCACTGATAATATTTTAGTGTCTTATGAGACACATCATTACATGAAAACAAAATATCAAGGGAAACATGGTATGAGTAAAGCTTTAGAGTGGTCCTTCATATATAATGTGTTATTTGTCTTGGTTTCCCCTCGACATTCTGTGATCTTATCTACATTTGTATCTCTTCTGTTTCGTTCAATTTTTTACTCAATGGCTCTCAATTTGGCTCTCTAACCCCTCAATTGGGGGGGGGGGGGGGGTCACCAAGGGGGTCTGATTTCACCATACCTTTTTATACTATGCTTGGAAGTTTTCTCGTGTTTGCTTGCGATTTGTAAATTTGTCAAAAAATTCATGGAATCCGGGTTGCAAGAAATGCTCCGGCCATTTCTCACCAATTTTTTGCCGATGATACTCTCCTTTTTAAGGATGCTTCGATTGAAGAAGCAACTCACTTGAAGTTTGCCATACAACTTTATAAATCCATCCAGACAACATATCAACTATGACAAATATGGTATCTTTTTCATCCCAAATTGTCTTCCCCACTTGTCTAATAGCATTTACAGCATTCTTGGTATCCCACATGTTACTTCTCATCAGAAATATCTGGGCCTTCCATCTATCGTTGGTAGTAATAAGTATGAAATTTTCTCGGCAATCAAAGACCTTGTGTGGGCATGTATTACAGGGTGGAAGGAAAAATCTTTATATAAAAGTAGAAAAGACATATTGATAAAATTGGTGATTCAGGCCATACCTACATATGCCATGACATGCTTTAAAATTCCGAATAATGTTCTTCTCGATATTGAGGCCATGTCTCGGTCTTTCTGGTGGGGTGACGGTGTGGGTTCGAATAAGATCAGGCGGGTTCCATGGGATAAACTGAAAATGAGTAAATAACAAGGTGGTCTTGGATTTCGGAACCTCAGGGCATTTAATCTGACTCTATTAGGCAAACAAGCGTGGAGATTGCTCAATAATACGAACTCGCTAATTGCTCGTGTTCTTAAGGAGAAATACCATCCCAATGTTCCTTTTTTGCAAGCTTCCATTGGCTCTCGCCCATCCTTCACATGAAGAAGCATCCTTGAAGGCCCTTGAGTTATATTTATGGGTTTTCGTCGCTGATTTCTTCAGACATTCAGACTAGAATTTAGAAACATTAGTGGATACAATTGACCCCTTCCTTCATGATTCGAAGTTCTTGTCATTGTTCGCATCATGAGCCATTATTAATACTCTATTTGCAGAAGATGGCACCAAATGCAATGTGGATTTGGTGATGGATTTATTTTCGAAGGAGGAAGCTGATGCTATCCGCTCCCTTCCCGTTCGAAATTTCACTCTCAAGACAGATGGTTATGGCATTTTCCTAGGCAAATTTTATGTCCAATCGATGCACCATTTTCTCTTAAATTCGGCGCATGATATCCTGGGAATGGAGCCTCCGTCAACTTCAAGTTCGTGTCGTAACCTAGTTTGGAAGCGCATTTGGCAGCTCCACCTTCCTAGTCGTCTCCTCCACTTTCTTTGGCAGTGTTGTACGCACTTATTTCCTGTAATATCCTAAATAATTTTACAAGAGAATTTTTTTTTTTTTTTTTTTTTTTTTTTTTTTTTTATATATATATATAAAACATCTAAAGAATAAGAATAATCATACTTATATAATAACAATACCAATAATACAAGCCGTGTAAACACCTATATTTTCCAGCTAGTCTACTAAGAAAAATAATTTTCTACCAACTAACAAAATGGCTAAAACAACTAATTTTCCAACTTTAATACCAAATAACTAGATTCCTACTAACTGTCTTAAAACCAATAGATAAAAGAAAGACCATTATCCAAAACTCATCAAATAAAACCAAAATTTATCTAACCTAAGCAATAATTTTCAAATACTCACCAGAATTCATAAAATTTCAAAGCCAACATAAACAATAATTGAATATTATTAAAACCATAATATAAATTTTATTAGCCCCTTTTTTCATCCACTCCTGTCGCCGGCTCCTTAACCTGAAAATTCAATTTCAGAATGGGGTGAGCTACATCCCACTCATAGGGTTCCGTTTGCTAGAATTAAATACAAACAAACAAGTCAACATATGCAAATCACCATATTATGTATCACCATATGTCCTTAGTCATTCATATAAGCAGATAAAATAAATTTGAATCTCATGTCATAAAATCACCATAGCATCATATCAAACATAACAAGCAAAATATTTAATTAGAGTAAACGTTAAAAGAAAACCCCACCATAACAATTGATTTGATGCCTCCATGTAAATTATATGCAACAACCCTAAGCTTCGTAGTCTCAGTTGTCATTTCCTTCATATAAATATGTTGGTTTAATTAATAGGTCAACATACTCATACTCTACAGTTACTGGGTGTCATAACTAAGCCAGCTTCTAAAACTTAATATTCCTAACTTCCTTACTCCCTACTGGTCAAGACAACAAAAATAAACACCTTGTTCCCAGCACATTTACCTACACATAAATATATACAATATACCCACTGACCCATTACACCTATTATATATACATACATATCTTCTGCACAAATATTAAATAAATTACACATGCTGACAAATATTAATGACATCTCATCACACATCTCTCATAAAATCTATATATATCTATAGAAAACTTGCTACACACACACATATATAAGCCACGTATTATATTTATACACAACAAAACAAACACACACACACGTAGCTATATATATACATGCTACATACACCACCGAAAATAATTAAATAACCCATGCACACTCCTATTCTACATAAAGACGCACACACAGATATATATACACACACACTAGCAATACGCACGTGCATTGCACGTGATAAAAAATTAATGTGAACATTAAATAATTATACTATGTGTGGTGTTGGTTAATCATTATAATAAAATTCAATATAGTTATTAATCATGGTAATATATATACACAACTTCTTAGATTATTCAGTGCTAGAAAAAAACTAAATTTTTTTTATCGATTAAGTAAACACAATCCAGAATCAAATAAAAATTTAAAATAATAATAAAAGAGGAAAAAAGAGGTTAATAATCTTAGTTTAGCAAAACACGTTATACTAATATTAAAAGATTCATAAAAACGACATACCATGATATTATGTATTATTCTTACAAAATTTATATATAAAAAGTATGATATATTACAATTATTGTTTACTTCTCAATATAGATAGACTCGAAAATCATTATTATAGTAGAAATAAAGTTATACGATTACTGAAAAATTGTATAATAATGAAGATATAGATTTCCACTGAACAAAAGATACAAAGTCATTTGTCTTATTACATCATCAACTGACATTCATAAGTTCAGACTTTGTTAATACACACACGAATATTATGTCTAACATACTTTCTTTATAATTTCTTTATTGATAATTCTGATTTGAACATACATTTGCAAATAAAATCATTTGCATATTTCAATTTCGTTTGATTATTTCTTCAATTCTACATTGAAGCTTGAAAATCATGTGTGATTTAAAATGAAAATCTTACTATAGTATATTATAAGATGAATAATGTTTTTTTTATAGAGGGTTGACTATATACTTAGTATCTCATAAACTTCAATCGAGATACATGCTACAATCTATATGTTAATATAATATATTTTTTTTCAACGTTTCAACTATGATTATGAATTTACTTCCCTGTTTAGTTTTAGTGAAATGCTCCCAATTTTTCACACATTGCACATTCATTTAAAAATCTATAGATACATGTACTCAAACCATTCTGATTTTGTTTCTTCCATTTTATTTTTTATTTGGACTATACCATACTTTATTCCAATGTAGTTATTATTTTTTTTTATCTAATGTATGCTTGTAAGCTAATATTAACATTCACATTTTACTATCTTTATTTTTCTGCATGTTTTAGTCTAATCATCTGATACTAATTCACATAGTACAATTTTTTTAACCATTAACATAGTACAACTTAGTTTATTATTTATTTATAGTTCTTATTGTTTCTTTATTGTACCTTATACTTTTATATAGCATAATAAATACATTTCACCAATTATTATATATGCTTTTAAAATATATTTATGATATTTTTATCGATTTTAAATCTTCTTGAATGTTAGATTTTAAATATTTAAACTAATTAGGTGTAATTATTCATGTTCACTAATTTTCATGTTTGCCCTCTAACTACTTATATTATTATTACAATAAAACTTTAATATAAAACAAATTTCATCTCAAATATTGAAGATTAAGAAAACTATTGAAGTCTATGTATCATTCTTGACTTTAAAAAATGTGTGAGTGTAAATTTTGGCTCCTTCACGCTGCAGCCGAGCATTTTTCAGGGTGACCCCGTATTCCCTATTTGTGCTGAAGTTTTTTCTTGCATTTTAAAATATTTACAAATTTGTCTGCGCATCCATGAGATTAAAATCTGCCGAACTGCACCCGTTATCTCTCATCTCTCTTTGTGCAGATGACACACTTCTATTTGGTGCTACAACTATAGAAGGGCAACATCTTAAGTTCAATATCAATTTCTACAAGCGTGTTTCAGGGCAAATGTATTCATTTTGAAAACTCAGGAATTATTTTTAGGACTAATACACAAGATCAGATTTCTCGTTCAATCTGCCAATTGTTTGGAGTTGCTGAAGTGGCTTCGCATGGTAAATATCTCGGACTCCTTTCTATTATTGGCCAGAATAAACATGAGATTTTTGCAGGCATTAAAAAATGGGTTAGTAAGCGCATCGATGGTTGGCAAGAAAAGGAATTAAGCAAAGCGGGTAAAGAAGTGCCCATTAAATCTATTATATAAGTAATATCCACGTACACAATGTCTTGTTCCAATTGTCAAACCATGTTCTTATTAATCTGGAGAACTTGGTAAAATCTTATTGGTGGGGGTAGGGGGGATTGCTCGTCTGCGAAGAAAATTCGGTGGAAGTCTTGGGACTTCCTCAAGTAACGAAAATCTCAAGGTGGCCTAGGCTTTTGCAATTTGAGAGCATTTAACCTTGCCATGTTGTCTAAGCAAGCAAAAAACCCTTTCTCCATCCAGCCTCTTTGCCCGAATCATGCAGTCCAAGTACTACCCTTCCACGTTTGTGTTACATGCTACTCTTGGTTCTCATCCCAGGTTTACATGGCACTGTATATGGCTGGTCATTGTGTTATTCTTCTTGGTTGTCGATGGCTCATGGGCAATGGCCAGACAACAACCCTCTTCCATGACAGATGGGTTCCTTTGCCTCCTTCTTTTCCCATCGAATCAGCTACATCAGGCCTCCCACAAGATGCTTGAGTCAGTTCCATTATTGATTCAGATCTTAGACTCTGCAATGGGCTGTTAATTCGGGCCAATTTGGACCTATTGAATGCTAATGTGATTCTCACTATTCCTCTGAAAAAGCACCATTCTTAGGAACGTTGGACGTGACATTATCTCCATTCTGGTAACTTTTCGGTTCGATCACATATCATTTTATTATGGGTTCTTCTAAAGATTTTATTTGCACCTACTCCTTCCTGGTTAGTAACTATGGCCCGAACCTCATTTGGAGGAGAATTCGAAAGCTTAAATTATAAGCCCGTATCTCGCATTTTGTTTGGAGATGCTGCTCTAATTCTTGCTATTATTCAATGACTTAGCTTGCCATCATCTTCATCATGAACTCCGTTGTTCTTTATGTTCGCCAATTTGTGCTCCATCTAGTATTTCATTATATCTACCACACGCCATGTGTTAATTAGTGATGCCATCATATACACGTGGCGTGTAGTGGTTATTTTGGAGTACAAGATGAAACACGGATTGGAATAGAGGATCTCATCTGCTTTTTCATAGGTCCCTTGTCCTCATCAATCTAGCAAACAATTGGAATTTATGAAACTATCTTCCGATTCTGACAACATATACGTGACTTGTAGTTTCAAGAGATTTTACTCCTCGATGACTTAAATATAACATAATACTTTATTTTCCTTACCCACTTAATCTGGTTTCAACAAAATAAATTTTGTCTTCTCTGATGTCTGTACATACTCACGAGTATTGCTTGCAACAACAATCCAGAGCTTGCAAGATTTTCGTGATGCTAATTCCTTCCCTCAAACGTCACAACCCTACCACTTTATCCCTTTCTTGTTCTTCCCCCGAATGCCATTGTTCATATATTTTTTATGGAGGTACATCATCTGCTCGTAGTTCAATGAAAGATGTTATGAGCCCTGTATTTTTAAAAAAAAAAATTGGCATATTGTTTGCAAAGATTTTATTATTTTTGTTTTGCACATGCTTACTCATAATTCTTTGAGTCCTTATGTTAATAACACTTACATTGTGCTTATTTAAAAAATTAGAAAACCAAAGTCTATTAACCAATTCCACCCGATTAGTTTGTGGAATGTCATTTATAAGTTAGCTTCTAAAGTGCTCTCTAATTGGGTTCGACCCTGCATCCCTTTTATAATCTTTGAATCTCAGTCAGCCTTCATCCTAGGTCGGCTAATTACGGATAATATTCTTGTCGCTTATGAATTAAATCATTGTATGAAGCTTAGAAAATTCGCGAAAGAGGGACTCATGTCCATTAAGTTGGGTATGAGTAAAGCCTTTCACTGAGTTGAGTGGTCTTTCATCTACCGTATGCTTCTTGCTTGAGGTTTTTCTAGGAGTTTTTATGACATTATTTTTCCTTGCTTGTCATTTGTGCAATTTAGTTTCCTTTATTAATTTATTAATTTTGGCTCACTCACGCTACATCGGGGAATTCTTCAGGGGGATCCCCTCTCCTCCTATTCGCTATCAATCTCTACAAGAGTGTTTCAGGGTAATATATTAATTTTAAGAAATCAGGAATTCCTTTTAGGCCTAATACACAAGCTCAGATTCGTCACTCAATCTGCTAATTATTTGGAATTGCTAAAGTGGCTTTACATGGCAGATATCTCGGCTCCTTTATATTGTTGAACGGAATAAAGAATAGAGTTTTGCACACATTAAAGAACATATTAGTAAGTGCATTAATGGTTGGTAAGAGAAGCAATTAAACAAAACGGATAAAGAAGTGCGCGTTATATCTATAATATAAGCAATATCCACGTGCACAATGTATTGTTTCCAGTTGTCGAACCATGTTCTTAGTAATCTGGAGAATTCGGCAAAATCTTATTGATGGGGTACGTGTGGAGGAGGGGGAGGGGGAAGGGAGGGGAATAGCTCTTCCACGAGGAAAAAAACATTGGAAGTATTGGGGCATCCTCAAGCAAAGAAATTTCAAGATGGCCTAGACTTTTGCAATTTAAAAATATTTAACCTTGCCATGTTGATTAAGCTAGCATGACGCCCTTTAGTTCTACATCCAGCTTTTTTCGTGAATCATGCAGTCCTAGTACAACGTCTGTGTTACATGTTGTTATTGGTTCTCGGCCCAGCTTTACATGACACAGTATTATGGAGATCATCGTGTTATTCTTCTTGGTTGTCGTAGGCTCATGGGCTATGGCGAGACAACAACACTCTTCCATGACAGAAGAGTTCTTTTGCCTCCTCGTTTTACCATCAGATCAGCTACATCAGACCTCCCGCAAGATGCCCGAGTTAGCTCCATCATTGATTATGATCTTGGACTCTGGAATGAGTTGTTAGTTCGTGCCAATTTTGACTTATTGAAGGCTGATGTGATTCACGTTATTCCTCTGCAAAATCACCATTCTCTAGACCGTTGGATGTTAGATTATTCCCATTGTAGTAAATTTTCGGTCTGATCCGCATATCATTTCGTTATGGGTTCTTCCGAAGATCTAACTGGCACCCACTCTTTCCCGGTTAGTAGCTATGGCCCGAACCCTATTTGGAGGAGAATTTGAAAGCTTATCAGCCTGTATCTTGCAATTTCTTTAGAGATGCTGCTCTAATTCCTATCATCGTCCAACAACTTAGCTTGCCATCATCTTCATTATAAGCCCCGCTGTTCTTTATGTTCACCACTTGATTTCTCTTTAATGCATCTCTTCTTCACATGCCTCGTTTCCTCATTATTTGGCAAGCCACTGAAATTTATGAAATTATCTTTCGATTCTGACAGCATCTAAGCTACTTGTAGTTTCAAGATATTATGCTCCTCGATGACTTAAATATAGCAGAATATTTGGTTGTCCTTGCCCACTTAATCTGGTTTCGACGAAATAAAATTATCTTTTGAGGTGTTCGTACATACTCACAAGTATTGCTTGCAACAGCAATCCAGACCTTCCAAGATTTTTGGGATGCTAATTACTTTCCTTAAACATCACAACCGCACCCTTGATTCATTGCTTGTTCTTCTCCCAAATGCCATTATTCATATATACTTTGATGGGGGTACATCATTTGCTCGTAACTCCTCATTTGCAGGTATTTATGCTTGCTCCAAGGATGCCCAATTTATAAATATCAATGATCTGAAGTATGTTAAAGTTCTTGCTCTTCGTGAGGTGGTTCGACTTACCACTGATACTGGAGTTCCCAAGTTTTGTGTTCTTGGGGTTTCTAGCACTACAGCATTCATGTCGACAGGTGATGCGGATTGTGCCTATGCATGTATGCCTTTGTTATCTGATATTAGACATCTACTGTATTCTTTCCATGGACGAAAATTATATTGGATCGGACGTAAAATAAAATTTATAGCGCCAAAAGAATTGTTTGTTCCATGCACCACCCTTTTTTTGTCAATTGGTATTGACCGATTCAAGCAACCATTAATGAAATTACTTTTTGTTTAAAAAAACTACAATGACTTGATATTTACAAATTATAGTGAAGTAGCATGAGTATTCAGATATAATTTTTTTAATTATATTTAATGTTTATGCATGATAAGATTTATCACAATAAATTCACTCACTATTTTCTTTTTTTATTCAAATATTTTAGACTTTACATTTTTGTAATATGACCTTATAACTTAAATTAGCAGTGTTAGGAAAAGACAATATTTTTATTTGTCTATCTATATAACTTTTTCATCTTCTTGTTCTATAAAAATAATTTTTAATATGTAATCACATTATATGCAAGTATAAGAGCTTAAATTATATTAGTTGTTAAGCTCAACTACATGAATTTGACATGTAAAATCACAATATATATTTAATATGACTAATAAACATTAAAAGTATGAAGTATAAAAGTTTTAAGATTATTCCATAAAATTTTCTTATTTAAAAAAAAAAAAAATGAAAGTATGAATAGTAAAAATATGATTGTTATGGATAAGATTGAAAAAAAATCAATAAATTCATCTTTTTCTTTATTCCATACCTTAAATAATTTAGTACAATTGTTTAAAATATATGCAAATATCATATCGCTGGAAAGCTCTTTTAGTCTACTTTAATATGAAATTGATTTCATTTCAAAATTTAAGTATTGAAAGTGTAGAGGAAGAAGAATTTAAGCACGAAGTTTTTTAGGAGAAGTTTTTCATATAAAAGGACTCCTATTTTGTATAACCACATGAGGAAAACATAAATTAATTCAATTCTTAGTAAGGATATTTTACTTTTTATAATCAAGTAAGGAAAACATAATTTATTTTAAATTACTTAACTACCCTTAAATTTAATACTTAGTAAGGATATTATAGTCATCACAAGAAAAGACGAAACCAAAAACAGGACGAAATAATTCATACTTTTATATTAGTAATATATATATATATATATATATGTATGTATATATAGTAAAGCCACATTCACACCTTCACATACCCATACATACCAACATCATAATAGGATTTCCCATTGACTGGACACAGACCCCAACCGACTCCAAACCCCCATTAACTTTCTGCCTCCCCCCCTCCCCTCCCCTATAACCCTTATATCTATACTAACTCATACTATCTATCTATCATACTAACTCATACTATCTATCTATCTATCTATCTATCTATCTATCTATCTACCTGAAAGAGAATCCAAACTTAAAATTTGACCGCCGATTTCTACTGTACCAAGATTAGCCCCCAAACTTCTTCCTCTCCTTATGCGTGGAATTTCTTAGGGTTTTTCCTGAAAAATTCCTAACCCTTATTTAGCTATATATACACATCAATAGGACCCTCAAACAGGCTTTTATTTCTTGGGCCCAAAGAAAAGCTATTAAATTTGGAATTTCTAGACAGATAATTAAATGGACCTTGTATCCTATTATTTAAATAGTGGATTGGCCTTTATTGACTATGAGACTTAGTTTGTAATAAATTGGGCCAATCTAAATGCATGAAATTCATACAAATTTAATAATTAAATATTTTATAAATGCGGGGTGTTACATTTCCAACTAATAATCATCCTGCCCTCCGTCATGTTACCGTCCTGGATAGTTATCCCTTTTGCTAAGCCCATGATTGCTCCACACATCTTTTCTTCTCATTCTTGTTACCTTCAGGCATTTGGTATGCTTCTGGTCTACGAGAATTTATTATCATGAGTTTTTTGCAGCCTTGCTTTGATTTCTAGATGCAAAATATTGCAACGCCTTTGGATAAGGATCATTTTTTATTTTGTTGTTGTCATTGCTAATCTTTTATGGTTCCACCATAATAGTATTCTTTTTGCTAATGTACATCTGGATCCTCTCACTATAACTGCATGGGTTGCTGCTACATTGAAAGAATACCGTGAGGCGCATGGATGGACTGACCGATCTCCTTCAACCACCTCTTTGCCGCTCTCCCATCTTCCACTTTTTACTGGAGTACGCATATCATTTCATGGAGGTGTTTCCTTGCCCAAGGATCCCTTTTTACGGGTGTATTCATGCAAATCAGAACAATTTTTACCTTCATGTTGCTGCTAAGAAATTCCCGAATACTACATCGCCCGAACTTCCGAAATTTCTTGCCTTACGTGAAGCTCTATTACAAGCATCGTCCTTGGTTTACATGATTTTAACGTTATTGGAGACTCAAACCTTCTAATTTTAGCACCGTTAGGAGAAGCCGACTATGCTGCCGAATGTCTTCTCGTTCTCCTAGATATTCAACATATGTTATCTTCTTTTAGTAATAGACGTTTATTTTGGATAGGCTGGCAAGAAATTTTTATAGCTCATTCTCTTATCCGGTATGCTAAATCTCGTTCTTTGAATTTTGTTGTTTGACATACGTCTCCTGACTTTATTGCCAATCAGTGTTGGCTGATTAATTCCAACAGTCGCTAAAGACTTTATTTCCCTATAACAAAAAGTTTCTCCGACTAATGGAAAAATGGTATTCGTCTCCTACAAGTATAACAAGTAAGGTCAGCCTGTTCCAATGGATTGATCTAGTCGCCAAGTATTTTAAATTGGCTAGGGTCGTTAGACTACAAAAATCTTGATCCTAAATATCATTAGATTCAACTGATCTGATTTAATGGCCCTACGGAGCACAGACCGACTATAAAAAAATTAGTACCACCTCATTCTTTAGATGTTTCTTTGGGGTTTTTTTATTTGCTTATAAATAAATATCTTTTTAGTATTTTTTCTAATACTACCCCCATAATTATTACTAAAAATTATTTAATCTAACATACCGTGTGTAACTGAGGAGATAAAAATAGTATAAAGTAGACTTAAGTCTCTCCAGCTGTAACAAATCACATATCGATCCTTGACAATAGACCATGTGTCATCTACTATTTAATTATTTATTTATGTTTAAGTTAATTTTGATTTATTTCAATGTCTCTTGATTTAGCCCTGATTACACCACCTATTTTTTGGGTCGTCCATGCCAATATTCTTTTTCTACCATTTTAGTTTGCCTACAACTTTTTATTAGTCCACTTATTTCAATTTTCCTTGCAACCGACGGTGTTGAATGAAAGTAAATAATTCAAACACACTCCTTGTCGCTTCATTCGTTAAAAACAATTCTTGTTTACTTTGGGCTCAAAGTAAATATGGTGGTAGTACCGAATGAGAATTGCGATTGTAACATGAAAAACAATTGAACATATAATATTGGGGTTGAAACTATGCCCACGAGATCATGTGTTACATTTTGGAGTAAGATCTAGAGTGCTCAAATCTTAGGAACATGACGAGATTTTATGCAAGAAGCATGACGACATCAAAAGATTGGTTGCAGATTAGCGGGTCAAGACAATATATAAGTTTCGCTGTAAAAATACTCAGTATAAGATTATGGGTTCAGGGAAAGAAATGACAACATATTAAAATCATTAATATATGCAAATTGAAAAGAGGTAGTAGAGACACTTCAATTTTATACATACTAACAACTTGTAGTTGATGCAAGGAATTCAATGTTAAGGATTATGCACTCAAACCCTTAAGGTGTATTGTGATTCAAACTTTTATTACCTACATGTTGCACGTGCTACCCATCAGTTCTTTCTTTTCCTTTTTAATTCTATTTTTTATCTTCTAAGTAAATTTATGCTGCTCTAACTTTACAAGTTACAATTAGTTTTTAACTTTTCAAAGACTGCTCATGTTCCATTGAATATGTTGTAATTTGGATGCCATGTTATCAAAATTTAACGAAGATGATCAAATTTGCAAATTGGCAACTATGAGCAAATCATAAACTAATAGGGCCAAACATGAACACGGTCTTAGGAATATGACTATATTTCAATTTATCTCCCATAATTTCAAATTGTAAAGTTAATAACCTAATCCGTGTAATATTTTTTTAGTGAACCGAATTGTTGTTTACTCAAATTAAGGAAAAAATCATACTTACGATGTCCTAAATATAAGCCATGTTTCCTAGACTCCTTCTTCCTCCATCTCCTAATAGTTTAGATCTCCTCCTCCTTCTTCCCTCGTCCTCCAATTATAAGAGAATGAGGGAATACTTCTAACATGTTATTGTTATCTATTTTGATTTTGTTTTGATTCGTCTTGTCTTCTGTTTGTTTTTTCCTCTGTGAAATTTCTCCACGTCTTTGTGCGTCTTCCATGCCTTGTGCGGCCTCCGATCTCCGATCTCCTATGGATTCTTCGACTTTGAATGGTGTTGTGATTGACAAGCGTACGAGACGAAGTTTGATGGAGATTGATGATCTTGGTAATGCTTTTTTAATTCGTTGCTTGTTGTGCATGCAGTCATGAGGCAAGAATTGGGTCTTACAGCTATTAGGCTTCATGTGGATGATATATAGTGTATACTTTTGATGGATTATTTAATGTAGTTGCTCATAGGCTTGCGTATTTTTTTTAGTCGATCCGATTGTGTTGATGATTTTTTATTTTCCTGAGTGGATTGAGAGTCTTGTACTTGAGATTGATTAATGAGATTCTCAATTTAAAAAAAAAAAAAAAAAAACCATGTTTCTAAAAGGACTCTTCTTTTAGGATGTCCCTGGTAATATTTTTACTATAAAACATTTGAAATTATTAGATATTTCAAGTGTCTTATTCAAAACACCACATAACATCTAACATTCTTCATGCGTTTTCTCATCTATATAGTATATACTCATCTCCTTCTCCCTTATTTCAATCCAACTTTATAAGCATAATTAAATTGTATCATTTATATAATTTTCCTACTTTACTTGAAATTCAAATATATTTTAATTTGGTCCGTATTGGTTCTCAAATCTATTTTTTAATATTATGAATAAAACGTTTACCAAAAATTTCATATTTATATATAATTTTTGCATAAATTTATTTACTGTCATGATTTTGTGATTTCGAAAGGTTTGATAGAATTATAAAATGTGAAAGACCAAGATTAAATATATATTCTTCTAAAGTGGATGAAGTGTAGAATTAGAAGTGATTTGATAGGTTTTAATCTTATTATATAATAAAGTATAACCGTCTATTAAGTAGCAGATTTTCCGGCCCATTGAAACTTCTAAAATTGGCTAGCTATGTTTACTGGTAAGCTGAGATTTCATTTTTCATTACTTTTTTATTACGGTTCGATTTTCAGTATAATGATTTTCTCTCAATTATTTCGGCGTTGATTTACTGAATTAACTTTTTCATTGGGTGTTATGTAATTGCATCAAATATTTAATATAATTAATTTCCCAAAATCAAGTAAACTTTTTTTCTTTAAATTCCCCAATCTAAACAAATGTATATATTTTTTTTCGTTTCTAACTCAAATTTTACGTATAATATATATATATATATATATATTATCTTTGATTTTGCATCCATATTGCCCATACTAAAATAATTTTTTTAAAGTATACAAATATATGTTGATTGATTATTTAGATTAGATTTGAGCAGTGTTCTAAAAATCACTAGGCGCTAGTCGGTCGATTCACTGGGGCCTAGCGTCTAGGCGGCGCCTAGACGGGGCCTAGGCTGCACCATCTTAAACGAATAATTTAATTATTTGATAAATAAATAATACATACAAAAAATATTAAAAAAAATAAAATAAACACCACCAACTTCAAATTTTAAAAGAGTTAATAGTGAGTGGAGGGGAAATCACTAAATTAGGGGTGTGAAAAGAAATTAAAATTTTAAAAGGGTTCACCTAAAGTTAAACACACTGACAAAATAAAAAAAGTAAAAAAATTAAAAAAACTTAAAAAATTAAAAAATTATGAAAAATAGAAAAAAAAAAAATTGTGCAGTTAGGCGGATTAGGCGAGTTAGGCGGCGCTTAGACGGATTAGGCACCGCCTAATCGGGTTAGGCGGCGCCGAACTCGATGACCGCCTAAAATAACCGTTTTTTAGAAATTCGGATCGGCCTAGGGCCGCCTAGCGCCCGCCTAGGCCGATTTTTAGAACAATGAATTTGAGTATTTATTGTGCATTTGACTTTTTCAAGATTTTTTATTTATAAAAATCATATAGCAAATACTGAAATCATATATATGATTTTAAACTCGGGGAAAAAATTGCCGGTTGATTATTTAGGTTAAACAAGGGTACTTAATTTTGTATTGGAATTTCTTTTATGCGGCATGTATATTGCATTTATTATTTATTGTTTTTGAAAATTTATTGATCAATCTATCTTTATTAATTATGTAAATTTGTGTCAATTACTAACGTACTATTTTTCTCACCCAACAACCATCTTATCTTATTTAATAATAAAATAAAATTATGAATAGAAAGCTGTGAATTTTCCGTCCACTTCTTTTTCCAACTCGGGAAATAATTAATTGTTTTTCCCCTTTTTATCAGTTTTTTAATTCGGGGGTATAATTTAAATGTTTTTTTTTTCCTTTTTAGGTAAAAAATTCTAACTTATCAACCCACTATTTTCATAGTTTGTAATTATGGAAAATTGTTATTTTATCTATTATTTATAACTTGAACTATTTTTTTCGTAACAATTTCTAGCTGGTTAGTCTACCATTTTCCATGATCGTAATTAAGGGAGGTAGTTAATTTTATCTACTATTTGTAACTTGAATTAATTTTTCGATAAATATTTCTAGCTAGTTAGCCTACCATTTCTCACGACCGCAATCAAGGAAAGTATTTATTTGGAAATACGTTTTTATATATTTTTATTATCATTTTCTTTTGTTAACAAACATATAGTTATTTTTATTACTAATTATATATTATTGTAATAATAATATTTTATAATATTATACCTATATTGAAATATAAACTATTATTATTTATTCAAGTTACATTTACAACGGTGTATCGCACGAGGATAATACTAGTTTAATAAGTAATTACTTAAACGATATAATGTAAGTGTCAAAGAAATTTATATTTTGTCTTTTATACCTAGTTAAATATACACATATATACGTATAATATATTTCACGAAATCTATATATCAAATCATGTTCTTTTGCTTAGAAATTCTCAAGATATGATCAAAATATCAGGATATTAGAAAGGTTTGGACTATTCTGTTTGTTAGGCTTATGTAAATATTTTTTATAATAATTCCTCCATAGGTAAATAAATGTTCTAGAGTAACATTGGTAAACGTGTTTATGCATGCATAATGGGCCGAGTTAAGTGTTCATTTAATGGTATTTGCATGCGTATTTGATCGTGTATCGTATTTACATTATTGGACAATTTGATGTTTGTGACTTGTTTTGAAGTTATTTGGGTGAATTTAGACCAAAAAAGTCGAACACGACTAAGAATGGATGTTGAGAACAAGTCCCACAAGTCAAAAACCAAGAAAAATGGCCCCAAAAGCTGCAGGAAACTGAGCTCGGCCGAGATAGTAAGTCTCGGCCGAGCTAGTAAGTCTCAGCCGAGCTAGAAGGCCAGAGAATTTGGATTTCTGGCTGCAGAAGACTCTCGGCCGAGACAGTCATTCTCGGCCGAGATAGATTGACACACCTCTAGTATTTTGGCATATCTTGAGATCTGAAACTCCGATTGAGGTGCAATTAGGGGGCGTTGGAAAGCTAATTCGAAGAGCTACAACTTTGTGTGAAAGAAGAAAAACCCAAAAATGACCATAAGACCCTAAAAAACAGCTGTGAAGTTGGTAAAGGAATGCAGTGTCGACCCATTACTTGGCCCACAAGCTCAAAAACGAATTTGAGACTTATTTTCCTATTCCAATTAGGTTTTATCCCTCTTTATCCTAGAGATGTACTCCTATAAATATCTCAAGGCTCTAGACATCAAGGGAGAACTTTTATATTGATTCAAGAGCTCGGATTCGGGAATTCTGAAGAACATGAAGACTCAAGATTCGGCGATTCGGGTTTTATAGTTTTATGTTTTCTTTTATTAGTTTGTTCTTAGCGATCGTTATGATCGGCTAAGCTCTTCACTTTCCCGTCTTTGACTATGTTGAACCCTAGATTGTTATTTATGTAATTAATTCAGTAATTGTTTAATTTAATTATGTTCTGAGATTACTTGTGTTATTGGATTACTCTATCTTTTATATGTTTGTTATGTGGACAGATCACCCTAGTAATAGGCATATAGCTGTCGCTAGGTCATAGATGTAGGATTTAAATCTGTTATAATACTCTTGTAGAAAGTAATATAATTAATGCCTTTCCCTAGGACCCTTCTTGGTTGTCATAATTTGTATCTTTATTAATTAACCCTAGAGATGGATCTATAAATTTATATAAACCCTAACATGCGCCTATAACACATAGGAGTTAAGAGATTCGACCTGATAGTTGTTTACACAAGAGGTCGATTTCTGATTGAATGATTTCTGACTCCCGTCTTAACCTTCTGGACTGTATCCCCTACTCAATCCTCAACGCCGGATGGACGACGAACTTTGAAGAATTCCAAGTGGGAAGGAACACCTTAAACCGCCACCGCCTACTCTCTCTTTCTCTCTAATCAGTGATCTTTTTTAGTGTTAATTCTTCTTCTTCACAGAATGAGAGACCATTTATTTATAATACATGGTTGAGTGCGGGCCAAGCCTGGTAGTTTAATTCCTTCTAGGATTAGAAATTTTATTCCTTATTAGGAATTTAATTCTCTATTCCTACTTGGACTAGGAGTCTGTATGGGCCAGTCCAGGGATCAAATACAAGAAATAAAGATGGGCCTAACTATGAATTAATTCTTCCTTGTTCAGCCCAGAACATAATTAATTCATAAATATTAATTCATTCCACTAGAGAATTAATACTGACTTACCACTTTATTCCCGAGTTGAGTCGGGGCTTGAATTAGACTTAATTAATCCCCGTATTTAAGATATCGAATATCCATTAATTAATTAAAGCCTCTGACATCTTAAAGCAATTAATTTCTTATTTATTCCTTAAGTAGTACCACTCAACCTTATTATTGTACCTGAACTTAATCAACCTGCAGGGTTTAGTACAATAAACCTTTGGAGCTCCTTAAGGGGATATCATCATCCTAAACGGATACGGTTACATAAATACAAATTACCAATTATTATATGCAAGTTGCTGTCACCCAAAATACATAGTATAAAAGTTATATCTTAACTCTTGCCCATAGTAAATCAAAGTGACACACAAACAAGCATTCATAACTGTAATCTTATTTAGGCTTTAGATTATTATAAGTCACCGAGATCTCTAGTTCTTCACTAAGGTCAGGCAGAAGAACATATCTCACTGTGATCCTATCAATACGTAAATACGTACCAATATAAGTAAATAGTCAAGATAAATTATTTCTACTTAATACTGCAGCCTAAACCAACAACTCGTCATCAAGTTGTCTAAGCTGTGATTTACATTTTAAATCTCTTTAAGTTTAACCAATCATATGATCTTCTGTGATCTTCAACACACCATAGGATCTACTTATTTGCAAGAGATATGGGGACACATACATAGTGAAAATGCAAATATAATCAGATAGGAGATAAACAGTGAATAACTGGAAACATTGTATATAAAAAGTTTTCCTTTCAGTATACAAATCCAACAATCTCCCACTTATACTAAAGAAAACTTTTAGTATACTCGGTGTCTAACTATCTAGCTATTACATTCTTCCACTTATACTGAAAGTTTCCTAAGTGGGTGGCATCAATCGCAGTCCTAGTCCCTGAACATGCTTGTCATAGACTTTCTGCGGTAAGCTCTTCGTGAATGGATCAACTAAATTCTCTGTCGTACAAATCTTTTCTATCCGCTCATCTCCTCGTTTTACGATTTTTCGTATTATGTGATACTTTCTCTCTATGTGTTTTGTCGCCTTGTGGGTCCTGGGTTCCTTTGAGTTTGCCACTGCACCTGAGTTGCCACAATAGATTGTGATACTCTTAGGCAAACTAGGTACCATGCCTAGATCCAAGAGGTAATTCCGGAGCCATACTGCTTCCTTAGCAGCCTCTGATGCGGCTACATATTCGGCTTCCATAGTGGAGTCTGCAATGCATCTCTGCTTTGCACTCCTCCATGAAACGGCTCCTCCTCCCAAGGTAAACACATAGCCTGAGGTAGATCTCTTCTCATCCCGGTCTGCCTGGAAATCCGAATCCGTATAACCCAAGGGATTTAGACTGTCTGCCTGGTAAACTAGCCTGTAATCTCTAGTCCTTTTCAGGTACTTGAGTACATGTTTTACCGCAGTCCAATGCCCCTGTCCAGGGTTAGACTGATATCTTTCCACTATGCCGACTGCATAGCAGATATCAGGTCTCGTGCATATCATTGCATACATAAGACTTCCCACTGCGGAAGCGTAGGATACCTGTCTCATTTCCTCTTTCTCCTTTGGTGTCTTCGAACCCATCTCCTTAGAAAGTGGAACGCCATGTCTGAAAGGTAGAAATCCTTTCTTGGCAGTTTGCATGCTAAAACGAGCAATCACAGTATCAATGTAGGCCGCTTGAGATAAGCTCAACATCCTTTTCTTGCGATCCCTTATAACTTTGATCCCAAGGATGTAAGCTGCCTCTCCTAAGTCCTTCATCTGAAACTGTTTGGATAACCATCTCTTTATGTCTGATAATACCTCCACATTGTTACCAACTTGGAGAATATCATCTACATAAAGTGCAAGAAATACTTTATCTCCGTTGACATCTATGCGATACACACAACTTTCGTTTTCACTTTGAGTAAATCCATAGGATTTAATCACCTCGTCAAAACGTAAGTTCCATGACCTAGAAGCTTGCTTGAGTCCATAAATGGACTTCTTGAGCTTCTAGAACAGATGCTCTTCGCCTTGCCTCACATAATCATCTGGTTGCTGCATATAGACGTCCCTACCTTCTTCAAGGTAACCGTTTAAGAAAGCGGTCATGACATCCATTTGCCAAACCTCAAGATCTAAATGAGCTGCTATGGTGAGAAGGATCCGAATGGACTTGAGCATGGCTACTAGCGAAAAGGTTTCGTCATAATCTTTACCCTCCACCTGGGTATAATACCCTTTTGCCACTAGCCTGGCCTTAAAGGATGTAACCTCTCCATCCCCTCCTCTCTTTTTCTTGTATACCCACTTACTGCCTATAACTTTACAGCCATCTGGCAGTTCAATTTTCTCGTATACATCCATAGCAGTTATGAACTCATATTCTGAATCCATAGCACGACGCCATTCGTTCGCATCTTCGTCATTTACTGCCTCGGCATAAGTCCAGGGATCGAGATCGGCATGTCCGTCTCCTGGGATCAAATCCGAAGATTCTCCCACAAACATGAACCGATCAGGCTGACGTACAACCCTCCCACTATGTCAAGGCTGTGTAGGCCTTATGTCAACGGGTTGTGCAGTACTTGGTATTATTGCCTCTTGCACTTGTGGCTGTGGAATTGGAATCGTACTGACATTCCCTTCGAGTTTTTGAAGGATAATATCGGTTCTGGACTTGTGATTAATCATGTAGTCCTCTTCTAAGAATCGGGTGTTAGTGCTAATAACGACCTTCTGATCCTTAGGACTATAGAAATAACCACCTTTCGTTCCTTTTGGATACCCTATAAACATTCTTACCTCAGACCTACATTCCAACTTACCAGCATCCTTGTTCAGCACGTGTGCTGGACTACCCCCAAATCCTTATATGGTTCAAGCTAGGCTTGCGCCCTGACCATAACTCGACAGGGGCCTTGGGTACCAATTTGGATGGTACTAGGTTTAACAGATAAGAAGTTGTTCCTAAGGCATATCCCCAGAACGAAATTGGAAAAGATGCATAACTCATCATAGATCTGACCATCTCAAGTAAAGTTCGATTTCTTCTCTCTGCTACACCATTCTGTTGGGGAGTGCCTGGTGTAGTCAATTGGGATGTTATCCCAACTTCTGACAAGTACCTTTAGAACTCGTTGCTGAGGTATTCGCCACCGCGATTAGATCGCAATGACTTTATACTTTTATCTAGCTTCTTCTCCACTTCCGCCTGAAACTCTTTGAATTTCTCAAAGCATTCAGACCTGCAGCGAAGTAGATAAACGTACCCGTATCTTGGGTAATCGTCAATGAATGTGACGAAGTACTCATACCCTCCACGAGCTTGGGTGGACATTGGTCCACATAAGTCAGAATGGATCAGTTCTAACACCTCTTTGGCCTTATTCCCCTTTGCCTTGAAAGGCCTTGTCGACATCTTTCCCTCTAGACAGGATTCGTAGACTCTAGTCTGAATTGGTTGGAACGAATCCAACACTCCATCAGACACTAGTCTTTGGATCCGGTTCAGACTGATGTGACCTAGTCTTAGGTGCCAAAGTTATGTTTGATCCTCTTGAGAAGATAATTTCCTTTTCCTTGGGTTCGATGATGTTGATGCAATGAAGTTTTGGGCATTATGTAGACAAGTTATAGTATAAAGATAATTGTTCAAAACACCAGTGCAGATAACTATGTTATTTCTCATGATAGAAACATTACTACCAAAAACAACTGAATATCCATCACAATAAAGTTTCGAAACAGAAATTAAATTGTGCCGAAAACTCGGCACAAATAAAACATCTCTTAAAACTAAAACAGTGTCATTAAAGCATAAAGAAAAATCTCCAATTGCAACTGCTGCGACTCTTGCTGCATTGCCCATGGAGATGATGATCTCGCCATCCCTATGCTGCCTTGTTGGCTGGAAGCCCTGCAAGGTGTAACAAACATGATCAGTCGCACCTGTATCCACTACCCACGAATGGGTAGAAACAACGGCTAAACATGTTTCAGTTACTAAAGCTAATGGCGTACCTTGGTCCTTTGCCTTTAGCACTGGACAATCTTTCTTCCAATGCCCAGTCTTACCGCATTTGAAACACTTTCCCTTAGGTTTCTTTACTCCACCACTAGGGCCCCCTCCGTTACTCCCACTATTTGCCTTGGCCTTGCCCTTTCGCCTCTTTTTCTTGTTCTTACCTTTCGGTGGAACAGTGGGCCCATTGGCAGTGACCAAAGCATGTGCATGCTTTCCCATCACCCCCTCTGCTGTAACTAGGTCATTAAGTAACTCGTTAAGAGTATAGTCTTTCTTGGCCATAACAACATTGAGACGGAAGTTCTCAAAGGATTTGGGAAGAGTGTTGAGAATGATATCGACCTTGGCTTCGCCGCCGATACCTCCTTCTATCAAGTCAAGCTTGTCCATGAGATTAATCATGTGCATGACATGATTATGCACTGAGCTGCCCTCGGTCATCCGACTTTCCATGATTTGCCTCATTAAGTCAAACCGAGCAGCTCTGTCCGACTCCCCATACACCTCTTGAAGGTTCAACATGATGTTGGCAGCATCGTCCATGTCCTGATGCTGGAGCTGCAAAGACGACATAGTGTTCATAATGTAGCACTTGGCCACATTATTAGACTTGTGCCACCTGTCATGCTTTGCCCGCTCCTCATCAGTGGATTGTGCAGTAAGGGGATCCGGACGAGGAGTAACTAACGCGAAATAGTGTTCCTCAGCGATAAGAATATACTCCAGATTACGTTTCCATTCTTTATAATTAGGACCGGTTAAGGGGTGTTGTGTGAGAATATTTATAACAGACGATAACGACATATCTGAAAATATTAAACAATAAACATGTAAGAGCACAATCACATATATTTTGAATCAACAATATTGTAACCTTTTGATAAAACAATATTGATTGAATCCTCCAATAACCCAAGAGATTTACATATAAGCCACGCGGGTGGACGTTTATGTGTAAATCCCTTAACCAGACTAAAACACCTAGTCATTTTAATTTCAATCCATGTCAACCTAACCTTTTGACAAATGAAATTAATAATTGGACTTTTATACTAGACCATATTATTTTTAAGAAGTGACTCCGCGGGGAGTTGTACTTAAAATTAATATCTAAGCAGTGACCACGTCCTAACACTTGTAAACAAATTCTTGGATTTGACACACTTTCGTGGACTACGTCGCTTCCAATTTATTTAACCTTCGTTATCCCATTTGTTTCCAACTATCTAGAAAACTTGTGAAAATCATACGTGTAAGCCACGCGTGTGGACGTTTACGAGTGTAACTCCCACTTTTCTTTTGGAATTAAATGATTTATTTAGAAGTCCCAGCTAGCAAACTTATAAATAATAAATGTGAGCAAGCCACGCGTGTGGACGTTTACTAAATTTATTATTTATTTTGCCTAGAGACCGGTTGTGGAGGTCTTTTGACTATTTTTAGAAATTAAAATTGTCGGGTTTTGCTTAGTCTTTTACTTCAAAAGGTTTGTCCATGTAACAACACGTAATCCTAAGCATAAATAAAAACTAAGCACAACAAATAAAGCATGCTCGGAGAATTTAAATATGATAATATACGAGAAAATCCTAGCATGATAGTCTAAGCGCAATTAATAAATCACGTAGACATAATAAACATGATAATAAATATCATTCATCCATTGAGTCCATTGAGCAATAAAGAAACGATAAAAATAAATAAAAATCATTCTTCGTGGCTCAACATGGAAAAAATAAATCCTAAACTATTACAATAATTTAGGAAATACAAATTTTCAAGTCTCTTGGAAAGTTGATTCGAAGAGCTACAACTTTGTGTGAAAGAAGAAAAACCCAAAAATGACCATGAGACCCTAAAAAACAGCTGTGAAGTTGGAAAAGGAATACAGTGTCGGCCCATTACTTGGCCCACAAGCTCAAAAACGAATTTGAGACTTATTTTCCCATTCCAATTAGGTTTTATCCCTCTTTATCCTAGATATGTACTCCTATAAATATCTCAAGGCTCTAGACATCAAGGGAGAACTTTTATATTGATTCAAGAGCTCGGATTTGGAAATTCTGAAGAACACGAAGACTCAAGATTCAGCGATTCGGGTTTTATAGTTTTATGTTTTCTTTTATTAGTTTGTTCTTAGCGATCGCTATGATCGGCTAAGCTCTTTACTTTCCCGTCTTTGACTATGTTGAACCCTAGACTGTTATTTATGTAATTAATTCAGTAATTGTTTAATTTAATTATGTTATGAGATTACTTGTGTTATTGGATTACTCTATCTTTTATATGTTTGTTATGTGGACTGATCACCCTAGTAATATGCATATAGCTGTCGCTAGGTCATAAATTCATAATCCGTAATTGTTATGCGTTTGTGCCCAAAAGTAGCAAAAAGTGGTTACTCGCTAGGATAACATAAAGTCGCGATCACTTGTAACGAGTTTGTGAGTACAACACTGTACCTACTCCGTTACCTTAGTTCCCTATGCGTTTGATTAATATTGTTCTAGCGAGCGTCTCGTAGGACTACTTAATTAGATAGGATTAATTACTAAGTTCTTATGATTATCATACTTAAGGGGTAACAAGGATTAGCTAAGCGTACCTGTTAATTCTTGGAGTAGGGGTCTCAGAACTAATTAGTTAAGTAGTTGCATTAGTTACATGGATATTCAGGCTAGGGGATACTAGGTTAAAGGCGGGAATACTTTTCATTCATATTTTAATTCATCTTAATTTGCTAGTTAATTATTACGTGTTTAGTCAAATTTGCATCACAACAACTCCCCCTTATTATAGTTATATTATTATTAGTACTTATATAAAATTGGTTAATGCAATTATTTGATTAATTCATGTTCTCTGTGGGATCGACCCTGACTTGCTCTAGCTACTGTTAGGAATAGTTAGGTAAATAATTATCTTATTTTGACTGCACGCGACAGTGCGGTCAATCATTGAAAATTAAAATATGCTTCAAAGTTATTAATGCCCTTTTCTTTTTTTTTTTTTTTTTTTTTTCTTTCTCTTTTTGTAAGGAATTTATTCTTAGCTCTTTTTTAATAGTTTAAAAGTGGCGTGATTTTTTTTTAGATTTAATAACGTAGAAATACACAATATTTTGGTTAATTATTAAATGAAACACGACCTTTTAATTTTAACATATAAATACACCAACTTTTAAGTTTTTTTAATTTAATACACATAGACTAATTTTGGGTGCCAATGTCGCGTGGAGCTCCGAATCGGAATTCTGGGCCACAATTTTTTATGTGGGATTTTAAGTTTTTTTTTTTTTTTTTTTTTTTTTTTTATAACCCACAATTAAGCAGAATGACGTCACACATGGATTAACATCAAGAATTGGGTACGAATCCTTGTTCTCAAATGCAAAATCATATTCTCCTCGAAAGAATTTTCTTGTGCTATGGATACCCTCAAATTATCTCTTCTTTCTATTCTTCTTCATCCCATCTTTATCTCTAGGTTAGAAATATCAGCGGCTTCCGCCATGGATGATGTGGTTGTAGCGACTTTGCACACTATTCTTCAGAGAGTTAAACCGGTCGCGGAGCACTCCAATTGTGAATTCGAACGAATACAAGTTGTTGTTTTGAGAGAAACTAAGTCAATTCCCCTCCAATGCCAAGTGAATCTGCACAAAAGACTTCAAGACATGCAAAAACAACCAACTTTGTAGAAATCTGTTGATGATGTATTTGGTCCACTAACCCTGTCATTGTTGTCTCAATCCTAAAATGATGTAGTTTTAATCAATATTCTAAAAGATGGTAGGCGCTAGTCGAACGGCAGACTAGGGTCTAGTGCCTAACTGGAGCCTAGGCGAGATTAATCGGGTCTAAGCGGGATTAAGCGGAGAGAAGTCGAAAAAAACATAAAAGACCAAGGATAGTTTAGCTGTAGATGGATATTTTGTTTTCTAATTCAATTCCTCACATGTTCATATTAGTCAACAACCAATTAAATCGAATCCCTCAATTCACGCCACCCCTATTAATCTCCTGATTCTCATATATCACTTTTTTTTATGCAGATAATCTAGTGTAAACATTAGCCTTGATATTAGCTAGAGTTGTTGACTCTCAATTGTATATATAGGTGTTATACTTGTGAATAAAGATCATCATATAATCATTCTCTTACATGGTATCACGAGTCTAAATATAGAAGAGTTACCAAAATAATTCTCCCTAATCCTTCTATTTCTCGTATATCTCCTTCTTTGATCCTCGCCTTCTCACATTCCCATGGTTGGTCACCCAATGTTTTACCCCGCACTCGCTGCGAGCAATGTCAAAACTTTATCCCGATCACTCTCGAGGTGGAGAAAGTTCAGTATGCATCATAGGCGGAATTATTTAAAATGCATTGTCGTATTTACCAAGTTCTTGACCATATCCTCCCTCTGACCAACAAAGACAAGGAGAAAGATGTTGATACGAATTATGAATTATGGTCTCGGCTTAGACGCGGCTGTGCTCCTGTGGATTTATGGTACAATCTCAAATTATTTGTTGCACATAATCCTACACCTAGACTCTACCGCAAGCAAAGCTTGGATCCGCTTGTAAAACATCTTCCAGGACAACAAGCACTCGCGTGCTCTTTATCTTGAGAAACAATTCACATAAATCCACTTGGATGATTTCCTAATGCCTCGGTGTATTGCCAAGAACTCAAAATGGTCGCAAATCAACTTACAGATGTTGGTTCCCGGGTTTCTAATTAACGATTAGTACTTCAGTTGATTTCCGGCTTGAATGATTATTATGACAATGTTGCTACCTACATAAAAAAACATAGGAAATTAAAGCAAACTAGTGCCACCGCTAGTACAACCGGCACGACACTCCTTTCCATCAATTTCGATGACTCCACTGGTCATGGACACAACAACAGTTCGACTCTAATAATCGAAATAATCTTGGAGAAAATTAGAACCAATCGCGAGGACAAAATCATGGCAGAAATCACGGCGTTGGAAACAACAATAATCGTGGACGAGGCAAGACATGGAGAGGATAGGATCAGTACGGTGGTGGCTGCTCCGGACATGGACAACATTAGCAGGCCCTCTTTTTGGCCTAATGCCCTCCTCTATAGCGCACCCTAGATGCAACATATTCCTCCATGCCCTTACCCGACCATTCTTCGGGCCAAGCCACCCTGCATCTCGCCAGTCAGGCATCTTGGGGGAACGAACAATACAGGCCCATAGTGCGAAGGGACCCCTTCAGTACGCTTATGCACCCATAGACATTGAATCCTCCATGCAAAAAATGTATGTCTAAACCTTGGACGATAATTGGTATATATCCATGTGCTAAATTCCACATGACGGCATCACAAGGTACTCTCTTGCCCTATTTTCATTCCAGTAATTTTAATTCGAAAAACACTATTGTCGGTAGTGAACATGAGATTTTGATTCATGGTTTCGGACAAACAACCTTAAACCCCCCACAACCACCTCTAAGCTAACCAACGTACTCCACGCTTCAAAACTTAGCAAAAAATTAGTATCGGTTCGTCATTCCAAAATTAGCAATGATGTTTCTGTTATTTTTTATCCATTTGGATTTTATATGCATGATTTCCAGATGGAGACGACACTCCCGATATATAATAGCACCGGGAATCCTTCCCCACTCACCACTATTGTCGCATGTCCACTGTTCACCCCATCTATTTTTGTAGTTTTTCGCCCACTTTATGCCATAATAGATTACGCCATCCAGGAGCACCTGTTTTAAGCTCTCTTAGAAATAAGCAATTTATTGATTGCACTCATCCTTCTAACTCCTTTATGTGTGAATCTTGGTTTCTTGATAAACGTATAAAAATATCATTTATCCTTCCACTACTTGCACATATTTACCATTTGATATGGTGCACATCGACTATGGACTTCACCTGTTTTAAGTTCCGCATGACATAAATATTTTTGTATTTTCTTGGATGATGTTTCTATTTTTTTGTGGACATTCCCTCTTGGCAGAAAGTCACAGGTTTACTCAATTTTTTTCCTCGTTCCATACCTTAATACGAAAACAATTCCATACAAACATAAAATGTTTACAATGTGACAACGAGAGAATAACAAAGAGTCTTTCAAAACCCTGTGTCAAAACACCGACCTAGTTTTTTGTATTTCATGTTCCCACACATCTCCACAAAATGGAAAGTCAAACACAAAATTAGTGCCATAAACAATCTCATTCACACTCTTGTAATCTACTCATCCATGCCACCAAATTTTTGACATCATACCCTAGAAATGGCTACTAAGTGCTTCAAAACTCATCCCCCACCCAAATCCTTCTTTAAATGGGATCCTTCCTATACACATTTATGAGTCTTCGGTTGTTTATGCCCTTATCCCATATACCGAAAACAAACTCCAAACTTGCTCTACCTCGTGTCTCTTCTTAGGTTACTCACCAAACCATAGAGGACTCAAGTGCTACGATCTATCTACCAACAAAATTCTCATTTCTTGCCATGTCGTTTTCGATGAGTCAATTTTCCCTTCTTTAAAACAAATAAACCAACTGTTTCGTCCTATAAATTCCTCCATGATGGTCCTAGCCATTGCTGATCCATCAAATTCCCAGTATCACCAAAACAGTCCCTCCTCCATGAACTGAACCAACTCAAATAGCCAAAATACCGAGCCCCACTCAAACAGCGCACACTCCAAGCGATCGTAACATGCCCATCTCTAATAAATCGCTCTCCAACAATGACCCCTCACGGCCCACCATCGGCCCAAATGAATTTGTCCCTCATAGCCTAACAACCCTCCTCCTCTCCTTCTCTAGTTGATAATGTGGCCTAACCACTACCCACTCAAACTCGATCCATGGCTACTAAAAGCATGCGTGGAATCTTTCGCCCAAAATGCTTATTTAATCTAAAAACCTCCACAACTCCATCACCACTCCCTACAAATCCGAAACAAGCCCCGTTTCACCCGAATTAGAAAGTCACTATTTTAGACAAATTAAATGCTATTAAAAGATTGGGCATGGGAGCTAATGCCCCATCCACCTAATTTTAAAAATATTCATTCAATGTGGATTTTCCGCCATAAAAAGAATTCTGACGACTCTTTTTTTAGCGACATAAAGTCTGACTTGTTGGTGATGAAAAGTTTTCACAGGTTGGAGTAGACTGTGACGAAACCTTTATCTCGCTAGTCAACCCGGCTACCATTCGGCAGTTCTTAGTATAACTTTAATCAAAATAATGGTAGATTCACCAGCTGGATATTAAAATGCATTCTTACATGGCAAACTTCATCAGACAGTATATATGCATCAACCTTTGGGATTCTGGGATCCTATTCATCCTGGCTATGTATGTTTGCTGAAGAAATCATTTTATCTATTGAAACAAACCCTTCGTGCTTGGCATCAATGCTTTGCGAATTTTGTTTCTACCATCGGATTTTCCCACAGTAGATCTAATCACTCCATCTTCCTTTATCGCAAGGGATGTGACTTGGTCTATCTCCTACTATATATCTACGACATCATTCTGAAAACTTCATCTTTAGCACTTCGTAAATCGATTATGGCTCTTCTCACCTCCGAATTCGCTATGAAGGACTTGGGACCCTTGAGCTATTTTTTGGGTATCATTGTAACACTATGCGACAATAGGTTGTTTCTTTGTCAAAGGAAATATATGGAAAATATCATTAATCATGCTTATTCGGGCTCTCCATATGACGATCTGACTCATTTTTGTAGTTTGGAAAATGCTCTTCAATACCTCACATTCACCTGGTCTAATATTTCATATGTTGTCCAACAATGTTGTCTCCATATGGATGCGCCACAAATCGAACACATGGCAACCCTCAAACGTATCTCACGATATGTTCAAGGAACTTTGATTTCAGTCTTTATCTATACAAGTCATCACTTTATGGTCTTATCTCATACACATACATCGATTGAGGTGGGTGTCCTGAAACCCATCGCTCTACCTCCGGATATTGTGTGTTTCTAGGTGGTAACTGATGGGCGTCAAACCACCAAATATAATTTTCCTACTTAACAAATTACGAGTAAGGCGACAAGTAGGGTTGATTCCTCGGGGAACAGTGATTGAATTCCTTTTAGTATAAAAACGAGTAAAAAGAGGGTTTTGATTTTGGTTTGTTAATCTAATTCCTAGAGTTACCTAATAAAGCAATTAAGAAATTAAATATTGATTAAATAAACAAACGATAGAATTAAATGGATGGAACTAACAATATGATAAAATCTCTGATCCAAGGGTTTGGCATCAAATTACGTTATTGATCATAGACTCACAAATGGATTTCTTGCAATTCAAGTGTTTAACCAAAGATTTATTAGGATAGTCATAATAAATCTTCTGTTTTTCTAAAGTAATTGACCAATCCCAGCAACCAATCAATACGTATCATTAACGAGTTGGGCATGATAGCATTCCATACCACGTTAATGATAGCATAAAGATTTGTGAAAACGGTTAAACCTAATTACTCATAGCCCTGATAGCTACAGCTATAAATAATTAGCTTAAGGATTCAATTAGGCTAAACTAATTCTGATAGCACGATTAATTTAACCTATTGCTACTAGGGTTCAATAGTTCATGACAATTATGGATCACGAACTAACGAATAGCAATAAGAAATTAAACAATAATTGAGTTGTCAATTCAATTTCATAAATAATTTCTATATAAATATGCTTGAATCCCTAAATACTTGAATTTAACAAGAACAGTAAAATATCACAGCCTCACAATAACATAACTGAAATTATAACCCTTGATTCAGAATAAGAACCTTAGCCACACATGCTGGAATTGATATTCTTCATAGAATTTGGTCTAGCAATTGTCTTCAAGGAATAAGAAAAGAGAAAAGGAATACACTGTAGCGTAGATTGTACTAGAGAGGAGAGAGAGAGCGTGTATTGGGATTCTTATATTGAACTGGCGCGCCTCCTTCTTTCAATTCACACTAGGAAATTGAATTCCTCTTCCTACTCCTTATCAAATATTAATAATATCCCATCTTATCTCTAAAAATGAATTATCTAAATAATATCTATAATAATTACAATAAGGAATAAGAACTTTTATTAAATAAAACTCTTATCAGGCCCACTTCCAGTCTCCAATTCAGCCCATCTTATCTTGGAAAGAGTCGTGAATTGTCAACCCTGGCACTTTGAAGGTTCTCTGTTTGCAATTAAGAAACTGACTGGGTTGGAACAGCCATCTAAAGTGGTTATTGATTGGGCAACTATCTGGCTTCGAATTTGTGATGTTCCTTTAGCGTGTATGAACCAAGGAGTGGCGAGGGTGTTGGTAAATAGATAGGGATTCTGGAAAGAGTGGACGAGAGCTTGAGCCATATGCGAGGGCAAGGATTACGACTGAAAGTTTGGATCTCTACAAAAGACCCCTTAGTCCGGGGAATTACCATCAAACTAAAAGGGGAGGTTCTCTGATTACCGATTAAGTACGATCTTTACCTACCTATTTTTATTGATGTGGTCGTTTGGGGCATGTTTTGAGAAATTTTCCAGACTATGATTGAAACGAGAGTTGCTCGGTGGATGAACTCCAGTTTGGCCGAAACTAAAAGCCTCTCCTTTTCGAAGGAGTCATAAGCCAACCGTTGCTAGAAGTTCTCAACCGAAGGTAGTAAGGGAACTGTTTGCATCTGAAAACACTGATAAGAAGGAGGCAAGTTACCGAGTCCCTGAAGATATATGAGACCATTAGGACGGATATTGAAGACAGTGGTAGACCATGTTCTGATGGAAAAGAAAGAGTTAGTAATCTCCTCCTGGATGAGGTAGTTAATCGCCTAACGGAATCCACGGCCTTATCTAATGACCATAACCCCTCAAAGGATTCTCCCCATGCACCAAAGACCTCTTCCAAAAGCAAAGAAAAAGTTAATTTTATCTCCCCATCTAGACATCAACGAAACCTTAAAGCCATATCCCTGTCAAAATGTAAAAAAAACATCCCCAAAAGCATCTCCTAAACCGTTACCATCCTTTCCCATATCTAAATCCCTCCTCAAATCACCATCCAGAGCTAATCGGCATGCAATACCACCAACTCAAAAATCTCATACTCAGCACTTGTCTAATATCACACATGACTTCAATATCATTCCAACCTACGAACTCATCTCTGCAATTTCATCCATACCAACCATACCTACTACCAGAACCAAAACCCATTACCCTATGTGAGGTGGTGTTCAATCTCATCAAGTGAGCTATACTTTGTAATATGGTGTGTTGGGAATGTGGAACCGGGATCAGGAAGTGAAGAACCGGAGGTTTGAACCGGGTTTGAGCATCAAGAAGCTAAGCTGTTCAGAATGAGCCGGGTTCGTGGCAGTTGAGGATAACCGTCATTTGTGACGAGTTTGTTTCAGAGTTTGTGACGAAGAAAACCATCGTTTTTGTCCGGTAGCTGAGCTCAACTTGATTCAGTTAGAACTTTTTGTACGGTTACATTCGAGCTCCAATTCTTATATCATTGTAAAGCTCTCATCAAGGAGAAGAATACTACGTCGAGCAATTTCCTTGTTTCTTATATTAGAGAGAGTATTTTGAGAGAGAACCTTTTCTGCCCTAATCTGTTCTAGAATTGGGCATTTTGTTTCTTGAGTGTATTCTCTGTAATTGATTGGATTTCTTAGTGGATTGGGGTGTGCCTTGCCTCCGTGGATGTAGTTCATCTTGAACGAACCACGTAAAAGCTGTGTGTGATCCATTTCTATTTCCTGTTCTGCGCAAGTCGAGTTCGGTCACAACTCTGGCCGAACTGAGTGTGTGTTTTTCAGATTGATCTTTGTGCGAATTCCAGATTCTGTCTAGTTGTGTGTTTAGGAGTTGAATTCACTAACAAGTGGCGCCGTCTGTGGGAAACCAACTCTCACAGCTTGAAGAAGAGAAGGAATGGCTGGTATGAAGATGGATTTTGAGAAGTTCACAGGGAGAAATGATTTCACACTGTGGAAGATCAAGATGAATGCAGTATTGGTTCACAATGGCCTTGATCTTGCATTGATACCTCTGGATTCATGGGAAGAAACTGAGAAACCCAAGTTTGCATCAGTGGATAAGAAGGCCCTAAGTCTTATCTTTCTGTGTTTAGGTGATAAACCGTTGAGGGAGGTCTCAAGATGCAAGAGTTCCTCAGAAGCATGGAGGAGATTGGAAGATCTGTATCAATCAAAGTCAGTTTCCAACAAGCTGTTCTTGAAGCAGAAGATGTTGGCCTTCAAGATCACTGAAGATAAGGTAATTTCTGATCAACTTGATGAGTTCATTAAGATGATTGAAGAATTGGAAGACCTGGATGTGAAATTGGAGGAGGATGACAAGGCATTGATGGTGTTAAACATTCTTCCAAAATCCATGGAAAGCTTTAAGGATGCCTTGATGTATGGGAGAGATGAGCAGCTATCTTATGATGGAATAGTGAAGGCTCTGAGGTCTAAATGCTTCCAGACTCAAGGGGATAAAGGCATGGTGCAATCTGGAGAAGGTTTGAATGTCAAATTCAAGAAACCTTGGCAAGGCAAGAAGGGACAGAATGCTAAGGATCCAAAGGCAGGAGACTCTAATCCAAAGAAGGGAAATGAATGGGTTGAGAAGAGGAAATGCTTCAAGTGCAAGCAGTCTGGTCACTTGAAGAAGGATTGTCCTAAAAGAAATAAGAAAGGTGGAAATCAAGGGGCAGAATCTGCTGCCATTGATCATCAAGAAGATCATCCAGAGGTATTAAATGTTACTGAATCAAGAATGGTAAAGGAATGGGTCTTGGACACAGGCTGTTCCTTTCATATGTGTCCACACCAGTCATGGTTTGATGAACTGAAGAGAGAAGATGGTGGAAATGTTCTCCTGGGAAATGACCAATCATGCAAGGTCAAAGGAGTTGGATCAGTGAGCATAAGGATGTTTGATGGTGTGGTCAGAGTCATCTCAAATGTAAGATATGTTCCTGGCCTTAAAAGAAATCTTCTATCTCTTGGTTCTTTAGTAACTAGTGGGTGTCAGTTTAGCTCAGTAGATGGATTCTTGCATATCACAAAACATGGAAAAATGGTGATAAAAGGTAGACAGCATAATGGGTTGTTTATCTTGATTGGTTCACCTGTTGTTGGGAGTGTGGATATGGTCTTGAGCAGTTCTGAGCTTGTTAAATGGCACAAGAGACTTGGACACATAGAAGAGAAAGTGTTGAAGGAACTGTCAAGAAGTGGAGTAATTGGAAACATGGGAAATCAAGATCTGGAGTTCTGTGATCAGTGTGCTTTGGGCAAATCCAAGAAGCTGCCCTATGGAAAGGGTGTTCACACAACTCAAGAGCCATTAGATTATGTTCACTCTGACATATGGGGTCCTGCAAGGACAGAGTCTCATGGTGGTGCAAGGTATTTCATGTCCTTGATTGATGATTACAGCAGAAAGGTATGGATCATGTTGATGAAGAATAAGAGTGATGCTTTTCATAAGTTCAAAACATGGTTGATTCAACTGGAAAATGTCAAAGGGAAGAAGCTGAAGCACCTTAGGACTGATAATGGACTGGAATATCTATCTACTGAGTTTACAAACTTCTGTGAAGAAAGAGGAATCAAGAGACACAGGACTGTTCCAATGAATCCTCAACAGAATGGAGTTGCTGAGAGGCTTAACAGGACTCTTCTTGAAAGAGTGAGGTGTATGCTGTTGGATGCTGGGTTGCCAAAGGTATTTTGGGAAGAAACCATTGCTACAGCATGTTATCTCATTAACAGGTCACCCTCATCAGCGATTGGGTTCAAAACACCTGAAGAGGTGTGGAGTGGACAGAAACCAAGTTATGAAGGGTTAAGGGTGTTTGGGTGTCTTGCTTTTGTCCATGTCAAGCAAGACAAGCTAGATGCAAGAGCTCTAAGATGTGTATTTCTTGGATATCCGGATGGAATAAAGGGCTACAGAGTGGTGCTTAGAGAAGGGAAATCAGAAGATAATCACAAGTAGAGATGTAAAGTTTAATGAGAATGTGATGGCTTACACTTCTACAGGCTCTAAGGAAGAATTTGATGGTGCTAAAGAGACAGAAGAGATATCAATTCAGGTGGAGCATCCTACTGAAGATAATCACACACCTCAACCACAAGAAAATCTTCAAGATAGTGATTCATCATCTGAAGAAGAAGAACAAACTGGACCTTCACAAAATGTCAGAGAATACAGCATTGGAAGGGACAGGCCTAGAAGAACAATCAACAGACCTGATTTCTATGGTCAAGCAGGGAGTGTTTACTATGGCTTGAGTGTTGCTGAAGACCTGGAATCACAAGAGCCTAGTAGTTTTAAAGAAGCACTAGACTGTGAAGAAGGTGAACACTGGATACAGGCAATGATTGAAGAGATGGAGTCCCTGGAAAAGAATGAGACCTGGATATTGGTGGATAAACCAAAAGGTCAGAAACTTGTAAGCTCTAAATGGATATACAAGAAGAAACTAGAGACAGCAGGATCCAAACAGGTGAGGTTTAAAGCAAGATTGGTGGCTAGGGGCTTTACACAAAGAGAAGGAATTGATTTTAATGAAGTTTTCTCTCCAGTGGTAAAGCATTGCTCAATCAGGTTGCTTTTATCAAAAGTTACACAAGAGGACATGGAATTACAACAACTGGATGTAAAGACAGCATTCTTACATGGAGAACTCAATGAGAAGATATATATGAAACAGCCAGAAGGCTTTGTTGTTCCTGAACAAGAAGACAAAGTTTGTTTGCTGAAGAAGTCACTATATGGACTCAAACAAAGTCCAAGACAGTGGAATAAGAGGTTCAATGACTTCATGATCAGTGTTGGCTTTGTAAGAAGTCTTTATGATAGTTGTGTTTACTTCAACAAAGGTTCAAAGCAAGATAAAGTCTTCCTTCTATTGTATGTGGATGATATGCTAATTGCCAGCAGGAACAAGAAGAGGGTACAATGGTTGAAGGATAGACTTAATACTGAATTTGACATGAAAGATCTGGGAGAAGCCAAGAAGATTTTGGGCATGAACATTCTAAGAAACAGAGAAGCTGGAGTGCTTTGGTTATCTCAGAGGCAATATCTACAGAAGGTGTTGGAGAGATTTCATATGCATGAAGCCAAACCTCTCTTGTGAGGAAGTGTTCAATCTCATCAAGTGAGCTATACTTTGAAATAGGATGTGTTGGGAATGTGGAACCGGGATCAGGAGGTGAAGAACCGGATGGATGAACCGGGTTTTTTCATGAAGAAGTCAATCTGTTCAGAATAGACCGGGTTCGGGGTTGTTGGGGATAACCGTCAGTTGTGACGAGTCTGTTTCAGGTTTGTGACGGGAAAAACCGTCACATTTGTTCGGTAGCAGATGTCAACTTCATTCAGTTAGAACTTCTTGGTCAGTTACATTCGAGCTACAATACATATATCATTGGAAAGCTCTCTTCCAGGAGAACAACACTACGTCGAGTAATTTCCTTTGTTCATAGATTACAGAGAGAATTAGCAAGTTCTTGATTTCTGCCCTAGTTTGTTCCAGAATTGGGCGTTTTCATTTCTGAGTGTAATTTCTGTAATTGATTGGATATCTTAGTGAATTGAGGTGTGCCTTGCCTCCGTGGATGTAGTTCATCTTGAACGAACCACGTAAAACGAGTGTGTGATTCATTTATATTTCCAGTTCTGCGCAAGTTCACCTCGGCCACAACTCTGGCTGAAGGCCCTAAGTCTTATCTTCTTATGTTTGGGTGATAAACCGTTGAGGGAGGTTTCAAGATCCAAGAGCTCCTCAGAAGCATGGAGGAGATTGGAAGAACTGTATCAATCAAAGTCAGTTTCCAACAAACTGTTCCTGAAGCAGAAGATGTTGGCCTTCAAGATTACTGAAGACAAGGTAATTTCTGATCAACTTGATGAGTTCATTAAGATGATTGAAGAATTGGAAGATCTGGATTTGAAATTCGAGGAGGATGACAAGGCATTGATGGTGTTAAACATTCTTCCAAAATCCATGGAAAGCTTTAAGGATGCCTTGATGTATGGGAGAGATGATCAGCTATCCTATGATGGAATAGTGAAGGCTCTGAGATCTAAATGTTTCCAGACTCAAGGTGATAAAGGCATGGTGCAACCTGGAGAAGGACTGAATGTTAAATTCAAGAAACCTTGGCAAGGCAAGAAGGGACAGAATGCTAAGGATCCAAAGTCTGGGGATTCAAATCCTAAGAAGGGGAATGACTGGGTTGAGAAGAGGAAATGCTTCAAGTGTAAACAACACTACTACAAAAAACGTAAAAGACTACGGTAAAAAACCGTAGTTAAAGGCATAGAGCGACCGTAGTAGTAGATACCGTAGTCGTAGACCTACCACCAATAACTACGGTTAATAAACCGTAGTGGTTAATAATAAAGACTACGGTTGTGAACCGTAGTCGTACTAGTAGCTTCTACAACTACGGTATGTATGACCACGTTTGGGAACTTCATTTGACTACGGTTTCAACCGTAGTAATTTATACTAACGACCACGATTGACAACCGTAATAGTAGATTTAATATCGACCACCACGGTATGTATGACCACGGTTAGTGACTTTCTTCGACTGCGGTTGGAACCGTAGTTATTTTAAATAAAGACAACGTTTTCTTTGACTAAGGTGGGAACCGTAGTTATCTTAAATAACGACAACGGTTGATAACCGTTGTTATTCATCATAAACCGTTGTCTTTACATAATTGTATTTATTTTATGATCAGTATTTTTTCATATTTAATAATTAATATATACACATTTAATAATTTAAAATTAGTAATTCATATCTATAAACAAAAAATGGACAATAAAAAAATATTGCTCCAAATTTATTCTCAATATCAACATAAGTATAATTATACAAAGTGTAAAAAAAAAAAAAAGAATTAAGTACAAAAAAAGTACTACACAATGTTGAAGATCTTAATTCGCTCCTCCATCTATAGTCTCAACCTTACAAGTTAAGGATCCACTTGGTTTCGTCCTGCATTGATCCCTTGCATAACATAAAAGCTCTCCTTAAAAAGGCGATACTCAAATGTTGTTGAGCATATGTCAAAATTCCAATTGCTGCCTGAACACAATATTTCATTTTGAGTTCAAGAATATAATATGCAAATAAATAAAAGAATACACACAATAGAAATAGAAAAAAGAAAAGTATTTTCCTCACTATTTGAGAGAACACCTCAACTACAGGTTCACATTCAGGAACTAAATATGCACCAAAACAATATGATGATTTTTGTATGTCCACCAGCATGCCATTCACAATATTCTTCCCAAAACCAAGAATAAATAGATAATTCACATATGTGAAGCCGTCATCTAACATACAATTAAAATTACCTCCTAAACGAATGAGTTTCATTGTTGACTATCAATAAAATAAAAGTTGTTTGAAACCCTCCTGAACGAATAAGTTTTATTGAACCAAATAATCTACCGCCTTAACATATTAACCAACAAGAATCAGTTGCTTAATTGGCTAGAGTAAACGCGAGACTAGAAAAAATGTTATTGTTATCTTTTTTGGAAAAAAGTATTGGAAGTATACCAAGTTCAAAAGTGTAGCAAGAATTTCAGGAGGTATGTTTGGAGATGAAAATTCCATTTCCAGACTCCATACAAGCTGTCTTCGACAAACGTCATTCAGCTGAGTCCAGCAGCTGACAAAACCAGCTGCAAACAACTCTCTTCCCACAAAAAACGCTACAAAAGAATAAAAGGGATCAAATTTCTTAGTCAACAAAAGCCATTCTATTCGTTCATAGTTACAGCTGCAGAGATATGAAGAGTTTGCTCACGCAAAAGCCAAGAAGAAACAGGACGAAAATAGCAAAGGAAACAACCACAGGATATTAAAAAAAAAAAAAAAAAAAAACTTTAGAATAATCAATAACAATCCTAAAATCTAGCAAGGAGACATAAACGTATGGATTCTTATAACAATTTGCCCCCTAATTTTTTATAGTTCCATATTCTGACATATTTCTCTTTACCTATTAACAGGTTGATCATAGAGTAGGTGAAATTCATTCTTTTCTGAAAGAAACTAGACAGAGATGTGAATGTCTTTCCTACCTAACTCTAAATTAATGAATATTTGGATTATGGATTCCCACTCCTTAAAACAATCTACATTAACATGAAGATAAACCTCGACCGATCTAATTTGGTTCCCATCTTTCTCAAAACGGACAATTTCTTCATGTATTAATAGAATATGTGAATAGTTTTTAATCGCTTGGATACAATAGTATGATAAAGAAGGAGCAACTTCAATAAATTCTTATCTCACTTCCAGTTCTACAAGCTCTTTCATTAAAAATGAGATAGAAATGACATTAAAATACAAAACGCCTACAAATTGAACAATTTTCTATTCTATTAAGAGTACGCAAATACTAACAATTTTTTGTTCAATATGTAGCTGCAATGAGATAGAGAAAAAAATGATTTAATTGTTATATAAGAAATATCATGCAATAATGATGATAAAGACCTTATACTTTCTTCCTTGATTAGCAAATCCAAACCTCCTTGCAAAAAGGCTTGTAATTAATTTACAAATGAAGTAGTATAAGCAAGAACACCACCAAAGAAATGAGATAGCAATGACATTAGAATACAAAAACCCTAACAATTGAACAATTTTCTGTTCTAGTAAGAGTGCACAAATACTGATAATTTAGTAAACTCCAGTTATGATCAACATAAGCAATAACAAACAAATTAAATTGGAGGGTATAAATATGAGAGAAGTATTTGATTAGACCAACCATCTTAATATTGCAGCTTATAATCTCAGGTAGAAAAAAAAAAAAAAAAAAGGAGCTGAAAGAATTCAGAATATTAAATATAAATCTGACAAATAAATGGCAACAAAGAAGATGTACTTATTGCCAAAGAATTTTCTTCTTGCTAAGTTTTTTAACCAGGATTCTCTATGACCTAATATTCTTCAATGTAAGACATGAAAACAACTTACAATACAAGTACTAAGAGCTGATATTTACCTTATTTGACTCGTCAAGCTGAACAACTCCTACATGATTTATGCCTTCAGATTCTATATAGATAAGCACCGGACGTTCTGTTTGCATCATAACATAGTCCAGACACAAAAGTGATACTGAATGAGAGTCCAATCGAACGGTTGAAGCAGGAAAAAATTATAGGCTTGTGCTTTGATCCAAGAAAAAAAATGCTAAAAGTTCAATAGAAAAAGAATCATACCTTCTAACTTTTAAGCAAATGTCGCTACAGACTTCGTCAAGATATTACATGAAAGATCAACGTGCAAAAAAATTCACTTAGTGAATAGTGTTAAAAAGTGATGAGATTAGGAAAAGATTATAACCAGATAACTTATTTGCGGGGAAGCTTCCAGAATATATATGTGACAACCTTCCCAATTTGAATGGCCTTCATCTTTCCGGAAACAGGTTTGATGGCCCGATACCCCTAGGCCTTCAAAAATGTAACAAGCCACGGATATTGTCTCTGTCTGCTAATAAGTTCACCGGAGGAATACCAAGAGAAATTGAAAACTTGACCAGACTCACTCAGTTGAATCTCAGGGGAAACGACTTGAAAGGTACACTCTCTCTCTCTCTCTCTCTCTCAAGAGATGGCAATTCGGCCCAACTCAACCCATCGGGCACCAATGCATATGTCAGGCAGGACAAAAATTCCATTGATCAAGAAATTAGCAAGCTTGTCCCAATGCAACCAATCAAATGTAATATGAGTTTTAGGCTATAACGCATCAATTTCCCCAACAAATAATCAGGTCTAAAAAACATAACAAATAAAAAAGAAATGGAAAAAAACATGCAAGTTGCAACATACTATTGTAGCAACCTTGTTAATACTTCACTACACAATCTTACCTTCCATGGCAATTTCCGACGATAAAACCGTCGACGAGTCGTCGCTCCTCGCCCTGAAATCCTCGATTTCCGACGACCCTGGAAACATCATAGCTCGAAATTGGTCAACTGCTACTCCATTCTGCAGCTGGATTGGAATCATCTGCAACAAAAGGCACCAGATAGGGATTGGTTTGAACATTTCGAACATGAATCTTCAAGGCACCATTCCACCCCAACTAGGGAACTTCTCGTTTCTCGTCTCCCTCCACGCCAGCAGTTTGCTGCGTGAAATGGCAAAACTGCGCAGGCTGAAATCTAACAAAATAATAGATTAGATAAATCTAGCAAGGTAGAGTGAGGTCTCGGAGATGTTGATACGGCCGCCGGTTGCAACAGGCGGTTCGGTGTCGCTGGCAAGAGAGGATGAGAGAAGCTAGGGCATATTTTGGGGATTTCTCACTAAGGATGAAAGTAGACGTAGGTTTTCTTTTTTATTAAAAGAAAAGAAGGAAAAATGGCTCCTATTCTTCAAAATTTGAGCGCCAATTTATTTTTTTCCTCATGAGAGGCATCCTACTTTTTAACATATAATGAGAGGTTTAAGAATTTCTCATTAATAAGGCACTTTAAATGACAATATTTTCAGCCCGTCATTTATTTTATGTCATCATATGTCGATTTTCTTGTAGTGCATGTTTTTCTGGGACTGTTTTGCCTAGGAATTATTTGTAGGTAAATTATCATCAATCGTTTCGTCACTAATTCTGTAGGTGAAATAAACCATAAAAATCGGTAAGCAATCCGTAGACATTCCCAACTATTTAAGGACCGAATTATTTTTGTCGGTAAAATCTGTAGCCAATTCTTTAATTTCTTGTAGTGTGTATGATATATTCTAATTTTTAATAATATGTATCCATGTTCTTTAGTTCTTATAATATAAATATTAACATAAAAAAACAAGACCAATACTAGTTCTGATTTTATTGAAAATAAATTATTTTTTTGGAATTTAGTATACTTTTATGGGACGCTTTAAAGTGTCATATAAGCTATAAGCTATACACTATAATACGACTCATATATTGGGAAGGATTCTAAACAAGAGTCTTATTTTATATTTAATAGGACACTTATTTTAAAATCATCCTAACAAGAGTATCCTAATAGTCCTTTTTTCTTGTAGTGGTAATTATCAATTTCTTTTCTTAAATATAAATAAGTACTAAAAAAATTAATAATAAACATTTTTTAATTTTAAAACATGAAAGAATATTTTAATCTTGCAAATATGTATTTAAAAAAGTTAAGGAAATTAAAAAGGGTAATGACAACGCTCGATTAACAATGGTTACCATAACCGTTGTCGTTGATCACAGAAAATATTTCTTTTAAATTATCCATTAAAAAATATATTGACAACGTCCTTTCAACAACGGACGTACAGACCGTTGTCTTTAAGCAAAAATAGGTATTCGACTACAGTTAAACCACAACGGTTTTTTTAACCGTAGTCTTTTAGCGAAAATAGGTATTTTACTACGGTTAAACCACAACGGTTTGTGAACCGTAGTCTTTTAGTGAAAAATATGTATTTGACTACGGTTAAACCACAACGGTTTTGTGAAACCGTAGTCTTTTAGCAAAAAAAAAAATGTAAAACACTACGGTTTGTACAATGACCACGGTTAAGCGCTAAAAGACTACAGTTATTGCGTAAAACCGTTGTCTTTTGAGCGTTGTGATTAACAGTTTTTGTTGTAGTGCAGCCAGGTCACTTGAAGAAGGATTGTCCTAAGAGGAATAAGAAAGCTGGAAATCAAGGGGCAGAAGCTGCTGCCATTGATCATCAACCAGACCCTCCAGAAGTGTTAAATGTTACTGATTCAAAAATGGTAAAGGAATGGGTCCTGGACACCGGGTGTTCCTTTCACATGTGTCCTCATCAGTCATGGTTTAATGAACTGAAGAAAGAAGATGGTGGAAATGTTCTCCTGGGAAATGACCAATCATGCAAGGTCAAAGGAGTTGGATCAGTGAGCATAAGGATGTTTGATGGTGTGGTCAGAATCATCTCAAATGTTAGGTATGTTCCTAGCCTTAAAAGGAATCTTCTATCTCTTGGTTCTTTGGTAACCAGTGGATGTCAGTTTAGCTCAGTAGATGGATTCTTGCATATCACAAAACATGGAAAAATGGTGATAAAAGGCAGACAGCATAATGGACTATTTATCCTGATTGGTTCACCTGTTGTTGGGAATGTGGATATGGTCTTGAACAGCTCTGAGATGGTTAAATGGCACAAGAGACTTGGACACATAGGAGTGAAGGGATTGAAGGAATTGTCAAGGAGTGGAGTAATTGGAAATCTGGGAAATCAAGAACTGGATTTCTGAGATCAGTGTGCTCTGGGCAAATCCAAGAAGTTGCCCTATGGAAAGGGAGTTCACACAACTCAGGAACCATTAGATTATGTTCACTCTGACATATGGGGTCCTGCAAGAACAGAATCTCATGGTGGTGCAAGGTATTTCATGTCCTTGATTGATGACTACAGCAGAAAGGTGTGGATCATGTTGATGAAGAACAAGAGTGATGCCTTTCATAAGTTCAAAACATGGTTGATCCAACTGGAAAATGTCAAAGGGAAGAAGCTGAAGCATCTGAGGACTGATAATGGACTGGAGTATCTCTCTACAGAGTTTACAAACTTCTGTGAAGAAAGAGGAATCAAAAGACACAGGACTGTACCAATGAATCCTCAACAGAATGGAGTTGCAGAAAGGTTCAACAGGACTCTTCTTGAAAGAGTGAGGTGTATGCTGTTGGATGCTGGGTTGCCAAAGGTGTTTTGGGGAGAAACCATTGCTACAGCATGCTATCTCATCAACAGGTCACCCTCATCAGCAATTGGGTTCAAAACACCTGAAGAGGTGTGGAGTGGATAGAAACCAAGTTATGAAGGGCTAAGGGTGTTTGGGTGTCTGGCTTTTGCCCATGTCAAGCAAGACAAGCTAGATGCAAGGGCTCTCAGATGTGTGTTTCTTGGATATCCGGATGGAATGAAGGGTTACAGATTGTGGTGCTTAGAAAAAGGAAATCAGAAGATAATCACAAGTAGAGATGTGAAGTTTAATGAGAGTGTGATGGCTTACACTTCTACAGGCTCTAAGGAAGAATTTGATGGTGCTAAAGAGACAGAGGAGATATCAATTCAGGTGGAGCATCCTGCAGAAGATGATCACACACCTCAACCACAAGAAGATTTACAAGAAAGTGATTCATCATCTGAAGAAGAGGCACAAACTGGACCTTCACAAAACATCAGGGAATACAGCATTGGAAGGGATAGGCCTAGAAGAACAATCAACAGACCTGATTTCTATGGCCAAGTAGGGAGTGTCTATTATGCCTTAAGTGTTGCTGAAGACTTGGAATCACAAGAGCCTAGTAGTTTTCAAGAGGCACTGGACTGTGAGGAAGGTGAACACTGGATACAGGCAATGACAGAAGAGATGGAGTCTCTGGAAAAGAATAAAACCTGGATATTGGTGGAAAAACCAAAAGGTCAGAAGCTTGTAAGCTCCAAGTGGATATACAAGAAGAAACTAGAGACAGCAGGATCCAAACAGGTGAGGTTTAAAGCAAGATTGGTAGCTAGGGGCTTTACACAAAGAGAAGGAATTGATTTCAATGAGGTTTTCTCCCCAGTAGTAAAGCACTGCTCAATCAGGCTGCTTTTATCAAAGGTCACACAGGAGGACATGGAACTACAACAACTGGATGTAAAGACATCATTCTTACATGGAGAACTCAATGAGGAGATATATATGAAACAGCCAGAAGGTTTTGTTGTTCCTGGGAAAGAAGACAAAGTATGCTTACTGAAGAAGTCACTATATGGACTTAAACAAAGTCCAAGACAGTGGAACAAGAGGTTTAATGACTTCATGATCAGTGTTGGCTTTGTAAGAAGCCTTTATGACAGTTGTGTGTACTTCAACAAAGGTTCAAAGCAAGATAAAGTTTTTCTTCTATTGTATGTGGATGACATGCTAATTGCCAGCAGGAACAAGAACAGAATACAATGGTTGAAGGATAGACTTAATGCTGAATTTGACATGAAAGATCTGGGAGAAGCCAAGAAGATATTGGGCATGAACATTCTAAGAAACAGAGAAGCTGGAGTACTTTGGTTATCTCAGAGACAATACCTACAGAAAGTATTGGAGAGGTTTCATATGCATGAAGCCAAACCTCTCTCTACTCCAGTTAATCTACAGAAGAAACTTTCAAAAGAACAATGCCCAAAGACTGAAGAGGAAATCATACAGATGAGCAATATCCCTTATGCAAGTGAAGTTGGAAGTCTTATGTATGGAATGATCTGTAGTAGGCCTGACTTGGCATATGCTGTATCTTTGGTAAGCAGGTTCATGTCAAATCCAGGAGTTGAACATTGGGAAGCTTTGAAACATGTGATGAGGTACTTAAAAGGATCTGTGAACATGTCACTGAAATTTGAGAAGAAAGTAGATGGCAGTACTGTTGCATTGGAGGGGTTTGCTGATTCTGATTTTGCAGCAAACGTGGACACAAGGAAGTCCATTTCAGGATTTGTGTTTACCCTATATGGGACAGCCATCAGCTGGAGGAGTGCACAACAATCTGTTGTGGCACTATCAACTACAGAAGCAGAATATATCTCTTTAACTGAAGCTATCAAAGAGTCAATCTGGTTGAAAGGGGTGTTAAGAGATTTGGATATCAAGCAGAAGTGTGTGGTAATCTACTGTGATAATCAAAGTGCTTTACATCTTATGAAACACCAAGCATTTCATGAAAGATCAAAACACATTGATGTTAGGCTACACTTTGCTAGAGATATCATAGATTCTGGGACTGTGGAGGTGAAGAAGGTACACACATTGCATAATCCTGCTGATTTTCTTACAAAGGGTGTACCTGGAAACAAGGTGGATCATTGCTCGAGCTTGCTGCAGCTTGAGCAATGTCATGACGAGCATTAACAGAAAGGCAGTGATGAGGCAGAAAGGGGTACACTTGATTCATTGAGGTGGAGATTTGTGAGGAAGTGTTCAATCTCATCAAGTGAGCTATACTTTGAAATAGGATGTGTTGGGAATGTGGAACCGGGATCAGGAGGTGAAGAACCGGATGGATGAACCGGGTTTTTTCATGAAGAAGTCAATCTGTTCAAAATAGACCGGGTTCGGGGTTGTTGGGGATAACCGTCAGTTGTGACGAGTCTGTTTCAGGTTTGTGACGGGAAAAACCGTCACATTTGTCCGGTAGCAGATGTCAACTTCATTCAGTTAGAACTTCTTGGTCAGTTACATTCAAGCTACAATACATATATCATTGGAAAGCTCTCTTCCAGGAGAACAACACTACGTCGAGTAATTTCCTTTGTTCATAGATTACAGAGAGAATTAGCAAGTTCTTGATTTCTGCCCTAGTTTGTTCCAGAATTGGGCGTTTTCATTTCTGAGTGTAATTTCTGTAATTGATTGGATATCTTAGTGAATTGAGGTGTGCCTTGCCTCCGTGGATGTAGTTCATCTTGAACGAACCACGTAAAACGAGTGTGTGATTCATTTATATTTCCAGTTCTGCGCAAGTTCACCTCGGCCACAACTCTGGCTGAACTAGTCGTGTGTTTTCAAATTGTTATTCTTCGAACTCATTCCAGATTCTTAGTGTTGTGTGATTAAGAGTTGATTTTACTAACATCTCTCCACTCCAGTTAATCTACAGAAGAAACTCTCCAAAGAACAATGCCCAAAGACTGAAGAGGAAATCATACATATGAGCAATATCCCTTATGCAAGTGGAGTTGGAAGTCTTATGTATGGAATGATTTGTAGCAGGCCTGACTTGGCCTATGCTGTGTCTTTAGTAAGCAGGTTCATGTCAAACCCAGGAGGTGAGCATTGGGAAGCTTTGAAACATGTGATGAGGTATTTGAAAGGATCAGTGAACTTGTCACTGAAATTTGAAAAGAAAGTGGATGGAAGTACTGTTGCATTGGAGGGGTTTGCTGATTCTGATTTTGCAGCAAACATAGGCACTAGGAAATCTATTTCTGGATTTGTGTTTACCTTATTTGGAACAGCCATCAGCTGGAGAAGTGTACAACAATCAGTTGTAGCACTGTCAACAACAGAAGCAGAATATATCTCCTTAACTGAAGCTATCAAAGAGGCAATCTGGCTGAAAAGGATTTTGAGAGATTTGGATATCAAGCAGAAGTGTGTGGCAATCTACTGTGATAATCAAAGTGCTTTACATCTTGTGAAACATCAAGCATTTCATGAAAGGTCAAAACACATTGATGTTAGGTTACATTTTGCTAGAGATATCATTGATTCTGGTTCTGTGGAGGTGAAGAAGGTACACACATTGCATAACCCTGCTGATTTTCTTACCAAGGGTGTACCTGGGAACAAAGTGGAGCATTGTTCGAGCTTGCTGCAGCTTGAGCAATGTCATGAAGAGTATTAAACAGAAAGGCATTGGTGAGGCAGGAAGAGGCACACTTGATTCATTGAGGTGGAGATTTCTGAGGTGGTGTTCAATCTCATCAAGTGAGCTATACTTTGTAATATGGTGTGTTGGGAATGTGGAACCGGGATCAGGAAGTGAAGAACCGGAGGTTTGAACCGGGTTTGAGCATCAAGAAGCTAAGCTGTTCAGAATGAGCCGGGTTCGTGGCAGTTGAGGATAACCGTCATTTGTGACGAGTTTGTTTCAGAGTTTGTGACGAAGAAAACCGTCGTTTTTGTCCGGTAGCTGAGCTCAACTTGATTCAGTTAGAACTTTTTGTACGGTTACATTCAAGCTCCAATTCTTATATCATTGTAAAGCTCTCATCAAGGAGAAGAACACTACGTCGAGCAATTTCCTTGTTTCTTAGATTAGAGAGAGTATTTTGAGAGAGAACGTTTTCTGCCCTAATCTGTTCTAGAATTGGGCATTTTGTTTCTTGAGTGTATTCTCTGTAATTGATTGGATTTCTTAGTGGATTGGGGTGTGCCTTGCCTCCGTGGATGTAGTTCATCTTGAACGAACCACGTAAAAGCTGTGTGTGATCCATTTCTATTTCCTGTCTGCGCAAGTCGAGTTCGGTCACAACTCTGGCCGAACTGAGTGTGTGTTTTTCAGATTGATCTTTGTGCGAATTCCAGATTCTGTCTAGTTGTGTGTTTAGGAGTTGAATTCACTAACACACTATTATCAAAGAAAAAAGCCCACATCGTAACCCTCCTACATGGACCAGGAAAAGACCGAAGGGATCAAGGCTGCATTGTCCGAATAGTCCGCTTGATCATAAACGAAAACTGATAGGCCGAACTTTTGATGGGGAGGGTTTTGATTATATGGAAGTTGATGACCCAGCGAAGAAAGTTAAACGGAGATTGAGGAGCAATTTGATTTGAATAGGCCATTGGCGGAGACTGCGGACAGGCAGTCCCGCCAGGCACAATAAGCTGCCTTAGTTGGAACTGTCGGAGGCTTGGGAACCGCTCGACAGTTAATGTGCTTAAATGTTTGATCCTTTCAAAAGATCCCAGTGTTTTATTTTTATCAGAAACTAGGTTAGTTAGAGTAGAGGTAGAGGACTTAGCTAGAGGGTTAGATTATATGGTGATTGACGTGGTGGACTGTTACATGGGAGGGGGGACGGGGTGGTGTTGTGTCTTTTAGCGAAGGAAGACATTAAGTGGAGTTGTGGGAGGCGAATGCTCATTGCATGGATTGTATGGTTACAAGTGAAAATTGGATGTGGCATTTGACAAGGGTGTATGGTTGGGCTGAAGATCATAATAAACACCTCACATGGACACTGCTATCTTCGATTCCTAGCCGGTCTACCTTACCTTGGGTGTGTATGGAGATTGGAATGAAATATGTCATTCCCACGAGAAGATAGGGGTCGGGATAGAGATGACACTCGTATGATGGCCTTTCGAGATACTTTGGTGTTGGTAGGTTTGAAGGATTTGGGGTTTGAAGGGTTTAAGTATACTTGGACTAATAAGCAAAAGGGTTCGAATAATATTCAGGAGAGACTCGACAGAGCAGTTGCATCAGATTCGTGGGTGGAGTGTTTCCCCATTCATCGACTAGATCATCTCCCCCGCAGGAAATCGAACCATTGTCCCATTTTACTTCATCTTAATGCCCCGAGAAAGAAAAAACCGAAGGAGAAGAAGTGGGGATGGAGGTTTCATTTTGAAATCATATGGTTTCAAGATGAGTCGTGCCAGGCAGTCGTGGAGGAGGGATGGGATCCGGTGTCTCATGCACTTCATCCTGAAAGTCTTAGGCAGATGATTGATAGATGTGGAAGTCGTCTTTCTACATGGGGAGCTAATCATTTCGGAAATGTTAAACATAAATTTTTGGACTTAGAAGCCCGGCTGTCTGAGCTGCAAGAATTACCGATGTCTGTTGATATCCAAAATGAGATAAGCACTGTGGAAGACATATTGGAATCTTTATATCATCAACATGAGGCGCTTTGGTTTTAGAGGTCGAGAGCGAATTGGCTGCAAAATGGGGATAAGAACACGTCTTTTTTCCACAAGACAACTTCGGGAAGGCGGAAGCGAAATACTATTGATAATATCAAAAATGCGCAGGGGAATTGGGTAACTGAGGACGAAGAGGTAGCAGGGGTTTTTAAGGAGTATTTTGAAAACATTTTTAAAGCAGGGGAGAGTCTTAGTATGGACAGAGCTGTAGAGGCCGTACAACCTAAGGTAACAAATGACATGCAGGAAATGATAGCGAAACCTTTCACAAAGGAGGAAGTGGGGGCAACTCTATCACAAATGCATCCTACGAAAGCTCCTGGTCCTGACGGTATGCCCGCTGCTTTTTATCAAAAAATCTGGTCCATTATCCATAATGATTTTTCGTCTATCTGTCTTGATATTCTTAATGGGTATTCAAATCCTGGTGCATTAAACCATACTCTTATTTCACTTATCTCTAAAAAGAAACATCCCAAGTCTGTCTCTGATTATCGTCCTGATTAGTCTGTGTAATGTTATTTTTAAAATCATTAACAAAACGATTGCAAATATGTTAAAATCATTACTGACAATGCTCTTGCTGCTTTTGAGGTCTTCCATTACATGAAGAATAATTCTGCTAAGAAGGGTACCTTTACTTTTAAGTTAGATATGAGCAAGGCGTACGACAGGGTAGAATGGGAGTTTCTTGAACGAGTGATGATTAGGATGGGACTAAACTGGAATTTCGTGAAAATGATTATGAAATGTGTTTCCTCTGTCTCTTTTTCTGTTTTAGTAAATGGTAAACCGGGGGAAATCTTCACCCTGACTAGAGGACTTAGACAAGGGGACCCTCTTTTCCCTTATCTCTTCATCTTCTGTCCGAAGGCTTTTTCCGCTCTTTTGGGTTTCTGAACGGGAGGGTTTGTTACATGGTGCACGCATCTGTAGAGGTGCTCCTCCGGTGTCTCACCTCTTTTTTGCTGATGACAGCATTATCATTGGTCGGGCTACTGAAGTGGAAATGGACGGAGTGACGGAGGTGATAAAGTGTTATGAAGGGGCTTCGGGGCACCTTATATCATTGGAAAAATCAGAAATGAGTTTCAGCAAGGGGATGGAGGGTAGTAGGCGGGTAGCTTTAGCAGGTCGATTGGGGGTGAGGGAGGTGGAGCAACATTCGGTATATTTGGGAATTCAAACCACGGCGGGCAGATCTAAAAAAGCATTATTTAGAGGGGTGATAGAAAGGATAGAGAAGAAACTTAAGCGGTGGAAGAGTAGTTGTTTATCGAATGCGGGGAGGGTGGTGCTTATCAAGTCAGTCGCATAATCCATTCCCACATACCTTATGAGTTGTTTTTTACTCCCGCAAACCATTCAATAACGGATTCGAACGTTGTGCTCAATTTTTTTGGTGGGGGCAAAAGCAAGTAGAACATAAAATCCATTAGAAATCATGGGATGGGTTATGCAATTCGAAGGAGGAGGGTTGGTTAGGATTTAGAGACCTTGGTGCATTTAATGAGGCTATGTTAGCAAAGCAGGGGTGGAGTTGGTAAAGGATGAGAGCTCTCTTCTATCCAAATTGTTGAAGGCGCGTTATTTTCCGAATAAATCTTTCTTGGACGCCAATCTAAATAATAATCCAAGTTATACATGGAGAAGTATTTTGGTCGGTCGAGAATTGATTAGGAAAGGTGTTTTATGGCGTGTTGGATTAAATCGAGGGTGAGAGTTTGGGATGAAGCGTGGATTCCAACTACTTGTAATTGTCGACTCAATATACCAAGACCGAAGGGATGCAATGTGGAGATTGTGAGTGATTTACTTAGGCCGTCTGGATTATTATGGAATTCGGAGTTAATAATACAACTTGTCGGAGTCGAAACGTCGCTGCATATTCAGTCAATTCCTCTTAATCAGTATCTGCACACTGACGAGCTCAATTGGGGGCCAACAAAGAACAACATCTACAACGTGAAAACGTGATATCATTTGGCGAGAAGAGACCGGACTGCGAATCTGGCAGGCTCCTCCTCGGCTAGTAGTGTAATAAAATTATGGAAGTGGTTGTAGAGTCTTGATATTCCTCCTAAAATTAGAGTCTTTCTTTGGAAAACAACACTTAATATACTACCGATTGCACGAGGTTTATTGAAACGGGGAATGGACATTGATCCTGATTGTAAGCGATGTGGGAAAGGAATGGAGACGGCGGAACATGCTCTCCGCGATTGTATTTGGTCCAATGCGTATTGGCGAGGGTCTCGTCTCAGGTTCGATGAGAATATGTTGAACTCGGATGCATCATTGTGGATTGGTTGGATATGGTTTCTCACTGGGATGATAAAGAGGCTCAACGCCTGTTCAGCATGTATCTTTAGGTGGCATGGTATGCTAGGAACACTAAAGTGTTTGAGGATAAGGACATGGAACATCCTAGGTGCTACGTTATTTCTGAGAAGACACTTAGTGATTATCATGCAACAAAGCTGCCTAATTTTCAGATTGCTCATAACCAGGTTGCGTCTGTGTGGAAGAGGCTGCTAGAAAATATGCTGAAGCTCAACACTGATGCGTCGTGCAGGGGGGATGGAGGAGTGGGCTTGGGTGGAATGTTGCAAGATGAGCATGGAGAACTGCAGTGGTGTTTCTGGAAAAAGGAGATGGAAGCGATCGAAATCGAAACGGCGGAGGTGTTGGCGGTGCTCAATGGGCTGCAAGTGGCGAAGGACAGAGGAACGCAGAAGCTGATTGTGGAAATAGATTATGCAAATCTATGGCACAAGTTGCTAAAGCGTAAGGATGATATCTCATATGTTGGCTCGATTCCTAGGATGATTTTTGAGTTTGTTCCTTTTTTTTTTTTTTTCTTGATTTTAGTTTGGTTAGGAGGTCGGCGAATGTCGTTGTGCATAATCTAGCTAAGTATGTGTTATCTTCGTCGAGTTTAGTAAGAGTGGTTGGAAACATTCCACATACTCTTGAACATCTTGTCTTGGACGGGGCGGTTTGCCTTTAGTTTCTATTTAGATGTTGAGTTCTCAAAACAAAAACAAAAATCAATTAGTCCAATTAAAATATAAAAGTAGACTAATTATAGAGGAATAGGCATATAAAATATAGAATAATAAAGACACATCAGTAACCTAATTTCTTAGTCCTTTAAGCGCCAACCAACATTGTCTCGCTCAAGTGCTAAAGCTCAATATCGTGGTGTAGCAAATGTTAGGGATGGCAATGGGTTAGGTATGGGGTGGATTTGGCTAAATTCGTAAAACGCCCCGTAAAAGAAATCCGAAACCCATAACTCGCTTCGTCCCACCGGGTTTACCTATCAGGTTACCAACCCCGTCCTGAAGTGCAATGAAATTAAATAAAATTTTAAATACTTTAAAGACAACTCTTCAATCAACTATTGAATGAAACGCTTAATATATAAATGAAGACACAAACTGCTGAATAACTCAAAGAAGTTACATCAATTACTCATTCAACAGAAAAATAAGCATATGTAAGGCATATATAAGAAAACGTTAATGTTATATGATTAAAACAAAATATCACCAATCCAATTAATAATAAAATAAAGCATCATCACCGACGTGGGAGGGGTGTGGGCTATTAATAGCTTATTTTGTGTTATGTATTTATAAAATATTTATATATTTAATATACTCAGGTCGGGTTAGGGGCGGGTTCAACAAAACCATTTACCCGTTTCAAACTCGCTAAACCCCTTTTGAACCGATTTTTAACAGGTTTGACCGATGTGGGTTTCTTGCGGGTTTAGGTTTAAATCCACCCCATTGTCGTCTCTTGCAAATGTGGTCACCGAATCTTGCTGGTTCCGCAATCTTCTCCTATTTTTTGGTTCGCAAAGAAACCTTGGTATATTGTGATAACGTTAGTGCTATCTATCTTTTCGAAAATCCAATACAACATCAACGAACCAAACATATAGAGATGGATATCCACTTCATAAGTGAGAAAGTTGCTCGTGCACACGTCAGTATTCTTCATGTCTCCTCTCGCTACCAAATAGCTGATATTTTCACCAAATGCCTTCCGCATATACTTTTTGATGATTTCCGAGACAGTCTCAGTGTACGGCCTCCTCCTGTTGCAACTACGGGGGAGTATTAGTTCAAAACCAATTAACCTGAATCCCTCAACTCGTGCCATTTCCTACCAATCTTCTGATTATCATATCTCTCTGAACTTATCTCGAAAACCCCCCCAAAAATGATTAAATTAGAGAAGAGTTTTCTTAACTTGCAACGTACGGGAAAAGACAGAGTTAGTAATAAATCAACCCACAGGGAGGACTTCTGTGTGAATTATCCGAGTCATGGGTCTATAAGTTTAGCTAATTGGAATTTTGAGATTGATTAAGAGTAAAATCACAATAAACAGGAAGAAGCCAAATGATGGAAAATGCTTTCCGAAACTCAGTTCACCCAAGTGTTTAAGGTCAATGTCTGAATAAAGATTGTCAAGATGAAAAAAGGTTTAACACGGTTGAAATACTACCCAACTAGCACCCCAACTAGGCAATACTTCTAGAATAGAGCTAAGGTGTCGTATTCCCCTAGGATTGATGATAAAACAGGGTTCTATGTAGGCTACTTACAAGGATGAACTTGTCTAGAAAATCCCTAAAAAATGTTTAAATTAGAGAAATATTTTATTAGCCCGCAACCATACGGGTTGAAACAGTGGTAGTAAAAAGTTGAACCACAAGGAGGATTTCCGTGTGAATCACCCGAGTCAAGATTCTAAAATTTAAGCTAATTTGGTAATTTGAGATTTGCTTACAACTAAGATTGCAATAATGATAAATAAGTGGTACACGTGTCCCGTGCACGCACTTTAGGGCACTTTAGTGTCATTTTAGTGTCAATAATGTGCATAATCACGTGTATTTAGTGCTTTTGTATTCTCATTGCAAAATAATGCGTTTGTGTTGTTTTTGTGTTAAGACATGTGAAAAAGGATCGAAAAAGAACACCAAACGATCGCAGAGTTGAGGGATCGGTCGAAGAAACAAGGGACACGGCTGAGGGGTCGATCTCGGCCGAGATAGGAGACAATCTTGGCCGAGATACTTCTCCAGGGAAATCCAGGAGTTTTGAGAAATTGAAGATCTCGGCTGAGACGGGTATGGCATCTCGGCCGAGATAGCTCTCCAGGGAAAACCAGAGATGAAGATCTCGGCCGAGAAGAAACCCAATATCGGCCGAGATAACCCAAACCCTAAAAATCCCCTTTTCACGTCTCGGCCAAGATGCAACCCAATCTCGGCCGAGATTATCCCTCGGTTTACAATCTGAAAAGCCCTTTTTCACGTCTTGGCTGAGACACACTTGCATCTCGGCCGAGATTCTTTGCCCTGTTTTAAATTCCTGAACGCGCGATTTTGCCTTAAATTGAAGTAACAACTCTTCCCCTATATATATATATCCTCCCTTTCGAAATTAACCTACTTTGGGACATTGAAATACACACTTTCCAGCCATTTTTTAGCCACCAAAGCCACCAAGGAAGGAAGATTGGGCAAGAGATTGAAGGATCATCATCTCCAATTGACATCTTTGGTTTCATCCATCTTAGTATCATGTTTCTTTATTGTTCTACTTATTTTCTGTTTGTTTTAGCTTCCATGGGTGAGTAGCACCCTTATTTCTACCCCTGATCAAATGTAAAACTTTGAGTGGCAATGTTTACATGATTATTGCTAGTTGATGTTACCATTTGATTGCAATTTCAAGTGTTCTATACTATTTACTATTATTGACTCATATTTGTACGCTTTTTCTTGGCTTGATCAACCTCTAGGAAGTGTATGAATGTGTTGCTAGAATTGGAAATCACTATCTGTAATTGTAGGATTTCCGATTCCCTAGTAGCAAACAACGAGTGGTTTCGTTGGTGATAGTGCAGAGTTCGACCTCTAAACCCGAGCTTTCGAGGTTTATGTCGAATCTGTTTCATTATCTTAGAGCTTTTATCACTCGATTGCCAAATTGAAGAGAGCTTGTTCCACATTTTGGTTTAATTGGATAGGGTTAGTCGAAGAGCTTATTTCGATTAGCCATAATTACGAGATAATATGGTTGCTAGAGTTGTTAGAAGTCGTGAGATAGGGACTTGAAATGCTTTCCATTGGGCATCAACAATAGTTGTGTAATTCGTTGGAACCAAAGGGATACTCGATCAAGGGTAGATACTTTAATCATATATTTAAAATCCAAAAATCAATTTATCTATTTTGCTATCTTTTGTTAATTGAATCTTAGCTTAGTTGATCATAGCTAAATAGTGGTTCCTAGCTTGACAAACAACCCCCCCCCCCCACCTTTATTGCTTTCATTGTTCGAGTTTATTCTTGTTTGAAGTACAGAATCGCTTGACATATCAAGATAATATTGTCCAACCGTTCCTCGTGGGTCGACTCCTACTTACGACTCTACTAGTTAGAGTAGTAGGATAAGGATAAGTATATATATATGCAAAATTACGGTCCAACGACTCGTACCAAATTTTGGCGTCGTTGCTGGGGAGCGGTGATAAGAATAGTGTTGTTTTATTTGTTCAAGCATTATGTTTAGTTTATTAGTCGTTTATCTACTTGTTGTTTATCTAGTAGTTTGATATTCTCTTGTTTTCTTGTTTTTGGAATAGGTAGTTAATGTTCTTGCGTTCCCAAGGGGAAAAAGGACTTTTATACGAGCCAGAGATAGTTGAACGGGAAAAATTATTAAGGAGAAGAGCTAGGTTACTTGAAGAGGTCCGAGATTAATTTGAAACCTTGAGTATAGAGAGTGAGAAGATTGAATTGGAAGAGATGGCTGGTGAGCAGGATCAGGAAAGAACCATGAAGGAACTTGCCAACACAAGGGTTGCACACGAACCCTTGTGTATTACATTCCCGGAGATAGGGACTGATACCACTTTTGAGCTCAAATCGGGTCTCATTCACCTTCTACCATCATACCATGGACTAACCGGGGAAGACCTACACAAACACTTAAAGGAATTTCATGTGGTCTACTCGAGCATGAAGCCGACCAGGGTGACTGAAGAACAAATTAAGCTCAGAGCATTTCCTTTCTCATTGAAAGATCTTGCTAGAAACTGGTTGTACGACTTGCCACCGGGTTCCATTACTACTTGGGAGCAGATGGAAACAGAGTTTCTAGAAAAGTATTTTCCTGCATCTTGAGCCACCACCATCCGAAAGGAAATTAGTGGAGTGAGGCAAATGCAGGGGGAAACACTGTATGAGTATTGGAAAAGATTTAAGAAGCTTGTAGGGAGCTGCCCACCACATCAAATCACTCCACAATTGTTGATCTAGTATTGGTACGAGGGACTGTGTATAACTGAACGGAACATGATTGATTCAGCCAGTGGAGGGGCTCTGGCCTACAAGACCCCAACCGAGGCCCGGGCATTGATCTCCAAGATGGCCGCCAACACTCAACAGTTCGGTTGTAGAGAACTAGTGAGGCAAGTCAAAGATGTTATCGATTCAAGTGTTGAAGAAAGATTGGACCAGCTCACCGACCTGGTGAAGAAAGTGATTTCGGGGAGCACTCCTACCCCAAAACCCTGTAGAATCTGTCAGATAACCGAGCACTCCACTGATACTTGTCCTATTCTTGGAGAAGAAATGGCACCTCATGCTAATGCAGTTCATAATTTTAATCCTAACTAGGCTGGCCAGAAGTATGATCCCTATTCGCAGTCGTACAATCCGGGGTGGAGAGATCACCCCAATTTCAAATATGGGAATCAAGGTCAAAATATGCATCAACAGGGTGATCAAGGTGGACACAATCAACCCCCCTACCCTAGGGGGATGTTCCAGCAAGGGCGACCCACTGAGCCAGTACCCTCTGATCCATCCCTTTCTGACATAGTCAAGAGCCTAGCAACAAGTACGCTTCAACTGCAGAAGGAATCAAGTTTGAGGTTCCAGAGTATTGAAAATCAAGTCAGTCAAAGAGCATCAGTAGTATCCCGTCTGGAGAGTACACAAAGTGGAAAGCTACCGGCACAACCTGAAATCAACCCCAAAAATTTGGCTAATGTGAGTGCAATTCATTAGTAGGGTAATTCCTGGAGAGCTTGAGAAGCCCGGGAAGCCTTCACGTGCACAGACAGACAGCCCACATGACATTTTGGATGAAGAAAATACCTCAACTCCTCAAGTTGTTGAATTTCAAGTCCGTGTACCAAAGTGGAAACTTGCAAAGGAGTCGAGGAAACAAAAGGAAGCAGTGGTGGCACATTTCTCCGACCATTTATTGCCATTCCCCATTAAGAAGTACTTCTCATCCAAGGAAACCGAGAAGGAGAAAGACAAGGGAGAGACAGAGGCCCTTCAAGAGGTAGAGAGTAAAGTTGAGAATGTTAGTGTAAGTACCTTGAGGAGCGGAAAGGTACTCGACAAGCCACCCAAAAGCCTCCCTCACTTGGAGGATGAATAAGAAAAGGGAAGAGAAAGAGAATCTGTCGGAGGAAGAACCTTACCAATCCCCCTTGAGGATCCAAAGCTCAACACTCCAACACTGACCCACTTCCATTCCCGTGCCTAATCAAGAAAGCTGTAGACAAAGACAGAGAACGGGAAATGCTTGAAATATTTCAGAAAGTGGAGATCAAAATTCCACTGATTGAAGCAGTGAAACAGATCCCACGGTATGCAAATTTTTTTAGGGTCTATGCACAAACAAAAGAAGGCCTCAAGGAAATAACAAGGTACTCAGGAGGGAAAGTGTGTCAGCCATATTCCAAAAGAAACTCCCTCAAAAGTGCAAGGACCCGGGATGTTCGTCATCTCGTGTAAGATTGGTAATTATCTAATTGAGAAAGCTATGCTTGATTTAGGGGCATCAATCAATCTGATGCCCCGTTCGATGTTTCAGAGCCTAAACTTAGGGCCATTGAAAGAAACTAAGGTTGTTATCCAACTCGCCAATCGCAGTACCTCATTCCCGGATGGGGTGGTTGAGAATGTGCTTGTTGAGGTAAATAATCTTATTTTCCCGGCCGACTTCTATATATTAGATATGCAAGGAGATACAACAAACTCCACTCTATTTTGTTGGGAAGGCCGTTCATGAACACCATGGAGTTTGAAGGTCAAATTGTGAAGTTTAATATATTCAAGTCCATGAAACACTCTGAAGAGGTACATGATGTTTTCTCTATTGATTTCATTAACTTGCTTGGGAAAGATAGTGTTGCTTTGAACAGCAAGAAAGTTAGGAAGAGATTGCGTGAAAGGAAGGCAAAGGATGCGGAAAGAACAAGTTTGGGGATCCAAGAGGATCCGGGTGAAATTAACCCAGAAATTAAGTTGCCAGAAGACAGTAAGGAAGAGTGGGAGGCCCATAAGGACCCGCGAGAATTGAATGAAGCACTGAAGGAAGGGACCAAGGAACGACACTTGTCGGAAGGCACCCCGACGGTATCTTTAAATTTTTGCGTTTATCAAATTCCTAGTTAGTTGCTTAATAAATGCCTTGTGGCATATTTGATGTTTTTGTTGAGAAATATGCAGGTGTAGATACTAGTTCAATATCATCAAGTGCTTATGATATGAAGTAGAGGTTTTGAGGATTCCAGAACCGGGTTCGAAGTGCAAGGAACCGGATCAAAGAACCGGATTTTAATCGAGATCAGAAATGGAGTTAAAAGAAGAACCGGGCTTAAGGTAGTTATAACCGCCATTCACAACAGTTTTAGTTTGTTGCATAAGAAACCGTTGTGAAAGCCCCGTTGCACCAGTTTTGAATATTCTGAGTCAAAGTGGTTACAACTTCCTCAACTTCCAGATTCGAGCTTCAGCACTTATATACATTACAAACACTTGTAGTTGGGAGCTTGTAGACGTAGTTTTTCCCTCTATAAACATTACTCAATCAAGAGAATTAGATATCTACGGTTTTCTGCTCAAATCAAGCTGTGATTTGGGGTGTTACTGGATTTCTGGATAATTCTTGTAATTGGTTGATTAGTGAAGTGAATTGAGGTGTATAGAATCTCCGTGGATGTAGATCACCTTTGATCGAACCACGTAAAAGCCCTGTGTTCATCATTTTCATTTATGTTCTTTGTTCGGTTGTTGTTGGCCGATTTCTTGGTTGTGTTTCATTCAAATTCTATTGTGTGTTGTCTTGTGAGAGGTTGAGCTAATCCTAACAGCAGGTATAAATTAGAATAATAGAGAGATAGCATGAAGTGGGGGTGAAGGGGAGCAAAATGAAGGAAAAATCAGGGGAGGCCATCTCGGCCGAGACACACGAGGAATCTCGGCCGAGATATTATGAAGGCGCAACAGGGCAATTCCCTGGAAGCACATCTCGGCCGAGAAACATACGGCATCTAGGCCGAGACTCAGGAGAGCCCAAACTGGCAAACATCTCTGGAACGATATCTCGGTCGAGACGCACACGCATCTTGGCCGAGACCCATTGTGAGCCAATTGCTATCTTTTGTTTATTTTGGTTATGTTGATATTGTTTTTATTAAATTTTGATACCTTGCATATTTTTTGGAGCACGATTATTTTTGTTAAGTTAGTTAGTTAGTTGGTTAATAATTGGTTAATTTCAACAAGCAACGACTTGTACTCCTCTTTTTCCACAAACTTAGTTTGCAACTAAGTTTGGGGAGGGGGTGGGATTCGTACATTGGCAGCTCGAGAAAGTAATTGGATTAGTTTAGGAAGGAAAAATGTGGCATTGATTAATGATGAAAAAATTTAACAAATATTTTTGAAAGAAGCACATGGTAGAGCATGATAGACTTTTTTGAAACAAAATTGAACATACACTCAAAACTTTTGATCAAATTTGCAACCAAGTGAGTCTTTGAGCCTAATGCGTACTCCCATTTTTGGAGTGAAATTAAATTTCCTTTCGGTGCGAAAATTCATTGAATGCATGCATTTTCCTCTAGAACTTGCCCTAATTCTCTACTTTTGAGTGAGTCAATACATGTTGTGGCTTTGAAAATGATATTAGACAATTCTTGATCAAAACCTATTTCAAAAGCTTGAAAATATTTCTTTTTTACCAAATTTGACATTGTCTCTAGTTGAGCCCCTTTGAGCTTATGTCTTTTTGTTTGATACCCAACACTACAAGCAAATTTACCTTTCATTTAGCCTTTGATACCCAAACGGACTGTTGAGTATGAGGGAGGCGGTTGGAAGCTAGTTAGTTTGGAAATTGGGATTAAATTTGGGTAAACTAGCGGAAAACAAAGAAGGGTGAAAGGAAAAACGCGAAATAGGCTGTAATCGAGAATATTAACCTCTCCAATAAAATTATAAAAAACAAAAAGAGAAAAAGAAGAAGAAAGAGGAAGTGTATATACCATTCTTTTGGAGAGGTTAATGAAAATCTTGATAAATATGGGAAATGTAGGTAGGAATAAGGTTAAGAAGTCGAATCTTAAGTTCGACTTGATTGAGAATTAAAAGAGGGGTAGATGGGTAGTGCATGACTCATTTAGTCCGTTTTATAGTCACTTTTACCTAAAATTTTATCCCACCTTACCCCTAGCCAGCATTACAATCCACATAAAGACCTAATTGATTCATTGTCACACATGTCAAGTACTATTTCAGGTTTAGATGATTGGCAAGCATATGGTAGGCATTGTGTGCATTTCAATGTGAGTGTAAACACTACCCTTTTTAATGCACTCGAGAGAGAGAGAGACACTCACCTGGTGAGGATCTTAAGTTGAGAGTGTTATGTCTTGAGAGTAGTGGATCTAGTCTATCACATATGCTCACTTTTATCATGATCGCTTTATCTTTTTCATGAAAAATCTCTGAAATCAAATGTCACTAAACTCTGCCCAAAACACGTGTCCTTTTCTTTTCTCTTTATTGTTCGGGACGAACAAGTTCTAAGTTTGGGGAGATTTGGTACACGTCTCCCGTGCACGCACTTTAGGGCACTTTAGTGTCATTTCAGTGTCAATAATGTGCATAATCACGTGTATTTAGTGCTTTTGTATTCTCATGGGCAAAATAATGCGTTTTTGTTGATTTTGTGTTAAGACATGTGAAAAAGGATCGAAAAAGAACACCAAACGATCGTGGAATTGAGGGATCGGTCGAAGAAACAAGGGACACGGCTGAGGGGTCGATCTCGGCCGAGACAGGGCACAATCTCGGCCGAGATACTTCTCCAGGGAAATCCAGGAGTTTTGAGAAATTGAAGATCTCGACCGAGACGGGTATGGCATCTCGGCCGAGATAGCTCTCCAAGGAAAACCAGAGATGAAGATCTCGGCCGAGATGAAACCCAATCTCGGCCGAGATAACCCAAACCCTAAAAATCCCCTTTTCACGTCTCGGCCGAGATGCAACACAATCTCGGCCGAGATTATCCCTTGGTTTACAATCTGAAAAGCCCTTTTTCACGTCTCGGCCGAGACGCAAGATTCCTTGCCCTGTTTTATATTCCTGAATGCGATTTTGCCTTAAATTGAAGTAACAACTCTTCCCCTATATATATCCTTCCTTTCGAAATTAACCTACTTTGGGACATTGAAATACACACTTTCCAGCCATTTTTTAGCCACGAAAGCCACCAAGGAAGGAAGATTGGGCAAGAGATTGAAGGATCATCTTCTCCAATTGACATCTTTAGTTTCATCCATCTCAATATCATGTTTCTTTATTGTTCTACTTATTTTCTGTTTGTTTTAGCTTCCATGGGTGAGTAGCACCCTTATTTCTACCCTTGATCAAATGTAAAACTTTGAGTGACAATGTTTACATGATTATTGCTAGTTGATGTTACCATTTGATTGCAATTTCAAGTGTTCTATACTATTTACTGTTATTGACTCATATTTGTACGCTTTTTCTTGGCTTGATCAACCTCTAGGAAGTGTATGAATGTGTTGCTAGAATTGGAAATCGCTATCCGTAATTGTAGGATTTCCGATTCCCTAGTAGCAAACAACGAGTGGTTTCGTTGGTGATAGTGTAGAGTTCGACCTCTAAACCCGAGCTTTCGAGGTTTATGTCAAATCTGTTTCATTATCTTAGAGCTTTTATCATTCGATTGCCAAATTGAAGAGAGCTTGTTCGACATTTTGGTTTAATTAGATAGGGTTAGTCGAAGAGCTTATTTCGATGAGCCATAATTACGAGATAATACGATCGCTAGAGCTTGTTACTAGTCATGAGATAGGGACTTGAAATGCTTTCCATTGGCCATCAACAATAGTTGTGTAATTCGTTGGAACCAAAGGGATACTCGATCAAGGGTAGATACTTTAATCATATATTTAAAATCCAAAAATCAATTTATCTATTTTTCTATCTTTTGTTAATTGAATCTTAGCTTAATTGATCATAGTTAAATAGTGGTTCCTAGCTTGACAAACAACCACCCCCCCTCCCACCTTTATTGCTTTCATTGTTCGAGTTTATTCTTGTTTGAAGTACAGAATCGCTTGACATGTCAAGATAATATTGTTCAACTGTTCCTCGTGGGATCGACTCCTACTTACCACTCTACTAGTTAGAGTAGTAGGATAAGGATAAGTATATATATATACACAAAATTAATTTGGTACGGTCCAATGACTTGTACCAATAAGCAAATAGTCAAAAAGTTCCCCGAAACTTAGATTCATCCAAAATAGTTGAATCACTACCAAACCGGTGTCTCAATAAGATAATAATTCCGGAATATGGTTGAGGTGTCGTATTCCCTGAGGATTGGTGAGTAAATGGGGTTCTATGTAAACTACTACATGGATAAACTCACCTAATTCAACCCCGGGTTTAGGCTTTCCGGTTACGTAAGACTAGAAAAAGATAGCTCGACTTTTCTGTAGGATTTATATCTATTATAATACTCTTGTAAAAAGTAATATAATTAATCCCTTTCCCTAGGACCCTTCTTGGTTGTCATAATTTGTATCATTATTAATTAACCCTAGAGATGGATCTATAAATTTATATAAACCCTAACATGCGCCTATAACACATAGGAGTTAAGGGATTCGACCTGATAGTTGTTTACACAAGAGGTCGATTTCTGATTGAATGATTTCTGACTCCCGTCTTAACATTTTGGACTGTATCCCCTATTCAATCCTCAACGCCGGATGGACGACGAACTTTGAAGAATTCCAAGTGGGAAGGAACACCTTAAACTGCCGCCGCCTACTCTCTCTTTCTCTCTATTCAGTGATCTTTTTTTTTTTCACAGAATGAGAGACCATGTATTTATAATACATGGTTGAGTGTGGGCCAAGCCTAGTAGTTTAATTCCTTCTAGGATTAGGAATTTAATTCCTTATTAGGAATTTAATTCTCTATTCCTACTTGGACTAGGAGTCTATATGGGTCAGTCCTGGGATCAAATACAAGAAATAAAGATGGGCCTAACTATGAATTAATTCTTCCTTGTTCAGCCTAGAACATAAGTAATTCATAAATATTAATTCATTCCACTAGAGAATTAATACTGACTTACCCCTTTATTCCCGAGTTGAGTCGGGGCTTGAATTAGACTTAATTAATCCCCGTATTTAAGATATTGAATATTTATTAATTAATTAAAGCCTCTGACATCTTAAAGCAATTAATTTCTTATTTATTCCTTAAGTAGTACCACTCAACCTTATTATTGTACCTGAACTTAATCAACCTGCAGGGTTTAGTACAATAAACCTTTTGAGCTCCTTAAGAGGATATCATCATCTTAAACGGATACGGTTGCTTAAATACAAATTACCAATTATTATATAAAAAAAATGCTGCCACCCAAAATACATAGTATAAAAGTTATATCTTAACTCTCGCCCATAGTAAATCAAAGTGACACACAAACGCATTCATAACTATAATCTTATTTAGGCTTTAGATTATTATAAGTCACCGAGATCTCTAGTTCTTCACTAAGATCAGGCAGAAGAACATATCTCACTGTGATCCTATCAATACGTAAATACGTACCAGTATAAGTAAATAGTCAAGATAAACTATTTCTACTTAATACTGCAGCATAAACCAACAACTCGTCCTCAAGTTGTCTAAGCAGTGATTTTCATTTTATATCTCTTTAAGTTTAACCAATCATATGATCTTCTGTGATCTTCAACACACCATAGGATCTACTTATTTGCAAGAGATATGGGGACACATACATAGTGAAAATGCAAATATAATCAGATATGAGATAAACAGTGAATAACTGGAAACATTGTATATAAAAAGTTTTGCTTTCAGTATACAAATCCAACATTTTCATACGCTAAAGATCAGCTTAAGGGTGTGGATCCTACACACATGACTATACTTAATTACATCAATCCCAACCAAGCCTCCTAAACTCTACTCCCCCTTTCAATAGGGTTTCCCCTTCAAAGGTCTTCCTACTAATTGGGTTTTGGCTAATTTAATTTTCCAGAATTAATTCCTCACCTGACCAAAAAAAGACATAGTAATTAACCCATAATCTCAATTAAGATTTAATTGGCAAGCCACAAAAGAGTAATAATCTCTAGCCTAGGGGCCACCTATCATCTCTTAATTGCATAATTGATTGAAGAGATTCTAAGCCATGGAAAGTCGAGCGACCATGATGCAAGCTTGTGGTCGAAGTCTCTATTCCAAAATTTTAATTAATCATCAACAAAAATTAACCAAACCTAGCCCTAGGTTAACAAACCTAAATCCAATCAACAGTCAAATAAATCGAACATCTACCTCGAAGCTCGAGCTACTCCCTTGCTTCGAGAAATAATGATAACTACTCACAATCCATCAAAAAATCCCCAACCATAACATTATTAAGCAATAAATTAGAAATAAACAAATTAAAGAGAGATATAGATAAGAAAACCTTAGTGATGAATATTAATTGAAGAATCTTCGGTGAATCTTCAAGGGTGTCACTCCCTTGGATTGTCATTACAATTTTCACCAAGAACCCTAATTCCACTTCTTGAAGAGAGAGGAACCATAGCTAAAAGTGCAGAAAATTTAAAGAGAGAAGTGTTTCTAGGTTAAAAATGAAGATAAAAGTTGTAAAAATGAGAAAGGGAGGGGGTATTTATAGACTCTCCCCCCTCCTCTTCTACAAAAGGCCAAATGTGTTGCAATAAGGCCCTTTAGTAAGGGCAAAATAGTAAAAATACATGCTAGAAAGCAAGGGGTCATATTATTGAGCCGAGCCCCTCGTACGTGCTCGACTCGAACTTCACGTAATTTATGGGAAAACTCGATGTGGAATTAGCTCTCGGCCCAAATACAAAAGTTGTAGATTTTCGTCATGCAGTGGTGTAGCATCTTGAATTGCTTGAATTTGAGTCTTTATAAGAAAGTTATGGTAGCAAAACGGAGGAGGCGCGCTGAAATGGATGAGATCAACCAAACCGGTCAACTACCGGTGCGGCAGGGATGAGGCTCCAATATACTGGAATTAGTGCCGATTTGGTACCGGTCCAGTATCGATCTGATACATCCCTTTTCATGCCCCTTTTTCATCCCATCTTCTTTCATCGCCGTTTATGACCTCTTCCTCTCTTATTCTCGACCGGATACGTTCACGACTTTTCTTCTTAACTCAGCAAGCTTTGAGTCAGGCTTCTATAGGGTTTGATTCGGGGTCGTTTGGGCCTTATTTTATGGGCCGGAATTGGAGATGCATGCAATTGACCCTCTTTCTTTCCCCGTTTTCCCTAACCTTCAAAATATAACTCAAAAATACCTAAAAGTGCATTAAATCATATCAACAGGGAATTAAGACCTGGGAATGCAATACAACACAAAATCACATTCAGACATGATGAGTACACGCAATTTTTGTATAAAAATAGACGTAAAAAAAGCAAGAAAAGTGATAATTTTCACGTTCATCAACGGATAATCAATGATATTCCAACCCCAGAGCAGGATTCCGATCACGTAAGATTAGAAGAAGATAGCCCAAATTCTCCTATTCTAAACTTACACAAGCTACTAAACTTAATTTCATCTATCCCAACCAATGCCCCCAAAATTCTACTCCCTCTCTCGGTAGAGCTTCTTCTCCATAGGTCTCCCTTCTACCAATCGAGCCTCGATTAACCTAACATTCTGGGAATTAATTCTCCACCCGACCATTCTAAGGTGTAGTAATTAATCCCTAAACTCAATTAAGATCTAGTCGGAAAACCTCTAAAAGGTAGCAATCAGAGCCTAAGGAATAACTATCATCTCCTAATTTCACAACCAATAAAAATAATTCTAAGCCACTGAAAGCCGAGCGAATGTAATGCAAGCCTGTGAACTTAGTCTCGATTTTGATTAGAAATTACTTCAAATTAACCAAACCCTAACCCTAGGTTACCAAACTCATATCAAATCAACAATAAAAAAAATCAAACATCAACCCCGAAGCTTGGGCAATATCCTTGCTTCGGGAAAGAATAAGAACAACTCATGATTCATCATAAGAATCCCAACAGTTAATATCATTAAACAATAATAAAAACAAAATAAAAATAGAAAGAGAAAGGGTTAAGAAAATGCTTAGTGATGATAATAATTGGAAAATTAAGTAAAAATGTTAAAATGAGAGAGGGATTGGGTATTTATTAACTCCCCAACCCTCCTCATACAAAAAGACATAAAAAATATGCGTAAAGGGCCCTTTAATAAGGCCATAACAGTAAAACTACAAATAAGAATGCAAGAGGTCATAAGTTGTTGAGTTGAGCCCCTCATATGTGTTCGACTTGGCCTTCTCGCAAATCTAGGAACATACGTACGGAATCAGCTTTTAGCCTGAACATAAAGGTTATAGATTTTTGTCTTGCCATCGTGTGACATCTTGAATCCCTTGCATAAGAGTTTGAATGAAAAATTTATGGCCAAAATATGGAAGTGTTGTTTTAGGACTTAAACCCACACACAATCACGAAATTGAAGAAAACTAAGAACGAGAAAACACATAATATTTGGTTACCCAGTTTGTTATGATATGTAACCACGTCTGGGGTTGATACCAAGCCAAGGATTCACTCTTGTATGGTAATTTTTGGATACAATGAAGGAAACAACTATATATAATAGCTCAATTGGACCTAAAACTTGAGGCCCACGAATTCTGCCGCCTCAACTCGACGCGACCGCTACCATTACTGACTCGACCGCGTCGCTCGACTCTGACGGTCCTAATCCAGACACTTTTTGACGCATTGCATGGTCAGACTCCAAAACTCAAACGCTTGCACTTTTGACGCGACCGCGTCCTACCTCGGCTCAGCCGCGTCACTTTCGACGTATTTCAGGCTCCATTCTCAACAATCTCCCACTTGGAGACTGAAACACCTTCAAGTAATCATTTCTCCTCTGTTCTCCTTCCCGTATCCGCTCAGTATCGCCTAGCCTCTTCTTCAAGTATCAAGGCCAATTGAAGTAATGCATAACTTCAATTTCTCTAAGGTCACCATCTTAGTAAACATGTCAGCTGGATTCTCACTCCCGAGAATATTCACAAGTTGCAAGGTCTTTTTTTCCAACAGGTGCCTAATGTAGTGATATATCAACTCAATGTGTTTTGTCCTCGAATGAAAAGCCGGATTTCTAGCCAAGAAAATTGCACTCTGACTGTCGCTGTAGAGCACACTATTTTCATGCCTTCTTCCCAAGTTCACCCAAGAAACTCTGCATCCGCACCATCTCTTTGCTTGATTCCGTCACAACTACATACTCAGCCTCTATGGTGGATAGAGCAACAACCTTCTGCAGCTTCGATGTCCAAGAAACTGTTGTACCACCATAAGTAAAGACATACTCGGTAGTACTTCTCCCATCAAGATCATTTGATGTCAAGTCTGCACCAACATAACCAACCAACGTGGAATTTCTCCCATCAAAGCACAACGCTTTATTCGTGGTACCTCTCAATTACCACAGTACCCACTTCACAGCTTCCTAATTTTGCTTCCTCGTATCACTCATGAATCAGCTCACTACTCCCACTACATGCGCAATATCTAGCCTAGTACACACCACAGCATACATTGTACTGTCAATTGCCGAAGCGTAGGGGACCTTCTTCATTTGGGCACGTTCCTCCTTAGTACTCGGTGACTCCTTCTTCGACAGCTTAAAGTGACTTCCCAATGGAACACTCACAGGTTTCAAATTCTCCATGTTGAATCTTTCTAAGACCTTCTGGACATAATCCGCCTGCAGAAGATACAGTCTCCCAGTCGCTCTATTCCTCTCGATTCTTATACCCAAAATCTGTTTAGCTTCTCCAAGATCTTTCATCTATAATTCCTCCATTAGATCACCACAGAGAAATGTCGTCTTTGCATCCATCTGATGTAACAACAGGTTTTCTACAACAACCATACTCAACACCATGCGAATAGTGATACAAGTTAATTATGCATGTATTTAGATCGATTTAGGATTATATTTAATAGCAATTACATGCATATTTGGTCAAGAATTGCATAGATTTGTTATATTTGGACCATTTAACGTGTTTGACTTGTTTTGAAGGTATTTTGAGTATTTCAGGGTCAAAAGTTATATTCTACCATAATTAGATGAAAGAACAAGTCAAAGAGAAGAAAAAATTGGTCTAAACCGGTACGAACCGGTTTCGAGATGGACCGATGGTGAACCGTCACGACCGCGACAGGGGAAGGCGCGCGCCGCAAAAAAAGTGGCTGGAAATTAAAATTGACGTTGTCCATGTTGGGTGTGTATACTAAAAGCATGTTGTATACAGTGTTTCCAGTTATTCACTGTTAATCTCCTATCTGACTCTGTTTACACTAATCATGATTTATGTCCTTATATGTTTTACTATAGTAGATCATATGGTGTGTTACAGATCATAGAGGATCATATGATTGGCTAACCTTAATGAGATATAAATCACAGTCGAGACGACTTGAGGACGAGTTGTTAGTAAAGGCTGCAGTATTAAGTAGAAATAGTTTATCTTGACTATTTACTTATACTGGTACATCTTTACGTATTGATAGGATCACGGTGAGATAAGTTCTTCCACCTGACCTTAATGAAGAACAAGAGATCTCGATGACTTATTGTAATCTAAACCCTAATAAGATTACAGTTGTGTATGCGTGTCTGTGTGTCATTTCGACTTACCATGAGTGAGAGTTAAGTTATAACTCAATATACTCCATATCTTGGGTGACAACAGTTTGCATATGATAACTGGTAATTTATATTGAGGTAATCGTATCCATTTAGGATGATGGTATACTCTTAAGGAGCTCAAAAGGTTTATCGTACCAAACCCTACAGGTTGATTGAGTTCAGGTACGATAATGAAGTTGAGTGATACTACTTAAGGAATTAATAAGCAATTAATTAACGAATATCTGATATCTTAAATACGGGGATTAATTCAGTCTAAATTCAAGCCCTGACTCGATTCGGAAATAAAGAGGTAAGTCAATATTAATTCTCTAGTGGAATGAATTAATATTTATGAATTAATTATGTTCTGGGCTGGACATAGAAAAATTAATTCATAGTTAGGCCCATCTTTATTCCTTGTATTTGATCTCTAGGCTAGCCCATCTAGCTCCTAGCCCATGAGGGAATTAATTTATCAGGCCAGGCCCAGACTCAATGTATTAAGTTTAAATACATAACTCATAATCTGTGATTTAATTAACCTACAAAAAAATCACAGAGAGAGAAATAGAGAAGCGCAGGGGGGCGCCTGTAGAAAAATTCCCAGGCTTGGGATTTCTCAAAGTTTGTCGTCCATCCGGCATTGGGAATTGAGCAGGGATACAGCCTAGAAGATCAAAGCTGGAGTCGATCATCAGTTCGTTGTGTACCCAATTCTCAAGTTAATTCTAAACATCAAAGTGTTGCAATTAAATTAAATAGATGCATATTAGGATTAATCAATGTATGATGAATTATGATACTCCAAGAAGAACCTAGAGAAATTCAAAATTCGTTCAATTGGTATCAGAGCTTGGTCCGAATTTCTTGGCTCTGTCAGATATAATTCATATTTGATTATATGTGCATTTTTTTAATTTAATGAATTGACGTTCTCCGTGGCTTGTTTAATTTTCTGGATACGTCATGTTTGTTGACGTTGTAATTGTTTTTCACCACGAGAAAAATTTGTGGTTAGATTAGCTTTACAATTGTATTGTATTTTTTTTTATATAAAAATCTATAAAAGTCAAAGAACGAAGATGAAGAACACGAAAAATGCGAAGAACCTGGCAGCAAGCAGCCAACGCCCGGCTGCCTCCAGCAGCAGCAACATCTAGTGCCCGACGCCCGGCAGCAGCTGCAGCAGCCAGCGCCCGGCAGCAGTAGCGGTGGCGGCTAGGGTTTTGCAAACCCTAGCAGATCGTTGTCGTCACGAGCCTGGGCACGCGCGAGGCGCCGGGCTTCGGCCCAACAGGCCTTGGCGGCTCGGCACCCTCAGCGGTAGCGTGGGCGTGTTTCGGCCCGACAGTCCATCGGCCCACGCAACTCGTCTTCAGCCCGATGTTTCGTTTTAATCTGATTCGTACCCGAGTACGCGAGGCCCGACGTGACGGCCCAAAAGACTTGGAATTTTTCCAAATTATGTAATAATTTTGGAAGTTTTATCCATGCTGAGCCATGAAGAACAAGTTTTGTTTATTTTTATCGTTTTTCTCGCTTTTTGGATGTTTAATGTTTAATTTTTTCAACATGTCTATGTGTAATGCTAATTGCACTTAGACAAACATGCTAGGTTTATCACGTTTATAAGCATAATTAAATTCAGCAAGTATGTTTTACATGTTGAGTTTAGTTTTTATGCATAGGGTTACATGTTTTGCATGGACAAACCTTTTGAAGTAAAAGACTAAGCATAACTCGACATTTTTAATGGTAATTTTAAAATTATCAAAGACCTCCACAACCGGCCTCAAGGCAAAGTGAGTACTAATGTTAGTAAACGTCCACAGCGTGGCTTACTAATATTTATTATTTCATAAGTTTGCCAGTTGAGACTTCTAAATAAAACGTTTTAATTCCATAAGAGAAGTGGGAGTTACACGGGTAAACGTCCACACACGTGGCTTACACGTGCAATTTTCACGAGTTTTCTAGAAGATGAAAATAAATAAGATAACAAAGGAAAAATAAGTTAGAAGCAACATGGTCCGTGTAGATATCAGTTCAATATCATCAAGTGTTTATGGTATGAAGTAGAGGTTTTGAGGATTCCAGAACCGGGTTCGAAGTGTAAGGAACCGGATCAGAGAATCGGATTTTAACCGAGATCGGAAATGGAGTTAAAAGAAGAACCGGGCTTAAGGTAGTTATAACCGTCGTTCACAACGGTTTTAGTCTGTTGCATGAGAAACCGTTGTGAAAACCCTGCTGCAGCAGTTTTGAATATCCTGAGTCAAAGTGGTTACAACTTCCTCAACTTCTAGATTCGAGCTCCAGCACTTATATACATTATAAACACTTGTAGTTGCGAACTAGTAGACGTAATTTTCCCTCTATAAACATTATTCAATCAAGAGAATTAGATCTCTAGGGTTTTCTGCTCAAATCGAGCTATGATTTGGGGTTTTACTGGATTTCTGGATAATTCTTGTAATTGTTTGATTAGTGGAGTGAATTGAGGTGTATAGAACCTCCGTGGATGTAGATCACCTTTGATCGAACCACGTAAAATCTTTGTGTTCATCATTTTCATTTTTGTTCTTTGTTCGGTTGTTGATTAGCCGATTTCTTGGTTGTGTTTAGTTCAGATTCTGTGTGTGTTGTTTTGTGAGAGGTTGAGCTAATCCTAACAAGTGGCGCCGTCTGTGGGAAGCATTCTCACGCAACCAGAAGATAAAGATGTCAGGAATGAAGATGGATTTGGATAAATTCTCAGGGAAGAATGACTTCTACCTATGGAAGATCAAGATGAAGGCCATCCTGGTGCAAAACGGGTTGGTGAGTGCTCTCAAACCTGAAAGTGACTGGGTGGAGACTGAGAAGCCCAAATATGCAGAAATAGACCAAAAGGCTTTGAGTTTAATCATCTTGTGTCTTGGTGATAATCCATTGAGGGAAGTTTCGAGGTGCAAGAATGCAATTGAGGCCTGAACCAAACTGGAGGACCTTTATCAGTCCAAGTTTATATCAAATAAGCTATTCCTCAAGCAGAGACTGCTAGCTTTCAAAATGGTGGAGGAAAAGGACATTTCTGATCAATTAGACAAGTTTACAGAACTTCTTGATGAGCTGGAAGATCTTGGGGTAACTATGGAGGATGATGGCAGAGCCTTGATGGTATTAAATGCTCTACCCAGATCTATGGAAGGATTCAAAGATACTTTAATGTTTGGGAGATAGGATAAACTAAGTTATGACTCAATCATCACTGCCTTGAAGACCAAATGTTTACAGAATCAAGGAGACAAGAAGGCAACTCAATCTAGTGAAGGACTAAATGTTAAGTTCAAGAAAAACTACCAAAAGGAGAAGGGCCAAACCTCAAAGAATCCCAAAAGTGGCAACACTGCTCCAAAGAAATCTGGAGAATGGGTAGAAAGCAGAAAATGCTTCAAGTGCAAACAAATTGGGCATCTAAAGAAAGATTGCCCACAGAAGATGAAGAAGAAAGAAGGTCAGGGTGCTGAAGCTGCTACAGTTGAGCATGAAGAGGAAATACAAGAGGTCTTGAATGTTACTGAATCAAAAATGGAGATGGAATGGGTATTGGATACTGGTTGCTCTTTCCAGATGTGTCCCCATGAAGAATGGTTTCAAACTCTCAAGAAAGAAGATGGAGGGTGTGTACAGCTAGGAAATGACCAATCCTGCAGAGTTCAAGGCACTGGATCAGTAAGCATCAATATGTTTGATGGAGTCACAAGAAAAATTAATAATGTAAGGTATGTGCCTGGACTTAAAAGAAACCTGATCTCCCTAGGATCTCTTATTTCTACTGGGTGTGAATTTAAGTCTGTTGATAGTCAATTACACATAACCAAAGAGAATAAACTGGTAATCAAAGGAAGACAACACAATGGCTTGTTTATCTTGATAGGAAAACCAGTGATTGGGAATGTGGGAAATATTCTGGGTAAGGATGAATTAACATTGTGGCATAAGAGGTTAGGACACATTGGGGAAAAGGGATTAAAAGAGCTATCCAAAAGAGGTATAATAGGGGAGGTTGGAAACCAGACACTTGAATTTTGTGACAAATGTGCATTAGGCAAATCACAGAAATTTCCTTATGCTAAGGGGATTCACATTACTCAAGAACCTCTAGATTATGATCACTCTGACATCTGGGGACCATCCAGAACTGAAACTCATGGAGGAGGAAGGTACTTCATGTCTGTTCTTGATGATTTCAGTAGGAAAGTGTGGGTGTTTATCTTAAGGAACAAGAGTGATGCCTTCACTAAATTCAAGACATGGTTACTTCAGATGGAAACATTAAGGGGGAAGAAACTGAAACATTTGAGAACTGACAATGGCTTAGAGTATCTATCTACTGAGTTTACAACTTTTTGTAATGAAAAAGGGATTACTAGACATAAAACAGTTCCCATGAATCCACAACAGAATGGAGTGGCTGAAAGATTCAACAGAATTGTTCTTGAGAGAGTAAGGTGTTTGTTAATTGATGCTGAATTGCCAAAGGTGTTCTGGGGCAGAAACAATCAATACAGCATGTTACTTAATAAACAGATCACCTTCATCATCTCTAGGGTTCAAAACACCAGAAGAAGTATGGAGTGGAAGAGTTCCAAATTATTTAGGTCTAAAGGTGTTTGGATGCTTGGCATATGCTCATATGAAATCAGACGAACTTGATCCTAGAGCATACAGGTGTGTGTTTCTGGGATATCCAGAGGGAATAAAGGGTTACAGGTTATGGTGCTTGGAACCTGGAAATCAGAAACTAATGATAAGCAGAGATGTGAAGTTCAATGAATCAATTATGGGATATCACTTCTCTGGAAATCAAGAAGAACATGATGGAAGTACTGAATCAGAAAGGTTATCAGTTCAGGTGGAGACTCAGATGGATCATGGACCACAAAGAGGGGAAAACTTGACTGAACACTCAAGTGACAGTTCTTCAGAAGAAGAGGATATGCCACCCAAAAATACAAACCTGAGAGACTACAGCATTGCCAGAGACAGACCAAGGAGGCAAACAACTCAGATTATCAAAGGAACGGAGTCCTAAGACAGCAGAAGAAGTGAGATACATGAGAAATGTGCCTTATGCAAGTGGGGTTGGAAGTTTAATGTATCGTATGATATGCAACAGACCAGACATAGCATATTGTGTGTCTTTGGTTAGTAGGTATATGTCAAATCCAGGGAAAGCTCACTGGGAGGCTTTGAAGCAGGTGTTGAGGTATCTAAAAGGGACAGTCAATCTGGGTTTGAAGTTTCAGAAACTAGCAAACAGGTCTATTCCATTGGAAGGTTTTGCAGATGCTAATTTTGCTGGTAATATTGACACCAGGAGGTCAATCACAGGATATGTGTTCAATTTATATGGTACATCAGTAAGCTGGAGAAGTGTACAGCAATCTGTAGTAGCCTTATCAACTACAGAAGCTGAGTACATAGCTTTGACATAAGCTATTAAGGAAGATGTGTGGTTGAAAGGAATTCTGAAGGATTTGGGGATAAAACAGGAATGTGTGACTATATATTGTGATAATCAGAGTGCACTAAATCCGGTAAACATCAAGCTTTCCATGAAAGATCCAAGCATATAGATGTTAGGTTGCATTTTGCAAGGGATGTGATTGATGCAGGGTCAGTAGAAGTTAGAAAGTTCACACAAGTGACAATGCTGCTGATTTCTTAACCAAGGCAGTGCTTGGAAGCAAGGTAGTTCATTACTCAAGCCTGATTAGGCTTGAACGATGTAATTCAAAGGTAAAGAACATAGCAGGTTTGAGGTAGTGACATACACTTGAATTCATTGAGGTGGAGATTTGTAGATATCAGTTCAATATCATCAAGTGTTTATGGTATGAAGTAGAGGTTTTGAGGATTCCAGAACCGGGTTCGAAGTGCAAGGAACCGGATCAGAGAACCGAATTTTAACCGAGATCAGAAATGGAGTTAAAAGAAGAACCGGGCTTAAGGTAGTTATAACCGTCGTTCACAACGGTTTTAGTCTGTTGCATGAGAAACCGTTGTGAAAACCCCGCTGCAGCAGTTTTGAATATCCTGAGTCAAAGTGGTTACAACTTCCTCAACTTCCAGATTCGAGCTCTAGCACTTATATACATTGTAAACACTTGTAGTTGCGAACTAGTAGACGTAATTTTCCCTCTGTAAACATTACTCAATCAAGAGAATTAGATCTCTAGGGTTTTCTGCTCAAATCGAGCTGTGATTTGGGGTTTTACTGGATTTCTGGATAATTCTTGTAATTGGTTGATTAGTGGAGTGAATTGAGGTGTATAGAACCTCCGTTGATGTAGATCACCTTTGATCGAACCACGTAAAAGCTTTGTGTTCATCATTTTCATTTCTGTTCTTTGTTCGGTTGTTGATTAGCCGACTTCTTGGTTGTGTTTCGTTCAGATTCTGTGTGTGTTGTTTTGTGAGAGGTTGAGCTAATCCTAACGGTCCGAGTATGTCAAATCCAAGAATTTATTTACCAGAGTTAGGTTGTGGTCAATGCTTAGATGTTATTTTAGGTACAACTCCCGCAGAGTCCCTTCTGAATAATAATATGCTCTTGTTTAAATTCCGATTATTAATTTCATTTGGCAAAAGGATAAGTTGACATGAATTGAAATAAAAGGCTATGTGTTTTAGTCTGGTGAAGGGGTTTACATATAAACGTCCATCCGCATGGCTTATGTGTAGAATCTCTCGGGCTATTGAAGGTTTCAATCAATATTATTTTATCACAAGGTTACAATATTGTTGTTTCAAATTATATGTGATTGGGTTCTTACATGTTTTATTGTTCAAACATTTCAAATATGTCTTTGTCATCTGTTATCAACATTCTTGCACAACATCCTTTAACCAGTCCTGATTATAAAGAATGGAAACGTAATGTGGAATATATTTTTATTGCTGAGGAACACTATTTTGTACTAGTTACTCCTCGTCCGACTCCCCCTACTGATTTGTCCACTGCTGAGGAGCGAGAAACGCATAAGAGGTGGCACAAGTCTAATAATGTGGCTAAATGGCTATATTATGAACACTATGTCATCCACTTTGCAGCTCCAGCATCAGTCCATGGACGATGCCGCTGGCATCATGTTGAACCTTCAAGAAGTGTATGGGGAGTCGGACTGAGCTGCTCGATTTGACTTAATGAGGCAAATCATGGATAGTCGGATGACCGAGGGCAGCTCTGTGCACACTCATGTCACGTAAATGATTAACCTCATGGACAAGCATGACTTGATTGGAGGAGGTATCGACGGCAAAGCCAAGGTCGATATCATTCTTAACACACTTTCAAAATCCTTTGAGAACTTCCGTCTCAATGTTGTTATGGCCAAGAAAGAGTATACTCTTAATGAGTTACTCGATGATCTAGTTACAGCATAAGGGGTTATGGGAAGGGGTGCACAGGCTCTAATCACTGCCAATGGGCCCACTGTTCCATTGAAAGGTGGAAACAAGAAAAAGTGGCGAAAGGGCAAGAAGGTCAAGGCAAGCAGTGAGAGTAGAGGAACGGGCCCTAGTGGTGGCGTGAAAAAGCTCAAGGGCAAGTGCTTCAAGTGCAGTAACACTGGGCATTGGAAGAAAGATCGTCCAAAGCAAAAGGCAAAGGACCAAGGTACGCCATTAGCTTTAGTAACTGAAACATGTTTGGCTTCTGTTTCTACTCATTCGTGGGTAGTGGATACGGGTGCGACTGATCATGTTTGTTACACCTTGCAGGGCTTCCAGCCGACAAGGCAGCTTAGGGATGGCGAGATCACTATCTCCATAGGCAATGCGGCAAGGGTCGCAGCAGTTGCAGTTGGAGATTTATCTTTATGTTTTGATAACACTATTTTAGTTTTGAGAGATGTTTTGTTTGTGCCAGATTTTCGGCGGAACTTGATTTCAGTTTCGAAACTTCATTGTGACGGATATTCAGTTGTTTTTGGTAGCAATGTTTCTATCATAAGAAATGACGTAGTTACCTGCACTGGTGTTTTGAGTAACTCTCTATATGCTATAATGCATAATATCCAAAACATTGTTGCATCTACATCATCAAACCTAAAGAAAAGAAATTTATCTTCTCAAGAGGATCAAACTCATCTTTGGCACCTAAGATTAGGTCACATCAGTCTAAACAGGATCCAAAGACTCGTGTCTAATGGGGTGTTGGATTCATTCCAACCATTTCAAAATCGAGTCTGCAAATCCTGTATAGAAGGAAAGATGTCGACAAGGCCTTTTAAGGTAAAGGGGAATGGGGCCAATGAGGTGTTAGAGCTGATCCATTCTGACGTGTGTGGACCGATGTCCACTCAATCTCGTGGAGGATATGAGTACTTCGTCACTTTTATTGACGATTACTCGAGATACAGATACATTTACATACTTCGCCGCAAGTCTGAATATTTTTAGAAATTCAAAGAATTTCAAGCAGAAGTGGAGAAGAAGTTAAGAAAAAGTATCAATTCATTGCGGTCTGATCGCGGTGGCGAATACCTCAGCAACGAGTTCACACAATACTTGTTAGAGGCTGGGATCACATCCCAATTGACTACACCGGGTACTCCTCAACAGAATGGTGTAGCAGAGAGAAGAAATCGAACTCTTCTTGAGATGGTACGATCCATGATGAGTTATGCATCTTTGCCCATTTTGTTCTGGGGATACGCCTTAGAAACGGCATTTTATCTGTAAAACCTGGTACCATCCAAGTCGGTACCCAAGACCCCTGTCGAGCTTTGGTCTAGGCGCAAGCCTAGCTTGAACCATATAAGGATTTGGGGTAGTCCAGCACACGTGCTGAACAAGGATGCTGACAAGTTGGAATCTAGGTTAGAGGTGATGATGTTTATTGGGTATCTAAAAGGAACAAAGGGTGGTTATTTCTATAGTTCTAAGGATTAGAAGGTCATTATTAGCACTAATGCCCAATTCTTAGAAGAGGACTATATGATTATTCACAAGTCCAGGACAATGCCCTTCAAGAACTCGAAGGGAATGTCACGATGATTCTATTTCCATGGCCAAGTATGCAAGAGACTATACTACCAATTACTGCACAACCTATTGATATAATGCCTACACAGCTTCAACGTAGTAGGAGGGTTGTTTTTCAACCTGATCGGTACATGTTTGTGGGAGAATCTTCGGATTTGATCCCAGGAGACGGACATGCTGATATAGATCCCTGGTCATACGCCGAGGCAGTGAGTGACGAGAATGCGAAAGAATGGCATCTCGCTATAGATTCTGAATATGAATCCATAACTGCTATGGATGTGCACAAGAAGACTGTACTTCCAGATGCCTATATAGCTATAGGCAACAAGTGGGTATATAAGAGAAAGAGAGGAGGGGATGGAGAGGTCACGGCCTATAAGGCTAGGCTAGTGGCGAAAGGGTATGCCCGGATTGAGGGTAAAGATTACGATGAAACCTTTTCGCCTGTGGCCATGCTGAAGTCCATTTGGATCCTTCTCGCCATAGCAGCTCACTTAAACGATGAGGTTTGGCAGATGGATGTCAAAACCGCTTTCTTAAACAGTTATCTTGAAGAAAGTAGGGACATCTATATGCAGCAACCAGAGGATTATGTGAAGAAAGGTGAAGAGCATCTAGTATGGAAGCTCAAGAAGTCCATTTATGGACTTAAGCAAGCTTCTAGGTCATGGAACTTACGTTTTGATGAGGTGATTAAATCCTATGGATTTACTCAATGTGGAAACGAGAGTTGCGTGTATCGTCTAGATGTCAACGGAAATAAAGTATTTCTTGCACTTTATGTAGATGATATTCTCCTAGTTGGCATAGTGGCAAGATATCAGTCTAACCCTGGTCAGGCTCATTGGACAGCGGTAAAGCATATACTCAAGTACCTCAAGACGACTAGAGATTACAGGCTAGTTTACTAGTCAGACAGTCTATATCCCTTGGGTTATACGGATTCGGATTTCCAGGCTGACCGAGATGAGAAGAGATCTACCTCGGGTTATGTGTTTACCTTGGGAGGAGGAGCTATTTCATGGAGGAATGCAAAGCAGAGATGCATTGCGGACTCCACTATAGAAGCCAAATATGTAGCTGCCTCAGAGGCTGCTAAGGAGGTAGTATGGTTGCGGAACTACCTCCTGGATCTAAACGTGGTACCTAGTTTACCCAGGAGTATCACAATCTATTGTGATAACTCAAGTGCAGTAGCAAACTCAAAGGAACCCAGGATCCACAAGGCGACTAAACACATAGAGAGAAAGTACCACGTATTATGGGAAATCGTAAGACGAGGAGATGTGCAGATAGAGAAGATTTGTACGACAGAAAATTTGGTTGATCCATTCACGAAGAGCTTACCGCAGAAAGTCTACAAGCATGTTCAAGGACTAGGGCTACGATTGATGCCACCCACTTAGAAAACTTTCAGTATAAGTGGGAGAATGTAATAGCTAGATAGATAGACACGGTATACTAAAAGTTTGCTTTAGTATAAGTGGGAGATTGTTGGGTTTGTATACTGAAAGCAAGACTTTTTTTGTTGTATACAGTGTTTCCAGTTATTCACTGTTAATCTCCTATCTGACTTTGTTTATGCTAATCACTATTTATGTCCTTATATGTTTTACTATAGTAGATCATATGGTGTATTGTAGATCACGGAGGATCATATGATTGGTTAACCTTAATGAGATATGATATAAATATAAATAACAGCCAAGGCGACTTGAGGACGAGTTGTTGGTATAGTGGTGCACGTGATCATGCATGCATTTTAGGTCGTTTTAAGTGTCGTTTTAATGATATTTTCATGCATATTTGATCGTGTATCGTGCATATTTGTTTATTGGGCCATTTAATGTGTTAAGCTTGTTTCAGGACAAAACAGGTAAATTAAGACCAAAAAATGAGTCTCGAAGAAGTCCGGAACGGAGAACGAGCCAAGGATGGAACAAGGGGAGGAGTTTCGAACGGACCGTCGCACCCGCGACTTGTAGTCGCGGCCGCAACAAATCAATATGCCAGGACACGGTTCGCGCCCATGACTCCTGTTTGCGGCTGCGACCGTGTCCACGAACCAACCTATGCCTCAAGCAAAATGAAGAATTCGCAACAGCGACTTTGGTTCGCGGCCGCGACCCGATGCCCTATTTTTTATCCCAAAACACGTTTTTTTGCCAAATTGGAGCCCAACACTTTCTCCTCTAGATATATATGGTCATTTTCGATTTTGACCTAACCTTGAATCCATCCCACACATATATTCAGCCACTATTCCCCATTGGAAGCAAAGGATTGGAGGGGGATTGAAGATCAAGATCATCAATCCTATCTTTTGATTCCTTCTATCTTATTTTCATGTTTTCTTTGATTTTCTCTTACTTTCTCTTACTTTATCTTTGTAATAGTTGTAATGAGTGGCTAGCACCCTAGAAAATTCACTCTTGATCATTGGTTGAACCTTGAGTTTAAGACATTTAAGTAATTATTGCGGTTAATATTACTGATTGGATTATGCTTTGTGAATGTTCTATGTTATTTGGGATTGTTGATTCACACTTATGAATTGAATTGTGGTTTGATCACCCATTTGGATATTTGGTTGTGTATTGCTAGAATAGGAAATTACTATCCTTAATTGTAGGATTTCCGATTCCCGTGTAGCAAACAATAGATTTATTTTATTGGGGATAACATAGAGTTCGACCACTAGAACCGAACTTACGAGTTTTATGTCGAATCTACTCCGTTGTCTTAATTCTTAATGCACTCGACTATTGATTCTTAAACAGCTTGTTTTAGGAATTGATAAGTTGAGTAGGATTAATTGAAGAGCTTGTTTTAATTAATTATACTTAAGAGACAACAAGATTGATAGAGCTTGTTATTAATCTTGGAGTAGGAGTTCTAAGACTAACTAATTGGGTATTAACAATAGTTGCATAAATCGTCCAAGACCAAGGGGAAACATGATCAAGGGTGAATCGTTTTATTATTTGAAAACCAAAAACCGAAAAAATCAGTCTATTTGTCTTTGTTTATTTGAATTGTTAAATTGCTAAGTATTTTTAGAGTAATTGTTATTTCAGTTGCTTAATAGAAATTTAGGTGTTAGTTGTTATTTCATTAACCCCCTTCCACCCCTCCCCCCCCCCCCCCCCCCCGCACTTCTTTATTGTTTTTCTAGCGTATTTACATTATATTTCTTGATCATAATAGTTTAATACATAAAGCAAAATTGTTCGATCGTTCCTCGTGGGATCGACCCTTACTTGCCACTCTACTAGTTAGAGTTGTAAAGCTAAGGTTAAGTGTATATTATTATACATTAATTTGGTGGTAAGAAACGACCCCTACCATATAGGCTGCAGTATTAAGTAGAAATAGTTTATCTTGACTATTTACTTTTACTGGTACGTCTTTACGTATTGATAGGATCACGGTGAGATAAGTTATTCTACCTGACCTTAGTGAAGAACAAGAGATCTCGATGACTTATTGTAATCTAAACCCTAATAAGATTACAGTTGTGTATGCGTGTCTGTGTGTCATTTTGACTTACCATGAGTGAGACTTAAGTGATAACTCAATATACTCAGTATCTTGGGTGACAGTAATTTGCATATGATAATTTGTAATTTATATTGAGGTAACCGTATCCGTTTAGGATGATGATATCCTCTTAAGGAGCTCAAAAAGTTTATTGTACTAAACCCTGCAGGTTGATTAAGTTCAGGTACAATAATGAAGTTGAGTGGTACTACTTAAGGAATTAATAAGCAATTAATTAATTTAAGCTGTCAGAGGCTTTAATTAATTAATGGATATCTGATATCTTAAATACGGTGATTAATTAAGTCTACAATCAAGCCCCGACTCGATTCGGAAATAAAGAGGTAAGTCAATATTAATTCTCTAGTGGAATGAATTAATATTTATGAATTAATTATGTTCTAGACTGAAACATAGAAAAATTAATCCATAGTTAGGTCCATCTTTATTCCTTGAATTTGATCCTTGGGCTGGGCCATCTGGCTCCTAGCCCAATAGGGAATTAATCTATCAGGCCAGACCCAGACTCAATGTATTAAGTTTAAATACATAACTCATGATCTGCGATTTAATTAACCCTACCGAAAAATCACAGGAAAGAGAGAAATAGAGGGGGGGGAGGGGGGCGCCTGTAGAAAAATTCTCACGCTTGGGATTTCTCAAAGTTTGTCGTCCATTCGGCATTGGGAATTGAGCAGGGATACAGCCTAGAAAATCGAAGCTAGAGTCGATCATCAGTTCGTTGTGTACCAAATTCTCAAGTTAATTCTAAACATCAAAGTGTTGCAATTAAATTAAATAGATGCATTTTAGGATTAATCAATGTATGATGAATTATGATAATCCAAGAAGAACCTGGGGAATTCAAAATTCCTTCAGTCCATGCATCGCGACCGCAATAGACACGCATCGCGGGCACGACAAAATGTGTTGTTTTAAGCTGGGTTTGGGTTAAGACAGTCGCGACCACGACAAAAAGCTCTCTTTGAAGAGGTTTCCTGTTCGAAGTGGGAATCAAAGCCTAGAGACCCCAAGACTCGTCCCAAAGCCTATAATAAGATATAGAAGCTCAATTTTGATACATCATCTGGCATCATAATTTCTCAGAATTTTACATTGGAGTAAAAGGCGTGAGAGCAAGCAAGACAAAGATCGAAGAGCCGAACAATCAGGTTTAATTATTTCTTGCTTAGTTTTACTTTTAATTTCCTTAAAATGTTCTCTTGAAATTATTGTAATGATTTGATACTAGGCATGAGTAGCTAAACTACTCGTGTTCTAGGATTCGAGAGTAGGATTTTATAACAATGTTGAATTGATCGTTTAATATAGACTCCAGGTTTTTATTATCTCTCTATGTGCTTGGTTTAATCATTTTAATTGATTTGAATTTGGCCAATTAAGTTTAATTTACTTGTTTAACAGTTCTGCTTCGAGAGAAAGGAATTTTTAATAAACGGTAACACATAACGCGATTGACTATGATCGTGTAGGTACAGGTTAAGGGGCTGTTAGGAGTTGTTAGGAATAATTGACTCGTGAGAGTAATTATCTTAATCAATCTATGACTTAGTCGCTTCGAAAGAAGGGTTAAGTTAATTAAGTGTTGCCTAATAGATAGTAAAACTGGATTAAAAGTTTATAAGTTAGAGATTAGTCATCATGAGCGTAATTACTGAAATCAAAATCATATAATACATTCTCTTTGATTGGAAATCAACTTTTGTTAATTAATTCGCTTATTAGTTTATATGCAATATTAGTTTAATAATTAATTAATTATTCATAAAATTACAGTGTCTAGTTAGGATAGTCCTAGATAATTAGGGTATCGAACTATGTTAACCTGTGGATCGACCTTGACTTCCACTATATACATCTACATACACTTACGGTATTTTAAGGTTATAATTAGAGTCTGTCAAGTTTTTGGCGTCGTTGCCAGGGAATAGGTTTAGCGTCTTAGTTTTTATCCTGAGTAATAGGAGGATACTAGACTAGATTTTATTTTTCTGCAATTTAAATTTTGTTATAATTAATTTTCATTTTTATTTTAGTGTTATGTGGTATTTCGTTTTGTTGGTGTTTCCAGGTTTCGCATGCAAACTAGGTCAAAAGGGAAAGAGCATCTTGTTCCTTTCGATCCTGAGATTGAGGCAACTGCCCGCCAACACCGACACTACAACAATTCTGCAAAATGACAACGGTGGAAAACCGTTGTCGTTTGCGATATATAAGCGTTGTCGTACCTGGCGTTGTAGTAGACCCCTACATACCACAACAGTTTTTTACCGTTGTTGAAGACCTATACCACAACGGTTTTTAACCATTGTGATTGACATTTACAACAACGCCCTTTACAATGCAGCTTAACCGTTGTCGTTTGTATCACAAACCATTGTCGTTTGGACCTTTAGAACAACAGTCATTACAAGTGTTTTTTTACCGTTGTGGTTTTAATTTTTACAACGACGTAAAGACAACGGTTTTTTACCGTTTTCGTTTAACCTTTATAATAGCGGTTTGTGGTACCTGTTATTAGGTATTATTTTCCTATTTTAATTTTTTTAATATTTTTAAATAATAAATAATTCAATAAAATACATCACATAAAAGGAGAAAAACCTAAACAAACCAACAATTATTTTGATAGTCAAATCATCAAATCTAATATATCTAGTACATTATTTTAGCAAAAACATCCACCAATATGCTTCCGAAACTAATATAAAATTAACTACGGTTCTTGAGCTTCAATGCACTTCACAGTATGCAAAAATTTCATTCCTCCATTTTGCATCAGCTCATGAAGGTCGTAACCTTGCAAAATGCAAAAAAAAAAAATATATATATCAACAGAAAATACATAAACAGATACGTAAAAAGAAAAATGATGAAAATAAATAAAAATGTAAATTAGTTCTCATATATTGGCCAAAGTTGCACCTAATAAGTCAAATTATTACAAATTGACAACCGTGAACCCTTTTCCAAATGGCAGAAGTTTAAACAATGATATAATCAAATATAGAATAAATATTAAATATTCATAAATTTATGATGTCTACAAAGCATCCTGATTACAGGCTTCATCATACATAATATGCATCATAGAAACTCAAATTGAAGCTTTGAAGCTTTAACTTCTGAACTGGAACACCACTCACATTAAAATACCTGGAACAAATATTTTAATCGCCTCCTTCAGTGAACGTAGATCAGCAACGAGCCTGTCGGAATCAGGCAAAATACTTTCATTATATAATAAAATCAATTAGAACATTCTTCATTCAATTTTGAAAGTTTTGAAAAGTATAACGCAATCTTATTTCTCAATTTGCATCAAATGACATCTCCAAGGAAAACAAAAGTCATTAATTACAAAACAAAGTAGGTGATCTAATTAAAAATGTTCTGGTAAGAAGCTTCTACGTCTTAAGTTTGATTCTCTATAGAATATAGACATTTCAAGAAACTAAATTTTAATCTTAAGTCACCAACAAGATTCATCTTTCCAACCATTATTTTTTACTTTAGAAATAACAAAAACATAATCTGAATTGTCCATAAAAAGCACACCTGAAGTCAGCTAGAATATCTTCAATGATGTGGAGGAAGAAAACTATAGCTTTGGGCTGCATGGTGGACTTCAGCTCATAAGAGCTTTAAAGTTATATTCATCAAGAATTTCATATTATACTTAGTTGTAGAATTTTTCTCTCGTTTTGGGAGTAATTTTACCTTATCGATTAATAAAATATTATGTTTCTCATCCAAAAAGAAGAAGAACAAAGATGAAACAAAGAGCATACATATTCTGGTCCCAATGAAGAACTATTATCATTTATTTCAATGACATCAGATGGCTTGATTGCAATGATGAAATAAATTTTAGGCAGACTTATGTTTCTCAATTTGTATTTGTGTAGTGATAGGGATAACCCGATCAGCTCGGGTTGGGTCACCAACCCGATCAGCTCGGGTTGGGCTAACAGCGAGGCCCAGCATGCACAAACCTGAGCTCAGGCCCAGCAAGCGCGCCAGCAAGCACAAAGGCCCAGGCCCAGCAGGCCCAGCAACACGCATTCTGTTTAGCGAATCAAATCTGTTCCGCGAATCAAGGCCATGATCTTTTCCCAACTGCCATGCAGATTTGGTGGGCAAGATTATAGGGATTTAGTTAGGGTTTTGGTTTAGTAGTATAAATAGGTGAAAAGAACTCTGAATTAGGGTTCGCACTTTGCATTCTGTAACACGCACTGTAAATTCCACGTTCGAGTAAAGAGAAACACCTCGGCGATTGCCGTTTTCTGCCCGTGGACGTAGATCTCTGGATCGAACCACGTATATTGTGTGTTTTTACTTGTTTCTTGCATTGATTCTCGTTGGGATTATAAGTTACCGGATTGTGCTTTATCAAATTGGCGCCGTCTGTGGGAACGCCAAGGCAGTCTTTTGAACGCGCTAACCAACAATTTTTTGACGTAATTCTTAATCATGGTGAAGACTCGTTTGAATCAAGCTCGCCGAGGGGATCAATCCGACCAAGATCCACCCGTGGATCAAGTTGTGCCGCCAAGGCAATTGCCGGCAGGGAGTACATCCAATCATCAGGGTAATCAAAATCCTCCACCCCCTCAAGACCAGCAAAACCCTAATATTGCTGCTGCTCAACCACCGGTAAACATTCAAATCACCCCAGAACTGCTTCAAGATTTCTTGCAAGAGCATGCACATGTCCTTCAAGATTGGGCAGTTAATCGCTTACGTCCCGCGGGGCCTGCCGGCCATAATGCTAATCCCGTGGTGCCTCCACCCCGCTCACACGATCAGCAGGACCCGGGACACCGCGGTCGCCAGGATCGACGACGGGAACGACCTGGTTCTTCCGAGGACCAGGGGAGTTCTAATGAATCACGACCTCGCAATGAGGAACCCGCTGATGTGGATCGCCGCCGTCCACTTAATGCGACCAAGAGAGTTCGCTATGCAAATCCTCATGCTCTGGATCTTCAAGAGTATGAGCGAGTTCAACGCAACGTTGAACTGGATAGAATCCTGGGCCTTGACGCCAATGGAGAGATCATCACGCCGTTCTCCCAGGAAATCATTGCCACTTCCCTTCCCGAAGGGTTTAAACGGCCAGCCATACCTCCTTACAATGGCACAGGAGATCCGGCCAATTTTCTTGGGGCTTTTCGGCACAGCATGCTCAGCCATGATAGCATCACATCCCTCCAGTATTGCAAAATTTTCCCTGAGTACTTACAGGATGAAGCTCGGGTTTGGTTTGATTCACTCCCGCGTGACAGCGTATCCTCCTTCAGAGAGCTCGCCGAGCACTTTTGGGCGCGGTTCGAAGCACGGGCGAAGCCCATGGCCACCCTGGCCGACGTCATGAATATGGAACAGCGGGACGGTGAAACCGTTACCCAATTTCTGGACCGTTTTACAGCGGTAAGCCTCAAGGTCGGAAATTGCCCCGATGATGTGGCCATCAACGCTTTCATGAATGGACTCCGCCCCGGAGCACTTCACACCGAATTAGCTCGGAACACTCCGGTCACAACTCGAGCACTGTTCAAAACAGTATGCAAATTTGCTAAGGCCGTGGAACAGACTCGTCAGAAGCGTGAGAAACACGTCAGCAAGCGGCAATCCGACAAGGCACAAGCCGGGCCTAGTACTCGACCTAGTGCATTTTCCCGCCTGACACCGGGGCGTTTAGAAACCCGAAGTGAAATTCCACAATTGACTCCGTTGACGAAGTCACAAGCTGAGATCCTTTCAATCCACAAGAACGATCTGCGACCTTGTCCGCGGATGACTGCACCACCAGAGAAGAGGAACCGTGGAAAGTGGTGCTCGTACCACCGAGATCATGGACACGAGACAGAGGAGTGCCGGGAACTTAGCAAGGAGATTGAGGAATGCCTCAAGAAGGGTCTCTTGCGGCAATACGTCGCGCGAACCGGAGACCAACCTCGGACAAACCACAATGGGGGTTCGTCCCACAACCGCGGAGGTTATCACGACCGAGGCGCTCAACAAAATCGGCCACCATGGCAGAACAATCGGCCGGGGCCAAATAACTACGCACGGCAAGATTCTGGCAATCGCCAGCAACCACGTCTCCCACTACCACCTCCTCCTCCGGGGGGACCCGAAGACAACGCACCTCCTCACGTGATAAACGTGATATATGGAGCCTTGCCCACCGGGGCTTCCCGACATGCCCTAAAGGCAGAAGCTCGACGTCCTCCTCCCGAGGAGCCACGTCATAAACGCCTCCATCAGTCCGAAATTGTCAGCTTTACGGACAGGGACCCGGTTCCGGAGATAACACCTCACACAGACGCTATTGTCATCGATATGACTGTAGCCAACATAACAGTACAGCGAGTCTTCGTGGATAACGGGGCCGCGGTAAGTGTTATATTTGCAGACTGTTTCGAGAGGATGGGGATTTCCCGAGACCAACTTCGACCGGCCCCCGGGCCACTACAGACTTTTACTCAGGGTAAAGTCCGGCCGGAAGGTATCATCACTCTCCCAGCGTCTTTGGGGACTTATCCGAAGATAAAAACTATCTTCGTGGACTTTTACGTGGTGAATTCTCCATCACCATATAACATGATATTGGGCCGAGACTGGCTCACCCCGGCAAAGGCCATATGCTCCACGTATCACCTCGTGCTGAAGTTTCCTACTTCGCATGGTGAAGTGGCTATCCGCGGAAGTCAAAGGGTCTCAAAGGAGTGTATGTACGTAGCACTCAAAAAGACTGCTAAGGTCCCTCCCAAACAGCAGCTCCAGGTGACATCACCGGCCCCAGAACCTCGGGGAAGTGCCCCATTAGGGGATGCTACTGCTCAAGTCCCGCTAGATCCGTCTAAGCCGGACCAGACAGTCACTGTAGGCGCTGTGGATGTACCATGGCTGCATCAGGCCATTATTCAGACCCTGCGAGAATATTCCGATGTTTTTGCATGGTCTCCTCTAGATATGCCTGGGGTTTCTCCCGAAGTGATTACTCACAAGCTGAACATCGACCCCAGCGTAAAACCAATCCAACAAAAGCAGAGAAAATTCGCTCCGGAGCGAAATGAAGCTATTCGAGTTGAGGTGAAACAACTCCTGGATGCGGACATCTTGTTCGAGGTATTCTACCCCTCTTGGTTATCTAACCCGGTAATGGTAACGAAAACCAGTGGGGCATGGCGGATGTGTGTTGATTTTTCCGATCTCAATAAGCACTGTCCGAAAGACTGCTATCCTCTGCCCTCCATCGACCAAAAGGCCGAGGCCATTACGGGGTACGTGACACTTTGCTTCCTCGATCTGTACAAGGGATACCATCAAATATTTATGGATCCGCAGGATGCCCTCAAAACGGCATTTATCACTGCCTTTGGGTGCTACGCTTTTAAGAAATTGCCCTTTGGGCTCAAGAATGCTGGAGCCACTTACCAGCGTCTAATGGACTTTATCTTCCGCGACCAGATAAGTCGTAATGTTGAGGTCTACGTCGATGACTTGGTCATCAAAAGCTCCTCCTATCCTTCATGTGTGCAGGACATTACCGAAACATTGCGCACCCTGCGGCGCTATAACCTGCGGCTCAATCCAGCAAAATGCACCTTCGGTGTTGGCTCCGGGAAGTTTCTCGGGTACATGGTTTCACAAAACAGCCTGCAGGCCAATCCGGCTAAACTCCGTGATGTGCTAGATCTACAGCCACCTAAGACATTCAGGGATGTTCAACGCCTCACAGGTGGTTTAGCGGCCTTAAACAGATTCTTATCGAAAGCAGCAGAGCGCCAGCTCCCGTTTTTCAGAATCCTGAGACAAACGAAGTCCTTTGAGTGGACTCCGGAGTGCACCGAGGCCTTTGAGGCCTTGAAACGTCATATACAGCAGCTGCCTACTTTGTCAGTTCCTCTCCCCGGAGAGCCGCTGTACTTATATTTGGCTTCCGCCGAGGAGGCTGTTAGCGCTGCTCTTGTGCGAGAAGTGGAAGGGGTTCAACATCCCGTGTATTTTGCAAGCCGGGTGCTTCATGGAGCGGAGACGCGATATTCCGTACTAGAAAAAACCGCCTTGGCCCTTGTTATGGCGGCTCGGCGTCTTCGGCCATACTTCCAAGGACGTGAAATACGAGTCTTGACTAATCACCCTATACGCCAAATCCTTGTGAAACCCGAGGTGTCTGGGCGCCTCGCCAAGTGGGCCATTGAGTTGGGCGAGTATGATATTCAGTTTCTCCCCCGCCGAGCAATTAAAGGTCAAGCACTTGCCGACTTCCTGGCCGAGGCCCCGGCAGACAATCATGAGTCTTCCACAGACAATGGCACACAGCACCATGTCACCCATGCTCCTTCACCCCGGAAGTGGCAGCTATTCGTGGATGGAGCATCCACGGTCCGAGGAAGTGGTGCCGGACTACTTCTCATCGACCCCGAGGAGGTTGAGGTTAAATATGTCATCCGATTTAAATTTAAGGTGACTAACAATGAAGCAGAATACGAGGCCGTCCTCGCCGGGCTCCGGCTCGCTCAATCTTTAGGTGCTCGTCACCTAGAGCTCTTCACGGACTCCGAGATCGTGTCCAAGCAAATTCAGGGGACTTATGTCGCCAAGGAAGAAACAATGGTCAGGTATCGCTCTCTAGCACTCAAACTCATGTCAACCTTTGATACAGTTATTATCCAGAAAATCCCGCGTGCTCAGAATTCCAGGGCAGACGCACTCAGCAAGTTAGCCTCCGCGGTCCCAACTAATATATCTCCGGATATCATGGTCGAGGACCTCTCCCATCCAGCAATTCATGAGGCTACAGTTTCGGTACTGACCGACAGTGATCCGAACTGGATGACTCCGATCATTCAGTATCTCCGAGATGGGGTTCTGCCCACTGACAAGCTACGAGCTCGGCAAGTTGTGCTCAAAGCTCCCAAATACTCCCTTCATAATGGAGTTCTATATCGACAATCGTACCTACAACCGAATCTCCGGTGCCTCACCCCTGCCGAGGCCATTCAAGTTCTGCGAGAGGTTCACGAAGGGGCCTGCGCAAGCCATATCGGTTCCCGGACTTTAGCAAAGAAAGTTCTCCGCTGGGGATACTATTGGCCTACCCTGTTCAACGATGCTCATGACTTAGTGTCCAAATGCAGTAAGTGCCAACTACACTCCCGTGTAAAGCATCTGCCACAAACCGAGCTCACCGGAATCCAAGGTGCATGGCCGTTTATTCAATGGGGCATCGACATTGTTGGCCCATTCCCCGTTGCTCCGGGAGGGTTGAAGTTCCTGGTTGTTGCCGTGGACTATTTCACTAAGTGGGTCGAAGCCGAACCACTTACCGCTATTACCGGTCAGAATATTTTAAAATTTGTATGGCGCAATATCGTTTGCCGCTTCGGCATCCCGAGCACTATTATCTCGGACAATGGTAAACAGTTTGCCAATGATCCATTCCGCTCATGGTGTGAAGAACTCCACATCAAACAGATTTTCACTTCGGTTGCTCACCCGCAAGCAAACGGGCAGGTTGAGGTCACCAACCGGACCCTTCTCACGGGAATAAAGAAGCGCCTGGATAGTGCCAAAGGTCTCTGGGCTGAAAACCTTCCACAAGTCCTATGGGCTATTCGTACAACGCCGCACACCTCCACCGGGGAGACTCCTTACAGCCTTACTTACGGCTCCGAAGCCGTTATCCCCGCTGAAATTAGTGTGCCGAGTCCTCGCCTCCTCACATTAGTTCCGGATGATAATGACGAGGCTCTTCGCGCAAATTTGGATGAGCTTGAGAATCGCCGGGAACAATCGTTCATTCAGCAGGCTAAGTGCAAACAGCGAGCTGCCCAGTATTATAACCTCCGGGTTCGAGGTACACAATTCAATGTCGGGGACTTAGTCCTTCGGCTTAACTCGGCCAGCAAAGCTGCCCCCGAGGGCAAACTGCATGCTTCTTGGGAAGGCCCCTACCGAGTCATTGCTGTACATGACTCTGGATCCTATCAGCTTGAACAAATCAACGGGACCCCGATCCCCCGAAGTTGGCACGTCACAAATTTGAGGCGTTTCTATTTGTGAAGGCTACATTGCAAGTACTATCTTTCCTTTAATTTCCTTTATAGTTGTTATTTCACTTTGTACTTTCGAGTTTGCCCCGGCACTTATCATTGAATAAAAATTATTTGCTTGCATAACTTACTGTGTTATTCTTTATGTTACGGGGACGCCCTAACACAATCATACTATCATTATTAGTCTCCGGACAATTAAACCTCTCACTCGGTCCGTCCGAGGAGGTTTGCATATTAGTCCCCGGACTCACATCACTTTCTCGTCTGTTTAACCGGAGAAAAGTTTACTCCCGCCTGATCCGTCCGGGGAGGTATTTTACTCCCGCCTGATCCGTCCGGGGAGGTATTTTACTCCCGCCTGATCCGTCCGGGGAGTTTTTACTCCCGCCTGATCCGTCCGAGGAGATTGGATTTATCCATACCGTGTTCCCGAACACCTATTTAAAACAGTTAACAAGTTTTCTATCGTGTTCCCGAACACCCGATTAAAGTGATTTGTAACAAGTTACTTTCATTACACCAGTTTGTACACATTACAACAGTTTTATTATCATCTTTTGAATATTACACATCAAATGGTTTCTTACATAAGACTTCAACCATAAAAAAAAAAAAAAAAAAAAAAAAAACAACAAAAACAACAAGTATATAAGCTAATGTCTACGGCCCCCGAGCCAATATTCAGCGCTCCGGTGCTGGGACCCACTTCTCGGTCCGCGTTGGGCCCTCCGGGATCTTGAAGATCCTCGACCTCGGGCTCCGGCTCTGTTACCCCCTCGGGCTCCGGCTCGGTCATCCCTTTGAGTCTCCCTCCGCCGAGGACTTTCTCTGGGCACTGGCCTAGGGGCTTCATCTCTGGACTGTGCTCGATTACTGGACTGTGGGGCCGACCTCGATGTCTGAGCCCACTGCTCGGGGTCCCACTCCTCCGAAGCCATTACTTCTATTTCCCGGGCCAACTCCTCGACTATCTCCTCGGCAACCACCGGGGGTTCTTATTCAATTGTAGTCACCGGAGCTGGCTCTCGGATGACTATGCCTTTGCTCTGCTCGGAGGGCTTCTTCTTGCCTTTGGTCTTCTTGTCCTTCCGAGGAGCTTTCTGCGTACTTCGGTCCTGGCTTGTGCTCGCGATGAACTCTTCAGCAGAAGGCCTCCGCCTGATTCGGCCCTTCAGCCCTTCGTACATACTGAGCAGCAATTCCAGGACTTCTCTTTTCCTCACGAGCTCCGCGGACTCGACCGAGCTCCGCGACATCAACGCCGCGATGTCACTCTGGATTTCAACAGTCCGCTCTTCTACTTCTTCAAAAGTTAGAAGACCGAACTCGGACAGAATCCGCTCATATTCCTTATGGTGAACGCGGACGCGGCTCATCTCGGCAGCTGTGGTTCGATACTTCATCTCGAAGTCTTTGGCTCTATCATTGGCCTCGACCACCTTCTCCTCTGCCGAGGCTATCTGCTTCTTCAGCTTAGGCACTACGTGCATTTCCAGACGGTTCTTCTCTCCGCGGAACCACTCAAGTGATTTCATTAACTTCTTTATTGTCTCGTGCAGCTCCGCGGTGTTCTAGACAGACAACGACGACAACAAGTTCAATTACTCTCAAGTATGTAAGAAGTTACATACAGTTCGGCAACAAACATAAATTGATCATACAAGTAAACAGAAAGCAAGAGTCCAAGAAACGAGAATTGTAATTCAAATTGCAAGAATACAACTGTTCCAGTACATCACCCCTAACATTACTACAAATTTACAAGTTCAAATCTGCGGGGATCGACTGACCTCCCGCTCGACTGCCTCGGGTTCCTCGGGCAACCTCTCAGATTCTTCATTTGCTGCGACGGCCTCGATCGCAGCTGGGGTCTCAGCCTCCGTCTGTGGGGGGGGATCGGTGCTCGGGGGAGCAGTGATCGGTTTACCTCGGCAGAATGCCAGGAATTCTTCATCCTGGTCCACTTCGCAGCTGGCAACTTCTGCGGCAGTCAAAAGCTGCCTCTTCCCCCCGAGCGCACTCACCAAGGGCCACTCCGGCAGCTCCGCTAGCGCGGCGTAATAAGCCTTCTCCACCTCGGCCGCCGCCTCAGGGTCATACCCAAATTCTGGACGATTGATGTCCACATCTGGGTACGCCTCCTTAACCTCCTCCAACACCATGGCCCGTGTGGCTTTATCCCCTATTGCCACAAAGTTTGTCTGGAAGTCAAGGAATGTGCTGGAGTGTAATAACTTCTCGGCGAACGCCCTCAGCAAGGATCCCTGCCCTCCAACCACGGCCGCTTCCCTCGCCTCCATCTCCGCCCCCAGCTGCATCAGCTCACCTCGGAGACCATGGTTCTCCATCTCCACACCGCGCAGACGCGCGACCTCGGACTCGACCGAGGCAGCCCTCTTGCGTGCCTGGATCAGGTCATGCGCTAGTTTTTCGTTTCGCGCGCGGAGGTCCCGCGCTGTCGCAGCTAGTCCTTCCCGGGCCTTCACCTCGCCCTTCAGGCCGACCTCTATGATCCCTCGGGCCAGCTGCAGAATCTTCTCGGCGTCCGCGCTGTCAAACCCCAGCCTACTAAGGGTCGCCTGCTCTCCCTGGCCGAATTAAACACAACATAACACATGGCTCAGGCCTCTGTTACACACCTCGCGTAAGTTAAACTAATGATCAGCGTTTTTGAATATTACCTCCGTACTTGCCCCAACCCGGGGTCTTTTGGATGGTGCTTGCGGATTCCCAGTAGGCTCCGGCCTCTTCTTTGATAACGCCGGAGATCCCGCCGGCGTCGCCCTCTCCTCTGACCCCGTCGACGGTCGCGCACTCTGTGGCATCTTCTCCCGGGGAGACACCTCGGTGGCTTTCCCCTTCTTCTTTGCCGCCGCCGACGCTGCAGGGCTTCCTGATGCTGGCTGCTTTCCGAAGCGTCCCACTGCAAATATATATCTATGGTCAGTTCTGCGCAAAACGGCAAAATTAAATAACAGGACACAAGAACTCCTACCCTCTTCGGCATCTCCATTTCCTGAATAATATGGGCTAAGCCCAGCCTTCTCCAGTTCCTCCTCGGAACAGAGGGTTTGGAAAGTCCCCACTTGCAGGAATATGTGCCTCACTTCGGCCCCCGGATTCTCCACAGGGGCGGAATCCTGCACCTCGTCACTCCTCCACTTCGGGAGAGCTATCTTATTCCTGACAAATATGAACCTCTCCTTCCACCCCTCTACTTTGCTCGGGTTTTGAACCTTAAACCCTCCTCGGGCTCGGGGACTAAAGGAATACCACCCCTTGGACTTCCCGAAGTTCTTTAACTGGTAGAAAAACCTAAATAGATCTACAGTTGGCTCTATTCCGGCCAGTTTACTAACTACAGTGAATCCTACCAGCTGCCTCACCGCGTTCGGCGCTAATTGGCAGAGGGCAATACCGTAGTATTTTAACAACTCTACGACTATGCCCCACAGCGGCAATCTCAACCCTACTCTAAGGGAGTCGATATATACGGTCATAAACCCCTGCGGTGGGCAACAGGCCCTATCCACGGGGGTAGGAATTATGTAATCGAGGTCAAAGGGAAGATAAAATGATGGGAGTTCCCTCTCAAGTTGCTCCCGCGACATCCGTAACGCTATAGACGACACCTCAAGCTCCACTACCGGGCATTCATAAAACGATACCATCATAGTGTTGCACTCTAAACCATCAACTCTGTCTATGGTTCTAATATCATCCCTCTCCGGGATGATATATGATAGGGGGGGGATATCTAACGGTTTATCTGAGCCTCCTACTACTTTGATCGAGGCCGAAGATGGGGCAGAAGATGAAGAAGATGAGGAGGATGACATACTTACTTGGTTTGAATTCGAAAGTGTGGATTTGAGAAATTTTTGATCTCTGATGAATCACAAGTGCAGATTTCCTCTTTTTCCCGCTTTCTAAACAGATGAATTGCAATGGAGAAGATGAAAAGTTACTGTGCAGTTATTCCCAATATAAATGCAAAAAAACCGACGGCTCTGATGCAGCCTATTCAAATTCAGTGATGGAGATTTAGGCGTGCTCTTCACGCGCTTTACAGTTACCGAGGCACGTGGGGAACAGCTGCCTTGGAACTCGCAGAGCGTGTCACTTCACGTCTCTCTCTCTCATTATGGCGCCGCCAATCACATCACCCTCACCCTTCCTCAGGAAGATTCAAGATACACTCCGGTGTACCTTCCACCTCGGTCATGCTTCCACACTCCGGTGCTCCTCCCATTTCGGCCGAACTTCTCACTCCGGTGTACCTTCCACCTCGGCCAGACTGTCATATACTTCCAACGCGTTTTTTTTTTTGCGTCTGGAGAATTCGATATCTCATCATATGTCCCGTGCACTTCGGCCCAACTCGGCACTACGTCCATTGACTGCTCCGCAGAGTCCCTGGGGCGCGGACAGACTCAGTCACGCATAAACTCTTCGGCCAGCCAGAGACCCCGGTTTTCCTTCCTTACGGTTCCACCCCGGTGACAACCGAAGCTCCTACCTCGCTCCGGCTGGGGGGGGGCATCTGATAGGGATAACCCGATCAGCTCGGGTCGGGTCACCAACCCGATCAGCTCAGGCCGGGCTAACAGCGAGGCCCAGCATGCACAAACCTGAGCTCAGGCCCAGCAAGCGCGCCAGCAAGCACAAAGGCCCAGGCCCAGCAGGCCCAGCAACACGCATTCTGTTTAGCGAATCAAATCTGTTCCGCGAATCAAAGCCATGATCTTTTCCCAACTGCCATGCAGATTTTGTGGGCAAGATTATAGGGATTTAGTTAGGGTTTTGGTTTAGTAGTATAAATAGGTGAAAAGAACTCTAAATTAGGGTTCGCACTTTGCATTCTGTAACACGCACTGTAAACTCCACGTTCGAGTAAAGAGAAACACCTCGGCGATTGCCGTTTTCTGCCCGTGGACGTAGATCTCCGGATCGAACCACGTATATTGTGTGTTTTTACTTGTTTCTTGCATTGATTCTCGTTGGGATTATAAGTTACCGGATTGTGCTTTATCATGTAGTAATATTATTTTATTTTCTTCTGTTTTCTGAGAATGTCGACTACATCTTGGATTAAATTGAAGCTAATATATAATTCGAAGGGGATTACAGATGCGAAACAGTGCATCATATTAATAACGGATAATTGGATATTATCTTCTTCATATTAAAGAGGAAAAGCAAAGGAAACACACAAATATGATCACTGTACGAAAAAATCAGCTGAAGCAATTATGTAAGAAAGTAAATAAATAGGCTAAAGCTCATCTTATATTTGCTTGCAGCAGCAGTTACCTCATCCTGAATCTCATCCAAATCGTCGTTGTGCCCAGATTCGTCGAACCAGGAAAAGAAGCTGGATTTTATTCAACTCATAAACCAGTGCCACAGTCTGACATTGGGGATGGTCATAACTCACAATTTTGCTAATGTACTCAAAACCCATGGAAGTAATACAGATAGAGATAAGGCGTACCATTGAAGATTTGGGACAAGAAAGCATCTCCTAGTTAAGGTAAGGCAGTTATTATGGTAAATGCCCATGAAATGCTACACAAATATGAATAAAGTAATGAACAATAATTACAGTAAAGAAATTTAGATGCCTCCACACTTAAGAAACCAGATTCATTTCGAAGGACTTACAAACATGATCAATCTTGGACTGAAACTTTCAACTGAGGGCACCTTTCAGACTTCAGCATTCAGCAAGTAATAGACGCATATTTAGCATAATTGAGATGCAGAGTTCTCAAAGTAGAAAGAAGACTAGGTAATTGAAAGACAATGGATGTCGGACTAACCATGTTTTTTTTTCTCTATTTTAGTTTAAAGAGAAGAAATTGGAGTAATAAACTAAAGAGGGTCTAATTATACCAAGCATATTAGAAGCTCCCAAGCAACAGGGAAGTTCAGTAAATAGTTGTTGCTTTTGTCTGTGTTTGAAGATAATTAAGCATATATATAAAATACATAATCGATGACTTAAATTAAGTGGGGAAGTGGAAGAGCTAATAAAAATTAGAAAGAAACAATTTAAATTAAATGCTAGATTGAAAACAATGACAAGATATAATCCATATAACCACTCGATGAACAACTTAATTAGTTGTGTTGTAAAGAAGCATAAGTAGATGAAGCAAAGACTAGCCATCCACTATATAAATGAAAATGTATTGCACATTTTATCTAAGTTAATAGGCTTTATAATAACAATATGAATTGAATACTCAATTATCATTAGAATAAATAAAATATTTGAGACAGCGCCAATTACCATTATCAAGGATCTTGGCACTGTGAAATGTGTAATAAACTTTGCTCTAGCTGTTGTTTTCCTCAAGAAAATGAATATTCATTACTAAAAGCAAGAGCAATGAGAGCAGATCCAAAAAATTATCCAGTTAGAATATTCTATTCCAAACTTGTATTCCATATGTATATTTATGACATTACACTATACACATGGAATGTAATGGAAGTAGTTGAATATAAGATGAAATACATTTTGAAATAGAAGATCTCATTAGAGAGCTAGCATCAGTAAAAGACAAGCCCGAATCCAATCAGAAATTGAATCACCATCTACAATATTGGATAACAAATCCTCTCTAGAGCAGTTTACCTAATGTAAGAAACTAGGGACATAGGAAAAAAAAGGTAGTAGATTCTTATTTCATGTCAACAAGGAGAAAATGTATGTTAAGAACTGGGGTGAAAAATGACCTGTGCGGATCTCCTTATCTTTGTGTTAGGGATCATCCAGAGACTCTCGCCAGTGAGTAGATAGCCAACCATTCGAGGAATTGCAAACCAAACACGTCATAGATTGAAAGAAAGAAGTAAATACAGAAATTAAATAAAAAAATAGGAATAAAGAATCTTAAATGATAAGGTCAGGCCCACACTCTTTACCTTATATTTGGTCTTTGTTTTTAGGCTCAACCTTCCTAGTTAAACTACATATGACTATAGTAAACAATTGATACATTAGATTCCTCGAATTTAAGAGTACTTCAACATCACCGAGAAAAAGGCCTCGGAGATTCCCTCCATCTTTCATTTTTTGTATGTATGTAGTTAAAAACCTCATATGTGTTCTTCTTTAGTTTCACTATCACTTCCTATACAATAAAAAACCCATATGTGTATCATGAGTTCATCACAAAGATCCCTAGAATGAAAAGCAGAACTGGATGCTTAAAGCACAATCAGTAAAGCATAATGAAAGATAGAAGTGTGTCGTGCTTCACAACATAAAAAAATAATAATCATATGCTAAGTAAAATCAGAACATAACAGAGACATCCACTAAATTTACATCTATGACCATAACAGTAATTCCATTTCCTAAATAAAGGGGCAGTGCTAAAAGAAATTAAAGAAAACAGAAGTATCAAAATTAAAGCATAGCATTCATGTTCAACAATATAATTGTAATTTCCTTTCAATTATCTATTCTCAGCAGCTCTAATGGGGTAATTTTTTGGCAAAATTACAAGAAAAAACTAACCAAAATTTGATAAAATCAAGAAACAAAGGTAGAAAATAATATTACCAAATCTCTAGTATGCTCCTTGGCAAATTTAGAACCACATGTGTGGAGAGACAGTCCTGACCCGGGCCCATCGGCCTCATTGTGACGATTTGTTAATGCTTGCTCATTTTTCTTGAATTCAAGAGACCTTTAAAACTTTACATGGAAAATGTACGAGCTTAACATAGGGACTACAAGTAGAGTACATACAGTTAGTATATTGAAACAAACTTAAACTACATTCGTTGCCAATGAAATGTAGAGAATGTATAAGGGACGAAATTAGTTAATGGATATCAAACAACAAAATCGCTCACCTATGTTAATCATTATTTGTTTCGTAAGTATCAAAATATTTGCTATAGAGTGATTTTGAGGCTGCATAATGATGCAAAGAGTTTGATTCTGAATCAGATTATCAAGAAGAGGATAGAAAGGGCCAACACCTCAAAATAACATTTTAATAGAGGATATCTAACCTTTACTGCTGAAATAAAGCTCTATAAAAATGCAGAATTTCAGACTAAATACATTTCAGACTATCCGTTTTATCTCTCTTTTCCTTGTAAACCATAAAGCTCTATAACAAACAATAAAAATGCAGAATTCAGACTAAGAATTACCAATACTACTGAAGTAAGAGTGTCCAAAAGATGATGACTCATTTTCCAATCTAAGCCAATAATTGTAAATACTCACTTGTACTTAGACTATTGATTGCATATAAAGGACTCTCACATAAAGAACAAGGAACAATAAATCTTCAAGACTAATAATTTCTAATATTATTGAAGATTCTTGATGGAAACAAGACATAAACATGGATAAAGAAAGTTGTTTAGCTCGTGAAAAATTCACTGTTTCATTATCATTCAATATATTAACCAATGGAGAATAACATGCTATTTATAGCTTACAAGAGTAGCCCTAGTTCTACATAAACAGACAAATGACAACAACAGAAAAAGCTAGTCTAAGGCTGTCTTGTACCAGCTAAACATTAATGATCATTTAATGAGCTTGTACTAGTTAGACCAGAATGCTTGTCTTCTTCCTTGTTTATCCAACGGCCTTCTGCTTGCTTTTGTGCTGATCCTCTACACAACACCTCAGCATATGTTAATCTCTTCTTTGGTCCAGCTGTAACGTCCAACTCAGCAACATCATGCATGCAAGAGGTTTCAACACCCCCTCTCAATTCGAGTGCAGATTGAGGAACTAAGTTGAGCTTGTTTCTTAATCTCACGAAGAATTGCAAACTCAGTGGCTTCGTCATTAAGTCAGCTATCTGTTCATTTGATGGTACATGGAAAACTTTAATCAATCCTTTCCCAACAATGTCTCTCACGAAATGAATATCAAGCTCCACATGCTTAGTTCTAGCATGCAAGATAGGATTTGATGCCAAAGCAATTGTGCTAGTATTATCCACCCAGACAACTGGCACTTTATCACTCTTGATCTTAAGCTCCTCCAGCATAGAACATATCCATACAATTTTAGATGTAATGTGAGCCAAGCTTCTATATTCAGCCTATGTACTTGACCTTGACACACTGGATTGTTTCTTGGATTTCTAGCTGATAAGACTTCCTCCTAGATAAACACAGAAACCAGTGATAGATTTTCTATCATCAGTGTCAGTTGCCCGGTCCGAATCACAGAACCCTGTTACATTCAAATTTCCCGTTTTCTTCAACTGCAATCCCATACTTGAGCTACCAGCAAGGTATCTCAATATCCTCTTAACTGCCTTTAGGTGAGTATCCATTGGAGATGTCATGTATTGACTCGCCTTGTTTACAGAATAAGCTATATCCGGCCTTGTGATAGTTGAATATTGCAGACTTCCCACCAAACTTCTGTAAAAAGTAGCATTGTTGATTGGAGTTCCATCATCCTTTGACAAATGTGGGGATATGATCATTGGTGTTCCTGTGCCTTTTGCCTCTAGCATATTTGCTCGTCTTAGCAAATCTTTAACATACTTTTCCTGGCATAGATGCATTCCTTCAGAGGTCCTTGTAACTTGGATACCTAGGAAGTGATGAATTTCACCAAGATCCTTCAAGGAGAAATGACATGACAAGGATTTTATTGCAAAAGCAACCTCTTCACTATTATTAACTGTCACCAGGATGTCATCTACATAAATGAGTAGATAGACAAAATTACCATTCCTTACTTTGAAGAACAAGGATGTCTGCCCTTGAATGTTGAAAACCCAAATCACTCAGCACACCTTTCACCTTCAAGTACCAAGCTCTTGAGGCTTGTTTTAGACCATCGAGAGCTTTATCAGTTTACACACAAGTGGATCTCCATTGTCTGATCTAACTTCAAAACCTAGTGGTTGCTTCATAAAGATCTCTTCATTTATCTCACCATGTAAAAAAGCATTATTTACATCCAAATGATTCACATTCCACCCCTTTTCCACAGCCAAAGTCAATATCACACGTATGGTACAAGGCTTGACAACAGGACTAAAGGTTTCTGTGTAATCTAAACCTTCTGTATGTGAATAGCCTTGAGCCACTAGTCTTGCCTTATGCCTTGATACACTCCCATCAGCATTCTTTTTTACCTTGAAAACCCATTTGCATCCTACTATTTTTCTCCCTTGAGGCAGCTTTGACAGATTCCATGTACCATTGGTTTTTAAGGTTGTAATCTCATTGTTCATGGCTTCTTTCCAGTGAGCATGATTTAATGCTTCCATGAAAGATGGTGGTTCCTCTTCAAGGTAGGTGAGAGTATAGACCTTTGGTTTATAGATCCCTGCCTTTGATCTTGTAATCACAGGGTGACCTGCATGGACAGCTTGACAAACATCCTCAACAGGAGCATTAGTGTTAGGTGAAGTAGATAAATCACTTGGTGTATGCATATTCTCAAGGTTGGAAGAGTGTGTGGCATCATTAGTGTGGTGAGCTGGAGTTTGAGAGGTGACAGAAGGACTATGAGATGGAGGTTTTTCATTCTGATATGGTTCATGAGGAGTAGGTGGTAGAACAGTTGGAAGTTGAGTGTTGTGGAAGTGTTGGACTATAGGAGGAGTCATGATAAAAGAACTAGATTTATTAGAATCTTGAAAGCATGAGTCATGAGAGTCCTTGAAGGGAAACACATACTCATCAAAAATAACATCCCTACTAAAAATGATCTTTCTATTAGGAAGCAGAACCTTATATCCCTTGAATTGGTTGATGTAGCCAAGAAAAACTCCTTGTTGTGATCTGAACTGAAGTTTATGATCATTATAGGGTCTTAGATGAGGAAAACACAAACAACCAAAGACTTTAAGGCTTTTATAATCAGGTTTTTGTTTGTAAAAGATTTGGAAAGGAGACTTGTGGGACAAACTCTTGACAGGAATTATGTTCATTACATAGGTTGTTGTTGCAAAGGCATCATCCCAGAACTGCAAAGGGACATGAGAGTGTGCTAGAAGGGATAGACCAGTTTCTACAATATGTCTATGTCTTCTCTCTGCAACTCCATTTTGTTGTGGAGTATAGGGACAAGACAATCTGTGTATAATACCACTGGAATCAAAGATTGGTTTTAAAGGCTTGTATTTTGTTCCTCCATCAGTTTGAACAGATTTGATTTTGGAACAGAATTGGTTTTCAACAAGGTTTTTAAAGTGTGTAAAGGCAGACACCACATCAGACTTTTGTTTTAGGAAATAAATCCAGGTGAACTTTGAGTGATGATCTATGAAATTGACATAGTATTTGTGTCCATTTCTAGAAGAGATAGGAGAGGGTCCCCACAGATCTGAGTGTATTAGATCCAATGGATTACTGTACTGAGAAAGAGAATCATTGTAAGGGAGTTTATGAATTTTAGCCACTGAACAAGCAATGCAAAGATTTGAGGGAACAAAATTCATTCCATAAGGGATATTACAGCTTTGAAGAGCAATTTTTACAATGTCATGACTATTGTGCCCAAGTCTTTGGTGCCACAAATCTAAATTATTGCTCTTCTTAGAGTAAACACTGCAAACTCTAGGTTGACCCATAGAACCAGAAAGAGAAATAAGACTAGAGATGGGATTGGAACTAATTCCTTGATTGAATTGAGCAGACTTGGAGTTATCTCCTTGATTGGAAAAGCAGGATGATTGATGGAAGGATTCGAATGTAAGGTGAACTTGTAAAGACCATCCTCAAGGATTCCCTCGAGCAAAATACCCTGTGTTGCTTGGTCCTTAACAAAACAAACAGATGGATGAAACTCAAAGAAAACAGCATTGTCAAGTGCAAACTGTGAGAAACCAATGAGATGTTTGGTTATGTTAGGAACATGAAGCAGGTTTTTCAGAATAAAAGATTTGGTGTGTAAAGGAGATTTGAGAAATGCATCACCAAAGTGTGTTATATGCTCACCTGCACCATTCCCCATTTGAACTTTGTTTGTACCTTGATACTGATTGGCTATACTGAGGTTGCTCATGTCATTTGAAATGTGATTTGAAGCTCCAGTATCCGGATACCAACTATGTTCAGATCCACCTTCTTGGTTGTAGTTGTATGCTGGAAATGAGCTAGGTTCAAGGTAGGATTTCTGTTGAAAGTCTGCTGTTGTTGCATGTTTTGTTGAGGTGGAGCAAAGTTGTTCTCCGGATTGTACCAACACTTGTTGGTTGCATGCCCGTAGTATCCACAGTATGTGCATGTAGGTTTGTTGCCATTTGACCTTCCAGATCTCCCACCTCTTAGTCCACCTCTAGGAGCTCTTCCTCCTCTATTTGGAAAATGTTGTCCTCTGCCTTCTCTAAAACCTTCTGTCTGGAATTTCTTGGTAAAGTTTTGGGTCTGGTCTCCTCTTGTCACTGAGTTAACACTCAGTTGTGAACCATCAGTGTTCACATTTTGGCTTTGAGCTTGATTCACCTCAAGTCTTGACTCATAGGAAAGTAGTAGGGATTGCACTTCTGTCATTGTAACTTCTCCAGCTCGTGATGTTACATTGACCATCACAGAGTCATAACTAGTGCCCAATCCAGACAGAACATGCATTACCTTATCATCTTCACTGATTTTGTGGCCTGCAGAAGCTAGGAGATCAAAGCAGTTTTTCATCTTTCCAAGATATTCCCTCATGGTGCATCCTTCTTTCTTGGTATTCTGAAGCTGTATTTTGTATTGCATTAGCTTGACTTTTGTTTGGATTGCAAAGCTTTGTTCAAGAGTACTCCATATTTCATATGAAGTCTCTAATCCCACCATCAGTGATAGAACACTATCACTCAAGGAAGACAAGATCCAAGAAGCTAACAGTTGGTCTTGTCTTTCCCATATGACAAATTCTGGATTTAAGCTCTTCTCTTCTCCTTCGTTTGAGAGCATTTTTGGTGGAATGTTGTCCTCCGATTTGATGTAAGAGGCCAAGCCATAACCCCTTATTGATGTGTACATCTGTTGCCTCCATATTAGGAAGTTGGACTCATCTAGTTTCACAGAAACTAACTGGTTTTGAGGGTGTATGATTTGGGTTGGAGTGTTGGTAATGGCCAAGCTAGAAGCTCCCACACTTGTGGCTGTATCTTCAGCCATTTATAAACCAGATGGTGATAAATGAAGCGTGATTTTTAGGGATCAGAGCCAGGATAGACCTGCTCTGATACCATGATGGAAACAAGACATAAACATGAATAAAGAAAGTTGTTTAGCTCGTGAAAAAATCATTGTTTCATTATCATTCAATATATTAACCAATGGACAATAACATGCTATTTATAGCTTACAAGAGTAGCCCTAGTTCTACATAAACAGACAAATGACAACAACAGAAAAAGCTAGTCTAAGGTTCTCTTGTACCAGCTAAACATTAATGATCATTTAATGAGCTTGTACTAGTTAGACCAGAATGCTTGTCTTCTTCCTTGTTTATCCAACGGCCTTCTGCTTGCTTTTGTGCTGATCCTCTACACAACACCTCAGCATATGTTAATCTCTTCTTTGGTCCAGCTGTAACGTCCAACTCAGCAACATCATGCATGCAAGAGGTTTCAACAATTCTCCAGAAGAAAATCACTCATTTTTTACTGTTCATTTCCTTCCCTTCTTTGTCCTTGTAGCAGACTCCATCTTGTGTGATAAAAGCGTGCTTACTGTTGTTTGGGCAAATCTTTTCCATATCTTTTTTTTGTGGATGACATAATGAAATGTTTCTTGTTTCTTGTTTCTTGTTTAGATTCAAACGAATTCAAGCTCAAAGCAGATCTTACAAGATAATGAAATGGCCACATGCCTATTTTGTAAATCTTAAAATGAAAGCACTAGCAAACCACCGGGAAATATCAAAGGAAATAAGAACAAGGTACCAAGGGATAACCATGTAAGAAAGAACTAACAAACCTGAAGTGAACCATGTAAATCTTGTTTAGTAACAGACTCTTTTCCTTTCTGCAAGAATCCTAAGGCCCTTACAACCTGATGTCCAAATCATTGTAGCACTATTATTAGGCATGAATTGATCATTCTCTTATTCTGAAAATTTTCAAGAGTCTTACAAATTGAGTAACTAGCCTTAAGAAGACCAATATATACAAATTGATTGCTGGATCCCCACCCCTAAGAAAGTGGATTTTAGGCAACTAAAGAAACTAATTGTTTCCCTCCTTATAAGGTCTGTAACCAATTATAAAGCAAGAGTTTTCATGATGGAGATATGGTGACGATTTTAGCTTACAGAGGCCTCCTGAAATTGTGCATTAGAAAAACAGAAATCTGAAACTGCAATGATAACAGACCCTTTAACAGTGCCATCTTGATATTTTGGAAGGGAGACTCTTGTAACTTCACCACACGAACCAAAATGCTCTTTCAGAGAATTCCTAATCTGACAGTCGTATTATCAAACACTACAACATAAATGGGCTAATGTAACACCCAAAAAGTGTTACATATATACTAAAATATGTTACTATGGACTTTAGGTAACACTTTATTGGTGTTACATTTGCCGGTGTTACCTAAAGTCTAATGTAAAACTTTTGATAATCTTTAGTAACACTTTTAATAAGTGTTACATTAGATTTTAAATTGTAACACTTTATGGTAACACTAAAAAATGTTACATATAACCTCCTTTATGTAACACTTTTAATTGAAAGAAAAAATTAAAAAATTGTCATTGTTGGGTTTCGAACCCAGGTTGCTAGATTGCAGGAGCTTAAGCGCAAAGTCTTAACCACTAGGCTACAATAACTTTTTTAGTTATTATTTTAAGAAAAACAATATATACACAAGATTTTATTATACCATCAATAAAATACACTCAAAATTAAGTTTTCATCAAACTACAATCTAACTTAATTTTATTTACGTTATTCATATCAATTTGACACAATATTTCCACTATTTTTTTTTTCATTTTCATCCACTCATATATATATTTATATATATATAACTTATTTTATATCACATTAATTTTATACATCTAGTTATTGTATATAAATCTTAAGACATTATCATTAATTTTAATTACCATAATTTTATGTATTAAGACACCTTAATTGTTGTGTTTCATAGATTTTAAATAAAAAAATAAACTTACAAATATGAAGAGACATGACCAAATGTCCTAAGTCTAGGCTCTCACACTTAAAAAAATGTATTCAAATTCTTAAAGGCTAAAGCTACAAGTCTATTTTGTAATTGTTTAGTAAAAATATAATGTGTGTATATCTATATACATACACACAAATAAGTCACAAATAAAATTTAATTTATTTTTGATAACGAATAAGTAAATCTTTTTAGGTGCTCTAATAAATTGTTATTTTTGTAGGTCTGAGTTGATCGCTTTCACCATTTATGTTACAGATATTCTGTTGTGATAATTAAAATGTAACACATTAGACAAATAAAAATTAAAGTCACATAAGAAAAATAATCCACAAATATTTAATTAATTTAAAATAAAATAAATAATTTTATTATTTACAAGTGTTACTTATTTATAAGTGTTACATAAAAGTGTTACTTATTCAAAAGTGTTGCGTAAAAAAGTGTTACTTATTTGAAAGTGTTACCTAAATGTGTTACATTTTAAAAGTGTTACGTTCAAAGCGTTACATATTCTAAAAGTGTTACATGAAAGTGTTACATATTCGCAGATGTTACAAAAGTGTTACATGAAAGTGTTACATATTCCTAAGTGTTACAAAAGTGTTACATAAAAGTCAAAATTTTAAAAGTGTTACAAACGAAGTGTTACATAAAGCCATTTATGTTGTAGTGAAAATAACTATAAGATTTTAATTGGTGACATCATACAAGAGCTATTTTGTTGAAAAGTGACGTGTAAGAGAAGTGAAAATACCTGGTTTCCCTATATTTCTGAAATTACTACTTAAAAGATTTCAGAGAGCTATATATGGTCAAGCCTAGCTCCACCATAAACACACCATCAGTTGAGCTTGAAAACAACAGATACCTAGACTGCATAATTCATTTAGTCTCAATATTTTTTTCCACAATTAAGGGGAAAATAGAAAATTGCAGGAGTATGATGGTACCTCCATTTCTTAATACTTTTTCATTGATTTAAGTGGACTTCAAGTCATAGATTCTGAATAGCTTATCATTTTCACCAATCCACACAAAAAAACTTAAGCAAAACTATATCTAAGCAGGTGCATAAATGAGAATACAATAAAAGAAGAGATAGGAAAATATGTTTAGTATGTCCTGACTAGAGTAGATGCCAGAGAATATAAACATAAAATAACAGGAAATGGATTCAGAAGCAAAATCCTCACAAAATATCCATATATTTCAATATATATTACTAAAAATATGCAATTCACCACATAGAAAACATAACATTTAACTTACCACTAATCTCAACCTCAAGCTGAATATAAAGAAAAAAAAACAGAAAGTCCAATTAAAGCTAATCTCAATTTGAATTATTTCCACAACTTGTTTTTACCTAAAATTTGAACTGAGAAGTAAAGGAGGAAGCAACGACCAGTAGTGGAAAGGGGTGATGACAGACGACAACTAAATGGTGTTGTTCACCACTTCTTCTTGGAAGAGGAACGGTGGGGCAGCGATAGAGACGGCGACAGCGGGGAAGACGGTGATGGCGAGACGGCAGAAAAGACAGCAACGACATGGCGGCAAAGAATACGACAACGACATGGCGGTGGTGAAGACGGCGACGACATGGCGGTGAGTAAGACAGCTATCAGTGGCCGAATGAGAAGAATCAGCCAAGAAAAGTGGCTAGTGTTGTGGAAGCAAAGCCAAACGATACTATTACCTCTCAGTTGTCTGCCTTGACAAACCAAGTAAGTTTACTAACTAGTTTGACGTTAGCATAGCACACTGATACCTCAGCACAACAGTCATCGGGACAGGAAGATGTTGAAGATGTTAACTTAGTAAATCAGAGAAACTTTAATAACTTCCAGAATAACCAACCTAGGCACAATCAGTATCCATCTAACCGGAATAACCAAAACTTCTCCTATGGCAACATGAAAAATTTGCTTAACTCACTGCCAGGTTTTGCTGTTACAAATGATATGATCCATGATGGCCAAAAGTTGACGCAGGAGGAGATAGTACAGTCCTAGTTTGCAAAGTACGATGAAAAATTAGCTCAACTGGAGAGAAAGATGGAAGGAAGATTTATTGAGCTAAACAAGCAAGTGACTAGTCAAGGAGCGGAGAACAAACAGCTGGGAGAGAGTATGAAATAAATATCCAACAACCTAAATCAATTGATAAAGATTGTTGGGGCCCAACAGAAGCAGGGGCAATTTCCCAGTGACACTTTCATCAACCCGAGGGAGAAGTATAATGCTATTTACTCAAGGGGAGATACTAAACAAGAGAGTCAAGAGCTGAAGGAAATTGAAAAGGGGATTGAACAAAACCAAGAGGAGGAGGTCGAATCTGACTTTGCACAACTAAAAGAAAAATAATCGATGATGTCCCTGAATACATACCTCCCATTCGATTTCCTCTAACACTCATTAAAAAGAGGGATGAGAAACTCCACATCGAACATGCTAAGCTTTTGGAAGAACGTGAAGCTAAAAGGAAGTTGGCAAAGGAGGAACGAGCAGCAAGAAAGAGATTAGCAAGGGAGAACCAATCTGGAGATGAACCGGTGGTGAACCGATCTGGAGATGAACCTGTGGTGAACCGTCGTGATCGCGACACAGGAAGCCGTGCGACCGCGACAAAAAGTGGATGGAAATTAAAATTGACGTTGTCCATACATCGCGACCGCGATAGACATGCATTGTGGCCTCGACAAAATGTGTTGTTTTAAGCTGGGTTTAGGTTAAGCTAATCGCGACCACGAGAGGCATAGCGCGCGGCCGCGACAAAAAGTCATTTTTTAAAAGGTTTCCAACCCAAGTGGGAATCAAAGTCTAGAGACCCCAAGATTCGTCCCGAAGCCTATAAAAAGACATAGAAGCTTGATTTTGATGCATCATCGATCATCATAATTTCTCAAACTTTTACATTGGAATAGGAGGTGTGAGAGTGAGCAAGACGAAGATCGAAGAGCCGAACAATCGGATTTAATTATTTCTTGCTTAGTTTTTAATTTCTTTAAAATGTTTTCTTGGAATTTATGAATTGATTGATACTAGAATGAGTAGTTAAACTACTCGTGTCCTAGGATTAGAGAGTAGGGTTTTACAACAATATTGAATTGATCGTTTAATTTCTAGACTCCAGGTTTTTATTATCTATCTATGTGTTTGGTTTAATCATTATAATTGAATTTAATTTGACCAAATAGGTTTAATTTACTTGTTTAACAGTTCCACTGCGATAGAAGGGAATTGTTAATAGACGATAACACATAGCGCGATTGTCTCTGATCAACTAGGCAAAGGTTAAGGGGATGCTAGGAGTTGTTAGGAATAATCGACTCGAGAGAGTAATTATCTTAATCAATCTACGACTTAGCGCTTCGAGAGAAGGATTAAGTTAATTAAGTGCTACCTAATAGATAGTAAAATTGGTTTAAAAGTTTATAAGTTAGAGTTTAATCATCATTAGCGTAATTCCTAAAATCGAAATCCTAGGATACATTCTCTTTGACTGAAAATCAACTTTTGTTAATTAATTCGCTTATTAGTTTATATCAATATTAGTTTAATAATTAATCAATTATTCACAAAATTATAGTGTCTAGTTAGAATAGTCCTAGATAATTAGGGTATCGAACTACGTTAACTCATTCTCTGTGGATCGACCTTGACTTCCACTATATACATCTACACCCGTACACTTGCGGTATTTTAGGGTTAGAATTAGAGTCTGTCAAATAGTCGTCAATTTCACTACAAGAGTAAATACATCAGTATAATCAATACCAAACCATTGCCCAAACCCTTTCACAACCAATCTAGCTTTATAGCGCTTGCTACCATCTGCTTCGTTCTTGATTCTGTAGACCCACTTGTTGTGCAAAGCCTTCTTTCCCTTGGGAAGCTTACTCAGTTCCCAAGTGTCATTCACACGAAGAGATGCCATTTCATCTTCCATGGCAGCTTTCCATCTTCGTCTATCATCAACCTGTTCTGCTTCTGCAAAGCTCTCTAGTCGGTCTCTGCAGCGGAACAACATCCTGAGGTGGTGGTGGAGTTCTTTGTTCATCCTCAAGAACCTCCTCTTCATTCTGACCCTCCTTACTCCCACTCGAGTTTGAAATGTCGAACTCGACTACACTGGGATTAGAGCTATCAGAGCTCGACGCCTTCAATCTATCCTTGTACATCACCTGTTCATTGAAAACTACATCTCCACTGCGAATCACCTTTCGGTTCTGCTCATCCTAAAGCTTATAACCAAACTCATCGCCACCATAACCAATGAACGTACATTTTAATAGATTTTGCATCTAATTTACTTCTATCAACAGAACTAACATGAGCATATGCAACACAACCAAAGATACATAGAAAGGACAGGTTTACCTCCTTTCCCATCCATACCTCCTTCGGTATCCGATTCTCCAGTGGAATCGATGTACCTCTGTTGATCAAGAATGCAACTGTGTTAACAACATCCGCCCAAAACATCTTTGGCAACCCGCTTTTCAACCTCATGCATCTAGCCCGCTCGTTCAGCGTTCTGTTCATCCTTTCTGCTACTCCATTCTGCTGGGGAGTTCCATGCACTGTCATCTCCATTCAAATCCCGTTCTCAGCACAGTAGTCTTTAAACTCCTTGAGGTCATAGTCACCTCCATTATCAGACTCAGACATTTCACCTTTGGCGTTGTCTCGGTTTCAACCATGGCTTTCCACTTCTTGAAAGTATCGAATGCATAATATTTACTTTTCAAAAAATAAACTCTTACCTTTCTCGTGGAATCATCGATAAAGGTCATATAGTATGATGATCCTCCAAGAGACGTCACAAGCACTAGTCCACATAGATCACTATGGACCAACTCCAACTTCTCAGCCTTCAAGGCTCTGCCGACTCTTGAGTAACTCACTCTTCTCTGTTTCCTAAACACATAGTCTTCACACAGGCCAACTTCAACAGTCTTCAGGCCAGGCAGTCTACCCTTCGAACACATCACTTTCATCCCCTTCTCACTCATGTGGCCCAACCGATAGTGCCACAAATTCACCTCACTTGCTGCGTCTGTAAGATCGATGTGATCTTTGAAATTCGTTGTCATGTACAACGTACCTTCCTTCTTACCTCGAGCCACTATCATAGCTCCTCTGGTAATCTTCCATTTGCTGCAGCTGAATGTTACCACGTAACCTTATTTATCTAGCTACCCAACTGAAAGTAGATTTCTCTTTAGTCCGGGAATGTGGTGGACTTCATTCAGCACCAAAGTGGATCCGTTTGAGGTTGCAGCTCATATGTTTTTCTTTCCCACGATTTTCAGGGGTTCATCATCTGCAAGATATACTGTCCAAAATCGCCAGAAACATAGTCATTCATAATTTCAACATTACCACATAAACGAAACGACGCTCCGGAATCCAACACTCAAGACTCCATGAGACTAGACACGCTCAAAACCAACGCATCACCATCATCTTCCTCTATGGTTGCGTTCGTTGTCCCCTTGTCTGCGTGATCCCTCTTGTTCTTCTTTGGTGCTTTACATTGATTTCTAAAGTGATTGAACTCGTCACAATTCTAGCACTTGACCGAGCTTGTATCGTTCATGGATTGGCTCGTTCCTTACCTTCCCCAATCCTGGCTTTCCTTCGGTCTGTCTCTGTTCTCAGTGTTCATTGCTGACCCCGAAGTAGATCCTGATTCTTTCCTGCGAATCTCTTCACTAATCATCAGATCCCTTACCTTATCAAATTTCAGCTTAGCTTCCGCGCCGCTAACTGTTGTTACTGTACCAGCCCAACTGTTTGGCAGAGACGATAGCATAATCAGGGCTCGTAGTTCATCGTCAAATTAATCTCCACCGAATTCAACTGCGAGGTTATCATGTTGAACTCGTTCAGGTGCTACTGCATCGGTGTACCCTCTGTCATCCTTAGGTTGAATAATTTCCTAATTGGATGCACCTTGTTCGTCGTCGATGGTTTTTTATACATCTCCTCCCAAATCGTCAGCAATCTCCTTAGACAGCGATAAACGTATCACGCTGATCGCTTTCCTGTCCAATAACGTCCACTCTGCTGCTTCCATCTTCTCAGGCTTCTCTTTTAGAGGCAAGTGAAGATCTTTACCGTAAAGGTAATCCTCCATCTACATCTTCCAGAATCCGTAATCAGAACCATCAAACTTCTTGATCGATACATTTCCTTCCATAGTGATGCTCCCTTCGAACCCGGAGCTCTTGATATCAGCTATTAGGACTTAAACCCACACACGATCACGATATTGAAGAAAACTAAGAACGAGAAAATACACAATATTTGGTTTCCCAATTTGTTACGATGTATAACTACGTCTGGGGACGATACCAAGCCAGAGATTCTCTCCTGTATGGTAATTTTTTGATAAAATGATACAATAAAGGAAACAACTATATATAATAGCTCAATTGGACCTAAACTTGAGGCCCATAAATTCTGCCTCAACTCGACGCGACCACGTCCATTACTGACTCTGCCAGTCCTATTCCAGGCACTTTTTGACGCGATTGTGTCCTATCCTGGCATAGTTGCATTGCATGGTCAGGCTCCACAACTGAAACACTTGCACTTTTGACGCAATCGCGTCCTACCCCGGCGCAGCCACTTCATTTTTTACGTATTTCAAGCTCCATTCTCAACATGTTGCGCTCTACTGGAGGAAAAACTAGACCGAATACCAGACCGAAGGGGGCCAGTAGCAGACCGGCTGGAAAATGCCCCAACATTCTAGAATTTGTGCCGGACCGGCTGCCGGGCGGTACCGGATCCGGCAGCACATAATCGGACGGGTCTATGCATCCGTTTCCCGTCGCGCTCGCCGTCTTCTTCCATTGTCTTTTCAAGCCCTTTCCTTTTATTTTCTCCACTCGACGATCTTCAAGTTGGACCTAGTCCGGGCTCGGTTTGGATCCGTTTGGGCCTCGATTTAAGGCCGAAATAGGAAAGTGCGTGCAATTGATCTTTTTTTCCCGAATTTTCCTAACCTTCAAAATATAACTTAAAAACACTCAAAAGTGCATCAAAATCATATCAAAAAGGAAATAAGGCTCGAAAATGCAATAAAACATGAAGCGCACTTAGACATGATAAATACTCGCAATTCTCATAAAACCTCTCTCTCTCTCTCTCACTTAATACTTGTGAATAAAAATCATCAATCATTCTCTTATAGTTCAAAGGAGAAAAAAACTCTCTCTCTCTCTCCCTCTTTCTCTCTGATAATCTAGTGTAAACATTAGCCTTGATATTAGCTAGAGTTGTTAACTCTCGCTTGTACAATATAGGTGTTAATACTTGTGAATAAAGATCATCAATGATTCTCTTACAGTTCAAAGGAGAAAAAAAAATTATATCCAATTGTTTTGGGCTATTTGTTTTTACTCAGTTAATAATACTCTTGTTTATTTGTTTGTAGAGTGACTTGTATATTTTGAAATAGCCAGGACACAGCTGTTGTATTTTGTAAAGTATTTTCCTTTTAGTGTTGCCCTAACAGAATGCCAGCTTGTGGACCAAATTTTATGTTTTTAATTTACAGACAACGTATGTTGGGGATGCCTCGAAAAATTTCTTTATAAATAATAATTTCATCATATATTTTCTATATAAAACCCTTAATTTTAAGATTTTGTCACTTACAATAAAATCATAAATACCTCCTTGATGCTACCTCAAGTATGTTACTACACACAAATAAATTTTATGTGCAATTAGATAATACCGCATTGAATTAAAAATATTGAATTTCAATTAAGTGTTGTATCCTATTTTGGGAATTAAAATTAATTCCTAAAATTGAATAGGTAAATAATTGATATTTAACTATTAATATTTCCACAAAATTAAATATTGCTATATATTAAATCATATCTTTTGTCGAATAAGATGCAATCTTGTTACAAGTATATTACCAAGGTTTCGGTAATAAGATCAAATCAAATTGTATTTCTCATCATAGACTGAGCATCATCAAGTCAAATTGTATTTTCCTATCAATATAAGAAGTATAATCAAATCAAGAACGGTCAATCATATTCACCACTACATCAAGCACATATGAAAATCACTTCTACTCTAAGCTAAAGGGGTATTTTCATAATTCACAAATGACAACTCAAAAAGTGAAGTCATAGAGAACTACAAATTCTTCAAGGATGCAAAGTATTCTTCGAAGGAAATCGTGTAAATTGACTTTTGATTCGAGATCAATGTATTAAAATATCTCGGATCAACATTTTCAATGAAGTTGTTCAATAGCTTATAATAATATTCAAGATAAAACGTACAAATCTTGAAATTAACATTATTTACATTAAAGTTCGAGACGAGAATATCAAATCCAGCTTTGAATTTGAAGTCGAGAAGTTATTGAAAAGGTAATGAGAGGGTCTCGTACAAAATTAGTTCAGAATAATAGAGTACATTTATTCCTGTTACGTAGGGCCGGGCTGTAACGCGATGTTGGAAGCAAAATGGAACAATAAAAACAGCATACTAAATGGGGGGCGAAATCCACGTGAATTGCAATAAATTAGCAGTTGGTGAAGTGGTCAATAATAAGTCACATATTGACAAACTAAATCTGTCTTTACCAGCAGGACAGGGCCCAACTATACTAACATATCGATCTTTACTAATGTTAATTAAAACACTATCCCCCGTCTCCCATGCAAAACAAAACCGCTTTTTTCTAAACCCATTAAAAAGTGTTGTTGGATATCACCTCTCCGAATCTGACGAACCACTGCGCGTCCGACGAATTGTTGTCCTGTTGGAATTTAGCATAGGCAGCGCTCTTTGGGGCACCAATTGAATCCACTGCTGCAGGTTTCTTCGGGGGAGGAGGTGGCGGTGGCAACAGCGACACAAGAACTCTCGAGACCTGATGCATGCTTGGCCTTTCAGACGGCTGATGTTTAGTGCAGAGCAACGCCAGCTGGAACGCTTTCCTTACGTGACACAAGTCCATGCACGTAACCGAAACCTCTGCATCTACTGCCTCCATTAACGTATTGTCGTCTGCTTTTGACAGCACCTGTAAATTTTGAAGACATTGCTTATAAAGATAAATAACTACTTTCTATCACTTGTATTATAGGAATATTACCAGCTGATGCAAGTTCAAGTCATTGTCCACAGCCTTCTTTCCAGTCAGCAGCTCCAGAAGGACAATACCAAAGCTGTAAACATCAGACTTTTCAGTAAGCCTTGATGTGCGTGCATATTCGGGGTCTATGTAGCCAATCGTACCCAAGACGTAGGTAGATGCATGAGTTTTTGCCGCAGGCAGACATTTCGCAATCCCAAAATCTGACAAATGAGCTTCGAAATTTTCATCCAGCAGAATATTTGAAGATTTCACATCCCTATGGATTATCTTTGGGTTGCAATCGTGATGAAGGTATGCAAGGCCTTGAGCAGCTCCAACAGCAACTTTCAGACGTGTTTCCCAGTCCAGTTTTACCTTTTTCGACCCACCTGCTACACGTATTAATGGTTTAGTTTCTGTATGCAAAACCATTATACTGCCCGCCTCTGTGCTTAAAAGTCTACATATCCTTGCTTAAAATTGAATTTGGTAATACCTTTGTTGCAAACACTATAAAACCGCTTTTGTTTATATTATAAGTGATTATAAGCAACGAAACATACTTGCATTAAAGTACAATCTGGTGCCCTCAAAACAGACAAATGAAACAAAACTCACTATGAAGAAGATCCCAAAGAGATCCATTTTCCATATAATCGTAGAAGAGAAGATTTCCCTGGGGAGAGAGGGAGTAGCCATGCAAGGTGACGAGGTTTCTGTGCCGTATACTGCCAACTGTCTCTAACTCTGTCTCAAACTCACGAGAGTTGTGAGGATACTGACTGTAAAGTCGCTTAATTGCAATTGGTCGGGAATTTTTCAGCACGCATTTGTATACAGTGCTGGAAGCTCCATATCCTATTATGTATTTCTCACTCAAATTCTCAGTTAGTCTCATTATATCCTCGTACGTATGAATAGCCATGTCCATATGAAGAACAACCAATTTTGATGGACCTGTTTGTGTAGAAACACCTGCATCAGTACCTAAGTAAAACATTTGTTAAAAGAGTAGACGACCACTCACAACCTTGCGACGTGTTCTTGCTAGAGCCCCCCTTCATGAACTGCGTAGGCTGGTTGGATTTGTATATAGCAACTAGTATCATTGATAACAGTGTAATAAACCCCAATGTGATGCACACAGCTGTTGTCCTTGAAAACATAACTGAAAAAAGAAAATCAAAGTTCAAAAGAACAGGTCAGAACTCTCAGCCATCCGTCCCCCATGGGGGGTGGCAAAAATAAGAAAACGAAGCCTTATCACTATGCCAGCTTTAGGAAAAGCACCTTTGTTTTTTGTGGGGTACGGATCACAAATCGAGCCTAACCAGTGACCACACAACAAGGGATTCGCAATGAAGCTGAAACATTACAACAAGATCAACAGAAATAATACATACCAAGATAAGAACCAGTTTGAAAGCAGATTTCCTCTACCTGTCGGGTGAAAACCGAGAGAAGTTTCTGCCTACAGGAAGCAGCCCACTAAAGTTGTTATAAGAAACATTCCTGAACAAACATGCATGGATTAATCACCCAATACAAGAGAATTCAAGTTGAAATGAAATCGGCCGAGCCAGAACTTTTTCTTAAGAAAAAAAGAAAAGGAAAATACACACAAGAAACTCACAGCTTCTCAAGGCTCAAGCAGTTGCTTAGCTGTTCAGGAATTCTTCCACTGAAATCATTGTTATTCAATATGCTGCAAAACAAATATGTAAAGATTATGCATAATTAAAACCAGGCATTGGAGGTGAAGTAAATGAGAGTCTCGAACATACAGAGAAGCAACGTTCTGCAGTTGGCCTAACTCTCCAGGGATGCTGCCTGACATCCTGTTGAAAGACATATCCCTACAGAATGAATAAATAGTCTTTAGTAATGTGATCATTAATCGAGTTCTGTAGGAGAAGGTAAATAATGCACAAGTTATCTTAAAGTGGCTCACATTGTTTGTATGCTCCTTAGATTACCAAATTCAGCAGGGATGGGCCCATCGAGATGATTGTGACTTAAGTTCCTAAAAATAAAGAATGCATATCATATATGTATGGAGATAGGTGTTTGCGCATCAAACAAGTTAACAGACAATTTCGAAAAATGTGCAGGACTTACAGAGTAAGAAGGTGCTCCAGGTCACCAACAGAGGCAGGAACAGATCCTGAGAAATTGTTACTTGAAAGATCCCTAAGGACAAAAAACTGTAAGTCACACAGTGAACAATAAATAAGTCGTTAGAATTAACAATTGACTCTAGTAGCTCACAATGTATCAAGATTGATTATGTGCCCCAGCTCAAGCGGAATGCTGCCTCTAAATTTGTTGGAGGAAAGGTTTCTGTGGACAAAAATACAAACTTTATTCTTTGCCTTTAAGCAAAGACGAAGTTGATGAATAATGAAGAGGAGCAGAAAGAAAATGTACAGATATGTGAGGCTTTCCAGATGCTTTAAACCAGAGGGGATGGATCCATTTAACCGGTTACCATGCACATTGCTGAGAAGGAAGGGTAAGCAAAAACAAAAAGAACATTTCAGAAGTTGGTCATACAAAAGAAAAAGCAAGATTGTCTCAAATTTTTTAGACATCTTACAACTGATTCAGTGCTGTGCAAGAGCTGATATTTTCAGGTACGGGCCCTTCAAGATTATTGTTGGCCAGATTTCTGTTAAAAGTAGAATATATTATACATGAGCAACAGGTAAGAAGAAGATGAAACCAGAGAGAGAAAGAAGAGTAGTGACTTACAATTCAAACAGTTGTTCCAATTTCCCAAGTTCAGCAGGGATACCTCCAGCCAGTTGGTTATCATTTAATTGCCTTCAAGATGAGCTATATTAGCAGCAAAACAGACGTAGAGAAAATTTGACAACAGCTTATTATGTTATGAGCTTACAAATAGCTAAGCTTTGACATATTTCCCAGCTCAGGGGGAATAGGGCCAGTTAGTTTGTTTCCATGAAGATACCTGAAAATGAAATACTCTAGTCCTAAGAGATCAACCGAAGGAAATAAAGATTATTCAACAACTCAGACTTTCAAGAAGCTACAGACTAACAGTTTCCCAGTGTAAGAGAGGTTGCCAAGAATTCGGGGAATTTGCCCAATTAGTTCATTTTCACTTAAATCCCTGAAAAGAAAATACACGATTACCACCTTATCATGCAAACCATGCCAGGAAAGTAAGCATTATGCTGATATAATAATATAAAAAAATCCTTACAGGACAGCAAGGGCTTGCATTAGACCAATCACCTCAGGAATCTTTCCGGTCAACATGTTTCCTTGTAAAGACCTATTCAACGCAAACCATTCCATGCTACATCAATCACACCCTCAAACACACATGAAATGTACGTGAAGCTAACTTATTAAATAGTGCATGTCAAATTCTGTTTGTGACCCCTTAACACTGAAAATTCACAAATGGGTTCACCAAATAAACCATAAAGTAGAATATATAATGAATAAACTTACAGAGTCGCCACTTGTAGAAAGCCAATATTGTATGGAATCTCTCCAGTGATCTGATTGTATGAAATATCCCTGGATTCAAAAAAAAAATAATAATAACAAATAAATAAATGATAAAGAACGGTAAAAATCTTTAGAGATACACAACAAAGCTTAAAATGTTTAGCATTCATTGGAACTTACAGTATCTCGAAGCTCGTACAGTTACCAATATTATCTGGTATAGTCCCAGTGAGGTTATTTCCCCTCACATCACTACAGAAATGGACGACTTAAGCTTGGAATGGAATGTACAGGTGAAAGAATCAGAACGAAAGAACATAAGAGTGCTTACAAGTACCAAAGGCCAGTCAGTTGACACATATCAGGGGACAACGTTCCCGTTAACATGTTTCCCCGTAAACCACTGAACCAAAAATAGCAATGATGGGCTAAGAACATTATAAATGCAAACATATTGCTAAACAAAGAAATAACAATAATTATTGACAATAACAAGTGAATACAAAGGCCTTCACTTACAGATATTGCAATACTTCATTCCAGTAAATCAATCTTGGTATCTCTCCCATAAGCTGATTGCGAGCAAGATCACTTTACCAGCAACAAAGTCATTTACAATAAAACAACTTGTCAACAAAAATGATATAGGAACAGCAGTTTAATCATAACGAAGAAGATAACTTACAGTGTTTTCAGGTTAGGAATTTGTGTTAGTGTTGAAGGAATAGGACCTGTTAGCTGATTGTTCTTCAAGTTCCTGATACAAAATGATATTTACACATCAACCTTAAATGACTTACGTACAATTGGATAAAAAATTATAGCACAAGTATGGCTTACAATAGCTCAAGCTGCTTAAGCTTAGATATCGAGAAGGGTATATCTCCTTCAAGAAGGTTATCAGACAAATCGCTGAACATAAAAAAAAATTCATTAAGCACTTTTCAAGACTATAAGCTTGAAACATCCTTAAACTGTACGAGTAAAAGCATCAAGCTTACAGAAGCACAAGCGAGATACAGTTTCCAATCTCATCTGGGATCTGACCAGTTAATTTATTCCCTTGAAGATCTCTGCCACAAAAAAGATCAAACTGTAACGCGCTTGAGAACTAAATGACGACGAAAATGATGCTAGGAACTTTGTTACAAGTACTTACAAGGACTGAAGACTTCTGAGATCTCCGATTGCAGGTGAAATTTCTCCACCGAGGTTCAGACTTGAAAGATTCCTTCATGAACATAATATCAGTAAAGAAGAAATCCAGAAATGGCTGATATCGTAAATTTAAAGAAAAACATACAGAGCAACAACGGAAATGCTGATATTTCCACAAGAAACACCACGCCATGAACAAAAGTCATCATTGTGAACATCATCCCAGTCCAGCAACACATTAGCCACGTTGCTGAATGAAGCTTTGATGGACATCAATGCTTTGCCTGTAACCACCACCCATAAATTTATATTTTTATATTAGCATGAAAAATGCAAGTTTAACAATGGCTGCAATTGGAAAGGCCAGCTAAAGCTACTTCCGAAATAACAATGTGAGTTTTCTATAAGGGGACAAAAGAGAACAAAATATTTAATTAAACAATGAGTAACGCCTTTTCGGTTAGATCCCCACTTCCCCAGAATATAATATTCTATTTATCTGCCCCAGCCAACATGCCCATAACAGCAGCTTTCATACCTACAGTGAAGAGAAGTTACAGCAAGAAAGAGTGAAATAATTATAGGAATCTATTCATGGGAAACAGAGATGTAGGAAATTTCTGAAGGGATCCAATATCTCTCTCTCTCTCTCTCTGCAGGTTGTTATCTAAGGATTTCTGATAGAAGACTAATGATTTCCATGTCGGTTGCAGATTTAAAAGTTCAAAAATAGAAGTATCTAAATGCAGCACAATTAACGTTTTCATTAAATTTGGGAGAAGAAACGAGAAGAACAAAGAATAAAAGCCTTACTTCAACATACTCATACGAAAATAGTGTGTACCCCTTTTTAAGCTTTGAAGCCAAAAACCCCAACTTTCTAAAATGGGCAAAATTTCACGAAACAAAAGCAAAAGGCCAAAAGTCACATTCTCCACAAGGAGAATCTCAATAGAAAATTCTATCGCCAAATTTTAAAGGAAAAAAAAATAAAGGGTTCCACAAAGAGCACAGGAGAGAGAGAGAGAGAGGTACCTTCATTACTGAGAGGTGAAGCTATAGGAAGTAAAAGCAACAATACTACCACAAAATAGTAGAACGCCATTTTAATATTTTTCTCACTGTTGTTCAACTAACTAGAGATATGCGCTCGGAAGCAGAAATGGAATCTGGGAGAGTCACTCGATCACATCTTATCCCTCATAGTAGAATCGTGACAGTGAATGTGTAGGAATATGTGTTTGTTGCAGAGAGCAGGCGTTTGGCGTGAACTGTAAGGCAGAGCAGCAGAAGTAATAAGGGAGGAGAGTGATTGTGGGGAGAGAGAGAGAGAAGTGCGTTAAATGTTTGGCAACAGCACTGCGCACACAGTAGTACTGTACGCAGAGGCTACTACATTTGCAACGTTGCGTTATGAGGAGAGAGAAATTTGAAGTGTATGTATATATGTACGTATAGATAGCGACAGAAGGAAGAGGAGAGAGAAAAGATGATAAACGGCGGTGAGGCGACGTTAAACAGTGACTGTGGGTGTAGTAGAATATGAAAGATAGGGTGTCGCGTTGGCCGTCACCCGTACCGCCGTTTCCCGAAGTAGTTGCATTTCTTCTTCACAGCTTTTTGTTAATCACTTTTTTCCCCTCCACGCGCCACTCTAATCAACTTTTTACAACTCTATTTCTAAGTAGACGTAGACCTTACTAGATGTGTGTCTCCCTCACCTATAGAATACGCTTCAAATCATCTCCAATTCCGAATACCCACTTTCGGAATCATTTAACCACTTCGGTTATGGTATTGAAATGTCTTAACTTCTTTTCTAATCATTGATTTTTTTCCCTCTAAACAACACTTTTTGCTTAAATAAGAAAATTTTGATATAGAAAAATACAATTAACTAATCTACGAGTAAAAATATGTGTTGCTCCCACATAATTTTTACCCAATTCTTTTTCTTTAAATTATTAAAATTACTCTGAAAATGTTCAGTATTGCAAATGAGATTCTCTATTTCAATCCGTGACATGTGGTAAATATAATAGAATCCTAGATGGAACACAAATTGGAATAGAGGATAAAAATGGAAAGACATATGTCTCATGTACCTTGTTTAGTGGGTTCTTATCCAATCAATTCTTTTTCTTTTTCTTTTATCTTTGAAATTTCAAGGTTTTATGATTCTTTCGTCTCAACTCGGTTTTTCATAAGAAATATATCAAATTATTCAGAGTGACACTCATGTGCATAAGATGCACATTAGTGTTATTGTACACCTTGTGTTTGGAATCACAAAATAGGCGCTGACTTAGTTGGTAAAGGCGCGGCATTGTACCTTTCAGTGTGCGGGTTCGAATCTTAATAGCACCTTGTATACGTTATGTTGCATGACAGTAACGTTGTTCCTTTTTATTTAGTATACATTAAGTTGCAATTTTTTGGTGTATATTATGATATGTTGCATGACAGTATACGTTGTTCCTTTTTATTTAGTATACATTAAGTTGCATTTTTTGGTGTATATTATGATGTATGACAAAAAAAAATGAAGGAAGAAGGAAAAAAGATGCAAATAGAATTGAACCCTTGATGGTTGAGATATTTAAGATTGTATTAAATACCACCAAACCACTTGCTTTTAGTGTTCAACAAACAGACCATTAAATATATAACATGCACGCGCGCAATAATAATATAATAATAATTAGCGCGGTTCAGACCGGTCTGAACCGCGCGACTTATTTGGGCTGAACCAGTGGGGCCCACAAGGTGTACAATAACACTATGGTGCATCTTATGCACCCAAAGTTTTTGCCAATTATTCATTTTCGAACGATCTTTGACTTACATCCATAATGCATATATTATAATTAAAATATTAGTTTTTAAGGGTAAGATTCCTTTTTGGATTATAATAATATATTTTGATTTTAAACATTTGTATATAAAATTAAAATGTGACGTATTTTCAAAATAATATTGTTTTGAACGGATTAAATATTTTTTTAAAGATTAAAATTATTTACTTTAATTTTAGTTTTTTTAATCTTAATATTTTTTGGATAATTTAAATTATTTAGTTTAAAAAAACTTCATAAAAGATACATATTTGTTAGATTTATACTTTATGATAGGAAAAAAACTATTCTTTGGGCTGGTTTGGCCAAGCCAGGATATTAGGGTTTGGTGGGGGGACATCAATTACAAATCCAAACACTACTTTAATCATTCTCCAATCATTAATAACTACTTCTTACTCATATCACATCACATTTTATAATTAATAATTAAATTTCACACTCCAATTACAATCTCAGCCACCCAACCAAACATCACTCTCTAACATTCCCAGCCACTTCCCCCAGCCCAGCCACCCTAGCCCCAACCAAACATTGCCTAAGATATATTTGGTAAAGTGATTTGTTGACTGCATTAGTTTGCTTATTTTTACTTTTTTCTTTTTTGTGAAAAGAAAATTATGTTACCTACAAAGATAATAAGCGAATTATTGTTTATTTGAATATGACATGATACTATAGTTTATCAATCATACTTAAGTAACCAATATGTTTGTGACTTCTTGTGCTAATATTATACTCCCTCTGTTTCAAAAAAAAAAAAAAAAATTAGCTCATTTTGGAGAAATTAAGGATTGATATTTAATTGGTATGTATTGTGAAATAAGAAAATAATCAACTAAATTAAGTAGGTTTTTAAGATAATATTGAAAGAATTATATTTTTTTTGGTATTATGAAATTTTTAATAAAAAAACTCATCTGATTTTATAATAGTCAATTGATGATGACACTTTTTTGGTGGCTGAACCGGCCGGATTTGCAATATACAAAATCGAAACATAAGCACTCTATATTCAGATTTGAATGATTTTAGAATCGGTGGTTCGAACCGGGACTGCTTTTTTATATACCGAACTAATGAATACTTTTATACCTCACAGTGGGGTTAAGTTTCACGTTTAGGTCCAACTCTTAAGACCTGATTATGATTTCAAATAAACGAATCTTGAGATGAAAGCAAGACGTGTATTTGTAACTTGTAAGGGGTTCTTCTTTTCGTTTTCTTCTTGTTTTTGAGTTAATATTGCTATTCATTAAGGTGCTTGGTTTCTTTGTCATTTATACAACTAGTTATATTCCCGCGCGATGCGCAATATCTTATCTTATAAGTATAAATAATAATTTTTATATTATTAACGATAATGTAAACTTGTCGAAATTAAAAAAAAATTATTACGTATACGTATAATTAAAGTTACTAAAACTGTAAAGTTTTTATAATCAATCTAATCCTCAAATATATCTCTTGATAATAAATAAAGCAATGTTTCGAGTTATAGTTGAAGTAAGTCATGTTTTTTAAGATTTACAAACATATACGGTTGTCGTGGTAGAAACTGCTCATATAGTTAACAGTACTTTGACATTTGTTTATTATAATTCACATAAAGAGAAATACAATTTGTTATATCTATTAAAATAGATCTTAACAAATGAAATATATATATATATATATATTGTTGAATACAACTTATCATTTTTAATGGCATGAGAATATAAGATTCGTATTAAGGTTATGACATTATTAAGCATTAAGTTGTAAGACAAAAATAAACAAATAAATAAAGAATTTATACATAAAAAATGGTTAATATCAATTTGCACTATGAAATATGCAAGATTTTTTTTTTTTCCATTTTAAGCCTATACTATTTTTTTTTAATCAAATAGCAACATATACTCCGTGAATTTATCAATTTGCAACCTCCGGCGAGAAAGAACGAATATTTAAAAATCATAAAATCATTTATAAAATCTAATTTTTTTATTTAAATTCTGAAATTTCATTTAAAATATAAATGACCAGAAAAATGTTATTTATAAAAATTACTTTTCATAAAAATTGAGTAAATTTTAAAATTTTAAATTTTAAATCTTTTAGAAGGATTTCATAATTTTAAATTTTTTAAATTTAAAATCTATGTATTTCATAAATTAGATTTTCTTAAAAATTATTTTCTACATTTTAAATAATTTTTATATTTTTTTATAAATTAGTTTAAGAATTGGTGTTTTAAAAAATACTTTTCATCTATAATTTCACACATCTTGAATGATCTTTTTTAAATTTTAGGATAATTTTCAGATTTTATAAAATAGTTATAATAATTCTTTAAGAAAAGAAAATAATTACACGATAATACAAATAATTTGAAATTTTCTTGAGAATGTTTAAAATAATTTGGAAGTTAGAAAATAATCATTTTAAAAATGCCGGACAAATTTTTTTTTTTATTTGATTAATTTTATAATTTCATAATGAATTTTTAAATAATTTAAGTATTCTCAAAATTCTTATTTTCAAATTTATTAATTTTTTTATTTTTAAAAATCCTTATTATTTCATAAAATTATATATTTATAAAGTTATGCTCTACCTTTTAATTAATTTTTATATTTTCTAAATATTATTTTAACTTATTTAAAAACAATTATTTTTTAGACAATTCTAATATTTACGAATATAATTTTTGTAAATATAATATTTTTCAGTTAATATTTTATATTTTAAATGAATTTTAAAATTTAATGTATTTTAAAGATTTTTTAAATTACTTTTAATTTTAATAAAATAATATATATCTTCTCCACTTGAATTCTTCGCTGGAGATCGTAACTTTACAAATATTTTGAGTATAGATTACTATTTGATAATAAAAAATAATTTAGGCATAAAGTGAAAAAACCTTGGATAGTTTAGGGTGCACATGGATATTAAGCCTAAAAAAATTACTTTAGAATATTTTAACATTCAAATTTATTTTTTATTATTAGAGCATAAAGAAATTTAGTATACTATAGTATTAAATACTCTTTCCGTCAAAAACAAAATCATATTTTAGTTACTATTAACATTCAATCATGGTCTAAAATCATATAAATTAATTTACAAAAAATTAATTGATTTATTATGAAGGTAAATATTGAATTTTTTACTACCATATTTATCCATTTGTTGGTAGCAAATTTGTAATGTGAAAAACACATTGTGATGCCAAAAATTGTATCAATCATAATTACACAATTATAATATATTTATGACATAACTTAATTATTGGAACTATAAATAAAATAAATTCAATTATATAATAAATAATATAGTTTAGGCGGGAAAGATAAAATTACATAAAAGCGCTTCATTTGGCTTTATATATATATATATATATATATATATATATATTTATTTATTTATATTTTTATAATGTATATTTAAATAATTTATGCATAAAATCACTCATATTATTTGCAGATTTGTCATTGAGTAGAGAAAACCATTAGAATTTTGCTTTTAGCTTTTACCTTGGAAGCATTTTTTTAAAAACAGAAGCTAGCTTCGCAAATATTACAAAATATGATTTCTCAAGTTATAAGTTGAAAAGTACTTAGGAAAAGTAGATGCAAACACCCTTTAAATAGTCCTAATATTTTATGAAAACCACTTTTATTAATTTTGAAGATATTTTCTCAAACACTCCAAAATTATTTTTCACAAGTTATAAACTGGAAATCAATTAAAAAAAGCAATTGCAAATTCTATATCTTCCCAAATTTAAAGCTTGCTAATTAACCTCAAAAAAAGAAAAAAAAAGAAAAGAAAAAGAGAAACCTACTAATTAATAGGATTATTTAAGAATAGGACAATTAATAAGGATTCCAAATAATGCATAATCTTAGTAGAATATAGTAGAATGAATTAGATAGTTAATATGATAGTTTAGAAGGGAAAAAGTATTTTACATTATTAACCCTCATTTTATTTATATATATATATATAGATTATACCTTTTTCCAAGTTTGGTCCGATTTTATTCTAAGATCCCGTTTAAATGCTAGACGGCCAGCCTTTAACACTTGACTAACTCCTGGCACCTTTCTACTCTATTGTCGTTGCATCTTCACCTCAAATTCATTATCTTTACCTTTTCTTATTCTATTCTTCTATTTTCTTCTGGTTTTTTTCCCTAAAGGATCATAATTGATTGTCTCATTGAGTTTTCATTTAAGTATCTACTGAAAAATACTCCCTCCATTCACAAATAAGTGTCATTATAGAAAATATTTTTTTTTTACAAAAGAGTGTCATTCTAGCTATTTTTACTTATTTTTTCCAACGTTATTCTTAGCTAAATCTAAGGAATTTCCATACAAATATTATGATATTATATAAATAAGGTATGGAGAAAAGATTATGGCAATAACTAAATTGATTGAGAGAAATATGAAGGGGTATTGTTGTCCATTCCTCACTCCCTTAAATTTCACTTGAAAATTTAAAATGATACTTATTTGTGAACGAAGAAAGTATGTACGAACTGCACAAGTAGCATATAGTAATAATGGGTCCAATAAAATTTATATTTGACTTAACTCTTACAAACAATCTCGATAAAATTACTTATTTGTCGTTTTGGATGATCCATCTAAAAGGTTTAGATAACGAACACACTTGTATTAATTAAAAGCAACTTGTATTGCCCATTCGAAAAACTTGTATTCTCCTACTTTTACCGAGGATTTGTGATTACGTGTACTTTTAAGAAAGTGATTAAAATAAAAAATTATTTAAACTAAAAAGGGTAAAGTCTAAGAATAAAATGTTTTTGGCATTATTGTTAATTATTTAAAGAAATTTTTTTATTTTGACTTAATTTAAATTAAATAGAGTGTTTGGTAATAGTTGTTTCTACTATAATTAGATACTTAAAAGCTAATAACTATAAGCAACAACGGGTTGTTTTTAGTAGCTTCTTGGCATTTTTATAAATTTGTCAAACTTCTTTAAGTAAAGTAAGTGATAAAAAACGTTTGTTTATCAAACACTACAACATTTAAAGTTGACCAAGATCATTTTATTCTCAAATACCACCTGCTTTTAGTTATAAGAATTTTTTCTATGGTTTCTAATTTTGATCACTTTTTGAAAAACACAAGCAAATCACAAATTAAATACTCTCTTAAAAGTTGTAGTGTTTGATAAACATGTGTTTTTATCAATTATTTTACTTAAAGAAGTTTGACAAATTAATTTATAAAAATGCCAATAAGCTACTAAAAGCAACTCATTTGTTGCTTATAGTTTTAGCTTTTAAATACATAATTATAGTCGAAACCATTACTACCAAACATTCTATTTAGTTTAAATTAATTAAATCACAAAAGTGCTTTAAATAAACCATCGAAAAGACTCCCTTAATTATGCAATGGAGTCCATCAATTAAACTAATATTTTTTTATGTCAGTTATCTAGATGCTGGTTATATTAACAACTAATTTCTCTTAGTGCAAATTCTATACTGAGAACGGGAATGGGAATGAAAATGGAAATGGGAATGGATAAGATTACAAATTACTAACCCAAGTTAACAAATACTTAGTGCATGTTTGGTTGGGGCTGCAAGTAACTGGGGTATTGTTGATTAAGGATAGTAGCTGGAGTTAGTGGCTGGGAGAGTAAAAAATTGATGTTTGTTTGAGTAGTTGGGGTAGTAGTTATAGTGTAAGATATAATTTTTAATTGTAAAATATGTTGTGATATGTGTAAGAGGTTGTTAATAATGATTAATTTTATGATTAAAGTGGTATTGAAATTTGTGGTGGTTTGTAGTGGTTGGGCCAACCTGTGTAAACAAACATAAGAAGGGACTGGGCCAATCCATCAGGGGTTGGGCCAACCCCAACCAAATATACCGTTATATTTTTTTGTCTTCGGATATATTACATGCACCCTTCATTCAAAACCCCGCCATCATCTATTAATCTCGTTACTTTTTTAGTTATTACCTAATCAATCCTTCGTTAACTAATCAGTGTTATAATGTACCTCATTCATCTCACAAAGATAGATTTTACATTTTAATTAATCCTACAAAAATAGACCAATTTCTATATTAAGAACATCATTTATTATCAATTTCCACGTTTGCTCTTAATGGATGTATCTTGATATTCTTCATCAATAAAATGTATTTAAATAAATGATATATAAAGGCTAAAATTTAATATTTTAGCTAGATTCATTATCATTTCACACACATATTTGGGATGTAAAAAGTATTAAATATGAACACATCAATCCACCGACTTTTAATTATTACATATCACTTTTCAAAATGAAATAGTATAAATTATCATTCACTAATTATTTTTAGGGGAATCATTTATTAACTTATTAATCTGATATTTATAGCACACATTATACTCTACTTCTTGTCAATGCACACGGGGGCAAATATAAGGCACTTGCCCATGCATCACCTCTCCAAACAAAAACATATTTTATTAAGAATATATGTGAATATATGGACACCGATATAAAAAATTATCTCCCACACATCTGACAGTGGTCTGTCTGGTTTATCTGCATGCATGGGATGAGAGTAATGCTTAGGAAGTGGCCCTGTAAAATGGTGAATGTGAATGTGACAATAGTAATCAAATTTGGAGAGACATTCTTAGTTTGGAGAACAACCTTTCCCTTTTCATCAAAACACACACTTCTGCACTAATTCTCCCTATTACAGGAAGGGTCAAATCCATTTTCTTCATCCTTTTCGCCTGCCCACTCTAACTCATTCTAAAATCATAAAATTTCTCAAAATATACTACTCCCTCAATTCACAAATAACTCTCATTCTAGGAAAATTCTTTTTTCTTACCAAAGTGTGTCATTCTATTATTTTTTACCTGTTTCTTACAATATTGTCCTTAGCTAAATCTAAAGAAATTTCCATACAATTCTTATAATATTATATAAATACGGTATGGAAAAAAATGGAGAAATTTATGGTGATAAATAAAAATTATTGAGAGAAAAATGGAGGGGTGTTGTTGTCCATTCCATAATTTTCTTAAATTAACACTTGAAAGTCTAAAATTACACTTATTTGTGAACTGAGCGAGCATATGTTATCACTATTTATTGAAATAATATTTTACTTTTTTAGTTTATAATAATATTTTGTATATTGCATTAGCTCAAAAAAAAAAGATTATGTATTGTGTGTGTGGGGTGGACACAAAACAGTAATCTAAACATTTGACCGAAAGTACAAACTGAACATTTAATAAAAGCCAAATAAAGAGTAAGTCGGAAAAAGGGGAGGCGTTGCATCGACTTGGAGCTTTCCGTCTGCTCTCTCAATTGTTACCTTAAAAAACACCGGAGTTTGTTCTAGTGGAAGAACCTCGAAACTTAAGTTAGCAATGAAAGACAAGAATATTTAACGAATAATGTAACAGTAAAGAAAGCTAGAAGAGAGAGAGACCCAATCGACAAAGGAAAAATTTACCTCTACGAAAGGAAAGAAAGAGACATGCATTGACAAACCCATGCAAGAATAAAGCGAAGGACCTAGTATCTCTTACTACAAGCTAGTAGATAGGCGCTATAAAACAAGGCTGGCCTTGTTAAAACGTACACATGGTAAAACCTAGTGGGAAAAAGCCATGTGTCAGAAAAAGAGTACCTCCAAACAAATCAAGAATAACGAAAAAATTTCAGCAAGAAATCCCTATGTGCCACACTCATAATTAAATCTGGAGGATAAATAATCTAAGTATAAGGAATATGAAGCTTGGATAAAGCATCCGCAGTCTGATTTGCTTCACGAAAGACGTGGGTAACCATGAAGTTAATCTCCAAAATACAATAAAGCACCCGAATCCATCACAAATGTAATTTTCATGGAACCAAAAGTGTACAACTATGAAAAAGTTGCACCACCCATAACGAATCACACTCCAAACAAAGTTTCGACCACCCTCGATCATAGCCTTCTTCCAACGCAAGAATAGTCATCTCAAGCTCAGTTACAAATGCACTGTCATGCCCATAAGAAGTAGAGGAGCAACCAAGAATGCTAGTGGTATTTTGAAAAATAGCACCTCCAAACATCCAACCGGGTAAATTAATGGAGCTACCGTCCGTATTAACCTTCACTTAATCCGATGGTGGAGACACCTAATATATCGAAAAGGCCGAACATATTGGTCTAGGTATAGGGGCACTAATTCTCCTCACACACACCAGATCAACCCAAGAATTCAACTTATAACCTTTCTTGAAAAAGTGACGCCTCCTTCAATGTTGTCCAAATAAAAATATTAATCTGTTTAGGTGTCATTAATTGTTCATCAAAAATAGCCCCATTGCGAGCAGACCATACTGCCCAGACAAAAGTGACAAAAGCCACCCTCCAAAGAACCGTGAGCTAACTGCTAAAAGAAAATTCATCATCTGCAAAATCATATTGTGAAAACTAGTATGGAAAGTAATCTCAACATAAAAAACCCAACATAATTTACGAAGAATAACGATCATAAAAGGGCAAGAAGTAAGTAAATGATCCAAGTCCTTCCCTTGTTGACGACATAATACACACATAGTCGGACCATAGAATCCCCGCGAGTGAAGAACTTCCCAAGTAGGTAACTGATGGTGTATGGCTCTCCAAATAATGAATGAACGGCACGACGAAATGTAATTAGCCCATATCCAAGCACCCCATGACGGCTTTGGATATTTGGTTCACAACTCCTAATAAGTCGAGCCAGATGTGACTACGTCATGAGTGTTTCTCGGCTAGATTCGAGTATCCTCCTCCGTAGGTTACATAACATACGCAATAATATCCTGAAATATGTTGTGATAAAGACTAACAAACTCCTCCTCCAAATGCCATAACCCATCAAAGTATTAATCCAAAATCTTGTGATGTAATTTTCGACGACAAGAATCCGATATGTGAAGACGATCTACGATAATATAGCCAAGCCATTTATCAAGCCAAAAACGAACTCTAGAGTTTTGACCCAAAAGGCAACGAGATTCTTTGGAAACATGGGAAAGTAACCTGGGGGGACTTGAGAAAATGGAAGACTTAACATGATAAGGCCTGGTGGACAAGTCTCCTTTAAGCCCATGTTTCCGAATGAAATCCATTCTAGGTTCGTTACTAGTAAAAACATCCCAGGCAAAACGGGAGAGAAACAATTCATTAGCAATTCTGGCAGAGCGAATACCAATGCCACCCTTAGAGCAAGGAGAACAAACTTTCTTCTATTCCACATTGAGAGAGAGAGAGAGAGAGTTCGTCCTCCTTATTTGAAAAGAAGAGGTATTTATAATAACCTAAACCTAGGGGTGGCAAGGGAGATTCTTCCTTTTTTAAAAACCCTATTTCACCACTCCCTTCCCAAGGCCTATTAATGCTTTCTGGGCCCTAGGCAAACCCATACTCTCAGATCTTGACCCAAGACGACCCTCACTGTTCTGTCTTGTGTACCGCTCGAAACCCGTGCGACCTACACCCATTTCTTAGTAGTTTTAGAGCAGGCTGCTCCTAGTCCGCTCTGATGAGTGCCGCATATCGATTCTCGTATCACGAATCACCGTGGGCTTAACAACGCGGTTATTAATTATTTTTCCTATTCCTTTTAGGGTTGCACCCTTTTCCCACATCAGGCACTCCCCCCTACTCTGAGTCCAATCCTTGACTTGGCTCATAGTAACATTTTTCACCATGCAAGGTAAGCCTTGTAAATAACCGCCTCCTTCTAAGGGGAGAGGCTCTGTTTATACGTACATCTCAGGATTTTTCGGACCCCTTGCTCTTTTTGAATTCCTCATTTTTCGCTTCCCTGTACTAGCCTACTGACATGTGGTGACAACATAGGTGTCCATATGATTTCCAAGACATATTCTCAACCCTCCTTTTGCTAGACCTCGTGCTACGTATCACCATTTCGGGTCTACGACGGTTGGGCTCCTTTGTAGTGAGCCATATATATAGCTTCCTCTTTTCTTCAAATGTTTGACTTTCTTCTTTCGTTTTCTCCTCCATCAGTGTTTTCAGGCAATTGTCTTCCTCTTCCACCCTCCGGCGTTCAAGCTCTCTTCGATCAAGCATCACCAGGTATCTTTTCTCACTTCCCGACTATCTTTTCCATTTCCTTCCTCATTTTTCTCAATCCTTAGCGACTATGAAATCCCCTCCTCCACCTGAAATTCTTATCACCATTCCTCCACCACTAATGGAGACCGTAGCTCCCCCACCCTTAGGTGGGTGAAGTGGTGGATATCCCTAGTAGTTCGGAGGCCATTATTTCAAATTACTCCGGCGAGAGCTTGGGTTCCTAGCGGTGCCACCCCGAAATATTACTAAGGGTGGCAGAAACATCTCCGTCGGAGGAGAGGGCAGGCAGTTCTTCCAGGGCGGGATCTTCCGGCTCGCCATCTGTCATTTCTAACTCCTCTAATCCCCACCAAGAAGCTGATCCGATGGATGAAGAGGCTTATTATGTTCTTGTGGCTGATCCCAACAACTCTGACTAGCATAAGTTCCCAGAGTCAACTCTGAGATATACTGACTTGTTGAGACCGTGCGTTAGGCACGCGTTCCTAATTTACATCCCCGAACCTAGATTACGCCTAAACTTCCTTAGCAGTTCCATGCTAGCCTTCTGGACTAGACAACTAGATGTAGGGATGCGTCTTCCTCCTCTATCCTTTCTCTGCGACATCTCTAATTTCTATGGAGTTCCTTTGAACCAATTCACCCCTTCCAGTATATGCCTGCTTCTCAGCTTCTACATCCATATCCGAGGTAACGGGGGGCCAGTGGACATGTCACTTATTCACAGCTGCTTCTACTTAAAGCGCCAAGAGGTATATTTTTTCTTTTTCACCCGGAAGGGGGACTGGTCTGCTTCTTAGGCAAGCCCCCGAGCGTGGATAGGTCGTGGCAGAGACAGTACTTCTTTGCCTATCCTACATTGGGGACTTGGGCTTTCCGCTGTAATCGTTGGCATTACTCAACCTCTAATAATCCAAAGCCCACAACTGAGCTGTCTGAGCAGAGTGCTACGCTCATCGCAGCGCCAAACCAGGATGTCCTGGAAAACGGTCTGTTCAACTTGGTGGAACTGGCCAGCACGGAGAGGTTATCACTTTGACCTCACTACTAGGTAATCAAACTCCCTCCCAACACTAGTACTTTCCAGCGCTGTCTACTGACCCTGGACTTACCTTTATTTGATGATCATTCTAAACATTATCTTCTTCTCTTTGCAGAAATGTCTAGGAACCTGGGCATCTCCAGGAAGAATGGGGCCAACCCCTCCGTTGCTCAGGGTGGTTCCAGCTCTGAGCATGTTATTGACGCAACTTTCATCTGGTCCCATCCTCTAGCTCCAACGGCCGGGGAGGGGCATAACTCCCCCTAGTTTCATCGCTGCTGCTAGCCTGGCCTCCGCGCGGACTAGGGCCACTTCTAAGAGGAAAGCTCCTCCCCCGCCTGCCCCCACTCCTCAGCAGAAGAAAGGAAAAGACAAAGTGGTAGATGAGACAACATCTACCTTGGATAAATTGGTCCCAACTCCTCACACTTATGCTTGTGATCGGGTCCTCCATTCCAGGGAAGACTTATAAACTCTAGAGCTGCCCAATTCTGTTTCGGACCTGACCCCCGAGGAGTCTGTCGGCCTTGTGAAGAGGCTCCTGACCTTTGATGACTGGTGGTATTTTAACGTCAAGCTCGACAAGGAAAACGAGTTATTTATAACTGACCATCTGGTCAAGATGTACCTCTTTACTTAAATTCTTCACCGTTCTTTCTTTAGCTTATACGCCTAATGCTCTTCTTCCTTATTTTTGTTTTTCTTCACAGTTCTTGGTGGGCTATTCCCAGATGATTCAGTTCGGCCTGGGCCCGACGAGTATCGAGGCACTCGGCACTGAAGCTGAAGCTGCCAATACCAAGCTGGCGGCCCTAGAGTCCAAGCTTACCGACCAAGAGGGGACCATGTCCTCCTTAACTCAAGAATAGGCCCAACTCCTAGAGGAGAAGACAGGATGGGCGTGTCAGTTGGAGGAGCTGGGCGGAGAGAGACGCTCTGAGAGAAAGGGCTGAGAGAGCCGCAAGGGATAAACAGGAATTGGTCAATACCGCATGATTAAAGGGTGCTCAGGAAGCGTTGCTGAATTTCAGGAAGGCCTTTTTGCTGACGGAAGAGGGGCAATCCTTCTTAAAACATTTCCATGAGGGGCTCTACAAGACTTATCTTCAAAGCAGTCGTTACCTTTATGACCTTGGCCCTTATATTGGTTATTTTTACAACTGTGGCTTTAACGCGACTAAAACACATGCCCGGGCAAAGGGCTTCGAGGTGGAACTTGACCGCGACGGGCCACTTCAAGACCTGACTGATCCTCCAGAGTTTACTGGCGATACCTTTACTAATCCAAGGACTGACGCCTGGTGGCTTGCCCCTTTCTGCCGAGCCATGGAGCTCTTCAATGCCTCCTCCAACATTGACTTGACCCTTGCTGCTGCCTTGGTGTGTCCCCCTCAATCTCCTGTTGTTGCACCTGCCTCGGATATGTCTGCTCTTCTCCCCAATGATGCGCTTTCTCCGCTTTCTGATATTTCAGCCACTGATGCTCCCACGCTTGATGAGACACCTCCTGCACAATCTTAATGCTACTTTTCTCGTCATTTTTTTTATGTAACGCTCTATTATTAACTATAAAAGTGTGTTCTTGCTCTTAATTGTGAATGGTTTTCCGATTTCTCAGAATGTATTAAGCCTATTGGGGTGGTCTCACTGAACTGAGTCCCATCAAGAGCACACTACTGCCTCAGTCACATATTCGGAGCTGAAACTCTAAATATGTGACACAATTCTGCTTTTTCTTTTTAGCGATTTATTTTCCAATTTCTCGGAGTGTCGTAAGCCTGTTGGGGTGGTCTCACCGAGCTGAGTCCCATCCAGGACATATTACTCCCCCAGAGTTGAAACTCTAAATATATGACTCAATTCGGCCTTTTCCCTTTGGCAATTTTTTTTTTTCAATTTCTCGGAGTGTAGTAAGCCTGCTAGGTGCTCTTACCGAGCTGAGTCCCATCCAAGGCATACTACTCCCCTAGTCACATATTCAGAGCTGAAACTCTAAATATGTGACTCAATTTTGCTTTTTGATACACGTTATTTATGCATGTATTTAGGTCGATTTAGGTATATATTTTATGATATTTACATGATATTTGTTAGGATTAGCTCAACCTCTTCACAAGACAACAACACCAGAATTTAAATGAAACACAACCAAGAAATCGGCCAATCAACAACCGAACAAAGAACAGAAATGAAAATGATGAACACAAAGCTTTTACGTGGTTCGATCAAAGGTGATCTACATCCACGGAGGTTCTATACACCTCAATTCACTCCACTAATCAACCAATTACAAGAGTTATCCAGAAATCCAATAAAAACCCAAATCACAGTTTGATTTGAGCAGAAAACCCTAGAGATCTAATTCTCTTGATTGAGTAATGTTTACAGAGGGAAAATTACGTCTACTTGTTCGCAACTACAAGTATTTACAATGTATATAAGTGCTAGAGCTCGAATCTAGAAGTTGAGGAAGTTGTAACCACTTTGACTCAGGATATTCAAAACTGCTGTAGCGGGGCTTTCACAACGGTTTCTCATGCAACAGACTAAAAACCGTTGTGAACGACGGTTATAACTACCTTAAGCCCGGTTCTTCTTTTAACTCCATTTCCGATCTCGGTTAAAATCCGGTTCTTTGATCAGGTTCCTTGCACTTCGAACCCGGTTCTGGAATCCTTAAAACCTCTACTTCATACCATAAACACTTGATGGTATTGAACTGATATCTACAAATCTCCACCTCAATGAATTCAAGTGTATGTCACTACCTCAAACCTGCTATGTTCTTTACCTTTCAATCACATCGTTCAAGCCTAATCAGGCTTGAGCAATGAACTACCTTGCTTCCAGGCACTGCTTTGGTTAAGAAATCAGCAGCATTGTCACTTGTGTGGACTTTCTTAACCTCTACTGACCCTGCATTAATCACATCCCTTGCAAAATGCAACCTAACATCTATATGCTTGGATCTTTCATAGAAAGCTTGATGTTTTACCAGATGTAGTGCACTCTGATTATCACAATATATAGTCACACACTCCTGCTTCATCCCCAGATCCTTCAGAATTCCTTTCAACCACACAGCTTCTTTAATTGCCTCTGTCAAAGCCATGTACTCAGCTTCTGTAGTTGATAAAGCTACTACAGATTGCTGTACACTTCTCCAGCTTACTGCAGTACCATATAAAGTGAACACATATCCTGTGATTGACCTCCTGGTGTCAATATTACCAGCAAAATCAGCATCTGCAAAACCTTCCAATGGAATAGACTTGTTTGCTAGTTTCTGAAACTTCAAACCTAGATTGACTGTCCCTTTCAGATACCTCAACACCTTTTTTCAAAGCATCCCAGTGAGCTTTCCCTGGATTTGACATATACCTACTAACCAGAGACATACAATATGCTAAGTCTGGTCTGCTGCATATCATACCATACATTAAACTTCCAACCCCACTTGCATAAGGCACATTTTTCATGTATCTCACTTCTTCTGCTGCCTTAGGACTCTATTCCTTTGATAGTCTGAGTTGTTGGCTTAATGGAATACTCAATGTTTTAGCCTCATGCATCTGAAACCTCTCCACCACTTTCTGAAGATAATGCCTCTGAGACAACCATAAACTTCCAGCAGCTCTATCTCTGATTATACTCATTCCCAGAATCTTCTTTGCATCTCCTAAGTCTTTCATGTCAAACTCAGAACTCAACTTCTTCTTTAGCTGATGTATTTTATGTTTACTCTTGCTCGCAGTAAGCATGTCATCCACATACAGCAACAGGTATACAGGATCAATACTTGTACTCTTATCAAAGTATACACAACTATCATACAGACTTCTGACAAAACCAGCTTTTAACATAAACTCATTGAACTTCTTATTCCACTGCCTTGGACTTTGTTTCAATCCATATAATGATTTCTTGAGAAAACATACTTTTTCTTCATTTCCAGGAATCACGAACCCCTCAGGTTGTTTCATATATATGTTCTCAACTAAGTCTCCATGTAAAAATGCTGTTTTGACATCTAGCTGCTGTAACTCCATATCTTCTTGTGTTACTTTTGACAAAAGTAGTCTGATAGAGCAATGTTTCACCACAGGAGAGAAAACCTCATTTAAATCAATACCCTCTCTCTGAGTAAAACCCTTGCCACCAACCTTGCTTTATACCTTATCCTATTTGAGTCTCCAGCTTCAACTTTCTTCTTGTAAATCCATTTGGAACTTACCAGCTTCTGCCCCTTTGGTTTATCCACCAGTTTCCAGGTGCCATTCCTTTCCAGAGATTCCATTTCTCCCATCATTGCACTAACCCAGTATTCACTTTCATCACCACTGACTTCTTCTCTGAAATTCTGTGGTTCATGATGTTCTATGTCTTCAGCAATACTGAGTGCATAATGTACACTTCCAGCCTGTCCATAGAAATCTGGTCTCTGAATTTACCTCCTTGGTCTGTCTCTGGCAATGATGTAGTCTCTCAGGTTTGTATTTCTTGGTGGCACATCCTCTTCTTCTGAAGAACTGTCACTTGAGTGTTCATTCAAGTTTTCAACTCTTTGTGGCCCTTGATCCATCTGAGTCTCCACCTGAACTGATAACCTTTCTGATTTAGTACTTCCATCACGTTCTTCTTGATTTCCAGTGAAGTGATATCCCATAATTGATTCATTGAACTTCACATCTCTGCTTATCATTAGTTTCTGATTTCCAAGTTCCAAGCACCATAGCCTGTAACCCTTTATTCCCTCTGGATATCCCAGAAACACACACCTGTATGCTCTAGGATCAAGTTTGTCTGATTTCATGTGAGCATAGGCCAAGCATCCAAACATCTTTAGACCTGAGTAATTTGGAACTCTTCCACTCCATTCTTCTTCTGGTGTTTTGAACCCTAGAGATGATGTAGGTGATCTGTTTATTAAGTAACATGCTGTATTGATTGTTTCTCCCCAGAACACCTTTGGCAGTTCAACATCAATTAACATACACCTTACTCTCTCAAGAACAGTTCTGTTGAATCTTTCTGCCAATCCATTCTGTTGTGGATTCATGGGAACTGTTCTATGTCTAGTAATCCTTTTTTCATTACAGAAAGTTGTAAACTCAGTAGATAGATACTCTAAGCCATTATCAGTTCTCAAATGTTTGAGTTTCTTTCCCCTTGATGTTTCCATCTGAAGTAACCATGTCTTGAATTTAGTGAAGGCATCACTCTTGTTTCTTAAGATAAACACCCACACTTTCCTATTGAAATCATCAATAACAGACATGAAGTACCTTACTCCTCCATGAGTTTCAGTTCTGGATGGTCCCCAGATGTCAGAGTGAACATAATCTAGAGGTTCTTGAGTAATGTGAATCCCCTTAGCATAAAACAATTTCTGTGATTTGCCTAATGCACATTTGTCACAGAATTCAAGTGTCTGGTTTCCAACCTCTCCAATTATACCTCTTTTGGATAGCTCTTTTAATCCCTTTTCCCCAATGTGTCCTAACCTCTTATTCCACAGTGTTAATTCATCCTTACCCAGAATATTTCCCACATTCCCAACCACTGGTTTTCCTATCAAGACAAACAAGCCATTGTGTTGTCTTCCTTTGATTACCAGTTTATTCTCTTTGGTTATGTGTAATTGACCATCAACATAATTAAATTCACACCCAGTAGCAATAAGAGATCCTAGGGAGATCAGTTTCTTTTAAGTCCAGGCACATACCTTACATAGTAATTTTCCTTGTGACTCCATCAAACATATTGATGCTTACTGATCTAGTGCCTTGAACTCTGCAGGATTGGTCATTTCCTAGCAGTACACACCCTCCATCTTCTTTCTTGAGAGTTCGAAACCATTCTTAATGGGGACACATATGGAAAGAGCAACCAGTATCCAATACCCACTCCATCTCCACTTTTGACTCAGTATCATTCAAGACCTTTGGTATTTCATCTTCATGCTCAATTGTAGCAGCTTCAGCACCCTGGCCTTCTTTCTTCTTCATCTTCTGTGGGAAATCTTTCTTTAGATGCCCAATTTGTTTGCACTTGAAGCATTTTCTGTTTTCTACCCATTCTCCAGATTTCTTTGGAGCAGTGTTGCCAATTTTGGGATTCTTTGAGGTTTGGCCCTTCTTCTTTTCGCAGTTTTTTTGAACTTAACATTTAGTCCTTCACCAGATTGAGTTGCCTTCTTGTCTCCTTGATTCTGTAAACATTTGGTCTTCAAGGCAGTGATGATTGAGTCATAACTCAGTTTATCCAGTCTCCCAAACATCAAAGTATCTTTGAATCCTTCCATAGATCTGGGTCGAGCATTTAATACCATCAAGGCTCTGTCATCATCCTCCATAGTTACCCCAAGATCTTCCAGCTCATGAAGAAGTTTTTTAAACTCATCTAATTGATCAGAAATGTCTTTTTCCTCCACCATTTTGAAAGCCAGCAATCTCTGCTTGAGGAACAGCTTATTTGATACTGACTTGGACTGATAAAGGTCCTCCAGTTTGGTCCAGGCCTCAATTGCATTCTTGCACCTTGAAACTTCCCTCAATGGCTTATCACCAAGACACAAGATGATTAAACTCAAAGCCTTTTGGTCTATTTCTGCATATTTGGGCTTCTCAGTCTCCACCCAGTCACTTTCAGGTTTGAGAGCTCTCACCAACCCGTTTTGCACCAGGATGGCCTTTATCTTGATCTTCCATAGGTAGAAGTCATTCTTCCTTGAGAATTTATCCAAATCCATCTTCATTCCTGACATCTTTATCTTCTGGTTGCATGAGAATGCTTCCCACAGACGGTGCCACTTGTTAGGATTAGCTCAACCTCTTCACAAGACAACACACACCAGAATTTGAATGAAACACAACCAAGAAATCGGCCAATCAACAACCGAACAAAGAACAGAAATGAAAATGATGAACACAAAGCTTTTACGTGGTTCGATCAAAGGTGATCTACATCCACGGAGGTTCTATACACCTCAATTCACTCCACTAATCAACCAATTACAAGAATTTTCCAGAAATCTAGTAAAACCCCAAATCACAGTTTGATTTGAGCAGAAAACCCTAGAGATCTAATTCTCTTGATTGAGTAATGTTTACAGAGGGAAAATTACGTCTACTTGTTCGCAACTACAAGTGTTTACAATGTATATAAGTGCTAGAGCTCGAATCTAGAAGTTGAGGAAGTTGTAACCACTTTGACTCAGGATATTCAAAACTGCTGCAGCGGGGCTTTCACAACGGTTTCTCATGCAATAGACTAAAAACCGTTGTGAACGACGATTATAACTACGTTAAGCCCGGTTCTTCTTTTAACTCCATTTCTGATTTCCGTTAAAATCCGGTTCTCTGATCCGGTTCCTTGCACTTCGAACCCTGTTCTGGAATCCTCAAAACCTCTATTCCATACCATAAACACTTGATATTGAACTGATATCTACAATATTAGGCCAAGAATTGTTTATATTTGTTATATTGGGTCATTTTACATGGTTTTGACTTTTTTTGGAGTTAATTAGGTGATTTTATTCCATTTGGACGCAGTTCAGAGAAGAAACAAGTCAAATAGGGTAAAAAAGAAAGAAAATGGAGTAAAAGAGAAAAAGGATCGACCATGGCCGTGTCTACGGTTGCGGCTGTTTCAAAAGTGGCCTAGAACATGAAAAACATGTTGGCCAACCATCACGGTCGCGATGAAAAGCTTCCCAAAAGTGAAGTTTTCTGTCAGCTTCACACACCTCTAGTATTTTGGCCATATATTGAGATCTACAACTAGTACACGTGAAAATGCATGCATTTTAGGTCGTTTTAAGTATCGTTTTAATGATATTTTAATGCACATTTGATAATGTATCTTGCATATTTGTATTATTGGGCCATTTAATGTGTTGAGCTCGTTTCAGGACAAAATAGGTGAATTAAGGCCGAAAAACGAGTATCGAAGAAGTCCGGAACAGAGAACGAGCCAAGGATGGAAAAAGGGAGAAGAGGTTCGAACAACTAGACGCGCCCGCGAATACAAGTAACGGCCGCGACCAATCAAAGAGAAAGGACACGGTTCGCGCCCGTGACTCAGATTCACGCCCGCGACCGTATCCACGAACCAAATCACCACTGAAGCAAAATGAAGGGTTCGCGACCGGGACTTTGGTTCACGGCCGCGACCCGATACCCTGTTTTTAATCCTGAAACACGTTTTTGCCCATTTTTCAGCCCAACACTTTCTCCTCTATATATATAAGGTCATTTTCAAATTTTACCTAACGTAGAACCCATCTCCCACACATAATCAACCACTTTTCTCCATTGGAAGCAAAGGAATGGAAGGGGGGTTGAAGATCTTGATCTTCAACCCTAACCTTTTGTTCTTTCTACCTTATTTTCATGTTTTCTTTAATTTTCTGTTATTTTATCTTTGTAATAGTTGTAATGGGTGACTAGCACCCTAGAATTCACTCTTGATCATTAGTTGAACCTTGAGTTTAAGACATTTATGTGATTATTGCGGTTAATGTCACCGAAAATATTGTGTATTCAAGTGTTTTGTGTTGGTTGCTGTTATTGAGTCACATCTATGAATTGATTATTGGATTGATCACCCTTTAAGGGATTTGTGAATGTGTTGCTAGAATAGGAAATGACTATCCGTAATTGTAGGATTTCCGATTCCCGTGTAGCAAACAATAGATTTATTTATTGGTGATAACATAAAGTTCAACCACTAAAACCGAGCTTGCGAGTTTTATGCTGAATTTATCTCCTTGTCTTAGTGTTTAATGCATTTGGTTATTGAATTTAAGAGAGCTTGTTCGAGGATTCGATTAAATTGAATAGGGTTAGTCGAAGAGATTATTTTGATTAACTAAGATTAAGGGACAACAAGGCTATTAGAGCTTGTTAATAGCCTTGGGATAAGGGCTTGAATCACAATTTAATCGGGCATTAACAATAGTTGCATAAATCGTCCAAGACCAAGGTGAAACATGATCAAGGGTGAATCGTTTTATTATTTAAAAACCAAAAACCAAAAAAATCTCTTTATTTGTCTTTATTTATTTAGGTGTTAGTTGTTATTTCATTACCCCCCCCCCCCCCCACCCCCACTTCTTTATTGTTTTCTAGCTTATTTGATCATAACTGCTTAATACGTAAAAGCAAAATTGTTCGACCGTTCCTCAAGGATCGACCCTTACTTGCCACTCTACTAGTTAGAGTAGTAGGATAAGGTTAAGTATATATTTTTATACAAATTAATTTGGTACAGTCCAACGACTCGTACCAAATTTTGGCCATATATTGAGATCTACAACTTTGATTGAGGTGAAATTGGTGGCGTTGGAAAGCTGATTCAGAGGGATGCAACTTTTCCAGAAAAAAAAAAAACCCCAAAAATGACAGGAAGACCCTTAAAAACAGCTTTGAAGTTGGAAAAGCAATGCAGTGTTGACCCATTACTTGACCCACAAGCCCAAAAATGAGTTTTTGGACGAGTTTTCCTATTCCAATTAGATTTTCTCCCTATAAATACCCCAAGGCTTTAGACATCAAAGGAGGAATTGGACTCATCGAAGAAGAGTTTGGAAGCGAGATCAAAGACCAAGGACGTGACAAGACGAAGATTGGACACAAGATTCGGGTTATTTATTCCTTTATTTTAGTTAATTATTCGAATATGTTTTTCTATGATATAGTTGGATTTTAACTTTGATTATGAGTAGCTAAACTCATATTGTATTCTAGGGTTAAAAAGTAGATTGTGAACAATTATGTTTTGATTTTATTTTTAATTCTGGGCTCCAATTTATGTTTGTTTTAGTTATATGCTTTGTTCTTATTTTATGAGTTGCTTAATCTGGCTAATTTAGTAATTCTATTTGCTTATCAATTTCGCTTTGGGAAAAGGTAATTGTTAATAGGCATATGAGCATATAGCGTAGGTACCAATATTGTCCAAAAGGAGTGAGGGCTTGCGTAGGCATTGGCTTAGGGAACCCTTGGGAGTTTTTTAGGTTTGGTTGACTCAGGAGAGTGGCTATCCTTAATTGATCTACACGTTAGCTGCTTCGGGAGAAGGGTTGATATAGAGTAGCACCGCCTAATAAACAACATAATTGGCTTAAAAGTCTAGAGTTTTAAGTTAATCTTGCATAAGAGTTTATAATTGAATATCTATCCCCTAGAATACATCTTTATCCATCGAAATCTACCTTGTTTTATCTGATTTCCAATTGATTGTTCAATTTATTAGTTTTTTATGCGTTTTAGTTTTAGTTTTAGGGTTACAAAAATCTTCACCAACCTAGAGTCTGGTTAGTATAGTCTTAACATAATCGGAGTACCGAACTACGCATTATAACTAGTCTCTGTGGGATTGACCTTGACTGCAATAACTAGCTACAATAGCACCGTACACTTGCGGTAACACTAGCTTAGAAATAGTGTGATCACTTTTTCCCTTTGGCGATTTTTTTTTCTAATTTCTCTGAGTGTGGTAAGCCTGTTGAGGTGGTCTCACCGAACTGAGTCCCATCCAGGGAATACTACTCCCCCAGTTACATATTGAAAGCTAAAACTCTAAATATGTGACTCAATTCTGCTTTTTTCGCTGGCCCGTTTGGTGTTACGAACATCATGTGGATTAGAGTGATCAGCTCTGTTCTGCATGATGTTCTCACAACATGGGATTACACAGATTCAATGGAACCAGAGTTGTGCCTAGGATTTCGCAAAATTGAATGCAACTAGAGATGTGTTTGGGATTACGCAAAATTTAATGCAACCAGAGTTGTGACTGAGATTATGCAAAATTCAATGCAACCAGAGTTTTGCTGGTATTACACAAAATTACTGCAACTAGAGCTAGGTGTCTGGGATTACGCGACATTCCAGGTGCGCTATTCGTGTTTAAGCATCAGGTAGATATTTGTAGCACAAACTTCATTGAACTTTGCTGCTCATTTGTCCGCTTTATTGAATATCTGGGCTATACATTGGTTACTCTACCCTTTACAAATAGAATCCTTTTTCATTGGAGATATTCCAAGCTCAGGGTAAAGTCCCTTACCTATCCTTTAGCAATTATGCTCCCTTGCCTAGCTCTTTGATGACACGGTATGGTCCCTCCCAATTTGGCTGCAATTTCCCTCGTGCTTGAGGGCATCCGCCCGCTTCAGTACCTAGTCGCCCTTCTGAATCTCCCTGCCTCTGACCTTCCGTCCATAGGCAGCCTTCAACTGCCCTTTGTATCGTTCCATGTGTATGAGAGCTGCTTCTCTTAATTCTGGTAGAAGATCCAGGTCCTCTTGATGCATCTCTGTGTTTCGTTGTTCTTGGTACCTCATGATTCTAGGGGAATCCATTCATATCTCTACAGGTATGGCCCTCTCTAATCCATATATTAGTGCAAATGGGGACTCTCCCGTTGCAATCCATGGAGTGGTTTGGTAAGACCACCAACATGAATTCTAACTCCTCTATCCATTTGTCGTCGGCCTCCTCCAGCAGCTTCTGTTACCCTACCACAATCGTGTGATTGGTCTTCTCCAGTTGTCCATTTACCTACGAGTGTGCTACACTGGTGAAATGTTGCATAATCTTCATTTCAGAGAACCAAGCTAATTTTATTTCCAAAATACTATCTGTCATTATCCAATCCCAATACACGAGGCACGCCAAACCTGGTACAAGTGTTTTTCAACATAAACTTCATGATAACCTCCTCTATGATCCGCAGTGTTGGTTCTGCTTCTACCTATTTGATGAAGTAATCCATTGCCACTATTAGAAACTTCTTATGACCTCCCAAAGAAGGAAATTCTCCTACTATGCCAATCCGTCATTTGTCAAATGGGTAGGTGGATCGTATTATATTCAACTCGATTGCTGGAACATGAATTAACGGGTTGTGCCGCTGGCAGCCATTGCACTTACACATCATTTCGGTTGCATCATGTCTGATTATGGGCTAATAATACCCGACCTGTAAGACCTTCCTTGCCACCACTTTGGCGTCCCCATGGGTGCCTCCGCAACCCTCATGGATTTCTCGCAGAATATATTCCCCGTCAGCCTTGGATATGCATTTCAAGTAGGGTCTTGTGAAGTATATTCTAAACAACATGTCTCCAATGATACAGTAATACATGCGGTATTTACGCCTCTCCACACCTAGGCAATTTCTCATAATGATATTGGAACATAAGTATGCGGGCATTTTAAGGATGAGTATGCATAGCTGATATTTTGTACGTAATTTAAACCATCCATTTCACCTTGGCTTCTGAAAGGCCCTCAATGGGGATCCCCCATAAAGAGTTCAGAATCTCAATACGCCAATCTTTCTCTTCCTCGATGGCACCGACTTCTCTAGCTAACGCACTGTTTTCCGCGATAATGATTGTGGTCTATCTTTCTGGGTCATCTTCTACCGTGGCAACCAACTTTGCGAGATAGTCAACACGGTGATTCTAGGTGTGGGTATTTGTTGAATCTCCAGACTCTGGAACTTTACTCTTACCGCGTCCACCTGCTTCACATAATTGGCCATCCTATCGTTCTAGACTTCATATCTCCCTTGGCTTTGTTGTGAGATTAACTGGGAATCTGAATGTACAAAGAGGTGTGAAATCCTAGCCTCCACAACTATTTTAATGCCCTAAATGAAGGCTTCATATTCACCCTCGTTGTATGAAACCCTGAAATTGAATTTTACAGCAAAATGTAACTCCTCCCCGTGGGACCGACCAGTACCAGTCCTACGCCACACCCTATCATGTAGGACATGCCATTAATGAAGGCACTTCATACCTCCGGCTTTATCTCCGTGGTTGACTCTTGAATGAAGTCTGTCAAGGCCTGAGATTTAGTCACCACCCTAGGTTTGAATGAGACATCGTACTCCCCTAGTTCTACTGCTCACTTTACCATTCTGTCAGATAGATCTAGATGAGCCATGGTCTGACGGAACGGCATATTAATTCTGACCATCACTCGGTGAGACATAAAATAGGGTCAGAGCTTCCGCGCGGAAATTATTACTGTAAGGGTGGCATTCTTAATATCCGAATATCTAATTTCAGCTCCCTGCATAATACGACTAACATAATAGATAAGATTTTGAACGCTTCCTTCTTCTCTGAGTAAAATCGAGCTCAGTTCATAGTCTCTTACTGAAATGTAGGGGTATAAGATGTCACCGGGTACTGGTTTGGTTAACAAGGGCAGGGATGCCAAGTGCTCCTTCAGTTGTTCGAACGCAATTTGACACTCACCGGTTCATTAGAAACGAGATCCCTTTCTTAACATCCTACAAAATGGCAGACTTTTTTTTGGCGGACTTTGATATGAATATGCTTAGAGCTGCTATCTGCCCGTTGAGTCTCTGAATCTCCCTTATACGCTTGAGGGGTTTCATGTCCATTTATTGCTTGCACTTTGGCAAGGTTGGTTTCAATCGCCCGTTCCGTTACCATAAATCCTAGAAACTTCCCAGATCATACGCCAAAGGCATATTAGATGGATTGAGCCTTATGCCCACCGCTCTGATGACGGCGAATGCCTCCCGCAGGTCCCGAGTATGGTTGGTAGCCCTAACACTTTTTACTAATATATCATCTATGTATTCTTCCATATTTCTTCTGAGTTGTTTCTCGAAGACCTTGTCTACCATCCTTTGATATGTCGCGCCTACGTTCTTTGGGCCAAAGGGCATTTTGACATAGTAGCATGTGCCACAAGGAACTACGAGGCTGACTTTGGGCTTGTCGGCGGGGTTCAACAGGATTTGATGGTAGCCCTGATAAGCGTCCATCATGCTCAACAACTCGCAGCCTGAGGTGGAGTCCACCAGTTGGTCGGCGTGGGGTAATAGATAATGATCCTTCGGGCACACCTTCTTTAGGTCTCTAAAGTCTCCACACATGTGCCATGCATCGCCTCCTTTCGCCACCATGACTGCGTTTGATAGCTACACTAGATATACCACATCTTTGATATGTTCTGACTCTTTCAACTTGTCGATTTTGACTTTTGTTGCTCATTCTATCTCAACCCCGAAATATCAAAATTTATGCTTAGTTAGGCGGATCCCCGGATTGGTGTTAACATGGTGCATAGCAATCTCCGAGCTGATGCCTCCGCAATGTCCTTATCATTGCGTCCACTTCCTCCTCCGGTAGTTGGGCCCCAGTTGTGGTAGTGAATCCCTATTTCCTCGAAAATAACTCTATTTAACTTCTTGAGGTTGGATCCTCGTTTTAGGGTTGTCCTTTGCTTCTTCCCATTTCCTCCATGATTTTCCTCTGGATCATCATATCGTCGAGAACGATCCATGCTCAAGGTGGTGGGAGCTCGGACAGATTCTGCATGGCATTTACGGGAGCTGATCTGGTCCCCCGAGACCTCCCCTTCTGTGTCGCCTATGAGAAACTTTATCTTCATGTGAGATATGAAAACAATGGCCTGGAAGTCGTTTAGAATAGGCCTACCAAAAATCACGATGTACGCTGACCGGGAATCTACGAGCAAGAAGTTCACCGCCTCTACTATTTGTTGAGGCTTTTTCCCTAAGGCTTCCGTTAATGGTTACTTGGCCAAGGGTTGTATCAATATACCTACGAATCTGAACAGAGCGTTATCCACCGCCTCAATTTTAACCTTGAGCTTCATTTGCCGAAAGCATTCCAAAAAGATTATATCTGCAGAGCTGCCTGTATCGATGAACACCCTTGATACAGTGTAATTGACAATTTTGGTTGTGATGACCAGCGCATTATTTCCTGGTTGTCTTCCCATCATCACATCTTTGGCCCAAAACTGATGGTTGAAGCGGGATTCGGGCTGTCGCTGCTGGCCATTTCCATGATTTCCAGTCCTGTATTGTGGTTAGCAGCTCGGAGGTATACTTTCCTAGCCCGACCTGAATCACCCCCTTTGGTCCGCCCAAATCATGCTTATGAATCCTCTTCTACGAGGGGATGGTGGGGCTTCACCCCACTCGGTCACTGCAAGTGTTTTGTCTTTTTCCCTTCTGTCCTCGGTGGCCCTCCTCTTGGGATCCGACTGACTGCGATCTTGGTACACGAACTTCTTGAGGTGATTGACGCAGATTAGTTGCTCAATTTTGTCTTTTAAATGAAAAACTTACTTGTTTTGGAACCTACAATAGAGTTCGGACCTTGGCCGCCTTGGGTGGTCAGGGCGATTTGGTAGATATTCCTTAGCAGCATGATTCCCGATGATATTTAGCACTTCTTCCCTGATTTTTCTCAGCGGGGTGTAATTTTTAGAGCGATTGCTCCCTGCTTACTATGGGGGAATATCTATGGTTTCCTCTTGGTGACTCCAGACATAACTCTGCCCTTCTCACAACCGTTGTTCTTCTCTGTGCAACCTCTATCTACCTCCTCCCGCTTATTCGCAGTACGTTCGGTAGCCTCTAGGTCCTCCTGATATCCTCTAGGTTTGCTAGGCATTGGAATGGGATCCGGCAGGCCCGATTCTCTGCCCTGCTGAGAAGCTTTTCAAAACTTTGAGCTGGCTTCTTGTCCAGAGGACACGAATAGGCTGCCATCCCGCAAGCCATCGGCTAAAGCATTGTTTTTTACCTTGGAAGTAGCCTGTGGTATCTGCAGGGCTTCAGAATTGAATATTTGGATGAAATCTCTTAATGTTTCATCACTGCCCTCCCTTAAGTTGAAAAGTGAAAGGGCTGTTTTCTGCTGCCTATGGGTATCGGCGAACTGCTGCAGGAATAAAGAGCTAAACCCTGTAAATGACCATACTGACCTTGGTAGAAGTTGACCGAACCATTGTTTGCGCGGCTTTGGAGAGTGTTGCATTCAACTCCATCCACATAGCCATGCAACAGAGTGAAATTTTCAAAATGTAATAAGTGATTGTTCGGATTGGTGGTCCCATCATATTCGAGCGGAAGTTGTTTAAAGTTAGTGGGGAGTTCATCTCAAAGGATATTGCGCGTGAACTGACAGCCTATCAGTTGCCTCTCCCTTCTACTATGCTCCTCCAGCCTTTTCTTCATACATCTTACCTCCCTCATGAGGGCCTCCAATTTATCTAAGTTGTCCGCTGAGTCTCCCATCTCCTCCTTACCCCTGACTCCATAGTCTAATTTTGCTCGTTCCGCTTTGAGTGTACCTCTCTTCTTCCTTTCCCGCAAGACTCCATCAGGGCCCCTGGCCCACTGCCCCTCTATGCGTGACACCTCCCTTTCAGGGTAGGGAGGAGGCGATGGGGGGAACAGGCGGAGGCGCGAATGAGGGCGAAGGGGGGATCATGCCCATGGCTGCAGTTTGGCTGGCTAAGGCATTCGTCATTGTGTCCACATACACCTTGAGTTTCTCGGCTCCAGCGGTGACCATTTCTAGCCCTAACGTTTATGTCATTCTACTGATGGGAGTCTATTCAATATCCCGATGGAAGGCCTCTGCAACGCGATTCAAATCGTCCTCTAGCTTTCTCGCCATGGCTGGGTTATCTTTGTCAGCCATTTAGAAGGAGGTAAAGGAAATGAGTACTCCTGAAAAACCACTGAAGTTTGTTCTCATTCTAAGGGAGGGAGAATAAAGACAAATATTCGCGAGGTTTAAAATTCTCTTTCCTTCAAGCTTTAAAAAAATACCCTCTGGATTGAATATCCTAGTTTTAACCACAAAAATACGTACATTTCTTTTTTTCTTTTTAACCAAAGGGGCACATGAGTGGGAATGGGCTATAAAAAATTGCGAATTCCCCTACTACTCTGAAATCCTTTTCAACCTTATTAGAAAACAATTAAAAACTAAGAACAGTCATACGCGAACTCTCTTATCAGCAAACAATAAAAAACTAAGAACAACCATACGCGAACTCACGCCTTCGGCTTATAAATGATCCCACAGACAGCGCCATTAATGTGTGTATGGTGGACAATTAATAATAATCTAAACATTTGACCGAAAGTAACAGCTGAACAGTTAATAAAAGCCGAAATAAAGAGTAATGGGAGGCGTTACAATCGCCTTGGAGCTTTCTGTCTGCTCCTCTCAATTGTTACCTGAAAAACCACTAGAGTTTGTTCTGGTGGAAGAACCTCGAAAGCTTAAATTAGCAATGAAAGACTAGAATATTTAAAGAACAATGTAACAGTAAAGAAAACTAGAAGAGAGAGAGAAAGAGAGAGTGAGAGAGAGAGAGAGAGAGAGAGAGAGAGAGAGAGAGAGAGAGAGAGAGAGAGAGAGAGAGCCAATCGATTCTTAAATAAAAAGATAAAAAGTACAAAAGAAAAAGAAAGACGGCAAAGAAAGGGAAACAATCCCAAAAAGACTAACGACGGATACCACAACACGGTAACTCGTCCCTAAGCCGGCCTTGTTAAAACCTAATCATGGCAAAACCCAGTAGGAAAAAATCATGATTAGAAAAAAGAGTACCAGCATACAATGAATCAGCAATAATGAAAGAATTCCGAATAAAAATCCTTATAAGAAATATTAGCAATGTAATCAGGCGGATACTGGAACTAAGTAAAGTCTTGATGCAATTTGGACAATTCATTTGCCGGTTGATTACCTTCTCTGTAAACATGAGTAACCAAAAAATCAATACCAGAGGGCCGTTGCAAAACCCTTTGCCATCGAGGTAGGAGCCGCCAAGGAACGTTGGCCGAAAGATTCTTAAATAGTTTAACTACAAACAAAGAATCGCATTCAAGCCATAAATGAGTCCAAGCCCGATCATAAGCAATCTCTAGAGCAAGGATGGCTACCTCAAGTTCAGCCTCATAAGCAAACCCATGCCCAAAAGAAGTGGTAAAGCACCCCCTTTATGAAACCTCTAGAGTTTCGAAAGATTACACCCCCATATAGATAACCAGGAGCACCCGTTCCATCAATATTGACTTTAACCCAACCTGGTGGTGGTGGAATCCAAAACACCGAAATAGCATGTTGCAAACGCCGAGGTATGGGAGTAACTCGAAGATTCATCAAGTAAACAAGTTCTATTATGGAGTTGCATATAACCCACCCAAAAAGTAGCGGCCTCTTGTATGGGAGCCCATATACATGCAATGACATCTCGAGGTTGCCAGAAGATATCATCGAAGGTGGCACTATTTCGGGCAGCCCAAACAGCCCAGATGTACGTGACAAAACCTGTTCGCCATAAAGCAGATAACTGAGGACCAAAGGTAAGTGACATTGCCTGCAACAACAAACTATGAAATGCCATGTAAAAATTAAGGTCAACATCAAAAGCCCAGCGTAATCTATGTAAAATAATGATGGAATAGGGGCATGCAGAAATGATATGGTTAAAATCCTCCCCTGTATGTCGACAAAAAGGGCATATTGCAGGCCCTTGAAACCCACGGCCCTGTAAAACATCTCACGTAGGGAGATGGCGATGTATAGCCTTCCATATGCAGTAAGAGTGGCAATTCAGAACAAAATTACTCCAAATCCATTTCCCCCAAGTGGTAATTAGATATTTAGCTCGCAAATGTGTATAAGCGAGGGCCGAAGTGATGCAACCATGCTCATGCAGCGCTCACACTTGCTGATCCGTATCAGTGAAAACATGATCTAGGATGTCCCTAAAAATACTACTATGATAACGAAAGAAGTCCTCTTCAAAACACCAAATCCCGTTCATCCTATAATCTGAGATCGTATGGTGTAAATAAGCACGACAATGGGCAGGTATATCAAGACGATCAGCGATAACATAACCGCGCTAATTATCTAACCAAAATCGAACCCTTGAATGGTGGCCAGGAAGCCATCTGATATGACGGTGCATTCCCAGCAGCAAACGACGACAACCTGGAAAGATAGGGTAGTGAACATACCTTGTACGCCAGTGCCCATCCTAAGTATCCCAACATCTGTTGAGGAAAACCATGTCCTCTTTATTCGAAGAGATAACATCCCTGCTTAGCCGATAAAAAAGGACTCATTAGCGATATGGATGCACCGAACCACAAGGTCGTCTTCATCCATGGGTGAGAAAACTTTACTCCATGCCATATTAAAAATACCCGGTTAATCAATTTTACCTGTCCAAAGAAAGTTCCGTATTGCAATTTCCACTTTCTTGAGGACTGATGAAGGCTATTTAGAGACCATCATGGAATGGACAATGCTGCTAGTTATCACCGGATTAATCAAACAAACACGACCCGCTATCGAAAGATTAGAGCCTTTCCATTTTGAGAATTTGTTGATGATCAAGTCTGTAAGAGGCTGAAAATCTCTCGCTTTTGGAGTGCCTCGAAATAAAGGGACCTCGAGATAGCATGAAGGAAGGCTCCTTCACTCATTCCGGTGAGCAATCTAACAGAGGAACGAAACCGTCTAGTGGCCTTATGGCTATAGAAGATCCGGGACTTTGAAATGCTAACCATCAGACCAGATATACGACCATAATCATTAAAAATCCGGTGCAACTCCTAAATACTATCCAAAGACGTGGATGAAGTAACAAATATATCGTCCATGTAAAAGAGAAATGAAGGACATCGAACGTCATTTCTAGCAAGCTCTGGGTGAACACGGCCATTAGCTATGCCAAGTCTAATAATACGGGCAAGAACATCTTGAGCCACACAAAATAGCAAAGGGGAGAGGGGGTCACCCCGCTGAACACCTCTTGAACATTAAAAGTAGCCATATGGTGAACCGTTCAACATGACAGATAGCCTAGAAGAGCTCAAAAAGAAATGAACCCAAGAGACAATAACAAGTGAAAAACCCATACATCTCTGCCTATAAAGACTGTTAATACATTCTGAAGCAAGAGTAATATAGTCATGAGTATATTTACCCGAAACGAAACCACACTGGTAAAAAGAAATATAATTGCTTATAACAGAGCCCAGTCTAGTAGCCACAACTTTGGTGAAGAGTTTAAAAAGAAAGTTACCCAACACAATAGGCCAATAATCTTCAACTCTATTGGCACCATCAAATTTGGGGACAAGAGTTAAAAAATTGGAGTTTAGACCGAATGGAACAAAGCCCGTCGTGAAGAAGTGTTGAACAACTTGCACCATATCCTAAGCAATGATGTCCCAACATGCAGTGTAAAAATTACCTCCAAACCCATCCTGCCCTAGAGCACTATCCCGAGGAAGTGAAAAAACTACTGCCCTGATCTCATCAGCAGTCGGAATAACAAAAATGTGGATGTTAGTTCAATTTCATCAAGTGACTCACTATATGAAGTATAAATTGTGAAGATTTTAGAACCGGGTTTGGTGTTTGAAGAACCGGGACATAAAACCGGGTTTGAAGTCAATTCAGTGAAGAGGTTAAAAGGGAACCGGGTTAAGGTTGGTTATAACCGTCGGATACAATGGTTTTAATCCGTTGCAAGATAAACCGTTGTAAAAGCCCCGTTTCTGCAACTTGGAGCAGTTGAGTCAAAGTTGGTTACTGCTCTCTCATCTTCTAGATTCGAGCTCTGATACTTATATACATCATAATCACTTGTAAATGCGAGCTAATTGAGGTAGTTTTCACCCTGCAAACATTACGCAATTGAGAGAATTAGATAGCTAGGGTTTCTGTTCTAAATCGGATTGTGATTTGGGGTTTACTAGTTTTCTGGGCTATTCTTGTAATTGATTGCGTAGTGAGGTGAATTGAGGTGCATAGAACGTCCGTGGATGTAGATCATCTTGGATCGAAGCACGTAAAATCACTGAGTTCATTGTTTTATTTCTGTTCTTGCGCTTGAATACTGTTCGGCTGTTTCTTGATTGATTTCGTTCGAATTTTTTTTACTTTTATCTTCTGTGAGTTTTGAGCTGATCATAACAAAAAAATGATATAAATGTGAAGTGGGGAGACCTGGTTTGGGTATAAAGCACGGATAACAGCATCATGAGTCACTGAGTCATCCCCCGACACCATAAACAATGTTGTATAATACTGCTTCACATGCGAAGCAATGGCAGTAATGTCCTCCGTAAGGGTGCCAATCTTCATGCTGTGGATGCCAACATTGGCTTTGGCAATGCGTAACTGATTATGAAAGAAATGCGTATTGCGATCCCCGTCCCGAAGTCAAAAAGTGCGGTGTTTTTGCGAATAATAAAGGTGGTGCTGTAGCATAATGTGATTTAGATCCGCCTAGGCATCAATCTCATCGTCGAACCTTGCATAAGAGAAGTCGTGTTCATACATTTCTTTTTGAATAGCAAGTAAACGGCCTTGAGCTTTATCCAATTTAGTGAAAATGTCACAAAATGTGGTTCGGTTCCAATCCTTCAGGGCATGCTTAAGTCGTTTCAGTTAACCAACACAATGGGAAATAGGGTCGTTCGCTAAGTGTGGGATAGCCTATGAACTGTCCACCAAGGACAGGAAGCCATCATGAGTCATCCACACATGTTGAAATCAAAACGGATGGGGAGTCTTCACAGAAATGTCCGAATAGGTGAGAAGAATCGAGTGGTGGTCCGAGTTGCAATGAGCTAAGGAATGAGCTAAAATGTGCTGCCATGAATCCATAAAAGCCGGCTTAACAAAAATCCTATCAATTTTGGATGCAAAAAAGCCATGCGAAAGTCTCCATGAGCACCAAGTATAGCGAGTACCAGAAACCGGAACTTCCACGAGACCCACATCATCAATGACTTTACGGAAGTCCTCACAGGAAGAACCCGGGGGTGGATATCGACTATGTCTTTCGTGGGCACCTAAAACTGCATTAAAGTCTCCCACAATGCACAAAGAGTGTCTTTCGTGGGCACCTAAAACTGCATTAAAGTCTCCGTCGTGGGCACCTAAAACTGCAATAAAGTCTCTCACAATGCACAAAGAGCAATCCGCAAAAAAGAGTCAGATCCGCCCAAAGGTCTCTCCTGCGGATATAGCAATTTCTAGCATGGACTGAAGCAAAGAACACATGAGAATCATTAATGGTACGTACACCAACAAGCAACTGAGGGGAGTGGTAAACAACAGAAGTAACCGTAGCAAAAGGCGGCCTTCCGAATAACCACTTTTTATGTGTAATAAAGTGCATAGTGTTCATAACATCATTGTGGTCATTTGAACAAAGAATATAACCAGCCCGTTCGACAGAGGGATCCCGACGAGGAGGATAGAGCATGAACGAACCTAGTGATGTTGCATATGAAGTATATCTTCCCGTGAGATAAGCTGTTCCTGAATAGACAGAGGGGTAACATTCAGGGGGATCGAATTCTTCTGAAGATCATGCGACCGAACCAATGCATCTGCATTCAAAACATGTTCTTGGTCCTTATGGTGCATGAAGTTAAAAGGTTGCATTGGAGGCTCTGCATGCGCTGAGGGAGCCATGTTAGGCTTGTCTGTCAGAAAATCAATAGTAGGTTCCAGGCTTCGGAGAACATCAAACGTGTTTGCAACCGGTACTGTAACCAGAGTAGAGCCTTGCGAAAGGCCATGTGTAGGGCGGAAGTATCAACTGACACAGAAACTAGCTTAGACTTAGGCCGATATTCTTGTCGTTGTCGACGAGCATTACAATGTTGTGAACGACCCTGAGAGCAAGAGTGAGATCGATGACCAGAAGACTAATTGGACGCCACCGGCGTAGATGTGGTCGAAACTTTAGACTTATGTTTCATATAATATGACAAGTCATGTCCCACAAGTTGACAGCTGGAACAATAACTAGGACAATTTTCATAATAAACCGAGACCAAAGAGTTGTGACCACGCCGGGAAACCATAACTGTGAGGTGATGTTCAATTTCATCAAGTGAGCCTATACTTTGTAATATGGTGTGTTGGGAATGTGGAACCGGAGTTAGGGAGTGGAGAACCGGCGGTTTAAACTGGGGTTTATTATCAAGAAGACAAACTGGTCATGAGCAAACCGGGTTCAAGTTAGGTAATGTAACAGCCATTTGTGACGAAGCAGATTCAGTTAGTGACGACGCGAAACCGTCACATTTGTCCTGTAGCTCAACGAAAGCAGCGTGAACTTCTTGCGGTTATAACTTCCTATCCAGTTGTATTCGAGCTTCAAGCCATATATCATTGAAAAGCTCTCATTGAGGAGAAGATAACCATGTAGCATTATCTCCTGTACTTTAGATTAGAGAGAGTATTTAGAGATAGAGTGTGCGTGCCCTAATTCGCATTCATAATTGGGCATTTCATTTCTTGAGCTATTTCTCTGTAATTGATTGAAGTTCTTAGTGGATTGAGGTGTGCCTTGCCTCCGTGGATGTAGTTCATATTGAACGAACCACGTTAAAACTGCGTTTGATTCATTTCTAATTTCTGTTCTGCGTAAGCTGAATTCGGCCACAACTCTGGCCGAACTGCGGGTGTGAGTTCGGCGTGTATTTCTCAACTTTGGCCGGACAGAGAGAGTTTCTTCGTACGATTTCTAGGTTCTTTGGTGTTGTGTGTTCTTGAGTTGTTTTCACTAACAAGTGGCGCCGTCTGTGGGAAACAACTCTCACAGCTTGAAGAAGGGAAGGAATGGCTGGTATGAAGATGGACTTTGAGAAGTTTACAGGGAGAAATGACTTCACACTATGGACGATCAAGATGAATGCAGTTTTGGTTCACAATGGCCTTGATCTTGCTTTGATACCTCTTGATTCTTGGGAAGCCAGTGAGAAACCCAAGTTTGTATCCGTGGATAAGAAAGCCCTCAGTCTTATCTTTCTGTGTTTGGGTGATAAACCGCTAAGAGAGGTCTCAAGATGCAAGAGTTCCTTAGAAGCATGGAAGAGGTTGGAAGATTTGTATCAATCTAAGTCAGTTTCCAACAAGCTGTTCTTAAAGCAGAAGATGTTGGCCTTCAAGATCACTGAAGATAAGGTAATTTCTGATCAACTTGATGAGTTTATTAAGATGGTTGAGGAATTGGAAGACCTGGATGTGAAAGTGGAGGAGGATGATAAAGCATTGATGGTGTTAAACATTCTTCCAAAATCCATGGAAAGTTTTAAGGATGCCTTGATGTATGGGAGAGATGAGCAGCTATCTTATGATGGGATAGTGAAGGCTCTGAGGTCTAAATGCTTCCAGACTCAAGGTGATAAAGGCATGGTGCAATCTGGAGAAGGTTTGAATGTTAAATTCAAGAAACCTGGGCAAGGAAAGAAGGGACAGAATTCTAAGGACTTCAAAGCGGGAGATTCTAATCCAAAGAAGGGAAATGAATGGGTTGAGAAGAGGAAATGCTTCAAGTGCAAGCAGCCTGGTCACTTGAAGAAGGATTGTCCTAAAAGGAACAAGAAAGGTGGAAACCAAGGGGCAGAAGCTGCTGCCATTGACCTTCAAGAAGATCCTCCAGAGGTATTGAATGTTACTGAATCAAGAATGGTGAAAGAATGGGTCTTGGACACAGGCTGCTCCTTTCGTATGTGTCCACACCAGTCATGGTTTGATGAATTGAAGAGAGAAGATGGTGGAAATGTTCTCCTGGGCAATGACCAATCATGCAAGGTCAAAGGGATTGGATCAGTGAGCATAAGAATGTTTGATGGTGTGGTAAGAATCATCTCTAATGTAAGATATGTTCCTGGCCTTAAAAGAAATCTTCTATCTCTTGGTTCTTTGGTAACTAGTGGTTGTCAGTTTAGCTCAGTGGATGGCTTCTTGCATATCACTAAACATGGTAAAGTGGTGATTAAAGGTAGACAGCATAATGGGTTGTTTATCTTGATTGGTTCACCTGTTGTTGGGAGTGTTGATATGGTCTTGAGCAGTTCTGAGCTTGTTAAATGGCACAAGAGGCTTGGACACATAGGAGAGAAAGGGTTGAAGGAATTGTCAAGAAGTGGTGTAATTGGAAACATGGGAAACCAAAACCTGGAGTTTTGTGATCAGTGTGCTTTGGGCAAGTCCAAGAAGCTGCCCTATGGAAAGGGTGTTCACACAACTCAAGAGCCATTAGATTATGTCCACTCTGACATATGGGGTCCTGCAAGGACAGAGACTCATGGTGGAGCAAGGTATTTCATGTCTTTGATTGATGATTACAGTAGAAAGGTGTGGATCATGTTGATGAAGAATAAGAGTGATGTTTTTCATAAGTTTAAAACATGGTTGATTCAACTGGAAAATGTCAAAGGGAAGAAGCTGAAGCACCTTAGGACTGATAATGGATTGGAATACCTCTCCACTGAGTTCACAAAGTTTTGCGAAGAAAGAGGAATCAAGAGACATAGGACTGTCCCAATGAATCCTCAACATAATGGGGTTGCTGAGAAGTTTAATAGGACTCTTCTTGAAAGAGTAAGCTGTATGCTGTTGGACGCTGGGTTGCCAAAGGTATTTTGGGGTGAAACCATTGCTACAGCATGTTATCTCATTAACAGGTCACCCTCATCAGTGATTGGGTTCAAAACACCTGAAGAGGTGTGGAGTGGACAGAAACCAAGTTATGAAGGTTTAAGGGTGTTTGGTTGTCTTGCTTTTGTCCATGTCAAGCAAGACAAGTTAGATGCAAGAGCTCTAAGATGTGTATTTCTTGGATATCCAGATGGGATAAAGGGCTACAGATTGTGGTATCTAGAGAAGGGAAATCAGAAGATAATCACAAGTAGAGATGTAAAGTTTAATGAGAATGTGATGGCTTATACTTCAACAGGTTCTAAGGAAGAACTTGATGGTGCTAAAGAGACTGAAGAGATATCAATTCAGGTGGAGCATCCTACTGAAGATGATCACACATCTCAACAATAAGAGAATCTACAAGATAGTGATTCATCATCTGAAGAAGAAGAACAAGCTGGACCTTCACAAAATGTGAGAGAATATAGCATTGGAAGGAACAGACCTAGAAGAACAATCAATAGACCTGACTTCTATGGTCAAGCACAAAGTGTTTATTATGCCTTGAGTGTTGCTGAAGACCTGGAATCACAAGAGCCTAGTAGTTTTAAAGAAGCACTAGATTGTGAAGATGGAGAACACTGGATTCAGGCAATGATTGAAGAGATGGAATCCCTGGAAAAGAATGAGACCTGGACATTGGTGGATAAACCAAAAGGTCAGAAACTTGTGAGTTCTAAATGGATATACAAAAAGAATTTAGAGACTGCAGGATCCAAACAAGTGAGGTTTAAAGCAAGATTGGTGGCTAGGGGCTTTACACAAAGGCAAGGGATTGATTTTAATGAAGTTTTCTCTCCAGTAGTAAAGCACTGCTCAATCAGGTTGCTTTTATCAAAGGTTACTCAAGAGGACATGGAACTACAACAACTAGATGTAAAGACAACATTCTTACATGGAGAACTCATTGAGAAAATATATATGAAACAGCCAGAAGGCTTTGTCGTTCCTGAACAAGAAGGCAAAGTTTGTTTGCTGAAGAAGTCACTTTATGGACTCAAACAAAGTCCAAGACAGTGGAATAAGAGGTTCAATGACTTCATGATCAGTGTTGGCTTTGTAAGAAGTCTTTATGATAGTTGTGTTTACTTCAACAAGTGTTCAAAGCAAGATAAAGTCTTCCTTCTTTTGTATGTGGATGATATGCTGATTGCCAGCAAGAACAAGAAGAGTGTACAATGGTTGAAGGACAGACTTAACACTGAATTTAACATGAAAGATCTTGGAGATGCCAAGAAGATTTTGGGCATGGACATTCTGAGGAAAAGAGAAGCTGGAGTTCTTTGGTTATCTCAAAGGCAATATCTACAGAAGGTTTTGGAGAGGTTCCACATGCATGAATCTAAACCTCTCTCCACTCCAGTTAATCTGCAGAAGAAACTCACCAAAGAACAATGCCCAAAGACTGAAGAGGAGGTCATACATATGAGCAATATTCCTTATGCTAGTGGAGTTGGCAGTCTCATGTATGGTATGATTTGTAGTAGGCCTGACTTGGCCTATGCTGTTTCTTTAGTGAGCAGGTTCATGTCAAACCCAGGTGTTGAACATTGGGAAGCTTTGAAGCATGTGATGAGGTATTTGAAGGGTTCAGTGAACTTGTCACTGAAGTTTGAGAAGAAAGTGAATGGAAGCACTGTTTCATTGGAGGGGTTTGCTGATTCTGATTTTGCAGCAAACATAGACACTAGGAAATCAATTTCTGGATTTGTGTTCACCTTATTTGGAACAGCCATCAGCTGGAGAAGTGTACAACAATCAGTTGTAGCACTTTCAACCACTGAAGCGGAATATATCTCTCTCACTGAAGCCATCAAAGAAGCAATCTGGCTTAAAGGAATTTTGAGAGATTTGAACATCAAGCAAAAGTGTGTGGTGATTTACTGTGATAACCAAAGTGCTCTACGCCTTGTGAAACACCAAGCATTTCATGAAAGGTCAAAGCACATTGATGTTAGGTTGCATTTTGCTAGGGATATTGTTGATTCTGGTTCTGTGGAAGTGAAGAAGGTACACACATTGCATAACCCTGCTGATTTTCTTACTAAGGGTGTACCTGGGAACAAAGTGGAGCATTGCTCGAGCCTGCTGCAGCTTGAGCAATGCCATGAAGAGCACTGACAGACAAGGCAGTGGTGAGGCAGTAAGAGGCACACATGATTCATTGAGGTGGAGATTTGTGAGGTGATGTTCAATTTCATCAAGTGAGCCTATACTTTGTAATATGGTGTGTTGGGAATGTGGAACCGGAGTTAGGGAGTGGAGAACCGGCGGTTTAAACTGGGGTTTATTATCAAGAAGACAAACTGGTCATGAGCAAACCGGGTTCAAGTTAGGTAATGTAACAGCCATTTGTGACGAAGCAGATTCAGTTAGTGACAACGCGAAACCGTCACATTTGTCCTGTAGCTCAACGAAAGTAGCGTGAACTTCTTGCGGTTATAACTTCCTATCCAGTTGTATTCGAGCTTCAAGCCATATATCTTTGAAAAGTTCTCATTGAGGAGAAGATAACCATGTAGCATTATCTCCTGTACTTTAGATTAGAGAGAGTATTTAGAGATAGAGTGTGCGCGCCCTAATTCGCATTCAGAATTGGGCATTTCATTTCTTGAGCTATTTCTCTGTAATTGATTGAAGTTCTTAGTGGATTGAGGTGTCCCTTGCCTCCGTGGATGTAGTTCATATTGAACGAACCACGTTAAAACTGCGTTTGATTCATTTCTAATTTCTGTTCTGCGTAAGCTGAATTCGGCCACAACTCTGGCCGAACTGCGGGTGTGAGTTCGGCGTGTATTTCTCAACTTTGGCCGGATAGAGAGAGTTTCTTCGTACGATTTCCAGGTTCTTTGGTGTTGTGTGTTCTTGAGTTGTTTTCACTAACAATAATACATTCCGGAAGAGTAGCTCTCAGGTCCACTTCAATAATTATGCGAGCAAAATGGCCATATGTGTTTTCAATCCCATGATTATCTAGCTGCAGTGGTGTCCCAATTTTCTTAGCAATATCCATCACTAAAGACTGATACCAGTATTTCCTGTGAAAATTGATAAATACGAACCCAGATTTGTGCATAAGATGGCCTATTCTTGTACAGATCAAAATTCGGCACCCAACGGAAAAGTTTCAATGGCTTGGATTAAAAAGTAAAGTTCTAGTAGCAAAAGCTTTATTCCTGACGATCTCAGATGCAAATTGAAAGTAATAATACCCCAGGCCAAGAGAGACCACACAAATAGAGGCAGAAGGCTGCCAAATATGTTCGAGAGCCAATTTTATTTCTGGTAATTTCCATAGCTTATCTTTCTTGACATACATCAGATGGCCATTAATTGAAAAGTTCTTAAAGAAGCGGACGCGATCCTGATAAACACCTTCATCAACATTAACCATCGGAATGTTACCTGAATCAGCAGTGAGGGTAGATGGATAAGGCTTAGTAGCAGCCGAGGGAGGGGTTAACATTGTTTGAAGAGCATTTACATATGTGGTTGAAACCTGCTCAGAATTGGTCAGTTGCAGACCAACAAACGCCTGAATAGCAGCATGGCTGGTTCCGAACATAGGTCACGGAAGAATACCACGGCCATGCTGAGAAACCGAAGCCAATTCTATTCGGGCTGCAGGGTTAGGGTTGGTATGAATAAGTATAGAACCAATCAAAGCAATCGCTGCAGTGGAATCGTCGGCAAGAATGGCGATGGCTGAGTGTCCTGGAGGTAGCAGGTATGCGGGAAAAGGAAGAAACCTCCATGCCCTTGGAGGGAGGCATTGAAGAAAGTGGCGGCAGACTAGGGTTCATAGGCGCTAATGGCAGACTAAGGCTCGTAAAATGCTAACCCTAGGGCAGCAGAATGACGGTGTGAAGACTTTTCTAGTTTTGCATCCATAAGACAGCGAGGATCAATAGGCACAGACTGTGGGGGCACCTAAGGTGAAGCAGTAGTCAGCAGCGTATTCTGAGGTGTTGTTGGGGAAGGGTTCTTGAAAACTCGTCTAACTGCATGAGGCATTACCCATGGATATTGCTTAATTAAATTAAACAAGATTGTATTTCGATGGCAATCGAGGTCCATGAGGAAGGAAAAACGATCAGACATTTCGATGACAGAGGGAGAAACAACGGTGGCGCTAAGGCATCGTAGAAAGGAAGAAAATCATCGTTATAGACAGAGATAGATAGATAGATAGATAGATAGATAGATAGATAGACAGATAGATAGAGAGAGAGAGAGAGATGATGCAGACATAAGAGACGCTAAAAGCCTATATGGGACTAGCACAGATCGCAACTCACCTCTATACTGACCTCATTAAAACTCATCCATAGCGAAACCACTTGGGGAAAAAACTATGGATGGGAAAAAGAGTACCAGTTTACATAAAACGAAAATGTACCACAATTGTCCTTGTAAGCCAGGTCAGCAATATAATCCGGAAGAACATCAAACTGTGTATAAGGCTGTCGTAGTTTGGAAAGAGCATCTGCAAGCTGATTTTATTCACGATAGATGTGAGAAATAAAAAAGTCCATATCCAATGTCCATGCCAAGACTCTTTCTCACCGCGCCAAAAGCCTCCAAGGAATCTTGGAAGAACGAGTATGGAATAATAGAACAACGTAAGAAGAACCACACTCAAGCCATAAACTGCGATATTTGCGATCATACGCCTCGTCAACCGCCATAATAGCAGCTTCCAATTCAGCATCAAAAGCATACCCTCGTCCAAAAGTCGAACAGAAACCTCCCAGAATAGTACCAAAAGAAGAGCGATAAAGGACTCCACCAGGATTCGAACCTGGGGCTTTGTCCGCATGCCATCAGTGTTGGCTTTTATCCAACCATCGACGACGGGACCCAGAGTACTGAGACCGGTTCTAAAGGCAGTCGCACAATAGGATCAACACGTAAACGTTTCAAGCAAAAAAGTTCAATAGAAGAATTGCGCATAAATCCCTTGCCATAAGAAGATGTATCCTTGATTGTCGTCCAAATAAAAACAAGAATCTGGCGAGGCTGTATAAAAATAATATCAAATACTACACTATTATGAACCGCCCATATAGACCAAACACATGAGATAAATCCCACTCGCCAGCTGTGAACCAAACGATAAAGACATGGCATGCAAAACAACATTGTGAAATCTAACATCAAAATCCAAAGATACATCAAAAGCCCAACACAGCCTGCGTAAGATAATAAGCGAATAACGACAAGAAGTAAAAACATGATCGGTGGTCTCTCCTACTTGTCGACACAAAGCACACATTTTGGGGCCATTAAATTCCTAACTTTGAAGAACCTCCCATGTAGGTAGCTTATTATGAAGAGCTTTCCAAATAAGATAAGAACGACACAAAGGTAAGAACTTAGCCCATATCCACTTGCCCGACGAAGTGGCCGGTAATGATATGCAAAATTTTCACAGGCAGCTTTCGAAGTCACACAACCATCTGAAGCAGGCGTCCATATACGCATGTCTTCATCTGGGGTGACAGTATACGAGATGATATCATTGGCAATATCTGGGAAATGCATATAGAATTCATGCTCAATATACCAAGTGCCATCATAAAAAAAATCAGAAATAACATGACTCAAAAACCTTCCCCTAGTGCATAGGAATATCAAGTTTATCAGCAAAAACATATCCAAGCCAATTATCTAACCAAAAACAAACCCAGGAAGGACGACCTCGGATCCATCTGGATTCTGCCGCCGCCTTATGCAATAACCTCTACACACCAGGAAAAATAGACGACTTTATTCTATAAGGTCTGATGGAGTAATCCTTCTTGAACCATCAACGGTTAATAAAATGAAGAATGTTAGTATCAACCATAAAAACATCCCATGCCAATTTAAAAAGGAATGATTCATTAGCCAGCCTAATAGATCGAACACCGAGACCACCCTCCTAAGTAGGGGATTATACCTTCTTCCATTCCATGTTAAAAGTACCCTGCTTATCAATCTTACCAGTCTAAATAAATTATGCATGGCCGTCTCAACTTCATCCAAAAGCTGTCATGGCCACTTATAAACCATCATAGAATGAACGAAGGAACTAGTAATAACAGAATTAACCAAGCAAACACGTCCAACCATCGAAAGAGTCTAGCCCTTCCATTTTGAAAACTTAGCAATGATAGGGTCAACTATAGGACGGAAAGCAGCAGATATAGAGGAAACTTAAAATAAAGGCGCCTCAAGATATTTAGTAGGGAGCGTACCTTCAACCATACCAGTAACCAGGCGAGCCATGGTACAAAAGTGTCGTGAGGCCGTGCAGTTAAAAAAGATGCGGGACTTGGGAGGACTCACCAGCTTACCAGAAATGATACCACAAAGATCAAGTACCTCTTTAATATCACGGATACTTGGGATATTAGCAGCAGATGTAACAAAAATATCATAAGCATAAAAGAGAAAAGGTGGACAACGAAGCCCTCAGCGAACAAGGGCTCATGCGTCCAAGAACTTCCTCAGCAAGACAGAAAAGAAGTGGAGACAGCGGATCCCGTTGCTGGACCCCTCTCGAGCAAGAAAAATAACCAAAAGGAGAGCCATTAATCAAGATACACAACTTAGCAGAAGCAAGGATAGTTCGAATCCAGGTAATAAACACCGGAGAGAAACCCATATAATAAAGAACCGAAAGCAGAAAACCCTAGCAAATCTTGTCAAAGGACTTAGATATATCAATTTTAAATGCAACATTATCTAAACTACGCTACCATGTCAAACTATTGATATACTCAGAATTCATAGCAATGCAATTATGAATACTAAGACCTGGTATAAAATAAAATTTATATGACGAAATATAATCCCCAATGAAAGTCCCATCCGAGAAGTTAAAATCTTAGAGATAATTTTGAACAAGAAATTACCTTGCACAATAGGACGGTAATCCTCAACACGAAGTGCCCCATCAACCTTCAGAATTAAGGTCACGAAATTAGAGTTCGGTCCCTCAGGAAGAAATCCATTGAAGAAGAAATACTGAATCGCAACAACCACATCATCTGCTATAATATTCCAACAAGTCGTATAAAACTTCCCGCCAAACCCGTCAGAGCCTAGTGAGGTGTCTGAGGGAAGATAATCAACCGCGGAAATCTCAGCATCCATAGGGATAGATGATCATGGCATTATGTTCTGGGCTAATCTTGCAAGGAAAAATATCAGCAATACCAGAATAATCCCTCACACAAACAGGCGCAGTAAATAGGGATGAGTAGTATGTTTCCACATGCAATGAAATATCATGGATCCTGTCTGAGATGACCCCATTGATTCCCATACAAGATATCCCCGCTTTAGATTTCATAGCAAGTTGCATGGCATGAAAGAACGACGTATTGTGATCACCATCATGAAGCCAAGAAGCCAGATTCTTCTGGGAATAAAATAAATGCTGTTGAACCAACAAATGATTCAACTCAACTTGCGTATCAACCTCCTATTAAAATGTGCTTCCGTAAAACCATGGGCATAAATATCATGTTTAGCCTTGAGAAGAACATCTTGATCTTCCTTCATCTTGGTAAAAATATTTCTAAAATTGCCTGAATTCCATTATCGAAGGGCAATTTTCAATTGCGTAAGCTTGCGAACACAATGAGTAATTGTGTCCCCTGCAACCTGTGGAACAAGCCATGAACTGTCCACAAGGGACAAGAAGCCATCATGGGCCGTCCACATATTCTGATAATGAAAAGGCTTAGGTAAATCAACTAAAGTCTCCGCACAGGTGAGAATAATAGGGTGATGATCCGAATTATTCCAAACATAAGTTGTAGCCGAAAGATTCTCCCACAAATCCATAAACAAAGGAGTAACAAAAAACTCTATCAATCTTAGATGCAATAAAATCTCGAAGAAGACGACGCGTGCACCAAGTGTATCTACTTCCAATTATCTCCACCTCCAAAAGGGATCATAATCTATAACACGACAAAAGTCAGCACAAGAAATTGGGGAAGGAGACCAATTGCTTTTGCGTTCGTGAGCGCCCAAGACTGTGTTGAAATCACCCATCACACCAATAGGGCAATTAGAAAAGAAAGCAAGATCAACCCAAAGATCACGTCGATGTATGTAGCAATTGCTCGCATGAACAAAAGCAAAGAAAACTGTAGAATCATGCAGCTGCCTATCCACAACCAAAATTTGAGGAGAAGTGCAAAGTATAGTAGTAACATTCGCTACAGATGGACGAGCACGAAGCCAGATATTGGGCCGAAGGCCAACACGCTCATTTTCACCAACAAAGACCATGTTAATCGTAACCCAGAAACAAAGAGGAACATAAGCAATTCTAACCTTGGGTTCAACAATGAACAAATAATCCGGAGAATGTAGACGATATAACTCTATGAGAGATGATTTGGTGAGGTCATTTCCGATACCTCGAACATTCTAAACAAGATCTTCATAAAGATTGAAAATCAGCACCGAGCTCAGGTGTTGTGTCATCAAAGTCTGAGATGTCGCCCCACTTCTGATATGAGACAAGATTCATGACTTTCATAGCTTCATTGTACTCACTAGACTTGAGAATAAAATTAGTGCGAAGTGTCATCTCAACAAAATGGTGTCTACGCAGGGGAATAGACACCAACTGAAAAGTGTGCATGTCGAAGATTAAGAATGTCTTCTCGGGAGAAAAAAGGTTGTTAAACAGCCAGAGGTGCAACATGCAACGGAACATCTATCGGAGGATCAGAGCTGACCAAAACTAAAGATGAATTCTCTGACTGAGATGAAATATGACCATCCATATAATGCAATACCTGAAAAGAAGTTGCTATCAGTACTGAACAAGCCACGCTTGCTGAGGCCGTAGCTGTAGAAGATGATGTGACTGAAGCAGGTGCGGGGGACGAACAAGATGGAGGCTGCTGATCTGGGGCAGTAGCAGGTGTAGGAGCAGAATCTGATATACTACCCACATTGATAGTTTATGTTGTACTAACAGAAGTTGAGGCAGCGAGCTCGGAGGAGGGCTGCTTCGGCCTATATTCCTGACGAGGACGTGAAGCATTTTTCTTCGATCGCTGATGAGATTAGCCGCTTGACTTAGACCGATGAGGACCCATGAACATTGTGGATTGATGATCAGCAACAACATCCATTGCTGGGCGACGGGTACATGAGGACGCACTGTGGCCAATGATTCGACAATGAGGGCAAAATTCTGGGAAGTTCTCGTAATAAAGCGAGACATACGAACTATGCCCCTTCAATTTAACCAAAACCTGCTCCGGAAGAGGTTTGCAAAAATCTACTTCGACAAGCACGCAAACATAATGTCCTGGACTCACTATTAACTCCACAATCATCCATTTGCAAAGGCAATCCAAGCTCCCTCGCAATATAAAAAACAAGAGACTTATACCAGTATTCCAGAGATAATTTTATAAATGCGTATCCAGACTTGAGCAACAGAAGTTAGATATTTATAGGGGTTAAAATCGGGGATCCAATGAAACAATTTCTACTTCTCCAGTTTAAGATCAATAGAATTCAACTTAGGACCTCTATCCCTATCAGAAGCAACCGAAAATTGGAAGTTATAAAATCCTAGCCCCAAGGAAATGATCTTAACAGACTCCTCCAATCTCCAAAAATGTTCCAATTTTTATTTCAATTCAGTATTATTCCATGGCTTATCTTTTGTAACGTACCAAACCCGGCCATTCAACGTAAATTTTTGAAAGAATTAAATATGTTCTTGATAGACAGATTCCTCAACAAAAATAATTAGGATATTACCGGTATCCGACAAAGGTCAGAGAACGTACGATTGTTGCTGAGTAGCATCGTGCTGATGAGAGACCGGCGTTGGAGCTGCCATTGATATGGAAGGAGCCTTGTGTGAACCAACATGAGCACTGGAATAGGAGAGACGAATCCCGTACATAGTAATTCTCATCGGTAAAGACTGTTCGGAAGAAGGCGACGACATAGCTTGGGAGCCAAGTATCCCGAATTAGATGGCGGCGACTCCTGAACCTTAAGGACCAAGGTAATCAGACGACAGCGATGGTGGAAGAAGGCCATGCTCAGAGGATGAAGTAGTGGATATGCCACGTGTGATCATGCTAGAAAACTGATTCATAGAGCTAGGGTTCTATATGAAGAATTAGCAGGATGATAAAACTCTACTTCTGACTGTCGTAGGGTTGACTGAGGAGGTGACATGGAGTGCGGAGGCAATGACTGAGGCGACGACATGGAGTGCAAAGGCAATGAAGGAAGCAACGTCTTATCAATCGCTCATGATGGATTAAATGTCGATGGAGGTGGAGGTTCAGACACCCGAAAAACCTAGCCATGTCATATGCAAGAAGTCATGAGTTGGTCTTGAATAAAGTAGCATATACTTGTTCGTAAGAGGATTTCGGCTGAGAATTTAATTATTATTCAATTCATTTTGTTGATCTCATAGGGTTATATATATATAGTTTATTAAGTGTTGTCTTGAATGGATACATTCAAAACAATAAGGCGTCTCTTCATGAATAATTGCAATAACTTATTGCACCTATTCATTTGCACCCTTTAGAGATCACAACTATTCCTCACACCTATTCAATTTATTTATTTATTTATTTATCTATCTACATATATAACAGACTAATTATTTTATTATTATAGTATTTTATGAAACTCTAATGCATTAATGCATGATATGGAGTCTAATGTGACTTCTATTATATGTAAATGCTATATATACACAACAATCCTCCACTTATTTATATATAATACGAAAATAATATTAGATGCTTCTTTACACAATAATAGTTATGAAGTGAACTCAGCTTTACCTTATGGTCGAGTATGAAACAATAAAGAGGCAATAAATAAGGACAAGGACAAAGACAAAGAAAAATAAAAATATCCCAAGGGTGTGCTACTCATCCGTCTCCCCCAAACATGTTTTAAAAGCAAGTTTATGGGGACAAGTGGTACATTGTGGATGGACTTACGTATCCAAAAAGAAGAAAAATAAGAAACTAGGCTAAGGAGAATGATGCAATGCTCCAGAGCACCACTTTCAGTACCACTGAAGAATCTATCTATGGCATGTCAGTATGCCATATATCGCCTCTCTCTCCTGATCCAGGCTAGCTAAAATGTTCACCGATTGATGTCTATAGTACCTAGAATTACCGTGTTAGTCTACCCAAAACAGCATCATGCGCTGCTGGTGCCAGAGGTTCCTCGTATGCCATTGCATCGTGATCGGCTTGTGGTGGTGGTGCATCACGAATGATGCTATTGCTAAGTTCTAAGGGGTATCCATCAGTAGATTCCTTTCATTCCTCAAAGGTAAGAGGGTATTCAATGAAGTGTTTAGAAAATGGAACCAATCTTCACACAGCCGTGTGAAGAGTATTTGATCTTATTTACCTCCACAATATCCATGCTCTGAAGATCTCGCATCATAAGCCCTAGAGGCTAATGCCAATGTGCAGTGCGATCGATGTGATCAGGCAACCTATGACAACAATGTTCATGAGATAGTGGGTTCCATATACCTTCTCTCCTCGTAACATTTGCTCTATGATAAAGAGCTCCTCGTTGAGGACTAGACTCGTCTCTCGTCGTCCAAACATTGTCAGTGCCAATACTTTCTGCATATAACGAATCATTGGATTCTGAATAGCAGTTGGCGTCCTCTAGTTAGTTGGGATGCTCCTAGGATGCATCCAAGAGCAGTCTAGGTGCCAATTCTGTCCTCAAATGTCCTTTGCGAGCAAATCATCATTATCTACTCCATGCTTTGGGAATGCATAGCATTCCCTCGGCTGAGTCATCGTAAGACTGAAAGGCATGTTCCTTAACCTAAATGTGATGTGCTCAGGGACCTTCTGCACCCTCTTTAGAATAAAGGTGGATAAGAACTCTAGTGCCAGAGGCAATGTGGTCTCCCAATTCATGGTTATGAAGAAGTCCCAACCATTTCTTTCAAACAGCTCTTCGACGTCCCCATATATCCCTACTGATAAGTAGTGGATACACTGATATATTTAGTTGGAATAATCCACTTTTGAGCCAGTCTGACCAAAGAGCTCTCTCGTCATCGAATAACTCAACACATAACATTCTGTATCATATAATCCATATTCATGGATTTCCCGAAAATGTCTTGCTCAACTCTTCTTCTTTTAGGAATTTTCTGCATCTTAAAATTCCAACATGTTAGAATAACTCATAGTGACAATTCATAGTTCTAGAATATAAGTCAAATTGATTAATTCCCAAATTTATGCAAATTAAATCACGTAATCGATAAAATGCTTTTTAAAATTCTAGAAAAAATTCGTCAGAGTCGCCTTTGTATTTCATTGACCAAGTCCTTGACCAACCAAAAAATTGTCAATTATAAAAGTATTCTAAACATCCCCCATTCCACACAATTAGTTAGACTAATTAAGACACATATTGACATATAAGTGAGATAACAATTCAAAAATTAAAACTAAGGCTTGCCAGTCGAAGCCATCAACTATAAATTTTCAACATAACATGAGACCAACAAATAACACGCCTATTTATGAATTCGAAATCAAACTTGCAAAGTTATATAATGTAACATATTCAAACAACACAAATAATAAATATGTCAGTTACTCGCAATTGATACCCTACTCCTAAAACATAAATCAAAACACACAAATGTAAACTAATGTACATAGGAAGAGTATAGAGCATCCCTTAAAAGCCTGAAAAGTCTAAAAGGTTCCAGAAACTCGACTTGTAAAAAATTAACAGAATAAAAAATCTGAACCGGTTAAAAATGCTCTACCTTTGATGTGTAATATAATGATATAATTAATTATAAGTGAAAGTGTGTAAATTGGGAGAATTTTAGAATCAAAGTGATAGAAAACCTAATAACTTAAAGGAATTCAAAAAATCTAAGTGAAAGTGAGGGCATGCTTTACGGATTTGCATTTAAAAATTAGGGTTGCCACTTTCGGCAAGATGCTCGACCGAGCAGAGTGCATTTCTTGGTCGTGCATGTGTGATACGACATTATGTTCGACCAAGCAGGCTGCTATGACTCGGTCGTGCAAAGTGGTCAACATAGGATGCTCGACCGACAAGCATAGGCTACTCTGTCATGCAACTGTGTACAACGTATGTTTTTCCAATCTATGAGCATTCACTTGACCGAATAAGAGATTCATTCAGTCGTGCATTTGCTTTTTTGCATCCTTGACTTTCCTGTTTTGTTCCTTTTTGTTTGTTTTTGCTCCGATTTTGTTTAATCTTCAACTGTAACACCAACAAAATATTTTTATTACTATATTGAACTCCATATTATTTTAGGGTCTAATTATTTTTGGAAACCATGTTCTAAAATCAAGCCCAAGTCCATGATTTTACTTAGGGAACAAGTTATATTCCAATTATGAGTCCTAAAACCCTAGGATATCATATATATATATATATATATATATGAGATTCCTCTCATAAATCAATATCACCATCAAATAACCTGATTTTATCAGTAAAAATTCATTCATGTCATCCCAAGTATTTTCTTCTCCTGACTTTGTGCTTAAATCTCAACTCCTTCAAATAGACAGGTATTTCGTTTTAAATTTCATTCCCCTGTCTAAATATTTTATGAAATTTTACTATGTCGTGTATTTTTATGCCTATGATAGTTTGTAAAAACTTAAAGTTCATTTAACATGTATTTTATTTTATATAAATTTTATACTACATCAATGCAGAATTTGGAAATTCCTCTATTTTGATTTATAAAATATGATTTATATATTTGTACTTCTTAAAAAATTCTTATTTTTGGATATGTTTTCCATATACGTATTTTCCATCTCTTGTAATATTTTGAGATCCAACTGGTATTTTCCGATTTACAAAGTTTTTGCTACCGCTGCACAAATTTTCAGTTTCAACAAATCCGAATTAAAAAATTCAGAATCCACAGTTATACTTCTTGAAATTTTTTGATATCTTAATATGATCTTTTTACATATGTATATTACCTACTGATAAATATTCAAAGTTTTATCCCTTGTCGTTTACAAAATAAAAACTATTTATACATTACTACACGGAAGATCCATTCCTACAAATTCTCTATTTCTTTCAATATTTCCTAAAGTCTCCATTAAGACCTAAAATCCCAATTTCTAAATCTCATATATATATATATATATATATATATATATATATAAGAATAAGATAGGTTTATGCATGTCTAATTGGAAGGAAGAACAAGATTAACGAATGTTATGGACAATAAGACATCTTGCATCTACATTCCAAGTTTTGTCATTTTTCAAGGTGGGGATTATCTCTACTCTATGGGATATGTTTGTCTATTTTAAATGCCATGATTGTAATTTTAATGTCGAAGCGCAACATTCCATAGGCAACGTGCAATAAGCTATATACTATGTTATGCTATGCTTTATTATGTGCTATGCTAGTCAACAGACAACATGTTAATTACATTCTACGCTATGCTATGTGCTATGCTCAACAGGTTACAGGGTTATGCTATGCTATGCTATGTGCTGTGCTATGCTAACAACTATTTCACAGTGTGTTGTATCCATTTATTAATTATTGCATGATTTGTATTTAAGATTGACAAACATGTCCCCACTGAACTTGTGGTTTGCTCACCCCATTCCATTTTAGTTTCTACATGTCATTGGAACTTGGTTGTTGTACAAGGAGGCGGTGGATGTCAAAGAGTCAAAGAACTAATTTTTCTATTTATCCAGGTCAAATTTTAAATTCTGTTGATGCGATAAAAAAAGTTTCGAATGATGTTCTAGTATAAAAGTTCTGAGTCAACTTATGTTATTTTATTCAAATTACTCTTCCACCAAAAAATTCTATTCTGAGATGTTTAAAAAATTGAGTATTTTTCAAAATTATGTTATTTTACTTTCAAATTTATCTTTTCAATTGATCAAACAAGTTTTATAAGTTCAAAACATGTGATGTAGTGTAGCTCACATCCCTTAAAACATATATTGTATTTAAAGCTACGAAACTTGGGGTTTGACAGAGTGGTATCAGAGCAGTGAGAAATCTTAATATGATCTTTTTACATGTGTATATCAGCTACTGATAAATATTCAAAGTTTTATCCCTTGTCGTTTATAAAATAAAAAATTATTTATTCATTACACACAACAAATCCATTCCTAAATATTCTCTATTTCTTTCAAAATTTCCTAAAGTCTCCATGAAGACCTAATTCCCAATTTCTAAATCCATATATATATATATATATATATATATATATATATATATAGAATAAGATAGGTTTATGCATGTCTAAGTGGAAGGAAGAACGAGGTTAGCGAAGACTATGAACAATAGGACATCTTGCATCTACATTCAAAGTTTCATCCTTTTTCAAGGTGGAGATTATTTCTACTCTATGTGCTATGATTGTCTATTTTAAATGCCATGATTGTAATTTTAATGTCTAAGCGCAATATTCCATAGGCAACAGGCAATAGACTATATACTATGCTATGCTTTGTGTTGTGCTATGCTAGTCAACAGGCAACACGTTAATTACATTTTATGTTATGCTATGCTCAACAGGCTATAGGATCATGCTATGCTATGCTATGTGTTGTGCTATGCTAACAACTATTTCACAGTGATCAACCCTTGAATGAGGATCGCTATCATTTACCTAGTACCTACTTTTTAATCATCTACCAAACTAAAATGTAAAAGCATGAAAGCAATACAATAAATTAAATAGTAAAAGAAATGAAACAATTAGAACTAAAATTAGTGGGTTACCACCCCCTTAGCGCTACGGTTTACGTCTATTACTAGATGTGTTACCGGTTTATCATAGTAGCCGACGTTGGATAACTGTGGGCCGATCCCAATCTTTTCATCAACCTTTCTTGGAGGTGTTTATTACCCAATTGTCCTTGGGATTCTCTCCTTCCTTTGCTTGACCACATAATCGTTGGGCCCCATAAATGGCTTCTTTTCCAGTTCACATTCTGCGACATACATGTGTGGCCACTCATTCATAAACCAGTTTGCAATATCATCAAATGTGTTTGTTTAATGCTTTGTTTGGCAGTGGGAAGTAAGTTAAGTACAACCTTCTAGTCTGGTCGATTCTTAGGAAACTCTTACCCATTATTTATGCTATATAAGAAAGTGAGGCATCCTTTCATCTAATCAGAACGGTCCACTCCTACCCATTTTGCGAGTGGGGTCAACATGGCCCCCATCTTTTATCTTCCCTCTTTCTTTCTTCGGGGTCAACATTTACTATGAGATTCGGAACCCAGTATTTTGATGTATCCAGCAAGTCTTTCTTGGCTTCTTCCTCATTGTTCCTGTCCAAAACCTCACCATCTGTAGGAATTATATCTATTATAATACTCTTGTAGAAAGTAATATAATTAATCCCTTTCCCTAGACCCTTCTTGGTTGTCATAATTTGTATCCTTAATGATTAACCCTAGAGGTGGAACTATAAATTTATATAAACCCTAACATGCGCCTACAACACATAAGAGTTAAGGGATTCGACCTGATAGCTGTTTACACAAAAGGTCAATTTCTGATTGAATGATTTCTGACTCCCATCTTGACTTTCTGGACTGTATCCCCTACTCAATCCTCAACGCCGGATGGACGGCGAACTTTGAAGAATTCTAAGTAGGAAGGAACACCTTAAACCGCCGCCACCTACTCTCTCTTTCTCTCTATTTAGTGATCTTTTTTTTAGTGTTAATTCTTCTATATACACAAAATGAGAGACCATGTATTTATAATACATGGTTGAGTGTGGGCCAAGCCTGGTAGTTTAATTCCTTCTAGGATTAGGAATTTAATTCCTTGTTAGGAATTTAGGAATTTAATTCTCTATTCCTACTTGGACTAGGAGTTTATATGGGCCAGTCCAGGGATCAAATACAAGAAATAAAGATGGGCCTAACTATGAATTAATTCTTCCTTGTTCAGCCCAGAATGTACTTAATTCATAAATATTAATTCATTCCATTAGAGAATTAATATTGACTTACCCTTTTATTTCCGAGTTGAGTCGGGGCTTGAATTAGACTTAATTAATTCCCGTATTTAAGATATCGAATATCCATTAATTAATTAAAGCCTCTGACAGCTTAAATTAATTAATTTCTTATTTATTCCTTAAGTAGTACCACTCAACCTTACTATTGTACCTGAACTTAATCAACCTGCAGGGTTTAGTACAATAAACCTTTTGAGCTCCTTAAGGGGATACCATAATCCTAAACGAATACGATTACCTAAATACAAATTACCAATTATTATATGCAAGTTGCTGTCACCCAAAATACATAGTATAAAAGTTATAACTTAACTCTTGCCTATGGTAAATCAAAGTGACACACAAACAAGCATTCATAACTGTAATCTTATTTAGGCTTTAGATTATTATACGTCACCGAGATCTCTAGTTCTTCAATTAGGTCAGGCAGAAGAACTTATCTCACTGTGATCCTATCAATACGTAAATACATACCAGTATAAGTAAATAGTCAAGATAAACTATTCCTACTTAATGCTGCAGCCTAAACCAACAACTCGTCCTCAAGTCGTCTGAGCTGTGATTTACATTTTATATCTCATTAAGTTTAACCAATCATATGATCTTCTGGGATCTACAACACACCATATAAGAGATATGGGGATACATACATAGTGAAAGTGCAAATATAATTAGATAGGAGATAAACAGTGAATAACTGGAAACATTGTATAAAAACGGTTTTGCTTTCAGTATACAAATCCAACACCATCATCAGTATTATGAACATATTCATTATGTCTTGGTTTTAGGACAGACAATTCATTCTCTTCATCAAAATCTATCTCTAGATCGACGAACTGCGCCACTTTATGATGATCTCCCCTTGTTTTATGAATACTCTTTGTTCCAAAAGCGACTTTCTCATTATTAGCACTAAAAGTTACTATGTTATCACTCATACAAAAAATAGCTTGGCCTGTAGCCAAGAGAGGTTGTCCTACCAATAAGGGTTTGTTTTCTTCTTTAATGTCTACTACAGTAAAGTCGACTGGAATGATTAAAGTGCCTACTCGTAGAAGCACATCTTCCACTACTCCCATTGTACTTAAGAGGTAGCTATCAACAATTTGGATGGTGGTGGAGATTGGCTTATACTTCCTATGTTCATATTATTATAAGTGGTTAATGACATAGGATAAATGCTAGATCCTAGACCACAGAGAACGTTGTTAAAGTTGTTTTTGCCAACAAAATAAATAATAAAAAAAGAGTTAATATCATTTTGCACCCTGAATTTTGGTCATTTTTTCCGTTTTTAACCTAAACTATGTTTTGTATCATATAGCAACCTATACTTCACTCGGGCGAAGAATTCTGGCGAGAAAAATATAAAAAATATTTAAAAATCATAAAATTATGTAAAATTCAGATAATTAGAAAAATATTTTTAAATTCTAAAATTCGTTTAAAATGACAAAAAAATAACTGAAAATATTAATTTTAAAAAAAATAATTTTCATTAAATTGAAATTTTTATAAAAAAAATTTAAAATTCTTTAAAGGATTTTAAAATATTAAAATTTTATGAATTTAAAAAATTTACTTATTTATAAATTATTTTTTTGAAAAATCTAATTTTAGGAAATGATCCGGATGTTTTAAAATTAGAAAATTAAATAAATTGAAAGTAATAATTCTGATAAATCCTTATACTATTTTAAAAAGAAATTACAAAAATATATAAATTATAAAAAATTACTCCTTCCGTCCCGGCTTAATTGGCCAACCTTGGTCGGGCACGGAGACTAAGGAAAAACAGATTTTTGTGGAATTTTTGACTTTTTCAAAGGTGGAGATTAAGAGTGGAGATTTTGAGGGTGGAGATTGTGAGAGAATTTATCATTTATGGGCTAGGACAATTAGGTTGGTATAAACAAATATGGCAAGTTCGCCAATTAGGCCGGGACAGAGGGAGTATTATTTAATGATTTTTTAAAATGGTACATACTTCTAACTTCCAAATTATTTGAAACATTTTCAGGAAAATCTCAAATTAATTGGATTATCGTATATTTATTTAGTATTTTTTAAAAATTATTTATTTTTTTATTAAATCTGAAATTGTTTGAAATTTAAAATAATTCATTGAAGATACGTAAAAATATCTATGAAATGTTGGAGATATTTTTTTTTTTCAAAAAGTCATTTTTCTTAAAAGAGTTTAAAGTAATTTATGAAAAATATAATACTATTTAAAATTATTTTTTTAAGAAAATATAATTTTTCAAAATAAATAATTTTTTAAAATTGAAAAATTTAAAATTTAAAGTCGTTATAAAGAGTTTGAATTTTTTTATAAAATTTTTAATTTTATGAAAATTACTTTTACAAGAATATTTTCAATTAATTTTATTATATTTTAAATAAAGTTTAGAATTTATAAATATTTTTATGATTTTTTGATTTTTACGTATTTTTATGATTTTAAATATTTTTATATTTTTTTATAATTTTCTCGCCGGAATTCTTCGCCGGAGTGAAGTATAGGTTGTTATCTGATACAAAACATAGTTTAGGTTAAAAACGGATAAAACGCCCAAAGTTCAGGGTGCAAAATGATATTAACCCATAAAAAAACTCCATGGATCCTTTAGTTTTCGAGGAAGTTGTATTTGAGTTAATGAGTCGCAACTCTCGTTCTCCTTGCTTTTAACCTCTTAGTTCTAATTTGGTTCCTCCTTGCATACTGTTTTCACCTTTCGTCATGATCGAGGAATTTTGTTTCTATTGACCTGCAATACAAACTCGAGGATTTTCATTAGTTTTTATTGCCATGGTGGGATTTCTTCATCGTAGAATGGTATTCCCTTCCTTCTTGGAATTTCCTCGACCTTATCTTCTTTGTCAGTTTCCTATCTTCTAAGATAGCATTACATTGATCTTTAAGGTTCTCAGTAACACTTGGGAACTTTCGATGTTGATGGTTGCCCCCAATCTTGTTCGCTAACTAGCCTATGTGAGTCTCCAAATCACTTGGGCTCCCATATTGCCCATATTAGTGCCCAGCAACACTATTTTATAATATAGCTTCACCTGGGCCGCGTTCTTCCCATTCTGGACTCTTGTCTCATTCACAAGAGGTAACCATCTCCTCAATACTTTACTTCTTTGGTTCCAAAATTACCCCATTATTAGCAGTGAAATATGGTAGTGGATGCAGTGCATAGTTTAGGTTGGCATATGATAAATTTGGATGATATCTCATCCCTACATTGTATCTATTGCCCGTTTGATTTGGCCTAAAATTCGGATTAAAATTCCTATTGCCCATGTTTTTCTTATAACAGGCCTCCTCGTTGCATTATTCATACGTTGTACCCCTTGACTCATCATTACCTCTTGATGAGGCTTTGTAAGCAGAACAACATGTTCCGTCAATTACGCGCTCTTTTCAGTAAGAGTTGCGACTGTGTCTTTCTCTAAGATCTCAGCCACTCTTCTTAACATAAATCTTTATACTGGTCATTGCAAATTGTTAGCAACTATCTCTTCTAATATTGTGATGGATTCATTTGTCGATTTAGTCAACGGTGCACCTCCAGATGAGGCATCTACGATGGTCTTAGTATGTCCGTATAACTCATTATAGAAATAACAAAATCGCTGATCGAGAAACCATGTTGTGGATACATTCAGAGAACTTCCTTATATCTTTCTCATGCCTCATAGAGAAGCTCTCCATCTTGCTAGCGAAATTATGTAATCTCGCTCTTCAATTTTAAGGTCTTACTTGGTAGGAAATATTTGAACGTGAATTTCTGGTACAGATTAGACCAACTACTAATGTATTGTGTAGATAATCATGTCTTCGCCTTATCCCTTAGTGAGAATGGGAAAAGCCGTAGACATATGAAATCATCAGAGGCCCTGTTGATTTTATGGTGTCACATATCTCTGAAAAATGACCCAGACGGCCATTCGGGTCCTCTGTAGCTCCTTCCCCAAACTAGTTCTGCTAACCATGGAAATTGAGGCTAGCTTCACTCCAAATAGGTTAGCCTAGACTGCTAGCCTCTGTATTCCTTTGAAGTTCATGTTGACTATAGGCTTGAACAAGTCCCTTGTCGGTGGTTGGACTTGTTCTTGCAAGTTATCATCATGTTCCTCATGTCTGTTATGGATGTCTTTCATTATTTGCAATTCCACTATACATTGAATGGAATGTCTCTTTCTAATGGTAGCTTCTATCTCTAAGTTTATGGCTATGATGCCTCCTTCTTAGACCTGGTTTTCATGCACTGCATACAAAAACTCTAAGAAAGAACACCAAATAACATTTAGAAACCAAAGCAGATTTTCAAAATAGTACAAATAGCAACAGAAATCCGAATTTTTTTTTTATAAAAACAAAAATTGAAATTAAAAGCAATAAAAAAAACCTAGACTACTTATGATTAAGACTCTGTAATATTTAATTAGTACCTAAAACACTAATCCTCGGCAACGACGCCAAAAACTTGATCTCTCTAATCTCTACCAGCTAAACCACAAATGTAGGGTGTAGCAGCAGCAAGTGGTAAGTAAGGTCATATCCCGCAGAGACTAGTAAAGATAAACCTAATTAAATTACTATAATTTTCCTATTACTTAAATATCTAAGCGGATCGAATATGAGAATGATTGTGTGGTTGTTACCTACTTACTAACTATCAAGACCCTAAGATAATAGCAAGAGAATAACTGATTAAACTAATGTGTCACTAAAAATCGATAGCAAACTACTGACAAAGATTAAAGGCTATCTTAAGATATAGATTTCAGAATTACTTACCATATAATCATAGACAATCGCACATTCAAATTTATATGAATAACTATAATTAATATGTCTATTTGTTATGGGGCGTCGCAAGTATGCATTCTTAAACCTCCTTCTAAAGCGTCTAATGTATGGATTATAGCCAACCGACGATCATCCCAATTGAAGTGCCTATAACTCCTAAAGTGCCTAGGAAATACCCCCATAATATACCCTCACCTTCTGGTCCTATTTTGGTATATATTATGTTATGTGTTGTTCATCCACCAATACCCTCACCTCCTAGTCCTATGTTGGGTATATGATTATAGAATGTTAGGCTTAGGTGATTAGTCTATCCTAACAGTAATCATATCTCAACACATAGAATAACAGCCAGAATATATAATTATATCATGCATATAACAATTTAAGTTTGTAATTAAAACCACTTTCTTACCATAAGATATAAAACGACTACTCCATAAACGAAAATAAATATTATAACTGAAAACATTGTTCAACAACAAAGAAAAACTGAAATAAGAACGATAGTCATAATACTAAAATTACCAATGAATTCCGGCGAAAGAATCTCCGATGTCTTCTTCGGATCTTCAAAAACTGCTCTACTAAACTGAAAAATTCAGAAAACTCTTACTTAAGCTAATATTCTGATCTCTAATATTGTATCTAATCTTTGTCTTTGATTCTCCTAATAATTACTAAGGCTAGGTGTTAGGATACAGAATAGTAAGTTCGAACCGGGCTTTAATCGAATAAAATTTCATAAAAACACGTATGATGAGAAAACTCGTCATTTTGCATGAACGAATGAGGCACACTTGCTTAGTCAAGCGAATGTTCGACGTCTACATATGATTTCCATGTCGACACATGATGCATGACCGGACACTTTTTCTTCTTCTCTTTTGGTTTCGTCTTTTGGGCTTCTCTACTTCGTCTTGGGCTAACTCAAAGGCTATTTTGGACCCAATTCTTCAATTCCTTTTTTCCAAGTCTTCTTTTATCCGTTTGGACTTGTGATTTCACCATTAACTCCAGAAACGTGCTATTTTATACTAAAAACACTTCAAAACTGACAAACAAGTAAAATTCGCCAAACATATGAAAATGTGGATCAAGAAGTACTAATTTACACAATAATGAACCATTTTAGCTACGAATATGTGCCTAAAATCACGTAAAATATGGAGCGATCAATATATCTAATATGATTACACTTCATAGCATATTAATACTATGGTTTGACACTTTTATACTATTTCATTTTACTTTAATTTACAATCATATTTCTTATATGATAATACTTTATAGCAATTTGTGTGTCATAGATTATACCCTTTTTGTTTTACTATTAGGCAACACAAATTCCACCTTCAACAATAATCAATCAACCATCAATTTAATTTTAGTTTCTTCCAAAATGTAAATTTGGGATTTACTAAAAAAATTACTTAAAAAACACACAATCACAAATGTTTGACTAATTTAATAACAAAACATGTAAATTAAAATATCCACGGTTCATTTATCATGATTTTTACATAAGACCAGTACTATATTATGGTGTATATTACATACTACAAATTTTCACGTAAATTACAAGATTAACGTGTTTAAATGAAAAATAAAAAACTCATTCATCTCTAGATAAAACAGACAAGTAAATTTGGTCTTAGGAGGATAAAATAGATTAGGCTTTTCTTCACGTGTTTTTACATCAGACTTAAAACTTTCAATCTGATTCGGAGATCCAACCAACACAAGTGTTGTTAAAAGTTCCTAGTAGTTTCCACCCATATTCTATCAATATTTTCAACATCTTGTATCGTGCCTCAACCAATGTGACTGTACATTCACACTGATTCAAAGTCAAGATCATGTCTTATGTTTTCACTACAACCACTTCTAACCGTTATGTTTTCATTTCGAGCAAAATGAGGAGAGGGTGAACAAGTGTGCTGGCGTGAAGAATTCGAGTGCAGGATTTTCAAGGTTTACGAACAGAATAAAGAACGAAATTTGGCTCAACGATGCATTAACACCTGGATATGGCGGACCATTTAAATTTTCTTTTTTAACCTTGCTAAATGAATTGTCATTGATCTATTTTATTATAAAAAAAATACATTTTATGCCAACTTATTTTTTTATTATTTTAACAAATTTATATCAAATTTATTTATTAGATTAAGTTTATATCAAATTTTTAAAAAAAATTCTTCATAAAATTATTTTTGTTTGTAATCTTATAAGTTGTTTATACCAGTATTCTCGAATTAATTGTAAACATTAAAATTTTTCCTAGATATCAAATTTGTCCCAAATTCAGTCTACTACAATTATGTGACATATGATCAAGATAAATAAAAGCTTTATTATGTAAATGCTACAAACATCTTCTACTAAAATACCCGTATAATCAAATGGTGCTCCAAGCCTCATGACTGCCTGCACATCAAGCAAAGAGTCTGAAAATACACATACCTTGTTAAACCACGTCCATACAAAACTACATCCTAGTTCCCAATGCCTGAAGCGCCGCCATCACAACTATCCTTGGCCGACAAATAAGGCAACAACCCGCAACAATCAATCCACCTTCATTGTTTCACAACACAAACCCCACTCCATATCGACCTCCCATCTCATCCAACCCCGCGTCGACATCAAACTTACTTCGCCAGGCGTAGGTGGCGCCCAAGCACCAGCAACAACAAGCTGTCTGCGAACAGTAGCCTTAGTTTGCATTGTTGCATCAAACTTACATAGGAATCTCTCAATCCAGGATCGAGAAGGCGTACGCCACACCCTCTCCCCCCCCTCCTCCGTCCCTATCTCGCGACCGACGCAATGCAACCCATACCGCCCAACATGTCACTACAAACAAACAAAACATACCTTCCCTAAACAGCTGTCGAATCACCTTTCTACCGTCATAAAAGGACAATGATACCGACATGGTCACCCTCTTAAGTACTGGCCAAAAGTAGACATTCTCCCAAAAAGTTCGAATAAAATTGCAAAAGAAGAGACCATGCATCGATCGTATCAAGAACAAAGAAACACTTTTGTTCCACCGGAACATGATAATGAAACGAATTGTGTGGAATTACAAGAAAATTAGAAGAGGTATGCTATAAAAAAGTTAATCTTCGGCGGAAGAGATAAAGCTCATAAGAACTTTTCCACCACGCACTATAGAGGAATCCATCGACATTGGGGTTGATGCACCAAACTGCTAACTGGTAGGTTCTTTCAACTCAGAAACTGCCATTTATTTTCATGCTTCCAATAACGCCGATCAACACAAGTAGAGGGCTTTAACGGGATTTCCAGAATAACATCTACTTCACAAGATAGAAAAGCAATCTGAAGTCGTTGTTCATCCCAAAACCTACCCCTAATAATAAACTCCGACACCTCACTTCCTGACACAACAATCCTCGATGAAATTTTCCCCGAAGCTAGCCCTGGTAACCATGCACCCTTATAAGGAGTAATACTCATGCCATTACTAGCCCTCCACATCAAACCACCCGCTAGCCAGTCTCTACTCCAACACAATAACCTACAAACATAAGATGGGTTCACGTCAACATCTACTCCAAAATATCACCATGTTTAAAATACCACACCTTGATTAACCTAGCCACCAATGAGTCCAGATTATGAATCATCCACCACACCTATTTAGCAAGTCGAGCCTTGTTAAAAGCCTCAATATCCTGAAAGCCTAAGCCAACACCCATCTTATGCTTACAAAGATGATTCCTTGTCGACCAGTGCAAACCCCTCCATTCCGACGACACCCCCACAGAAAATTAGTCAAAAACTACTCAAGTTGTTGAAAAATCGAAAGCGGGTCTCTAAAGCAAGACAATACATAGGTAGGTATGACCTGCAATACAATTTTTATCATTATCTCCTTTCCTCGCCGAAAAAACATTTTGCTTCCCCAACCGTCCATCATTCACAAGACCTTCTCCCTAAGAAAGAGAAATTGAAGCCTCTTATTTCGTAAATAGAAGATGGGCAATCCCAAATACAAATCATATCCCGTCACAACTGGAATGGACAATACTTTTTTGATAGCATTGACATGCGAATCAGATACAACCAGACTAAATGTGATCACTGATTTATCATAATGTATCATTCGACCCGACGAAATCTCATACAACTGGAGACATGTGTTGATTTGTGTAGCGTCATTCGTGCTGGCTCTAAACAATAATAGACTGTCATCAGCAAAGAACAAGTGTGAGATCGCTAGACACGAACTAGCAATACGAATACCCTAGATTTCACCCCTATCCTGGAAGTCCTTCAACATAGCAGACATGACATGTGAACATAACGAGAAAAACAAAGATGATAAATGATCTCTTGTTGAAGCCCTCCTCGCGGCCACATATTCTAACAATATCACTGTTAAGATTAAAAGAATAGCTAACCAACGAAATACAATTCTTCACCAACCCCACCAGGAAATTTGAAAACCCTAGCTTAAGCATCAGTCGACCAAGAAAGTTCCAATCCACTGTGTCATACGCCTTATTCATATCCAATTTCAACACATAGAACCCGATTCTAGTTTGTCTATTACACCTAAGCTAGTGCATGCATTCATAGCCAATCTTGGAAACAATTTTTCATAAGCTTATAGGTCAATAATCCTTCAGCAACTATGGAGTAGGTACTTTCGAAAATAAAGTGACAAGAGTCTGATCCCATTCAGCCAAGTCAACCCCATCATTAAGCATAACTAATATTATTGATATAATAGAAGGCCCAATAAATTACCATGATTTCTGAAAACAACGAGTGAAACCATCAAGTCCCAATGCTTTAGAAGGATGCATATCAAACAATGCCTACAACACCTCCTCGGACAGAGCTTCCACACGTGCAGTCATGTTGAAAATTGCCGACGATCAACTCCAGAACTGTGCCAATAGAAACCTCCGACGGCTCGGAAGTTTTATATAATTCACTGAAGAAATGTTCAATAATGGCTGTCATTGCCATTGTCGACTCACACCAGTCCCCATGCGCACTGACTAATCCGGGAATACAATTCTGTGTACATTTTTCCGATGCACAAGCATGAAATTAATGTGTGATTTGATCCCCATGTTGCATCAATTAACTCAAGATCATTGATGCCAATGTATCTCACCCTTTGTCATCAAACACTCCAATTCATGTTGAAGTCTTCTACCATTATCCGTATCAACACTTGTTCGAGCAATACGAGTTCGCATTCCGTGAAATCTCAGCGTTGTCCATGATACCAAAAGATCTTGGATAGACCTTAACTTCCCAGCCAGGCCCATATTAGCGCCCAAGCCCATCCAGAAAGCTTCTAGATGGGCCAAACAATCCTCCTCCAAAAACCACTCATACTAAAAAATAAAATGTTTCCCTATCTTGACAAGCAGTAAACTTGCCAAAGTCACCAAATTAAGATACAGAGGTTGATGCCCCTAAAAATTCAGTGCATGCACTACTGTTGTGGGTGAAAAGCATACGGAAATTAAAATTAGCCAAAAATCTATCAAACCTCTCAAAAATTACGGCCCCCTATTGCCGCTGATTAAACCATGTGAAGAATTCTTCATAATTGTCGAGATCCTGTAAGCCAGCATCAACAATAGCATTATGTCATTACGAGAATTATTCATCTATGACACAAGCCGATCATAGCCGCCAGATTTCTCAGAATTAAAGAATTTCATCAAAATCGCCCCGACCAACCAAGGAAAATTGGCATACATATCAATCGAGGCCAACTGCTGAAGTAATCTCCAAAACTGAGAACAAAAATGTTGTATAGGATCCCCTTAAAAGCCAATAAATCTCCACAAAAAAGAGCCACATGAAATTGTACAATCAACGTGCCCCATAGATTACGACAAGACAAAAACATTAATATTATTTTTGTTGAACAATAAAAGACCCCTAGTACGACTCAGAGGGTCGGCTCACAACATACCAACAAAATTAAAAATAATACACCACCTAGCACAAACTACATTAGAAACTTTCGATTCGCTAATAAACAAAATAGATGGGTCATTATTGGTAATGAGCCGCTGAAGATTCCATAATGCATGTCGGTTCTCGAGCCCTCAAACATTCTAAACTATTTAATTCATGGCAAGATGTGGGGCTAGATATCACCAGCCACCGCCCCCTCAATACTATCACAACCTTCATTGGAATCACTCGAGCCTTTTTATCGACCAGAGTATCAACATCGTCAGCCAGCCTATGTTTCTTACCCAGTAATCTACTGGGACTAAAGCCAAGCATGTACGGTCACGGTCCTTGGTCCCACTCCCCTTCGGCCTGCCACGTATCTGCTCACTTTTATTCCCGGCGACATCCAGGGAATGATTTGCGCATCCACTTGTATTGTTTGATCACTCCCATCCAACCCAGTTGACAGCTGCTCCATTCGTCCAACACTATCATCATGATGCCTGCCACCACCACCAGCTACACTTCCCACCTCGCTCGCTGTCTCCCTATTTATTCCGCCCCAAGCTTCAATTCTGTGCACCTCTCCCTCTGCACCTCGAGTCTCCACAAACATCTCCACCCTCGTATTCTTGTTGGACAGCTCATGTCCATCAACCTGAAGCCATGGCCCATACTGCCTTAATACCACTCGTCCATCTTCCCTGGTCTCAATCCCAACTGGGCAATCGCCCTCTATATGATCCAACATGCCACACATATAGCAAAAATCTGGCAACTTCTCATACCAGCATAAAAGCAAATCTAGCTCACCCTTAATAGATATCGATGTTCCGTGATATAGCGATTTAGTAACATCAACCAACACCCTTACATGAAGGTATCATCCCCACGATCTACCCCCATAGGGCGTATCAACCTCAACAACCCACCCTACCTTCCACCAGACAACCTATCCCACCATCTTAGACATATGTTGAAACTGCAACCCATGAAATTGTACCCAAAATGGTACCATACTGATTGATATAGATTCTGGTTTCTAATTCCCGTCCAGTCAAGCAAGGCCAAACTAAACGTCCTTATAGTTTGAAGGCTGATTACGTAGTACTCTCTTGCACTCAATTGGATACCAAACTCGAACGTATAGGAGTGCTCACCAACCGAAGTAATCTGAAGAGACCCCTCCAACTTTTAAATCCTTCGTAGTGTAGTACTCAAATCCATCCTTCTAATTGGACGTTTAATAAGGAATCACCCATAGAAACTTGATATCAAAACATAGGGGGTAGCGGCATCAACTACCACATCAACACCCTCTTCCTCAGACAGACGCAGAGCACCCACATGCCAGTTAATGTTCTAATATCGTTGGTCGCCATCACAAAAAAAACACGATGATCACACCTAGAAATACACAACCAAAAGAGTTGTATAGTAACCTAGATGAAGAATTGAAATACCAGATGACTCCTAGTGGAAAAGAATCATGAAGACCAGAAAAAATCGTATGAGAATAATGTGGAATGTACTACAAAAGGAAACCCTACGAAAACCTAAGGAACCCTGAGGAGAGGATCACAAAAATAATGAAATTGACCATGTCCCAAGTCCTCTCCAACACCAACAACTTTCACTTTGTATTTTTGTTCATTATATAATTATATGCGATACTAAAAAGAATTTTAAAATGACAAATACTAGGTGATCACTAAAAAAAGGAAAATCGATGACTATATTATTTAGTAAAATAATCTTTAAACAAATGGGAACAAATTATTTAATGAAGATTTTTTGCTATACCATACTAAAAATGTCCTCTCCAACACAAATAACTTATAATTTAAAAAAAATACATAGCATCTCGAATGTTAATTTCGAATACACATTGTTTTAGCCTCAATTCATTCCCCATTTAAATTAGAATTTTCATAATCAGGAATGAGTTTACATATTTGAGCTCAACCCCTAATATACATATATTCTAATATTAGTTTGGTATGAAAGCGAGTTTATTTTCCAAATTTAGGTTCACATTCAGGACACGATGGCTTAACGATAACTATTTTTTTGGGTATTTAGGTAGATCACAAATGAATTGTGGGACACAATCACAAATTCTGGTTTCACTAATTTTTCAGTTATCGAATGAGGTCACTTATTTTACATAATATTATATCTTCTAGTTTAACTTAATCATTATATATTACATATGTAAAAGGTATATTCGAAAGTAAAACTATACATGGATGTTTGGGCTGGTTTGTGCCAGCTGAATAGGAGTGACACATCTCTATAAGTGTTCGGTTCTGATGATAAAAGGATGATCGCTCATCCACTCAATCCAACTACAGTGTCCATCACGCACCACTATAATACAAGCATTATTCTTTTACTAATTGATCATACACATCTTGAATGTGTCCAACCAAATGTGCTTTGGAAAATCTAGTCCAAAGTTCCAATTATGAGTTTCAGAACATGAAACAAAATGTATGAACTCTTAAAAATACATTTTTCTCCGCAAGTCAGAAAATTCTCCCATAAAAAATTAAGGTTGCATTTGGATAGGGGAATTTGAAAATAAAATGATTTGATATAAAATTCGTTATATTTGGAATCCACTCATCTCAAATAATTTGTTTGGATGTTTGAATTCAATGAGTGGATTTGAATTATTTGAACTTTTCTTTCAATTTTTAAAGAATGGTGATAATGAAAGTGTGTTTAAAGCATGTGTGATGCGTGTGTGAGTATGTTTAGTATGTGTTGTGCGGGTATTTAATGTGTAGGTAGTTTGTGAATTATGTGTAGTGTGTGTATGTGTAGTTTGTACACATTAAGGGTGTGTAATGTGTGTAGTAGGTGTAGGCATGTCAATATCGATCCACCTTGCCACGACCCGCTCCGCACCGAGGCATTTGGGGCAAGTCAAACCCCAACCGTTCTAAAATGGCGCATGTCAGCGCCGCCCCATTCACGGGTCAGATCGGACACAGGTCCTGTCAACTGACCCAACCCGCTCCGTATAAAATATATAATTTTTTTTATAAATATATATTATGTAATATTATATATATACATTTTCTATACACAAAGATAAAAAAATATATACATTATTCTATATAAAATTTTATATATAATATGTTGTATATATATATATATGTCATCCTAATTTATTAAATTAGGACTAGATTAAAGTATAATTTAACTATCTAATTATTAATAACTAACTTAAAAAAATGTTAAAACTAAACTAAATTAAACCATATCTTTGACTCTCTATACAATCTCATTTCACAATAGAGAAAATGCACGATGCTGAGCCGCTCTCTCTCTCTCTCTCTCTCTCTGCGGGTCTCAAGTCTCAATCCGCCCATGCTATTCTAGTTTGCCACTGCCACCGATGTTTCTTAGGTATTTCGACCGCGCTCCATAATTTTATAGATACATTAGTGTTAATATAAAATTATAAATTCTCCAAATAGTGAATAGAACATGTTACTTTCCGTTGGGACTATACTATGATTTAGTTTCCAAGTTTCTCGATGTCTTAAAAGAAATCCCTTAAGATATTACAGATGTGCCTCCCATTTTGTGTTTTCAATCAATATGTGACAAAATAAGATCAAGCCCACCAAATTAGGAGGTTTACACACAATGATTACTTTATATTCATAACTTACTATTCCAAGGAATGTGAATTGATGTTTTGTTATAATTTTAATTTCCTCGACTCCATTGCAGTCTATTTGTGTGGAAAGCCTTAAACATTTAGTATCATGAACTGAATTTTGAATGCTCTAGACATTTAAGAAAGACTTCCTTTTTTTTTTTTTTTTTTCTGGACATTTAAGAAATAACTAGACTTTGTTTTCTCATAAAGAATGACAAAATTTGGTTCAATCTTCTTCATTTATTTATTTTATTAAACTCCGACTTGAACTTATATAGCTTGGTGGACCAAAGTTTTCGTGTTTTATTAGTTTAGTAATATGTTTTTGTTCTATATCAGAAAATTTTGTTATTAAACAATCAAGCTATATGAGATTATATAATTATCTCATGGAACTTTTGTTTTGTATGATAGTTAGAACATGATGATTTCAAATTAGAACATTTGATAAAATTTTATCAATTTTTTTTTTTTTTTTTTATTGTTTAATAGTACCATGGACAATTAAGAAGAGAATATTCCAACAACTCCTACACACCTACTAGTGATATATCTCCTTTCAATCAGACATCCAATGATGTCTCTCCTACAATGCCGCAATCTACTCCAAATCCAAATATGTCAAGACCCTCTAGTGTGAAGTTAGGTGAGAGAGACACAAACACCGGAGGTATTAGTAACAACAGCAGAGATGCAATGGTGGTTGGCGGCTCTAGTGGAAAGGAAACATCTAAAGTTTGGGTGAGTTACGCTAGAGTGACTATCGATAGAAAGTTGAAAGCTAAGTGCAACCAATGTAGTCGTTGTTTGCTAGGTAACTCGAAGCAAGGAACAACTCACTTGAAGAATTGGCTTCGGCTTCTCAGCATGCCGTGGTATTCTTCCACGACCTATGTCCGGAATTAGCCATGCTACTATTCCAGCATCTGCTGGCCCGCCATTAACCGCTTATGAGCAGGTTTCACCCACATATGTGGATGCTCTTCGAACAACGTTGGCCCTTCCCTTAGCTGCTACTAAGCCTTGTCCATCTACCCCATTGCTGATTCAGGTAAAATTCTAAGAACTTTTCAATTAATGGCCATCTGATGTATGTCAAGAAAGAAAAGCCATGGAAATTACTGAAATAAAACCGGCTCTTGAAGGAATTTGGTAGCCTTCTGCGTCTATTCGTGTGGTCTCTCTTGGCCTGGGGTATTATAACTTTCAATTTGCATATGAGATTGATAGGGATAAGGCTTTTTCTACTAGAACTTTGTTATTGAATCCGGGCGCATTGAAACTTTTTTTCATTGGGTGCTGAATTTTGATCCGTACATGAATAGGTCATCTTATGCACATGTCTGGATTTGTATTATCAGCTTTCACTAGAATACTAGTATCAGTCTTTGGTGATGTATATAGCTAAGTAAATTGGGACACCACTGCAGCTTGATAATCATGGGATTGACATCACATATGGCCATTTGGCTTGTATACTTATTGTAGTGGACCTGAGACCTGCTCTTCCGGAACATATTATGGTTGCTTGACGTGGCCACAACTCTTTGGTCTCGGTTTATTACGAAAATTGTCCTAATCATTGTTCCAGCTGTCAACTTGTGGGACATGACTTGTCGCATTTTATGCAACACAAGTCTAAAGTTTGGGCCAAATCTACGTCGGCAGCGTCCGATCACTCTTCTGGTCGTCGATCTCACGGTCGTTCACAACATCGTAATGCTCGTCGGCAATGACAAGAATATCGACCTAAATCTAAGCTAGTTTCTGTGTCAGTTGATACTCCCACCCCTGCACATGGCCCGTCGCAAGGCTCCACTCCAGTTACAGTACCGGTTGGAAACACGTTTGATGTTCTCCGGAGCCTGGAACCTACTAATGATTTGCCGACATACAAGCCTAGCATGGCTACCTCAGCGCATGTAGAGCCTCCCATGCAACCTTTTAACTCCATGCACCATAAGGACCAAGAACACGTTTTGAATGCAGATGCATTGGTTCTATCGCATGATCTTTAGAAGAATTCGATCCCCGCAAATGTTACCCCTCTAGCTATTCAGGAACCGCTTATCTTACGGGAAGATATACTTCGTATGCAACATCACCAGGTTCGTTCATGCTCTATTCCTCCTCGTCGACATCCCTCTGTCGAACAGGTTGGTTATATTCTTTGCTCAAACGACCACAATGATGCTATGAACACTATGCACTTGATTACACATAAAAATGGGGTGATAATACGGATTCTAATGACTCGCCACTTGAGCACGGCGCTGATTTCTTTCTCTATGAAGATTATTTCTTGGAACTTGAGAGGTATTGGGACCGACCTCACTCAAGCGTTCCTCATTGAGCTATGTCATAAGCACAACCTCGACTATCTTGTTATTATCCAGCCTAAGGTGATGATCACGGTGATTCCAGTCCGGTTTTGGACCCCCCTCAATATGGTCTTTATTGGCCAAAATGAAAGACCCAAGCTCCGTCTTTACATATGGTTATTCGGAAGGCCGCCTCTTGCTGCGCTACTTCTGTTGTTTACCACTCCCCTAAGTTACTGGTTGGTGTACGCACCATTAATGATTCTCATGTGTTCTTTGCTTCGGTCCATTCTACCAATTGCTTTATCCGCTGGAGAGACATTTGGGCGGATCTGACTCTTTTTGCGGATTGCTCTCTGTGCATTATGGGAGACTTTAATGCAGTTTTAGGTGCCCACGAAAGACATAGTTGAAGTCCACCCCTGGGTTCTTCCTGTGAGGACTTCCATAAAGTCATTGATGATGTGGGTCTCATGGAAGTTCCGGTTACTGGTACTCGCTATACTTGGTGCTCATGGAGACTTTTTCATCACTTTTTTGGGTCCAGAATTAATAGGATTTTTGTTACGTCGGGTTTAATGGATTTATGGCAGCACGTTTCAGCTCATTCCTTAGCTCGTTGCAACTCGGACCACCACCCGATTCTTCTCACCTGTTCGGACAGTTCTGTGGAGACTCCCCATCCGTTCGGATTTCAACATATGTGGACGGCTTGTGATGGCTTCCTGTCCTTGGTGGATAATCCATAGGTTGGCCCACACTTAGCGAAGGACCCTATTTCCCGTTGTGTTGGTAAACTAAAACGGCTTAAGCATGCCCTTGGAACCGAACTACATTTTGTGACATTTTCACTAAATTGGGTAATGCTCAAGGTCGTTTACTTTCTATTCAATAAGAAATGTATGAACACGACTTCTCTTATACAAGGTTCGACGATGAGATTGATTCCCAGACGGATGTGAATTACATTCTGCTGCAACACCATCTTTATTATTCGCAGAAAAACCGCACTTCTTGGTTTCGGGACGGGGATCACAATACTAATTTCTTTCATAATCAGTTACGCATTGCTAAAGCCAATGTTGGCATCCACAACAGGAAGATTTACGGCACCCTTACGGAGGACATTACTGCCATCACTTTGCATGTGGAGCAGTATTATAGTACGTTGTTTACAATGTCGGGTGATGACTCAGTGACTCATGATGCTTTCATTCGTGCTCTATACCCGAACCGGGTCTCTCTGCTTCACAATTCTATCATGCTTGCTATCTCGATTGCTGATGAGATCAGGGCAGAGACTTTTTTACCCTTCCTCGGGATAGTGCTCCGGGGCCAGATGGGTTTGAATGTCATTTTTTTACATTGCATGTTGGAACATCATTGCTTAGGATGTGGTGCAAGCTGTTCAACACTTCTTCACGACGGGCTTTGTGCCATTCTGTCTGAACTCCAATTTTTTAACTCCTGTTCCCAAATTTGATGGTGCCAATAGAGTTGAAGATTATCGGCCTATTGTGTTGGGTAACTTTCTTTTTATACTCTTCACCAAAATTGTGGCTACTAGATTGGGCTCTGTTATTAGAAATTATGTTTCTTTTTACCAGTATGGCTTCGTACTTGGGTAAACATATTCATGACTGTATTGCTCTTGCTTCAGAATGTATTAACAGTCTTTATAGGCAGAGATGTATCGATAAGGTGGCTTTTAAGATTGATATTCACAAGGCGTTTGATATGGTTAGTTGGAATTTCTTATGTTCAACTCTTCATTGCATGGGTTTTTCACCTGTTATTGTCTCTTGGGTTCATTCATTGTTTAGCTCTTCTAGGTTGTCTGTCATTTTGAACGGTTCTCTTTTACGCGGATGATATATTTGTTACTTCATCTGCATCTTTAGAAAGTATTTAGGAGATGCGCCGGATTTTTGATGATTATGGTCGTATGTCGGGTCAGATGGTTAGCATTTTAAAGTCGCGGATCTTCTATAGCCGTAAGGTCACTAGACGGTTTCATCGCTCTGTCAGATTGCTCACCGGAATGAGTGAAGAAGCCCTTCCTTCACACTATCTCGGGGTCCCTTTGTTTCGAGGCACTCCAAAACCGAGAGATTTTCAGCCTCTTGTAGACTTGATCATCAACAAATTCTCAAAATGGAAAGGCTCTAATCTTTCGATAGCGGGTCGTGCTTGTATTAATTCGGTGATAAGTAGCAGCCATGTCCATTCCATGATGGTTTCTAAATAGCCTTCATCAGTTTCAAGAAAGTGAAAATTGCAATGCGGAACTTTCTTTGGACAGGTAAAATTGATTAATTGGGTATTTTTAATGTGGCAAGGAGTAAAGTTTGCTCACCCATGGATGAAGACGACCTTGTGGTTCAGTGCATCCATATCGCTAATGAGTCTTTTTTTATCGGCTAAGCAGGGACATTATCTCCTCGAATAAAGAGGACATGGTTTTCCTCAACAGATGTTGGGATACTCAGGATGGGGATTGGCGTACAAGGTATGTTCCCTACTCTATCTTTCCAGGTTGTCATCGTTCGCTGCTGGGAATGCACCGTCATATCAGGTGGCTTCCTGGCCACCATTCGAGGTTCGATTTTGGTTAGACAATTGGCTCGGTTACGTTATCGCTGATCATCTTGATATACCTGCTCATTGTCGTGCTTATTTGCACCATACGATCTCAGATTATAGGATGAACGAGATTTGGTGTTTTGAAGAGGACTACTTTCGTTATCATAGTAGCATTGCTAGGGACATCCTAGATCATGTTTTCACTGATATGGATCAGCAAGTGTGGACGTTGCATGAGCATGGTTGCATCACTTCGGCCCTCGCTTATACACATTTGCGAGCTAAATATCTAATTACCACTTCGAGGAAATAGATTTGGAGTAAGTTCATTCTGAATTGCCGCTCTTACTGCATATGGAAGGTGATACATCGCCGTCTCCCTACGTGGGATGTTTTGCAGGGCCTTGGGTTTCAAGGGTGTGCAATATGCCCTTTTTGTTGACATACAATGGAGGATTTTGACCATATCATTTCTGCATGCCCCTATTCCCTCATTATTTTAGTAGATTATGTTGGGATTTTGATGTTGACTTTGATTTTTACATGGGATTTCATAGTTTGTTGTTGCAGGAAATGTCACTTACCTTTGGTCTTCAGTTATCTGCTTTATGGCGAACAAGTTTTGTCACGTATGCCTGGGCTGTTTGGGCTGCCCGAAATAGTGCCACCTTCGACGATATTTTCTAGCAACCTCGAGATGTCATTGTATGTATATGGGCTACCATGCAAGAGGCCGATACTTTCACGGTGGGTTATATGCTCAACTCCACAGTGGAGCTTGTTTGTTTGAAGCATCTTTGAGTTATTCCCGTACCTCGGTGTTTGCAACATGCTATTTCGGTTTTTTGGATTCCATCACCACTAGGTTGGGTTAAAGTCAACACTGATGGAAGTGCTTTGGGTGCTCCAGGTTATTTATATGGGGGTGCAATCTTTCGAAACTCTAGAGGTTTCATACAGGGGTGCTTTACCACTTCTTTCGGGTGTGGGTTTGCTTATGAGCCTGAACTTGAGACAATTATCCTTGCTCCAGAGATTGCTTATGATCGGGCTTGGACTCATATATGGCTTGAATGCGATTCTATGTTTGTAGTTAAACTATTTAAGAATCTTCCGACCAAATTTCCTTGCCGGCTCCTCCCTCGATGGAAAAGGGTTTTGCAATGGCTCTCTGGTATTGATTTTCTGGTTGCTCATGTTTATAGGGAAGGTAATCAACCGGTAGATGAATTGTCCAAATTGCATCAAGACTTTACTTGGTTCCCAATATCCACCTGATTACATTGCTAATATTGCTTATAATGATTTTTAATCTGAATTCTTTCATTATTGTTGATTCATTGTATGTTGATACTCTTTTTTCTAATCATGGTTTTTTTCTTACTGGGTTTTGCCATGATTAGATTTTAAGGAGGCCAGTTTAGGGACGAGTTACCGTGTTGTGGTATCCATCATTACCCTTTCTTTGCCGTCTTTCTTTTTCTTTTGTACTCTTCGTCTTTTTATTTAAGAATCGAGAGGCTCTCTCTCTCTCTCTCTATATATATATATATATATATATTCTTCATATTACTTATTATTTTTAAACAGAACTTGTGGTTCTTGCTCTCTGTATTTCGAGAGAGTACAACTTTTGAGTTGAAAGAATTCCTCAAAACCATTTGCACCATAGTGACATGAATTAATACATTTAATAATAGCATCTGTTGAGATGTGCCTAGCATATATAAATCCATCATCTACTGCAACATTAGTCGAAATTTCAACATACAACATCTCTTTGTTCTTCATTGCCTTTGTTTTCTCCATTTCCTTAGACACCTCCCCTCTTTATTCTTCATTGTCTTTGTTTTCTCCCTTTCCTTGGACACACCCCCTCTCTCCTCTTCTATATTTTTGTATATAGTAGTATATAGGAGTACACAAAATTGTAGAAATTTTAACAAAATCATAAATTAATATTCCATCTCCAATTAAATAGTGTTTCCATAAAAAGCCTAAATTGTTACAATACATTATATATAGAGTGACACTCATGTGCATAAGATGCACATTAGTGTTATTGTACACCTTGTGGGCCCCACTTAAGATTTTTGCGCGCGTGATATAAATATATTAAGGTGTGTTTGGAATCACAAAACAGGCGCTGACTTAGTTGGTAAAGGCGTGACATTGTACCCTTCAGTGCGCGGGTTCGAATCTTAACAACACCTTTTTATTTTTCACCAACAGCATATTCAAATTCCGAGCATAGTATATGTTATTTTCACCAACAGTATATTCAAATTTCGAGCATAGTTTCACCAACAGTATATTCAAATTCCGAGCATAGTATATGTTATTTTCACCAACAGTATATTCACATTCCGAGCATAGTATATGTTATAAAGCCTGAGAGTATATGAACACCACCTTTTTATTTTTCACCAATAGTATATTCAAATTTCGAGCATAGTATATGTTATAAAGCCTGACAATATATTTAATATTTCGATGTAGTATACGTTATGTTGCATGACAATATCCGTTGTTTTAGTTAAGTTTTGTTTTATACTGCGAAATATTTATTTTTCCCAACTTACAATATTCATAGTATATTTAATATTTCAATACAATATACGTTATAATGCCTGACAGTATACGTTGTTTTAGTTAATTTTTGTTTTATACTGCGATTTCTTTTTTTTTTTTCCAACTTACAATACTCACAGTATATTTAATATTTTGATACAGTATACGTTGTGATGCCTGACAGTATATGTTGTTTTAGTTAATTTTTGTTTTATACTGCGAAATATTTATTTTTTCCAACTTACAATACTCACAGTATATTTAATATTTCGATACGGTGTATATTATGATGTATGACAGTATAGGAAAAAATTAAAGGGCAAAATGAAGGAAGAAGGAAAAAAGATTTAATATTTCGATATGGTGTATATTATGATGTATGACAGTATAGGAAAAAATTAAAGGGCAAAATGAAGGAAGAAAAAAAAAAGATGCAAAAAGAATTGAACCCTTGACCTCAAGGTTGAGATATTTAAGACTGCATTAAATACCACCAGACCACTTGCTTTTAGTGTTCAACAAACAGGTCATTAGGTATATAACATGCGCGCGCGAAAAAAATCAATTTAATAATAATTGGCCGGTTCAGACCGGAACCGCCGTTTTTTTTTTGACTGAACCGGTGGGCCCCACAAGGTGTACAATAACATTATGGTGCATCTTATGCACCCAAGTTTTTGCCTTATATATATAGATAAAAAAAAACTAATTATTACAAAATGAAACAAAAAATATTATAAATAATTTTCAAGCTTCATTATCTCTTTTAATTAAAATATTTTAATATTTTTGAAATTAATATTTGATAAATTTAAACTTATTAATAAAGTGTATTTATGTAAGCAATATATATGTGTGTGTGTGAGAGAGAGAGAGTATATCTACCAAGCTTCAACTTGATCATTCACAATTTCTGACATTTATTTTAATCATAATTAATTCCAATTATTATATATACACATCACTTCCTGATAGGTATGGCCCAGTAACTTCGGGTCGGATTAACACCCCGGACCAGATCAACCCGACCCGAGCAACTGAGTCCAGGAGGATAAGCCCAACAACCGGCCCAGAAACGTGCGCTCAACATAGTGCGGCCCAATTGCGGCGTATTGGGGAAACAAGATTCCCATGATCTTCTCCCACGATCTTCTCCCAACCTCCATGCAGCGATAATAGGTGCGATTGTAGGGAGTTAGTTAGGGTTTGAGTTGAGTAGTATAAGTAGGAGAATTGTACTCAGAGTTAGGGTTGTCATTTTGTGTTCTGAAACGGTTGCGTGTAATTTTACAAGAGATAGTGAAGAAACACCTCGGCAGGTGATATTTTTAAGCCCGTGGACGTAGATCCTCGGATCGAACCACGTATATCCTGTGTTCTTTAAGTTTCTTGCATTGATTTTCGTTACCAGGGGGCTTTGCGTTTGGAGTTTATTTGATAACCGGATTACGCTTTATCAATTCCTAAAATATTATAATATAAATCTACCACTAAAATACTATTCCATTCGTTTTAGAAAAAAAGTTACTTTAGCCTTTTTTTGAAAGATTAAGAATGAGTATATTCATACACAATTCATTTAATTGAGTTATGTTTTGTGGAATAAGAAAATATAATCAATTAAATTAAATAGGTTGGTTAAGATAAGATTAGAAGAATTGTGGGTTATTTTTGCTAAAACAATTTATTTTATTTTATTTTGTAATGTGACACTTACTAATTTGCCAATCAGTTTGAAACACCACTTTTGCCAACTACAATTGGAGACCTTTAATTCAGTCCAAATATAGGCTAGGTACTTGCTGCTAACTGATTGGTTGCAAAATAATTTTGAAATAGTGCAAGAACTTTGTTATTTAATAAAGGTGGATAATTATTTGTGATACATTATTTTTGAATATTTGAATGACTCAGCTAACAATTAATACTAACTCACTTGTACAATTACCGTTACCTCTTACATCCACACACTAATAATGAATTCAGAAACTCTAATTAATTAATATGTTTATTAAATGATAGGATTGAACGAAAGATGTCACATTAATTAATGTTGAATGTTGAAATAGATGAATGATTGCATTATTATACTCCTTTTATCTTATAAAAAGAGTTTTGTTTTTATAAAAACTCTTGTCCTAAAATAGAATTATGTTCAAATATCAATGTCTCACTTTCTTAATCCAATTAAAAAAAGTCTTAAAACTTATTACGTTAATTATATATGATTGAATATGTCAATAAAAAACTTAAAATAAGTTGTATAAGTAAGAACTAGTAATGTTTGAAAAGTTGCATGTACCTTTATAAAATTGATTAAAAAATGTTATGCATTTTCGAAGAAGGCCCTTTTTATAGGACGGGAGAGTGCAAAAGAAAAAGGAGTTAGTAATTATTGAATCATTATGAAATGATTAACTATTATTGGAAATGAGAAGATAGAAAGATAATGACTAAGATTTTCAGGAAATAAAAAGTTAGAGAATAATAGATGATGATATGTAGGGAATCGATTATAGTTCAGTTGATAGAGCACTTTGTAATTATACTCTAAATTAGTGATCGAATTCCATCAAATTTATATTTCCCAGAGAGTAGATTTAATATTTTAACATTCGGAATTCACGTGGGTATAAGTTATATGAAGTTACGAAACATACCCATAAGATCGGTGACTTGGGTTGTGTAGATATACAAGGGTCCACCTAGAGATAGGGATTAGGGACAAAATGATTATCATAATACGAATTATCAACGATCATCTAACAAGAAGTATTTAGTGTCTTCACTTGATGCCGAATAATAGAAGGTTATTATTTAGTAGACCATAAATAAAAAAAAGAACAATTATTGGAAAAAGTAATACAGTTTCTTGACTTGACCATATGCTAATGTCTTTCTTCGATTATATCAATTTCAGTTTCTTGTTTAATTCTATTATTGTATCTCTTAAAACCAATATTATGCTTATACAGTAGTAATATATTGTTAGAAATTTGTGCCTTGAATCTGGTTTGGTTTGAATCGACGTTCACATCGAGGTGGAGGCTTGGATTTGGACGCCGTTGGAATTGAGCGCGTCGGAGGACACGGCCGCGACGGAAGGTCACGACCGCGGCGAGATGTGCAGAAGATGGGCCTCGGCCGAGGCGAGGTAGACTCGGCCGAGTCTAGTTGGGCAGAAAGATCGCCTCGACCGAGGCGAGATGGCCGCGGCCGAGGCGGACCTGGCGGCACAGCAGATGGCCCGACGCAAGCCTAGGCCCAATTGGATTCCTTTTGTGTCTAGAATTAGGTTTTGAGGCTTATAAATAGGCCTATTGTCTTTGGAACTTGTATTGGCCATATTGGTCAGTCAATTGTTTTGGATTGGTCAATCAGTTGATTGATCAGTCATTGAATTTGAGTTGAGAGACAAGAGAGGGGTTGTCTTTTGATTTGGGACTCTATTTTCGGGTTTAGAGTCGTTTGGTCATAGAGTGTGGAGAATTTATTTTGGTCGAGTATCAATTGATTGATACTCGAGTTTGTCTCCGTTTGTTAGGATGAAGAGTTGGATAGTTGACCTAGGGTCAAGTTTGTCTTTGTTCTATTTTGTAAGCACTCTTTTGATATTGATTGGTTCCTCTCGTTTGGCCGTGGACGTAGCTAACAAGTTGTTAGCGAACCACGTTAAATTTGGTGTCTTCGTTTTGGCTTTGTCGATGGTTCTCGTTTATCGTTTATTATTTGTATTGTTCGTAATTTCCCAACATATATAAAACATACTCCCTTCGTCCCGGTTAAATTTGTATCCCTGATCGGACACAGATGTTAAGAAGAAACAAAAATACTTTTTCTTTGAGTTTTTAAAGGTGGAAATTAAGGGTTGAGATTTTGAGGGTAAAAATTGTGGGAATTAGTTTTCATTTATGGGTTGCAAAGTTAACTGAGACGGACCGATAAGACAAATAGGAAAATTTAACTCGGACGGAGGTAGTATATATTTAGCACCATTTTTTCTTAAATTAAGTTGATCATGAATCATGTGTTTTAAACATATGTTCTTGATACTTCAAAAAAGGAAATGTCACCTCTGTTTTCTTTTAGTTGTTCTTTTAGATTAGAATAAAAAAATCATCGGGTGAGAGGGAATGGATAAATAAGTCTTTTTAAATTTTATCTCTCTCCTCAAATCCTTAGTTTTCTTGTCCTTTCTTTATACTACTACTAGTAAATGCACCCGTGCGATGCACGGGCTATTTTAAGTTTTATAAGTAAATTGATATTATCATTAAATATGGTTTTATTTTTAAAATTTTTTTTGTTTTATATATTTTATCTATATTATAAAAAAGCAATAAAAAGAAGAAAAAAAATTGTTAAACAATGAAATGTAAAAAGACTTAACAAATTTTAAAGTAAACATTTCTTAAAACATTACAATGGATTAAAATAAAAATCTACAAATTCTAGAATATTTCCTTATACACAACATTAGTAGTCTTACTACTACATTTACCATCGGTACCACAACTAAAATTTTCAAACCTTTACGATTTGTAACTCTAGACACCGCGACATACAGTTGTCCATGGGCTGAAGACAGGTCTTCTTAAAAAGAGTCCAACATTTGAGAGTGACTGACCTTGGCTCTTGTTTATTGTCATTGCATAAGAAACAATGAGAGGAAATTGTCTTCTTTGAAACTTGAATGGCAATCTTTTATCTGAAGGTGTTAGAGTCATTCTGGGTATTAAAACAGTATTTTACTTCCCGAAAGCAGACGTGTCTGCAAAACGTGATCAGCCATCTTAGTAATTACCATCCGCGTTCCATTACACAATCCAAGAGAGTGGTCAATGTTCCTTAACAACATCACAGGAGTACCCACTTTCAAATTCAGCTGATGGTTAGGTACTCCGGAACACTTTATTGTATTAAGAAATTCCGGAGCGTGTACATCTTGCAATAAGTCAACCCCTGAATCTGACTTGCAATGGCTATCAGAACTCAAATACATTTTGCCCTCGTGCTTATTTTTTGACGTCATGTACTCATTTATATATAGAGTTCACTTCATCAAGTGTTGGTGCCAAAATTGCTCTACCCTCTAAGTATGATGAATCATCAGCCGTCTGTCTAAAATTGGGATAAGTGCTTTCTACTATTGCGGCAATAGGATCCCCTGAAGTCTTCATGTCATCCGGAATTTTAATATCCACAACACCATCATTGGGACCTCCTAGCGTACCATCTCCTACACTCACAATCCACTCGGAGAATTTCTTCAACTCATCACATTCTGCATTTGAAGCAAGATTTTGTAGTCTCATGTTTTTGGATAATCTCATTACCCTACAATCTGACCACAAATATGATGAGTTCACACTTGCATTAACGATGTCTTATCTACTACCTTTGGGAACAACGGGTAAAATTTTTCGGAAATCACCTCCCAGAACAACCGTCTTTCCACCGAAAGTATCATCGCACTCCATTATATCCTTCAAAGTCTTATCTAGAGTCTCGAGGCAATGTTTGTGCATCATTGGTGCTTCATCCCATATTATCAACCGGCACTTGATAAAGACTTCTGCTAAAGGTGTTCCTTTTTTGACAGAACACAGTGAATCTTCATTGAGATTGATCGGGATCTTGAATCTTGAATGACCCGTTCTTCCACCTGGTAATAGTAGTGATGCAATGCCACTTGATGCAACATTCAACACTATGTCTCCCTTTGACCGGATTGCTGCCGATAAAGTCCTCCAAACAAACGTCTTCCCAGTGCCTCCATATCCATACACAAAAAAGATACCACCTTTATCAGTGCGAACTGCATCCATAACTGCCTCGTACACACGAAGTTGGTTAGTATTCATCTTTCGCAGCAAGTCTCCGTGTTCCTTATGCAATTCCTCCTTATTATACTGCAACTCATCTACAATGAATTTGTTCTGATAAGTTGTGCATCTCTGGATGTCAGGCACGGACATCGGTGGATAGTCACTCAATCTCTTGCCCCGATTCATAAGTAGCTTCTCAATCTCTAATAGAGCAAAATTTTTTATATCCTTATCATCTAATACTAAGTCTGCAATTATAAATAATAAAAAAATATTAATAAAATTTAATTCTAAATTAAATGTAACAATACAAACAAATAAATTCAAAATACATATCAATTAAATTACAAAACGTTTTTTAAAAAAAATATATGTACCTTGATTATTCATCAGTTGTCGCTGTCTGTATAGTATATCATCGGATAAATATGTCCAACACTGTTCCCAAACAACTTCAGGTCTACTTAAGCAATCTGATGAAAGAAGCGTCGCAAACAAACCTCTAACTGATTACGCTGATGCCCAATAGCTTGCCTCGACAATTCCATCTATGTACTCTCTGTCGTCTTCCAATAAACCCAGTGCATAGCAAGCATCGCGATACGTTTCGTACTGTACATTGTGGATCTTTTTTATGTCATTGTGGCATTTGCATCCAGTTACAACATTTAGAAGACATCGCACATAGTACGCATCTCCTGTTCCGGGCGGTACATAATAAAGTCTCGCAAGCGAAAATCCTCTCTCCCTTGGCACCCACTTCTTATCCTTTGGTTTCCAAACAAACTTTTGAGGAAATTCTACAAACGTGAGATCTTTTGCAAGACTTTCATACTCTATGTTAGCTTTGAACCACCCAAAAAACATGCTTTCATGAACAGTAGGCCGAGCAATAACTGAATTCAACGTACCGGATTCTGAAAAGATAACAGGTTGTTGATTCGGTAGATGAAACGACAGTCTCTCAACTGGAGGCACCTTGTGTTGGATCTCATATCCAAATATCCTCCACGCAGCTTTACACGGAGATATGTATCGGCAATCATAGTACATATCAATCTCATTGACAATGTTTTCACCACCATCATTATTTCCACTCTTGTAAAAACCAGCAGTAATACGGTCGTTACCTTTGTTCACATATTTGAATAGGTACTTTATAGATCGAGACTGGTTACACCATTCGACATTCAAATGTGCACCGTATCTAATAGGAAGATACCTATTATGCGGGACGACATATCTATTGTCTAGATGAATACCGGACTTCTCAACTGTTCTTCCGGTATCTCGCCGTCTGTACAAAGGGTAACCATCGTTGTCCACATTCGTTGAATCCACAATTTTTTTAGGGAAGTGTTTTGTGCAAGATTTGTCGACCATGCAAGGTGAATTTGGGTTTAGAATCCCACATGGTCCGTGGATCATATAATCTCGTACAGCAGCATAGTATTTCGGATCCTCTTGTTCATTTGGAATTTCAGCCGAAATGATTTTGTCAATGTCATTCCCAGTGGGGTACTTATCCTCTTTCACAAGGAATAGTAGAATGTGAGCGTGTGGAAGTCCTCTCTTCTGGAATTCTACAGTGTATATGACTGCAAAAGTAAATTTATATTATGTGGGTGTCATGATATTAAAAACATTATTATATAGATGACATATATAAAATGATAAACAATGTATAAGTAATGTTGAATTATTACCTGCTATGATTTTTTCGAAAACTTTATTATATTTGAGATCCTTTATGAGTAGATCTAATTTCATTTTGAACACTCGAACAACTATATCGGGCCGATCTTCTGGTTTTAGATTCCTAGGTTCAAGAAATCTTGTAATTTCTGGCCACTTTGGATTGCAAGTAAATGTTATGAAGAGATCTGGATAATCTGCCCATCTGCATATTGCCATTGCATCTTGATAATTCTGAATCATATACCTGGCCCCACACGTAAAGCTAGGGGGTAATATAATCCTCTGGCCAACTTTACTTGGATCTGTTTCTCCACGAATAACTGCATCCTGCAAACCACTGTACATATCACAACGCAATTGTGACTGGTGAGTACATACAAACCACAACCTGGCAGACTCGATCAATGTATATATATCAACAGTAAATTGCTGCGTGAGTCTTCGACTTGCAAGAATCAACGATACCTCTCCGTTTATTTCATGTAACCTGTATGCTGCATACTCTCGCTGACTGACCCTTTTTCTACCACCAGAGGTAGAACCTCTTCCTTCAGCAAAAGGAATATCTTCCCTATAGCCATCTTCTCCATAAGGAAAAAGCAATGGATATTGTAATCCAAGATAAGATGTGTGTAACTCATTAATACGCTTTAGTTGTCGAGATCTTGTCTCGACTATGATGTCCCTGTCACCCATAGCTCTATCGAAATCACCTACAACCAATGCTGCAACCTCTGAAACTGTAGGCATATTATACGTCCTTGCATCCCCGTGCCTTCTTCCAATAAATTGGAGTTTAACATCAGTACGACCCTCAACAATCATTTTTTCTCGTGCCATCCTAAAAGACTTGGCCAAAACATTATGTTCGTCTAACATGACTCTCAATGCAGAAACAATATCCAGATGAAGATTATGATCGACACCATTTGACCTAAAATCATAAAAAATAGCATGTGTTAATAGAAAATATACTATACAACATTAATATTATAATGAAATGATCACAAATTTGTTAATTATATTGAAATATGAACTGCTACAAATTATACCTGACTGACTTTATATGATTTTGAAGTTCATCTTCAGTGTCGTATATGTATAGTTGAGCAAATTTCGGAGGTGAACCTTCGCACGACAATAAACTCCCAATGAGGTGATAGTTTTGACCGTTGAGCGTGAATACTGGCGGATAATTTCCTGTATTCATACTTTTATCCACCCTTCCACCCATTGACGTGAAGCAAAACATGTTATTGTATGATCTAATATTATCTAAATAGTGTTTTGACCTATCAGAATGTCCAAATACTAAATCATACAATAACGGCGGTGGAATGTGCATTTTTGGCAATTGAATTTTTCCATGTACGCAACAACCTGAATATTTTGGAGTAGTTGTTTGACGTCGTGGATTTAATCTCTCATCATACCAAAATAATTCATTACAATGTTGGCATTGGAACGCTGGATGTCCAAGATCCCAATATTCTGTTCATAAAAAAATTAAAAAAAAAATTGAAATTAACAATTATATTGAGATAAAAGTTACAGAAAATATTTTAAAAAAACTATGGATGTTGTTTCATACGAATATCATTCCGAACATTAGCTTCTTGAGCCACTGTATTAACTTCTTCTATGTCGATATCTTTAAAAAAAAAAGTTAGTATATTAGAAAATTTATGCTCTATTTACTATAAAATGGTAATTTATAATAACAATATTATCAAAATCTAAAATACCTTGACCAACATGGATATTCTCTTCTTAAATAGTATTACGTATAATACTTATGGACCCACTTGTATCGTTTAATGTCATATCACCTTCCAAATCAATCACTACATGCTTGTTATTTCACACATCGGATCCTCTTTTACCCTGTTTCCTTTTTCTTATGTTAAGTGGCACTGTTTAAGAATTAAACCAAAATAGAAAATAGTAGTTAATTGATAAAATCATATTTGAAAAATACTATATATTAACATTTATATGAAAATGCAATAATTTAAGAAAATTACCTGATGTGGAATATGTTATTTCTTCTTCATCCAAGTCAATGATAACTGATGCATCCTTAGAAGAAAATGGAGTAATTGTAGAAGTATTTTTGCCCGATAGACTACTTGATCCAATCACTAAAAACAAATTATAATAAGTATAATACCCAAATAATTAAATAATAGATGTTAATATATATGTGTATAAGATCAATGTACCGTTTGTGATATCACCAAAGGGATTTCTAGGATTATTAAAGAATGAAGAATCTACTGCAAATCCAGGACGTCTGTTGAATGGGGTTATCACACCTGATCCACGCGTCAAAGAACTTGTACCTATATTTGGATGTTTTGTATATAAATATCATGAATATATCAATGTGAGACTCATAATCAATGTTACATTCAAAGTATAAAATGAGTTTTATTTAAAAATATATAAATCTTGTTAAAATTAAAATTTACATCTTATATTACTAAATAATTCATATTGATTTTGTATTTTATATACTTCGGTTTGTATGGGTTAACTTTTTAAAACAAATATATAACCACATATTTAATAGAATTACTACATGGCCCTAAAAAGATTTCTCTCAAATTAATTTTAATCAGCCAAATTTACTTACATATCTTTTTAATGAAAACCCAATATCTTTTATTACGTGGCCCGAATTTTTTGTTACGATGGAAATTGTCAATAAAATATATAATTTTTTTTTTAATGATTGTAGATTTAAATATTATATTGTTTTTGCATCTTTGCATCATATCGTTTTATAATATGGAGAAAATATCAATTATTGCCTTTTTTTGGTTAATTTTTTATGGGTGTAGATGTAAGCATTAAATTGCTGTTGCCTCTTTGCATCATATTGGTCTATATTATGGAAAAATATCAATTATTGCTCTTGAATGAAATTTAAGAATATAACAATTATCATATTTTTTTAATGAAAGCCCAATATTTTTTAAGAATATAAAAAATTAAGTGGGACGTACCGAAATAAAAAGTAGGAAAGTTAACCGGGACGGAGGGATCGTATGTTATATAGGCAAATTATTGGGCTGTAAGCCCAGAACCAGCCCATATAGTTTCTTAACTTAAATAGGATATGTAAATATATTGATATAGTATTTCCAAATTATTATAGGATAAGAATATTATATATATATATATATATATATATATATATATATATATATATATATTGGCGTAAAATTTGGCCAGGGAGAGTGAAACCAATAAATAGGTTTTCGGCGGCGGTGTTGCTGAGTGCCAGATTATCTGTTTTTTTAAGCCCAATCCCTTAATGTTGAATGGTCAAAACGTGGGCCCATGTTCATGACTGATTTTGAACAAAAAATTTCGGAAGCCCAAGATGTTTCCTATTAATTTGCCAACCGGGCCTAATAAAAGGTTGGCCCAAAATAAGATGAGCATCTATATATATATATATATAACCTACTCCAGGAGCAACTTAGAGATAGAATTTAGACAGTTTTGTCTAAACATTTACTGTCTCTCTCTATCTCTATTCCACCGTTTAGAAAGAGAGACAAACCCACACCATAGATTATCTCTGTATTTCTCTCTCTAACCCTCTTTCAGTTTTTTCTCATTTTTTCGCTGATTTAGTTTCGATCTGTTACAGACCTAAAACAACTCTTCCTGGAAACTTTGTTGGTATACCTTTATATCAGTGTGTTTTGATTCTGGAGAAGTTTTGAGACATTTTTCATACAAAATGTTTTGTATTTTTTTTTAAATCTGTTTTTTTTTCCAGTATCTCACTACGTAACTGTTGTTTTTGGCGTTATATGTTCAAGATTTCATAAATTTTTTCCGAATCGTTTTTCCGGCAAGATCTGGTATCAGATATAACATTTTGTTTGTTGCATATCCAGATCTAGTCGTTTTCTCCAAGATTTATGTAATCTTGGAGACATGCATATGGTTATAAATAGTAACTGAAAGATCTTGTTTATTTTTGGTTTTATTGTTCATGTTATTTTTTCTATTTTGTATATATTATATGTTTATTTAACTATTTTACAGAATCCTATGAAATATGTGTTGAAAAACACAAATCTGGATCTTTAATTAGGAGATCAAACCATTTGATGTATATTTTTAAACATTTGTCTTTAAGATGTATTGTGATTTCGAGAACTCATATATGTAAAACTTCAGATCTGACGTTTACAGTACTGTTTATTACTCTTTTTGTTTATTGGTTGACAAAATTTCCGTAAATTTGAGAAAAGGGAGCTGAAAACTACAGATCTGAAAGATACAGTTTTGTTTTATGAGATTTTTTGTAAATTCGAAATCTCATAGCTTTAAATCATCAGATCTGAATGTTACAGTACCAAAATATGACGATTTTTGGTTTTTTTTTTTTTTTTTTTTTTTTTTTTTTTTTTTTTTGGTTTATGGCTCTAAATTTTTTAAATTTATAGTGCTGATGGACCAGTTACAACAGATCTAAATGTTAATGAACCGAATATAATCATGTATGTATAATCTGAAGAAGTCATGTATGTATAATTTGAAGGAGAGGTTTTAAAATTAACAGTTATGACAGTAAAAATAGTAGATCTAAACATTTGTTAACATATTTTTAATTTCAAAGTTTTAAGACATGCAGTTTTTCAGATTATAATAAAATACATGCAGTTTTTCAGATTATAATAAAATCGATGCATTGTACTGATAATCTCTGATTTAATGACTTGTTTTTCTAAAATAGTTTTAATTGTTTACATGCATAAAATAGGGGACTGTTTGTTGAGTATAAAATCCATTGTAAGTAATTAATAACGGTTCCTTATTCTTACTGCTCATAAAAACAATTAGCTCAAATCTATTTTAATCATCCAAATTTATAAACATCTAAATATATATATAATAAGCCCAGTATGCTTTGTCTACATATGTTATTTATGAAGATATGAATAAAATATTGCAAATTCCGTCTTAAGGCCCATTTGCTTAAAAGTGATAGGAATATATTAAAACTTAAAAAAACTATATTTGACTATATAATAAATATTAATCAAACATTGTTTCTGTATAATTGATCAATTTTTAAAAGTCTGAAATTTTCTTGATAATCTGTTTGTTATTACATGTTATGAGATTTTATTGTAAAACATCATAATTATGAAGATGATTATTACATGATGTTTTGTTTCTTTCATGTATGTTTGTTTCTGAGACGTGACAAATTGAAATTAGATCGTCAAGCTATTTAATCAGTTATTCATTCCAAATTTTGAAGATAGTCCGAAAAAAGATAAGTATTACTTGTATATTGTTGTTAACAGTAGATTATTGCAAATACACGTTATATTGTTTTTTAATGTAATCTGATGAATATAAATGCAATTTATTATATAAAACGGCAAGCAAGAAGATCAGTTTGTTATTCCAAGATGGTCTGGAAAAAGATAAGTATTTTTGGGCTTTAGTTGTAGTTTTTCTATTATGTTGATATCTTTTGTTGTTGGTGTTTTGTTTCTTTGTTCATCTGCAAAGGATTTAGTTGGTATTATCCTATCATCTACAATTTTTATTATGGTCAATTCTGTTTATTTGTTCAATTTTTTATTAAATAATTAATTATATGAATATATGAACAACAAATTGTTTAGATTTTAATAATCTCAACATATTTTCTGTTTATTTACATAAAATTAAGGTAAATTTATTAGTTGTTTATCAAATAAAACTGAGTTACTTTATTAGAGATGTTTTTTTGCATATCTCATATAAAAAATTTAAATGATCTTTATAACTGTCCCTTCGTTCCCAAAATATTAACAATCAGCATAAGATATAAAAGGGTTTATAATATTTCTTTAATTTGTTTTCTTTAACAGTGTAAATTCATTTATTCTCAACATCTTTTAGCGTATTTTTTTAAATCCTGTAGCATATCTAATTCTATCATATTAAATAAAAAATAAACATACATGCTTTTATGTGATCTTTAATACCAAACTATCACAAAAATATATTTCTCACTACGTATTCATGCAGGATAAAAGTGAAGGATTTGGAACGGTGAAAATCATAAGACGACTTACTATCATAAAGATCAAAGTAAGTATATCTAACCCGTTGATTCTTTGTTTATCGATTTTTTCTTGGTAGGAGCCATCCTTCTGATTGGTTGGTTCTTGCCTCTGCAACGTGTATATTTGGTTATGTTTGTTAGTTGAATCTGTTGCGGTGTGTATATGCGTATTTGTGTTCTATGTGAAAGCTGTTTAAAATTATTTGACATGTATTCTGTGATACTGCGTCAATTATGTTCCTAGGCAAAGTAGGTTAGTTCTCGAGATATATATAGAATAAATCTAGATGATTTTTTGTGATATCGGTTTTGGTTTGATAGAATTGATATATAGACTCCATTCTCAGGGATTACTGTCTATCAATACAATCTTAGTTGGATTATCATATATCATAGACCTTTTTTTAGGAGTTAGTTCCTAAAATGAATATTTTATTCACGATTTGATATAATAACACGTTTTGGATATCTTATTCACGTTTTTTATTATAAATATTTTTAAAAATTTAAATAATTATGATTTTCTGATTTAAACATATAATCTATATAATAATTCATATTTGTTGCTGTCCCAGATGTTGGTTTTTGATTGATATTCCCAGATGTTGGTGCTGTAGGAGTTAGTTACTAAAATGAATATTTTCTGAAATGATTTGATATAGTAACACGTTTTTTTATATCTTATTCACGTTTTTTATTATAAACATTTTATAAATTTAAAATAATTATGATTTTCTGATTTAAATGCCCGGTATATAGAATAATCCATATTTGTTGCTGTCCTAGATGTTGGTGCTATAGAAATAAAATTGTTGATAAATATTTCTATTAATTTAGAAAAATTGCACCATTCACTAAAATTTAAAATGAAATTATAAATTTCTGATTCAAAAATAAAATCTATATAATAATCCATATTTGTTGCTGTCCTAGATGTTGGTGCTATAGAAATAAATGTGTTGATAAATATTTCTATTAGTTTAGAAAAAGTGCACCATTTGACATAAATTTGTTATAAGATTTATTTGCAGTTTTATTATATATGTTTTGCAGTTTCTTTACAACTGCATATATATTTTATTAGAAAAGACATCTTTTGGATATAATGTTTATTACTGTTTAATATATAAACTATTTAACTTCACACATAATTTCAAATAAATTATACTACTAACATTTATAACATTTTTTAAATCCTAAAAATTGTATCTTACCCACGTGTAATGTTTATAAATATTATTCTTGATTTTTGTTAAAAAGTATTATTTATGTGTTCTCATTATTTTATACACATTATTATTCACCTGTAGTAACAACTGTTTTATACACCCACTTTTTTCAAATCTATTCAAGACATTTTTCTATGATTTTATTTTGCGTTGAGTGCCAAGAATATAGTTAAATATATAGATATCAGTTCATTTTGATATAGTTAAATATATAGATATCAGTTCATCTTGATTGATTATGCAAACGATGTTTAAACCAAAAAGTAATGTATTATATTTTATGATTTCATTTTTTTATACACTTTCTGTATCACCTGTAGTAATGTTTTTTTACATTCAGGTTTATAACATGTAATATATAGAATTGTTCATTATTGTATTTTCTGATCTATGTCACTAATATAACCAACCATATAGATCTGATAGATCCATTCACCTTGAATTATTATGCAAACGATGATTAAACCAAAAAGCAATGTATTGAATAAATGTAGGTGTTTCAAACTGAACGAATTAATAAAAAAACATAGGAAATGAAACCGACAAAACATTGTTCAAATAAAAACCAAAACAAATTGAAACAAAGAATTTATAGTAAATGAGTCACAACACTTTCACGGCTTCTCTTTTTTTACCACGACGACTTTTGGCTTCTTGTTAGTAGAGAATGATTCATCTAGTCGTCGTTTAACCGTTTGACCGCCATCAATAGGTGTAGATTTCACAACTTCGTCATCTTCAACCACTCTATCATTTGTCTTCTCGGGTGTGTTGACCTCATCATCAGACATTGTAGATTCCTAATAAATTTTTATCAAAATAGGTATTAATATTTTTTTTTGTAATCGATTTACTTATAATCCTAATAGAAAAATATGATTCATCATGAACAAAACTTACATTTGCATTCACAGACTCAGAAGGATAAACAGAAGAAATGTTTTCATCCCCCTATAACATAAAAGAAATATTATTAGTTAATTAAATGGTTTGAGACATTTCGTTGCTAATATGTATTATATAAATATTACCTGTGGGGCATTATACGACTCTTCAAAACGTGCGATCACATCTGTGTCGTCTGTAATCTTGATGACCGTAAAAGCTTTACTGACATTACCTGTCTCATCCTTTTTTATCCTCACCTTAATCAGTACTTTGCGACCGTTAAGATTGTCAATTTCTTCTTGCAAAGCTTCTCTGTCAGCATTCTACATGTAAATAAAATGTTGAGGATCCTCAAATCCTTAGTTTTCTTGTCCTTTCTTTATACTACTATTATCTTTTTTTTTTTTTTTTTTTATGAGAAAAAGAATAAATTAGATATGATAGATTAGATAATTAAAAGTTTTAGAGTGATAATAAAAACATTGGCAGTATTGGAATAAATATGGAGAAAGGCTAAAAGAACATTGGTTTTAAAACAAACTACGAAATCTAAAAGAACAACTAAAAAACAAAGATTTAAAAAAGGTTGGTTAAAAAAAACCTGAAAAAAAAAAGGGTAATACGTATATTTTGGGTACTAGGAAGAGAAGAGGTACATAATATTAAGGTGTATAAATCCCATCTTCTCCAATTTTTTATCAAGGTTAACACGGATGGTAGTGCTGAAGGGGCACCTGGCCTCACTTTTGGGGGAGGCATCTTCCGGAATTGCAGAGGTTTCACTTTGGGAGGGTTCTCTGTCTCATTCGGTCGTGGTTTTGCTTTTGAAGCGGAACTCCAGGCGGCCATCTACGCGATTGAGCTGGCTAGGGATCGTGGTTGGCATAAGATTTGGCTTGAGTCTGATTCCATGTACGTCGTACAAGCGTTTTAGTCCCGATCTCTTGATGTACCATGGCAACTTCGTGCACGTTGGATTCTAGCCTTGCATTTTTTAGGGGATATCACTTTTAAGGTTTCGCACATATACAGAGAAGACAATCAGGCTGCTGATGCCCTCTCTGCTCTCCGCACGCCTTTTACTTGGTGGAATCCCCTCCCTCCACACGTTTCACATATTTCTTCTCGTGACTTCTATACTCAGTATTATCGTGTACATTGAGCCTTCTGATGTTCTCCTCCCTAGTGTTTTTGCAGATCTTGTGGATGCTTTGGAGGGATTCTCGGCTCTTTATTTTTACCCCCTCCCTCCCCCGTCTTTTTGTGCAGGCACCTGCTTTGGATTAATTATGTATTGACGGATTATGGATTTGACAGACATTGGTCGTTTTGGCCGATGCTGGTACTCTTTTTCCCACTATTGGCTTTTTCCCACAGGGTTTTTTCAGTAGTGGGTTTTAACGAGGCCAGCAGATTCTTTCCCACTCTGGGAAGATTCTTACATGCTTCACAGCATTTGGAACTCAAGTTCCTAGGCGTCTCACTAGTGTTGCACGCCCGGCAGTTCTATCACCCTTGGACGGAACCTCCACGGCACTCATTGCTCTGCCGCCTTCAGCTGGTTTTGCTTGTTCCAGCATAGCATTCCCTGCTCTACATGTCGTTTGCGTTCCGGAAGCTGTTCCCGGACCACAGATCTCACTTCCTTCTATGAGTGTTTGGCCTCGCACTCACGGCGCTTGGTCCATTTAGTGGTTACTCCCCCACTTTTAGCGTCTTAGATCTGTTAGACTTTTTTAGTCTACTACCGGCTTGTGGTAGTTTCGATATTGGACTTAGATATACGCACTGCGCGGTGTTTCTCGGCTATTGTATTAGCCTACTCATAGAGCGTTTTGGGTTTTGCTACTTCTTTTTTGTACACACTTTATTTTCATTTTATTTATACAAGCAACTATTTGAAAAAAATATGAGTAGCATTTAGGAGGTGCAACTAATGAGTAGGTAAAAAGAGGAGGAAAATCTACAGAATACTGAATATTGTTTTTTGCAAATGAGAATCTCATTCAATACTGTAAATCAGCCAATACAAGACTCTCCATCCACAAAGGGAAATCAAGCCCCATCCACACACTCAGATAGTCTGACGAAAAAGTAAAGCGAGCTAGACCATGCACAACACCATTAACACCCCTAGACACATGATCTAACCTTAAAAAAACATTGGACTGTAACATGATCTTAATTTCTCTAACCAATAGCCCAACATATGAAAAATCCAACTCTTGCCTCGTCGTGATTGCCTGTACAACAAGCGAAGAATAAAAAAATACTTCAATCTCTTCAAAACCACACTCAATACAAAAACGTATTCCAGTATGAATTGTGTGAAGCTCCCCCACCACCATGCTACCCGGATCCCTAATCTGATGAGAAGCACACGCAATAAGAACCCCCTCATGATCACGCAATGCAAACCCAACACCATACTTTCTCGCATTACCATCATAAGCAACATCTACATCTAATAATAAAACTCCCTAAACGGGACTGATCCACCTCATCTCGGTTAAAAGTGAACGGAAGGTGCTTCCAACAAGCAATTAGCACGTTGAAATCTATATAAATACTCCTCAACAAAATCCCAACAAGGAAGTATCAATGAGCTACCTTCCTCATGGCTCCATTTATAATAACTACCCCAAACTGCCACCGCAAAAATCGAAAAAAGTTGTTCCCCAAAAAACTTATGAATGTGACCACAACAATTCACAAAAGAAGATAATCTAAAACGTTTCACTGAATTCCAGAAACAACTCCCTTTCCAAAAAGAACTAACCCCAACACAAAAAAGTTAATCATGCATAGTAGTACCTGGATAACTTCCACACAAAGCACACCTAGGAGAAGTGGGAACATGATGCAATGCGAGATTATTCGGAAACGCCAAAAAGTTATGCGATGCTTGCGTAAAAAAACCTTAATCTTCGGAGGGATAGACAACGGACACATAAATTTCCACCATGCCAAGGACACTGAAGACGTTGAGTTAGGAGAATCAAATCCCCCTATGGCTAGCCGGTACCCGATTTTCACCGAATATACACCCTTGAAATTAAAATGCCAGAACCTCTGATCAGCCTCCACATACTCAAATAATGGAATATCAAGAATAACCTTGACCTCAAACGACAAAAATACCTCCCTCAATTTTGTCTCCTCCCATCGGCAGTGCGGTCCAATAAAAAACACTACATTAACACCAGAGGCAAACCTCCTAGAGTTATACGTCCCGATACCAACCACAGGACCCAGACATCCTTAAATGGTGCAATAGACAGTCTGTTACCCACTCGCGATATCAAACCCCTAGATAATAATTTCCCAGTCCAACATAATGATCACCAAATAAATGATGGGTTAGCACCCACCTCCGCATCCATCACATCTCCATGACGAAAATATCTCGCCTTAAAAACCTTGGCCACTAACGAATCAAGTCGTTCAATCAATCTCCACACTTGCTTCGCCAAAAGAGCTTTATTCAAATAAGAGAAATTCTGAAACCCCATCACTCCAGCCTCTTTATGAACACATGACTTCTTCCAAGAAGCCCAATGTATAGAAGACGAATGCGCTAATGAACCTCACCAATAATTAGCACAAATTTGTTCAAATTTCCTACAAAGGGAACTAGGCAAACGAAAAAAAGACATCATATAGGTCGGAATAGCTTGCAACATCGCCTTAATCGTCACCTCTTTACCTCCTCTCCAAAACATCGTATGGCTCCATACCTTAATTTGACGAATCAACCGTTCTCTAAGAAACCTGAATTGCGATTTCTTGTCCCATAAAGTGAACATTGGTAAACCCAAATACAAATCATGCCCTTGAACAGCAACAATAGACAATAAATCCTTAACTACATTCACCATATCAACTGGCACCGCCGAACTAAACGTAATTGCTAATTTATCGTAACTAATCAACTGGACGGAAGCCACCTCATATAACCTCAAACACACCTACACCTAAACAGTATCAGTTGAGGATGTCTTAAAGAAAAGCAGACTATCATATGCAAAGAATAAGTGCAAAATCGTAAGATACGAGCTAGCGATTTTAACTACTTTGAAAACACCCCTATCCTGATACCCATTTAATATAGCAAATAATCCATGAGCACACACTGTGAAAAAAAGAGGAGATAATGGGTCTCCCTGTCTCAATCCTCTCTTATGCCTCACATCTCCAACAATTTCCCCATTCAAATTAAAAGAGTAAGAGCAAGAGGAAATACATCTAAAAATAAGATTAACAAACACACCTGTAAAACCCATACATAACATCATCTCCTTCAAGAACACCCACTCCACCCGATCATATGTCTTACTCATATCCAGCTTTAATGCACAATACCTTGTCCTGGATTGTCTATTGCTTCTCTACTAGTGCATACGCTCAAATCTAATTAGCACATTATCTGTAATAAGCCGACCCGGAGTAAACACACTCTACTGTTGATCCACCACTCTAGACAAAATCGGTCCCAACCGATTAGAAATCAGTCGGGGATACATTCTTTGATACAATATTATATAGGATAATCGGTATGTACTCCTTCAATAAATAAGGTTGTTTCACCTTTGGTATCAATGTGACTAAGGTTTGATTCCGCTGACTCATCTCAGCCCCACCATTAAGAATTGCCAACACCTCTGCCGTAATACCCGAACCAATGAAATGCCACGCTTTTTGAAAAAAAAAAAACGTTGTATACCCATCCGGACGAAGAGCTTTGGAAGGATACATTTGAAACAGTGCTTTCTTTACTTTATCTGCAGTAAAAGGAACAAGCAAAAGCTTCTTAAAATCCTCTGTAACCACCGACTAAACAAAATCTAATACTGCCTCTACATCCAATGCTGAAGGAGTAACTGAATCAAATAGATCATTATAATAATGAAGAAAAACCTCAGCCATGACCTCAGTTGTCTGACACCAATCCCCATATGCATTAACTAGCGCAGTGATAAAATTCCTTCTACGTCTCTCCGTCGCACATGCATGAAAATACCTCGTATTACGATCCCCCTGCTTGCACCAATTAACACGAGATCTCTGTTGCCAATGAATTTCCTCTCGTGGCTCCATCTTTTGCAACTCTCCCAGTAACTGTCTAATCATTCCCACATCCATACCCAAGGGTGGTCGGAGCGCCTCATCTAACTTCCATCAAAACTTGCCGAACCCTCTTCTGAGGCTCATCAAAAGGATGATGCACCCAAGACTACAAAAACACACCAAGTCTTTCCAATCTGGATACAATTAAGCCTGAGTACCCCCCTCAGACCATATCACCTCCATCTCTGACAAACAATTCTCATCGCATAACCATTTATGCTAAAAAAGAAGCCTCCGAGTTCTTCGTTGCCACGCTCTCCCACCATCACCACCCAAAGTCATGCACATTGCTCTGTGATCGGAGCCATAAAAATCAAGGTTAGCCATAGAGGCCGAAGGTAATTGGAATCGCCATTGTTGATTGGCCACAACTCTATCTAATCTTTCCAACACAATCTCACTCCTCCTTTTTCCTTTAAACCACTTGAAGAATTCACCCGAATAATGCAAATCCTGAATCCCAATATTCGTTAACACATCATGAAAAGCAGCCATTTGCGAAACCGGTCTATAAGCACCCCTTATTTCTAAGAATCAAACAAAATTTCATTGAAATCCCCGCCAATCAGCCAAGTTAAATCCATAAGGCCATCCAACATAAATAAACAATTCAATAATAACCACGATTAATGTCTTAAATGAGTGACTGGATTGCCATAAAAACCATTAAAATGCCAACATAAGAATCTAACACAACCTTACTATCAATATGACACTTAGAAAAAGATAAAATAGATACATCAATGTGATGACTTCAAAATAGAATAAGACCACCACTACGACCCAAAGGGCCAACAAAAAACATACCAGAAAAATTAAAAGACAACTACAACCTAGCACACTGAGCTCTATTATGCTTCGACTCAGCGATAAATAAAATAATCGGATCCTTATAGGCAATCAATTGCCGAAGATTCTAAAAAGCACGGTGGTTCGCAAACCCCCGTGCTTTCCATACCAAATAACTCATTGGCAGGCGGGGCTGGTAGACACCAACCACTGCATATGATTGATTCATATCCTCATCCACCACTAAAATTCTTTATCTTTTCATGATCCCTACACAACCCTTTGTCTTTTATAAAGCATAATAGCCAAATTTTCCCTTGAAGGTATACTCTTCCCTAGAATCTTCTTATGCGTACTACCCCTTGGTCGACCACGGGGTTTCTTCGCCGACACTCGTTGAGATCCTGAGCCCGGAGCTACCTCACCGCCAACATCACTTGTAAGCCTACCCAATACCTCCTCAACTCGCACCATCGTATTTCCATGGGCCTTGACCACCACTGATCACGAACTACTCTCAACCTCCTCACTTGACTGATGTGCATAGTCATGCACCAAATTCTCATTTAGTTTATTCTTACCTTTACTGTTTGGCAGCAACAATCCAAGAGAACCATCACACTCAGACTCAGATCCCCCCATCCACTTGTATATCATGCACACATGGTCCCTTGTCCCGGCCATGCACAACCGAAACCTTCCATATTTATTACCCAAATTTCCAAAATCAACTCCCTCTCAGCTCTAACACACCTTCAGGCCTTTTTCTGCAACTTTCGAGAGAAAATTCCCACCATAAGAGTCGGCGAGAGTTGTTGGCTTGTTGGCCACCCGCCCTTAACCAAGCACCAAAATGGTGACCCACCTCTTGACCCTCCTCCTTCGCTTTCAGTGCAATCCCACAATCAAGCTCAATGTGGTCTAGATGGCTGCACACATAACAATAATCCGATAACTTCTCATAGCGACACATCACAACCTCTCTCACCCCTCCAACCAAAAGCGTAGTACCTCGACATAACATTTTATTGACTTGCAGTAAGACACGAACTCGGAGATATTTAGACCAAGTACGACTAGTAGGTGCATCCACTTCCAACACCTTACACAACTTATTGCCCAACGCCCTGCTAATCCCTTCCGTCATCATTCTAAAAAAAAATCCATGAAATTGTACCTAAAAGAGAACAACCGATACTGTCAACGAATCAGGCTTATCGTCACCCCTTCAACACATTAAACCCAGCAACGCCCCATTCATATTCCATTTATGTTGGCGATACACCATAGCACATTCAATCTCCTCGCCAAAGTTGAAAATATACATCTGAGTACCAAGTGGAGAAACTCCAAGTGATCCTTGCAGTTTTCAAATATGGCGTAGTTGTGATACCCGCGCCTCTCACAACTCACTGGCCAATATAATTTTTGCATTTCATGCATTCCATATTGTTATGTGCTATTTGTGTGATAGTTTGATAGTAAATAATTTGTTATATTTATTACGTCATTTTATATTTTGCTACTAATTTGGACATGTTTACCTTGGTAGTCAAGAACCCCCTAGTCTAAAATATTGGGACATGCTACAAAATTTAAGACTACGCGTGACAAGTTTAAAATGTGGAACATTATTTTGTACATGGAAGTGTTAGATGTGTAAATGATTTTATTGTCAGAATAATAATAATAACAACAACAACAACAACAACAACAACAACAACAACAACAACAACAACAATAATAATAATAATAATAATAATAATAATAATAATAATAATAATAATAATAATAATAATAATAATAATAATAATAATAATAATAATAATAATAATAATAATAATAATAATTATAATAATAATACGGAAGAAAAAGGGAGAAAGTTAAACCGGACTAAGTAATATGGAAAAGAAAGGCGGTGGATAACTATTATGGTATATAAACCTAACCGCCATCATCTAAACATCACAAGCATAATCAAAAGAGTGCTTAAGGGGTTGGGCAGCTCTCTCACAAAACTTGGTAAGGAAATTCAATTCCTTTTGATTAACTTAATTAGGAATCATGTATAGTTGAGCAAAATCATTATATTAATTACTAGATATAAAAGTAGTTATATGTGGCCAAGCTTATTAGTGAAGTACGAATTAGGTTAAACATGTAAGATTAGGGAGTAATCATGTTGTTGACCACTATGATAGAGGAATATTTTAATTTCCAAATAAGGTGAAGGAAGAATCTGATTACTTTACTCCTATGTTGTTTTTACAATAATTACTCACTAATAAGCCTAATTTGACCTTTTCGTGCGCTGAATTTGAAGAAGCATAAAACATAATAGTTGTAGTCTGGTGTGTTAGCTTTACAACCCAATTGGAATCATATAAATATTAATTTTGTAGAAAAATTAAGAGCCTTATTACCAAAATGCGACGAAGCTGAAACTATCGCAGTAAAAGTACGTAACAATCTAGAATTTAATAAATTGTGCATTGATTTGATTTAAAATTTGTCGTAGATTGATTACCACTGTGGAATAGGAAATTTCAAAAGCTACTCCGGATGAGAGGTAAGTAGAAATCCATCTACAACTACAATGCTTGAACATAGTATTTGTGCTTATTGTTTGTGGTAATTGATTGTTATATGTGTTGTTGTATACTTTCGTATCAAGTGTTTTGATCCGTTGCTAAAAATAAACTAATGTGCATCAATCATGAGCATTAGTATCTGCAATGTATTGCATGTGTACAAAAAGGAAGTCAAAATTGCATGATTTTGGGAGTTGAAAATGTTTTGGGATTGGTCATCACTGGTACTTTGAGAGTCTCTATGATGTATATGTGGTGTCTCTCGGGATGCTTCTGGTGACAGGTGTGCACGCGGAAGAGGTTCCCACATCAGCACCTTTGTGATGAGGGGTACGAGAAGAGGTAGACTTCCCAGTGGACTGCGGGGGCAGGTAAGAGGCGGACCTCTGGTAGTCTCGGGAGGATAGCCACTTGGTCGTACCAACCATCACGGATATCTCGGGTGGACTATAAGGGGGAGGAGGGACCCTTGGTAGTCACGAGTATGGCCAATGAGTGGTATTTTGGGGAGGTTTGTGATAGTGACGAGAGCCAATTCCCACCAATTATGATTTTTCTTGAGAAAGAGTTGAAAGAAATGGTTTTGTCTATTGCATCTCACCATTCACGCATTTTCATGCATGATTTCTGCTTACTGAGTTTTAGCTCACGTAGTTCTTGCATTGTAGGTGAGTTTGACTACGCATGAGCTCGTGGACTGATCTGGCATGCTGTTGGAGTTTCTGCAAGTTCTGAAGCCTCCGTGTATATGAATAACGACCTGTGGGGCTAAACCTTGGACTCACTATGGTTTTGCTAGTATTCTAATAATCTTTTTGGACATGTTCAAATTAAGGAACTTTAATATGTATATTTCTGTAAATATGGTGTTGAATGGAGTGTGACACTTTTGTACTCGATCAAAACCTATGTAGATATATGTAGGTGAGATTTTGGTCTTGAAGGAGTATTCTAAAACGTTAATTTTGAAAAAAAAAATATACAGGTTTTGTAAGGCTAAAAGTTAGTATAAAATAAGTTTTTACAAGGGTGGGTGTGACAGAGTGGTATCAGAACCAGGTTTGTGCCCTGTAGACTGTTCGTATACATGAGCTTAGAACTTCTGAAGCACAAACATGCCAATAAGTTTTACTTTTTCTTAATTTGCATTCATTATTTCATGAATCATATTGGCATGTGATAGAGGGACAATAAAATTAGAAAGAAATCATGGAGGTCGTTAGAGGAGAAGGTGTCGAAGGAGATAATGAACAGGAACAAAATGCACCAGCAGTAGGTGTTGGCCTGGAAGCGATTGTGGCTCGGTTGACAGGATTAGTCGAACAACAGTCGCAACAGATTCATCAACTTATCCAACAAAGGGGTGTGGGTGGACAACCAGAGAATGGTGTAACTCAACAGCAACCTCGAGCTGAGTACTTAGAGGTCATCGGAGAGAGGTTTAGAAAGCTTAACCCACCAACATTTGAGAGTGCAGTGGATCCCACTGATGCGGAGGATTAGCTTAGAACTATAGAGAACATGTTTTTATATTGTAAAGTCCCTGACGGGGAAAAGGTACTGTGTGCATCGTTCATGTTACGTGGAAGTGCGGGACATTGGTGGGATACAATGAAGACGATCGAGGATGTGGCGACAATGACGTGGGATAGATTCAAAGAACTTTTTAGAAACAAGTATTTCACTGCCCCAGTTCGAGTAATGAAAATGAACGAGTTCATACAGTTAAGGCAAGGGGAATGGATGTCACGGACTACATCGCCAAGTTCGAGCAACTCTCTAAGTTTGCGGAGCACATGGTTAGTACTGATACGTTGAAAGTAGAGAGATTCCTAGAAGGTCTGAGGCCAGAGCTATATAGAGATGTGTGTATGGCTGGTATACATGGAGTAACTTACTCACAAGTTGCTGAACGAGCATTGATTGCAGAACAAGCTGAAATGAAAATTAAGCGTGCTCAGGAGGTTAGGCGCCAGTTTATATAGAGACAAGGACCTCGTTTTGTAGGAGATGGAAAGAAAAAGCCACCACAAGTGCAAGGTCCAAGGCCGGGTTCTCAACCAAAACCAGGACAACAATCATGGGATCAGAACAAACGCCAAAAGGGTGAACAAGGAAAACCACCAGTTACAGGACCTACATGTCCCACGTGTGGAGGTTCGCATAGTGGAAAGTGCTTTGCAGAGTACCGGACTTGTTTTAAATGTGGAAAAGCAGGACACCTTTCCACGGTTTGTCCAAAGAACTCAAACCCTGCTACACAAAAGAAGACGCTAGCTAGAGTCTTTACCATGACCACAGAGGAAACGGAAGCAAATACTTCTGTAGTAACAGGTAAAGCTCCCATTTGTGATACGATTGCATTTGCATTATTTGATTCTGGAGCTACGCATTCATTTGCATCCACTGAGTATGTTAAGAGGCTGGGTAGGAAACCTGATGTAGCAGACGTTAGTTACAATGTAGTGATCCCCTCCGGAGAGTCAAAACAAACTAACCAGATTCTGCGAGCATGTGTTATCTCTATTGAAGAAAGAGAACTTTATGCCGATCTGATCATATTAGATATGAATGATTATGATGTGATTTTGGGAATGGACTGGCTATCGAAATATGGTGCTACAATAGATTGTCAGAACAAGATAATCACATTTCAGCCGCCTGGTGACACATCTTTTGTCTTTGTTGGAGTAAGAAAAAGGTTCAAATATCACGTGATATCAGCGGTGAAAGCAAAACGATTATTGGAAAGCGGTTGTGAAGGTTACCTAGTAAGTGTTATGAGTATGGAAGAGAAGCATTATCCGACTATTGAGGAGGTAGCAGTGGTGCAAGAATACCCTGACGTATTTCTAGAGGAACTCCCAGGATTACCCCCAGACAGAGAGATAGAGTTTGTAATTGACGTATATCTAGGGACTGCTCCTATATCGAAGTCACCATACAGAATGGTGCCAACAGAGTTGAAAGAATTGAAGATTCAATTGCAAGACTTACTGGACAAAGGCTTCATTAGACCTAGCTTTTCGCCATGGGGTGCACCAGTTTTGTTTGTCAAGAAGAAAGATGGTACTATGAGGATGTGTATAGATTACAGAGAACTGAACAAGGTTACGATCAAGAACAAATACCCCTTACCCAGGATTGATGACTTCTTTGATCAACTCCAGGGAGCTTCCATATTCTCCAAGATTGACTTGCTTTCAGGTTATCATCAACTGAAAATTAAAGAGGGAGATATTCCAAAAACGGCATTCAGTACAAGATACGGGCACTATGAGTTTTTGGTGATGCCATTCGGTTTGACAAATGCCCCAACAACTTTCATGGATATGATGAACCGGGTATTCAAAGACTTTTTGGATAAGTTCGTTATCGTGTTTATTGATGACATCTTGATCTACTCCAAGAACGAAGCAGAGCATATTGTGCATTTGAGAAAGGTTTTAGACGTTCTAAAGGAAAAACAATTGTATGCTAAGTTCAAGAAATGTGAGTTCTGGTTGGATCGAGTAATATTTCTAGGGCATGTTGTGTCAGGAAAAGGAATTTCAGTTGATCCAAGTAAAGTTGAAGCAATTAACAATTGGCCACAACCTACAAACTCTTCAGAGGTACGTAGTTTTCTAGGGTTGGCTGGGTACTATCGGAGATTTGTAGAAGGATTCTCGAAAATTGCATCTCCCTTAACACAATTAACTAGAAAGAGTGTAACATTCAAGTGGATAGAGGCTTGTGAGCAGAGTTTTCAGGAACTGAAGAAAAGGTTAACCTCAGCGCCGATCCTTTCAATACCAACGGGGACTGGAGGCTTTGTGGTATACAGTGATGCTTCGAAGAACAGTTTAGGGTGTGTGTTAATGCAGAACGACAAAGTAATAGCATATGCATCCAGACAGTTGAAGGGGTATGAGAAGAACTACCCTACTCATGACTTGGAGCTTGCAGCAGTAGTATTTGCGCTAAAAATTTGGAGACACTATCTATATAGAGAACGATGTGAGATCTACACAAATCACAGAAGTCTGAAGTACTTTTTCACACAGAAAGAGTTGAATATGAGACAGAGAAGATGGTTAGAACTCGTGAAGGACTATGATTGTGTTATCAACTATCATCCTGGTAAAGCAAATGTACTACATTGATGGCTTTGATTCAGAAACCAGAGTTACTAGACTTGCAAAGAATGAATGTTGAGATTGTTCAACTAGGGATAGTGGAGGCAAGACTAGCAGCCCTAACCCTTCAGCCTATCCTACTTGATAGAATTAAGCAAGGACAAAATGCAGATGAATATTTAGCTAAAGTAAAGAAGGATGTCGCATTAGGGATGCCATCAGACTTTCAGTTGTCAGATAATGATGTCTTAAGATTCAAAAATCATTTATGTGTGCCAAGTGTTGATAGCATTCGTAGAGATATTATGGTTGAGGCGCATTCGACACCATATTCAGTACATCCAGGAGCTAGCAAAATGTATCGAGATTTAAAGGTGCAGTATTGGTGGCCAGGTATGAAGAAAGATATTGCTCGGTGTGTAGAACAGTGTTTGACTTGTCAGCAGGTAAAAGCCGAACATCAAAGACCGGCAGGAACTTTACAGCCCTTACTGATTCTGGAATGGAAATGGGAGAACATTACAATGGATTTTGTGGTGGGATTGCCGAAAACTGTAAAGGGTCACGATGCTATCTGGGTAATTGTGGACAGACTCACGAAATCGGCTCATTTTCTCCCAGTCTGTACTACTTACTCCATGGATCGTTATGCTTAGATATATATACAGGAAATAGTTAGAATTCACGGAGTACCGTTATCTATTGTTTCAGATAGAGACTCAAGATTCCTGTCTACCTTCTGGAAGAGTTTACACAAGGCACTGGGAACACAGTTGTCTTTCAGTACTGTGTATCATCCACAAACTGACGGACAATCAGAAAGAACGATACAAACTCTAGAAGATATGCTCAGAGCTTGCGTGTTAGATTTCCAGGGTCAATGGAGCAAATTCCTACCTTTGATAGAATTTTCCTACAACAACAGTTATCAATCTACTATAGGAATGGCCCCTTATGAAGCACTATATGGTAGGAAGTGTCGATCTTTGATACATTGGGATGAGGTTGGCGAAAGACTTCTAGGTCCAAGTGTAATACAAGAAATGTCAGAAGCTGTGTCACAGATTCGGGAAAGAATGAAAACAGCTCAGAGTCGCCAGAAAAGCTATGCAGATAAGAGAAGAAGAGCACTTGAGTTTGCAGTGGGGGATCTAGTATTCTTCAAAGTTGCACCAATGAAGGGAATAATGCGGTTTGGTAAGAAAGGAAAACTTAGTCCAAGATATATTGGTCCATTTCCTATTATTGAGAGAGTTGGTGATGTTGCCTACAGACTTGATTTGCCAACATCAATGTCTCAAATACACAATGTGTTCCATGTGTCAGTATTGAGGAAGTATATTGAAAATCCGTCTCATGTCCTGAACAGTGAACCCGTAGAACTACAAGCAGATTTAGGGTATAAGGAAATACCATTACAGATTTTATTAAGGGAAGTAAAACAACTCAGAAACAAAGAAATTCCGTTAGTCAAAGTGCTATGGAGAAATCAATCCGTTGAAGAAGCCACCTGGGAAAGAGAGGATGAAATGAGAGCCAAATATCCTGAACTCTTCAAGTAGGTAAATTTCGGGGACGAAATTTTTATAAGGAGGGGAGGATGTGATACCCGCGCCTCTAACAACTCACTGGCCAATATAATTTTTGCATTTCTTGCATTCCATATTGTTATGTGCTATTTGCGTGATAGTTTGATAGTAATTAATTTGTTATATTTATTATGTCATTTTATATTTTGCGACTAATTTGGACATGTTTACCTTGGTAGTCAAGAACCCCCTAGTCTAAAATATTGGGACATGCTACAAAATTTAAGACTACGCGTGACAAGTTTAAAATGTGGAACATTATTTGGTACGTGGAAGTATTAGATGTGTAAATGATTTTATTGTCATAATAATAATAACAACAACAACAACAACAACAACAACAACAACAACAACAACAACAACAACAACAACAATAATAATAATAATAATAATAATAATAATAATAATAATAATAATAATAATAATAATAATAATAATAATAATAATAATAATAATAATAATAATAATACGGAAGAAAAAGGGAGAAAGTTAACCGGATTAAATAATATGGAAAAGAAAGGCGGTGGATAACTATTATGGTTTATAAACCTAACCGCCATCATCTAAACATCACAAGCATAATCAAAAGAGTGCTTAAGGGGTTGGGCAGCTCTCTCACGAAACTTGGTAAGGAAATTCAATTCCTTTTGATTAACTTAATTAGGAATCATGTATAGTAGAGCAAAATCATTATATTAATTACTAGATATAAAAGTAGTTATATGTGGCCAAGCTTATTAGTGAAGTACGAATTAGGTTAAACGTGTAAGATTAGGGAGTAATCATGTTGTTGACCACTATGATAGAGGAATATTTTAATTTCCAAATAAGGTGAAGGAAGAATCTGATTACTTTACTCCTATGCTGTTTTTGCAATAATTACTCAATAATAAGCCTAATTTGACCTTTTTGTGCGCTGAATTTGAAGAAGCATAAAACATAATAGTTGTAGCCTGATGTGTTAGCTTTACAACCCAATTAGAATCATATAAATATCAATTTTGTAGAAAAAGTAAGAGCCTTATTACCAAAATGCGACGAAGCTGAAACTATCGTAGTAAAAGTATGTAACAATCTAGAATTTAATAAATTGTGCATTGATTTGATTTAAAATTTGTCGTAGATTGATTACCACTGTGTAATAGAAAATTTCAAAAGCTACTCCGGAGGAGAGGTAAGTAGAATTCCATCTACAACTACAATGCTTGAACATAGTATTTGTGCTTATTGTTTGTGGTAATTGATTGTTATATGTGTTGTGTACTTTCGTATCAAGTGTTTTGATCCGTTGCTAAAAATAAACTAATGTGCATCAATCATGAGCATTAGTATCTGCAATGTATTGCATGTGTACAAAAGGAAGTCAAAATTGCATGATTTTGGGAGTTGAAAATGTTTTGGGGTTGGTCATCACTGGTACTTTGAGAGTCTCTATGATGTATATATGGTGTCTGTCGGGATGCTTTCGGTGACAGGTGTGCACGCGGAAGAGGTTCCCACTTCAGCACCTTTGTGATGAGGGGTACGGGAAGAGGTAGACTTCCCGGTGGACTGCGGGGGCAGGTAAGAGGCGGACCCCTGGTAGTCTCGAGAGGATAGCCACTTGGTCGTACCAACCATCACGGATATCTCGGGTGGACTATAAGGGGGGAGGAGGGACCCTTGGTAGTCACGAGTATGGCCAATGAGTGGTATTTTGGGGAGGTTTGTGATAGTGACGAGAGCCAATTCCCACCAAATATGATTTTCTTGAGAAAGAGTTGAAAGAAATGGTTTTGTCTATTGCATCTCATCATTCACGCATTTGTCATGCATGATTTCTGCTTACTGAGTTTTAGCTCACGTAGTTCTTGCATTGTAGGTGAGTTTGACTACGCATGAGCTCGTGGACTGATCTGGCATGCTGTTGGAGTTTCTGCAAGTTCTGAAGCCTCCGTGTATATGAATGACGACCTGTGGGGCTAAACCTTGGACTCACTATGTTTTTGCTAGTATTCTAATAATCTTTTTGGACCTGTTCAAATTAAGGAACTTTAATATGTATATTTCTGTAAATATGGTGTTGAATGGAGTGTGACACTTTTGTACTCGATCAGAACCTATGTAAATATATGTAGGTGAGATTTTTGTCTTGAAGGAGTATTCTAAAACGTTAATTTAAAAAAAAAAATATACAAATTTTGTAAGGCTAAAAGTTAGTATAAAATATGTTTTTACAAGGGTGGGTGTGACAGTAGTGGCGTCTTCAAATCACGTGGCCCTATCGGCTTAGGCATAATCATCTTCCATACAGTGAAGATGCCGCTGGTGGCGGTAGTGGTAGATCGACTTCAACATCCCCTTCCTTAGCCTCCGATAGTTTGAGAGATCCCCACATCTGGGCCAGATCAACAACGCCGTCAGTGGCCATAGTAAAAATACTTTTAAGACGAAAACGTTAATCTCACAGAAACAATAAAACCCTAACACCGCAGCCAAATCTCGTATCGAGGGAACAATAGTCGCACAACAAAAAAATCCCAGTAGAAAAAACGTATTATATTTCTAAAAAAAAAAATACTTTTTTTTAAAAAATATATTAATAGTCGGGCGTTACTGGATTTGTGAAATTGATGCCAATTGTTTTTCTTCTTTTTTAGAGGAGCTTTTTTTTTTTAAGTCCATTCATTTTGAGATGGGGATCCATAAGTTTAACCTATTTTTTTATTGGATCCGACCCGTTATATGTTTGAGGATTCATCCATATAAGTATAAGTTTTTGTATAGCTTTTGTTATTTTCCCTTTATATTTTAATTTTTACTTGCCTTATGCACATATAGTTACACAAGTGCTCAAATGAAAAACCACAAATCAATATATTTTCAATTTATTATCTTATTTTAAAATATAAAATATGATGTTTCAAAGTAAACAATGTGAAAATTCGTCAATAGTAAAATAACGGGGATATAAGAATAAAGCTACAATTCAATGTTTCAACTACGTTAACTATAACTTTTTTAATCACCATCTTATTTGATATAATAATAAAATTATCCCAAAATAGCAACTTAGTAGTTTTCGTGCTCAAAATCACATGTCATTTTTGGAAAAAAATATTTTACTCTCTAAAGCATTGATTTGTTTATAAAACACGCCTATTCATTCTGTAGATCAGCTTAACTTTTGCCAAAATTAAAGAGGTTATGTCCCAGATATTATGTTTTTATCTAATCAATGAAAATGTTCCACCCAATTGTCAAATATCTGATTTATATGGAAAGATATTCTAAATAATTAGTAAAAATATTCAGCATGATCAATCAACCATTTATGTGGAAAAATGTGCTAAATAAATATGATATATGAAATATATGTTGGGTTCGTTATAGCAAATCAGGGTTAATGCAGTGGAATTTAATTTTTTTTTTATTAAAATACATTATATCACATATATATTAACCCGATTGCTCAAAACGATTAACAGATCTAGTATTGAAAGGAATGCATATATACATATTAAATCAGTGTGCAAGTTATACCTTCGAAAACTCTCCTTCGTTTGATGTAGAGGTTAGCAGGAATCAATGCCTGTCTAATTCTGAAACTCGCAAGGACCCCAAATGTGATCCCTCTAATCAGTCCATCGGTTAAATGACATTCACTAGTAGTGTTGATTCGTATACCAATTTAGAAATAGAATAAATAAAAGGAGATAAAATTTTCAAAGAACTTCTCTTCCTAATAATTTTTTTTCTGCCGAAGAGAAATGTGAGAAAAAACACCTTTCTTCTTTCCTATATTTTAAAAATTTGATTTTTTTCACTGAGTCAACCCTTAAGGAGAATATATATATATATATATATATATATATATATATATATATATATATATTTTATTTTTTTTTGAAAACAAATCATATATCACCTAACTATTGTCGCATTATTAGGTGGATATTTGGGAAGGAGTCAATCTCCTTATTTTTCTCAAAAGTTGGCAGAATCAAATTTTTAGTGGAGTTAAGCACTCATTTTAAAACCATGTGAAAATTAAATGGAGTCTAATTCCATTCAACATTTTCATGGACACATTTTATTAATATAAACATATTTATATTATATATATGTATCATTACAACTATTTAGATAAATTAATTTATCTAAATAACTTGATCTCCTCTTTACTTTTCGTAGACTTTCACAATAAAGTCTATTTAATGTCAGACTTCAACTAGTTAATTAATTTGTTGATACCCAATCACTAACAATTCTGACTAAGTCAATCAACTCTTTATATTTTCAGTGTCAATTAAATAATCTAATTATTTAATTTAATTTATATTAATTCAACAGTTGAATCAAAACGTAAATATAATGTTAATTGATAAATGTTGCCATTCAATTTTAGGTGTGACCATTTAGGTTCACTACTAACACTAGCAATAGGCTTGCAACATTTGCAATTTGGCAAATAACAATTATTTGATTATTTAGAATTAACTCTTTTAATTCTAAAGCCTATAAATCACGGGAACACCTAGCAAGTAGCGTGATCACCCAGTGTTAGGTGAAATAGCGAGTAAACCTATATAGTCTCGATTATCATACATGTAAGGTCCTTCCAACAACTAATCTCCCGATTAATTCTTGGGTATGGATTATAAGTCGAAACCCCGTTAAATCAATAATTATGTTATTCTATTTAAGTTATAATGATTCTTGACAACTCCATATTCATCCTGCCTTGGCCAAGGTCTTTAAATCAAGAACAATGAAAAACACAGGAGATTCTCTTGTCAATGACAAGTGCAGATTCTATGTTGGCCATTGCAAGTATTTATATACACTTATTTAATACCCAATATATCCTCTTGAGATTGTCGAACAATCAGAAGATATATTTAAGTATTGCATAATGTATATAAGGCTACCATCATGCCTCTAAGTCTAAGGACTAATCATGTACTAGCACAATTAGAAATCTTATTTCGATGGGATATCTCCAATTAAGAATTTTCCACGGATCAAGTCCAATAAACTTGTTCTATAACAAACATCTGCATACATAAACTCGTGTCACCACACTAATACTTATGGAATATATTATTCTCGTATTATGAGTATTCATCGTATCACAACAACAAAAAATGTTTAACACTAGGGTCAAAAACCGTATTTAAAGGTATACAGTGACCGTAGTAGTACATACCGTAGTCGTAGATCCTCTACAAATAACTACGGTTCAGAACCGTAGTGGTTAAGACTAAAGACCACGGTTGGGATTCGTAGTCGTTCTAGCGGCATATCCGCAAGCCATATGACAACGGTTAGAAACTTACTTTGACTACGATTTAAACCGTAGTAATATATTCTAACGACTACGGTTCATAACCGTAGTTGTAAATTTAATATCTACCACTACGGTATGTATGACCACGGTGCAAAATTTCATTTCACTACAGTCTGAACTGTTGTGATTTATATTAACAACTATGGTTCAAAGTTGAAATAACAACCGTATTTATTGAAATTGATAACCGTAGTCGTATATTGAAATAACTACGTTTTTTTGTTGTAATTGACTACGGTTTGGAATGTAGTCAAAATGAAGAAAGACCACGATTTATTATTATTCATTGACTACGGTTTTGAACCGTTGTCGTAGATTTTTAGCAATTAAAAAAAAAATGGTCGTTGATACATTTAGAAATTGTTAATTACATTTTTTATTATATTAATGAAATTAATATACAATCAAACATAAGATCAACATTTTGCGTAATAAAAAAAGATAAATAAATAGACGATGAATTATAACTCATTCTCTCAAACATGTCAAGTCATTTACAATCAACAATTACTAAAATAATTCAACATTGGGTTCAAATCAAGCAATCAACAATGGGTTCAAATCAATTCCCACTCGAATTGCAAATGAAGTTCCAAAAATGCAATCATGCTGAATCTAAAACAAGTCACACAGCTATCATATTATGAATTTCTCACCAATCTCTCACCCTGCAGTTCCTTGAATATATTTTGGATAAACAATCTTGCTTTCCAATTATAGCGCCAGTCCAATTCTTTCTACTGGCATACTCATCCATATGTGTGTACTGTCTACGCATAGCAAATTTTTGAAATGAGAGAATCTTGGGAGCCTGTAGTTGCTTAGCACTAGAAGCATCATAAGCCTGCAGTATAATGAGAAAGTGGGAGTGGTGGACACAACAGAAGGAAGAATGACCCAACATGCAACTGCAGAGCTACTAGGGCTATTTGCATATATGTAAATGCTGCTAATTATGATACGTACCACATAGTTCTTGTTATTTCTAGTTTCCATAATGAATGATTTCCATTTCCAAAACGTACGAAAAGAAAAAAACAATATAGAGCATTTGAGGTGATCAGAATTTCGAATTCCTTCATGCATCATGGGACTACAAAACACTACGAAAAACTATACATGATCAAGATTACAAGGGCATTTTACCAGCTAGTGTCCGTTAGTTGATCGTCCAACTAATCATTCACCTGCTTCAACATTTCCTAACTAACCGAAGGATCCGTTATAGGTGGATAATAATTGAAAAATGGTCTTCCTATGAGTTCAACTTTATATTTTAATTGGTTAATTTAAAAAAGTAACAATGCCATGAATTTGAAAAAAAACACACACAATGTTGTTGATACATTTCTAGGTTATACCACCATTGATAATCAGGAAAGCAACCATTGATAATCAGTAAAACAAGCAAATATTGATCTGATCGATAAACATAAACAATAGATAATAACAAACCTGACCAATAAGACCGCCTAAACTGGAAATACAAACTCGATTAAATGCCCAAATTAAACTCCCAAACGTAAAATCCCACCAAAATATGTAGTCTACCCCAAAATATAACTTCAATTTACTATGTTTGTGCAATAGTAAGAATCAAATTTCGAATCCAATTACTATGTTCAGACATAATTGTAGTTGTGGAAAAGGCTTAGCGTGCCAACTAGGGAAGAAATTGAGAGGGTTCGAATTGGGGAAAGATGCTAGGGTTCGAACTGCTAGCTCTCGATTCTGAAGGTGGGATGAGAATATGCTAGCATGATGTCCCTAAGTCGAGGTAAAAGCGAAAATGATGTTAATTGTCAATAGATCAATAGGAAAACCTGATTTCTAGCACCGACAAAGCGAGATATGGGCTTCTTGTCCTCCGTAGATGTCTAAAGCGGGATAGATGGGTTGCCTTAATGGAGACTTCCAAATTTGATAAAGGGTTTCTCTGTGGGACAAGAGATTGAGAGATGGACGACATGGTTGAGGGGATTGACGAGAACCGTGATTTTCTAAGAAGTTCCAAGCGCAGATAAGTAAGAGGGAGAGAGGAGGGAGGGGCAAGTATGAGGCGTAAGATATTTCATAAATCAATTAATCTGATAATCATGTAATATGTTAAAAAGAAGAGTTTCTTTTTTGTTGTAATATATGCACAAGTCTTACAAGCTATTCAATGTCTTATCTTGAATAGTTTTGACTTGGGATTAATTTAAGATCAAAGCTTCTAGAGAATGTTCCATGATCACCACCACATGCGCGACCATGCCCCTTGCTTATTTTTATCTAGGGACTTTATCTGATATTTTGTAAATATTAAAACAACATAAAAGACAAAGGATAAAGCCTTCATTAATATAATTCCCAATAAAATTGTTTACATATAAAATAGGAAAGAGTACAATAATCCAATCTAATTGGTGCGACGGGGCGCACTACTCTAACAATATATATGCCAAAGATCAGTGAAAGATATCCAAAATCAAAATATGGAAATATATTTGGCCTAAAGACTAGTGATAATTATGTTTAACTTTATGTGAAAGATATACACTAGTGCCGTTTATATGGAAATAAATGCTAATGATTAGTGATAATTGTCATCTTCTAGACTTTTATGCCAATCAGCCAAAATATATTACCAAAAGTAATTTGTTTAGTTTTTTCTAAGAATGGGGACAAAATTCAGGGGATGTTTTTACCTTCAGCCAATATACCTACAAAATTTGTAAGGATCAATCACAATTATAGACCCTATTTTTTTCGTCTGATAGTCTTTAACAAGTGTAATATTTTCTTCTATTTCCAAAAATATGCTCGAACTAATTGTAAATTTTTTGCCAATAATAATAATAATAATAATAATAATAATAATAATAATAATAATAATAATAATAATAATAATAATAATAATAATAATAATAATAATAATAATAAATAACATCGCCATACTTACATTAGCTTTCATATTTCTACATATCAATTTTGTATGAGTTTTATTCGCTATAAATATTTAATGTTGTGTCACATCGATGTCATTTCTCATCATTCTGAAACCATGGTTGCAGACGGCAGAAAGCGGAGGCGGAGTGGTATGGGGCCGCCTAGCGCCTAGACCGCCTAGGCGCCGCCTTGGAGCCCTCCTTTTTTTTTTTTTCAAATTTAATTTTTATATGTCTAATTTAATTTTTTTTTACTTAAAGTAGATCAAATTTTACTATTACGGTTCGTATAGTTATTAATTATGCAAGATGAAATGAAAAGAGAGGCGACAGAGGAACTCGAATTGTGGGAAAGAGGTTTTTAACTTTTATTTCATTTTTTCTGCCATTGGAAGGCGGAGAGCGAGTGTTATAACTTTTAAGTTTTGTCTTTTTAATTTAATAAATTGCTTAAAGTTCAAAAATGACGGCGCTTTCAGTAAAAAATAATATAAAAAAAAATAGGACCGCCTAGGCCCAAAAAGGTATAGGGAGGGCAATTTGGGCAAAATCAGAATGGATGGGAAACGCTTAGCGCAGGCAGCCGCCTAGACCGCCTTTTGCATCCATGTCTGAAACATATTTGCCTAATTTAGTCTGTTTATTACATGGCGCATCAAAGTTCAGAAAATAGATACGTATTAATTTTCACTAATGATTGGTCAAATTTTGTACACGATAACTGGATTATGGAAAGTGATTTCATGTTTTTTCTTTTATGTGGCTGATCAGTTATTTGAGGTACATGTTTTTCAGTGTGAAATGTGTCTAAAGACAAGGATCCTCCTGTTGACATTCTTATGTTTGTATTAGGTATTAATTTTGTATGTATGAAATTTTTGAATTATTGTACTATAATATTTTATCGACTATTCTAATTTTGTGTTTAGTATATGTAGTTAAGTGTAATCTGGATAATTTGGGTACGAGGATTGATCTTGATGTTCCTATGGAAGTAGACATGCAGTCTTATAAACTAAAATTTGCAGTTGATCGATACGCTATAGGTGTATTCTCATGTCCAAAGTATGGTACATTTATATTGGAATTTTTATGTTTTATTTTTACAGTTATATTTTTTGTTATTTTAATATAGTGTACAAAGAGCACATTACTAGAGTTTTACCTGCAGAGAAGAGAAGTTATCAACCTGCAATTGCTGCCAATATTGTTGGTGATGATGAGATTCCTGATGCATCTACTGTAGGAAGGGGCTGATTTTGTTAGAAATGTTCACGATAACTTTTTTTATAAAGACTTAAGCGCGTTCGAGGGTTTTGTGTTAAGGTTTATGATGACCATTGAATAAAGTCTTGGGTGGCAATCTTTCTTCTAATTGATTTTGAAATATTGTTTGGGTAATTAATTAGGATAATCTATCATGTAAGAGGATAATTATTGGTACTAAGAATGTATTCTCCAGAACCTTCCTCATTAGATGACTGATAAAGCGCAATCCGGTAATCACACAATTTGAATAATAATCTACGCAAACAGAATGTAAAAACACAGGAATTACGTGGTTCGATCCGGAGTAATTCAGTACACAGAGTGCGAACCCCTAAATCAGGATTCTCTCCTCCTATTTATACTATCAAATCAAAACCCTAACTAAATCCCTATAATCTGGCCCACAAAATCTGCATGGCAGTTGGGAATGGGCCTTGAGTCGCGGAACAGGCCATAAGTTGGGCCAGCGTATGCTACTGGACCGACGCGTGCTTTCGGACCTGCTGGGCCTACGCGTGCTGGGCCGGTCAGTGGGCCAAAGTATGAGTCCGACCCGAAGTGATCGGGTTATCCCTATCAGATGCCCCCCCCCCCCCAGTCGAAGTGAGGAGGGAGCTTCGGTTGTCACCGGGGTGGAATCGTAAGTAGGAGGAACCGTGGTCGCTGGCGGGCCGAAGTGTTCATGGAGGACTAAGTCTATCCGCGTCCCTGGGCACTCCGCGGAACAGTCTGTAGACTCGGAGTCGAGCTGAGCCGAAGTGGACAAGACATATAGCCGAGATACCGAGTAATAGCCTGGCCGAGATGGAGAATACACCGGAGTGTAGTATTATGATCGAGGTAAAGAGAACACCGGAGTGCAGTAGCCTGGCCAAAATGAAAGGAACACCGGAGTGTGATTTAAATCTTCTTGGCGAAGAGTAAGGTTGATGTGATTGGCGACGCCATAAACCGGACTGAGCCCATATTATTCGGGCGATTCGGTTGTATCCTGGGTGGAGCTGTAGGAAAGATGAGTCGTGGTCGCTGGCGAGCCACAGTGTTTTTGGATGTTCAGAGTCTGTGGAGGCTGAATCGAACTAGAATGAATGCCACCGAAGTGATAGCGAGACCGCGATCTCCTCAAAAGCAATAAAGTGTAACGGAAGAAGATAGTAGTCTAGCCGAGGTAAAGGGGGGATGATGTGCTTGATGCTGCCCCGGTGGAGAATCCGGAGGCCGAGGTAAAAGGATCACCGGAGTGTAATAGTCTGGCCGAGGTCTACTCCGCAGCCGAGTCGTTGGGCTCGCTAAATCTCAACGCCGGAGCGCCGAATATTGGCTCGGAGGCCGTAAATAATTAACCAGAAATAAGAACTTCTTTATCGGGTGTTCGGGAACACGACATGGACATTGCCAATGTGGATCTCCCCGGACGGATCGAGGGAGAGATTTGATTGTCCGAAGACGGAGGTTTAATTGTCCGGAGACGAGACGCGAATCTCCCCGGACGGATCGGGGGAGAGATTTGATTGTCCGAAGATGGAGGTTTAATTGTCCGGAGACGAGACGCGAATCTCCCTGGACGGATCGGGGGAGAGAATTGATTGTCCGAAGACGGAGGTTTAATTGTCCGGAGACGAGACGCGAATCTCCCCGGACGGATCGGGGGAGAAATTTAGTTGTCCGGAGACGGAGGTTTAATTGTCCGGAGACGAGACGCGAATCTCCCCGGACGGATCGGGGGAGAGATTTGATTGTCCGAAGACGGAGGTTTAATTGTCCAGAGACGAGACGCGAATCTCCCCGGACGGATCGGGGGAGAGATTTAGTTGTCCGGAGACGGAGGTTTAATTGTCCGGAGACGAGACGCGAATCTCCTCGGACGGATCGGGGGAGAGATTTAGTTGTCCGGAGACGGAGGTTTAATTGTCCGGAGACGAGACGCGAATCTCCCTGGACGGATCGGGGGAGAGAATTGATTGTCCGAAGACGGAGGTTTAATTGTCCGGAGACGAGACGCGAATCTCCCCGGACGGATCGGGGGAGAAATTTAGTTGTCCGGAGACGGAGGTTTAATTGTCCGGAGACGAGACGCGAATCTCCCCGGACGGATCGGGGGAGAGATTTGATTGTCCGAAGACGGAGGTTTAATTATCCGGAGACGAGACGCGAATCTCCCCAGACGGATCGGGGGAGAGAATTGATTGTCCGAAGACGGAGGTTTAATTGTCCGGAGACGAGACGCGAATAACCTCTTCCATTGGTGTTTGGGAAATGATTATGACACGGCCGTGTTCTAAGGCTGACACGGCCGCGTTGCTGTTGAACCAAAAATTGGTTCCCCAGCATGATTTTGACGCGGCCGTGTCGTTTGTGTGACACGGCCGTGTTGCAATCCAGCATGGTTTCTCGTTTTGAGAAACTTATTGACGCGGCCGTGTCGTTTGCGTGACACGGCCGTGTTGCTGTTGAACCAAAAAACTAGTTCCTCAGCATGATTTTGACGCGGCCGTGTCGTTTGTGTGACACGGCCGTGTTGCAATCCAGCATGGTTTCTCGTTTTGAGAAACTTTTTGACGCGGCCGTGTCGTTTGCGTGACACGGCCGTGTTGCTGTTGAACCAAAAAACTGGTTCCTCAGCATGATTTTGACGCGGCCGTGTCGTTTGTGTGACACGGCCGTGTTGCAATCCAGCATGGTTGGAACGAGCTATTCTATCTCTATCAGCAGTAGATTTGAACATTCATAGTGTAAGATTTGAAGAATTTCACACGCTCCAGATAAACAGACTCATCAACATGAACAGTAATTGTATTACCCGGAATTGGATGAGGATCGAGTGGCGGTGGATCGAGGCCGGTCTTGGGAGGCTCGGCGGTATGGACGCTGGCGGCGGCGGTGATGATGCCGAGACAGCGGAGGGCGGCCTGGCGGCGGCGGTGATGATGCCGAGACAGCGGAGGGCGGCCTGGCGGCGGCGTTGATGATGCCGAGGCAGCGGAGGGCGGCCTGGCGGCGGCGTTGATGATACCGAGACAGCGGAGGGCGGCCTGGCGGCGGCGGTGATGATGCCGAGGCAGCGGAGGGCGGCCTGGCGGCGGCGTTGATGATACCGAGACAGCGGAGGGCGGCCTGGCGGCGGCGTTGATGATACCGAGACAGCGGAGGGCGGCCTGGCGGCGGCGGTGATGATGCCGAGGCAGCGGAGGGCGGCCTGGCGGCGGCGTTGATGATACCGAGACAGCGGAGGGCGGCCTGGCGGCGGCGGTTATGGTTCCCACAGACGACGCCAATTGATAAAGCGCAATCCGGTAATCACACAATTGAATAATAATCTACGCAAACAGAATGTAAAAACACAGGAATTACGTGGTTCGATCCGGAGATCTACGTCCACGGGCAGAAAATCACTCATGCCGAGGTGTTTCTTTTACTAGAATGTTGAGTTTACACGGAGTAATTCAGTACACAGAGTGCGAACCCCTAAATCAAGATTCTCTCCTCCTATTTATACTATCAAATCAAAACCCTAACTAAATCCCTATAATCTGGCCCACAAAATCTGCATGGCAGTTGGGAATGGGCCTTGAGTCGCGGAACAGGCCATAAGTTGGGCCAGCGTATGCTACTGGACCGACGCGTGCTTTCGGACCTGCTGGGCCTACGCGTGCTGGGCCGGTCAGTGGGCCAAAGTATGAGTCCGACCCGAAGTGATCGGGTTATCCCTATCAATGACTAAAATAATATTAGAAATTATTTCACTTTTAATAAATTTATAATTTTAAATGCATAAAAATATAACGTAGAATATGAGCTTATCCAAGAATAATTGAAATCATACCATATAATAAATTTTTTAAATATAAATTTAGCCAATTTGTCACAATTTTGGTAATAGCAACTTTAGGTTAATAATTAATATTTTTTATTTGTCTTCTATTATTTTGTTAGATAATTTGAATAATAGATGCACCAAAAATATAACAGATTAAATTTGACTAATTCTAATCAACATTAATGATAGCTCTGATTTTCTTTTTCAAAAAAAATATATATATATATATATATGTATGTGTGTGTACTATTCCATATACTTGAAATTCTCTACTTGTGTATAGTTTTAAAATTTTACTAGCATTTTCTTTTATTAACTAACATATAATTCTTCATCACTTATATGTTAATTATAATATCTCACTATATTATAATATAAACAAATAAACATATCAACTTTTACTGTATATTTATATTAAATCTACAAACCGTGCATCGCACGACGATGATACTAGTATTAACATATAACTGTAACAAAATTGATTGTACTTCTTCCCCATCCTCTCTATCTCCTAAAACTTTTATATTTTTCTCATCTTCTTCCCATCCTTCTACCATAAGAGGAGGAGGGATACTTCTAATATATTATTTATTAAATAGTCGACTTTTTTCACTCTCCGTAGGTTTGCCTTTGTGAGATTTCTTCTCCTTGGTGTTGCATGCATCCACGTATTGTGTGGCCTCGCTGCTTGCACGGCCTCCGATCTCAATTTTCTGATGGATCTTCTAGGTTTCCTTTATTGTTTTTCGAGTCTCCCTATTTTCTCTAGTAGTTGTGCAAGCAGTCCAAGTCTGCAGGAGAAATATGATTCATTGAGCACATATTCTTAATTCGTAAGATTTTTTCCTTGGTCTTCATATACTTAAAGCTGTAAACAGTGTCATTCTCTTTTTTCCTTTGTCCATATCCTTCCCTTATGATTTTAGTTGAGAATGAGTTTCCTAGTTGGTTAGATTTCTTTGTATTTGCAGATTCTTCTACTTTTCTAAGTTCAAATAAATCTCTAGCCTTAAAAAATTATGTTTGTTACTCTGTATAAAAATAAATGCATGTCTTTTTAAAAAAAGTTGGGAGAATATATAGGTATAGTCCAAGACGTGGACTATTTGCAAAATACTAAATTTTTGTGAAATAAAAGAGTATATTTAAAAGACAAAACCCTTTTTAACGGAAATAAAAGAATAATTGAATAATGGAAAGATAATCATTTTTTATCTTCCCTCTTTCTTTCCTCCCAGGGTGGTTTGGCATGGTGAATCATCCATACCATTATCGTAGTGATTGCTCTATTTTCTAAACACCTAAACTGCAAGTACATAGTGTAGTTGCTAGCTAGTAGCAAGCAAGGTCGTATCCCACATAGGCTAGTGTAGAGATTCTACCTAAATTATTACAATGTTTTAATCCTAATATATTTAGGCAGATAAGAAAGGTGATTGATTGATGTTGCCCTAATTACTCTAACTAGACCCTCTATTATAGCAACATAGAATTAAAGCAAATTATAATGAATTGCGTCAATAACATAAAACCCAATGTACCATTCGCGTTTCGACACTTTGGAACCTAAATTTTATTTTTATCAGATTACAACCTAAAAGTCCACAGGTTCTTAACTTTTGCAACCTCCAGTGAAATATTCAAGTCAAATTCTTACTACGTAACTTGAACATGGTCCTAAAGAGGCATGTGACTCGCAGCAAGGAATCCAAATGTAACCCCTTCCAAACCATGTACGAGTTACGTGGTAAGAATTTGACTTGAAAATTTGGTCGGAGGTTGCAAAGGTAAGAACCCATGGACTTTAGGTTGCAATCTATCAAAAAAAAAAAAAGTATAGGTTCCAAAGTGTCAAACGTGAATTATACAGGCTGATAATTAATTCACTAATTCAATATTAAAAAGCTAATATTAGGAAGGTCGATTTCAGAATCAGTTACAACTCAAATAATGAATGGTTAATTCCTAATTGAGATTGGACCTATCATTATGAGGTTTCTCTATATGTATCTCAAACCCCCCTTCGGAGCGCGAGAGATGTAGATCATATACAACAGACTAATCTCCCAACTGAGTCCATATATTTCTTGTAATTGATTATTTAGTTGAGTGAATTGAGGTGTATAGAGCCTCCGTGGATGTAGATCACATTGATCGAACCACGTAAAAGCTTGGTGTTCTTCATTTTATTTTCTGGTTATGCGTTTGGTTTTTAGTGTTTGATTTCCAATCTGGTTTTCATTCAACTGGATTGAACTTGTTGTTTGTGTGTTGTAAGTGTTCTCAAACCTAACAACCTCAAAATAGTTTAAGGTTCAACATGATCATAGGCAATAGGCACCACATATCTCACATGTATACTTATCTTACATAAATTGACGCGTACTAGTGCACTCAGCGGCCCTTATATGTAGTAAGTTATCGCATGCTAACCATAGTCACATCATATAAGACAAAGTATAGCCCCAATTCACAATCCGAATTGAGCTCAAGAACCCTAGCTCTCAAATTCTAATGATTGATTAGTGTTTACAGAGGGAAAAATACGTGTATCAACTCGTCTTTACAAGTAGAACAAACTTATATAAAGAACTAAGCTCGAATCAAGAAACTCTGGGAGCTGGAATCAAATTCAGTTTCAACTGCATTTTAAACTGCTACGCGTCTTCAACAACGGTTTTCCATGCATCAGTCCAAAACCGTTGCGTATTTCTGTTATAACCGTCACCAACCCGGTTCTCACATAACTTCCAAATCTGATCTGAAATTATCCCGGTTCTCCGGTCCGGTTCTTCCCAACCCAAACCCGGTTCCTGACCCTACTCAACCTCTACTACACGACATGCTCACTTGAAGAAATTGAATTGACACCTACAGAGGTACTAGTCGAAAAACACTTAAGTCGAAAGACACTTAAGAATGAATGACCAGTAATACTTATCTGTTAGCTTAGACTGCACCCCTATAACTAAAAACTCCAAAGTATTTAGCTAGTATATGCTAGTTTTGGGGATAAATTTTTTAAAAGGAGGAGAAGATTGTTTCACCCCAAAACCAAAAGCAACATACTTTCTTGGCAGCCTTTTAATTAATTTTCAAGAAATAATTATTTAAAGTTTGTTTTATTTTTAAAATCCTTAAAGTTAAATTATGATTAATTCAAATGTTGAGACTAATGAATTTTCGAGAAAAAAAAGTATTTTTACTTAAAATATAGTCAATTATGATGTGAATAATGCCAATCTTTGTCTATATATATATATATATATATATATATATATATATTTTATTATTTAAATAATATGATGATACTTAAATATTATCTTCTAATACAACATACTAAACATTGTGATAATAAACATGTAAGAACACAATCACATATAATTTGAAACAACAATATTGTAACCTTTTGATAAAACAATATTGATAGAATCCTCCAATAGCCCAAAAGATTCTACATATAAGCCACGCGGGTGGACGTTTATATGTAAACCCCTCGACCAGACTAAACAACCTAGTCATTTAATTTCAATCTATGTCAACCTATCCTTTTGACAAATGAAATTAATTATTGGACCTTTAAACTAGACCATATTATTATTATTAAGAAGGGACTCCTCGGGGAGTGGTACTTAAAATAATATCTAAGCAATGACCACAACCTAATCCTTGTAAATAAATTCTTGGATTTGACACACTTACGCGGACCATGTCGCTTCCAACTTATTTAACCTTTGTTATCCCATTTAATTTCATTTTTCTAGAAAACTTGTGAAAATTGTACGTGTAAGCCACGAGTTTGGACGTTTACGCATGTAACTCCCACTTTTCTTTTGGAATTAAAAGATTTATTTAGAAGTCCCAGCTGGCAAACTTATGAATAATAAATATCAACAAGACACGCGTAACCCTAAGCATAAATAAAACTAAACTCAACAAGTTATTATTCACTTTGCCTTGAGACCGGTTGTGGAGGTCTTTGACTATTTTAAATGAAATAAAAAAAGTCAGGTTTTGCTTAGTCTTTTACTTCCAAAGGTTTGTCCATGCAACAACACGTAACCCTAAGCATAAATAAAACTAAACTCAACAAGTTAAACATGCTCGGAGAATTTAAATATGCTAATAATACTTGATGTTCCTAGCATGATAGTCTAAGCGCAATTAATAATTCATGTAGACATATTTAACATAATAATAAGTACTCTCTCCGTCCCGAATGAACTTGCACTAGCCCCCCGACACACGTATTAAGAAAAGTTGCTTTTTGATAAATGTTGACTTAGTCAAATTTGTTTTTACCTTTATGTGATGGCATATTTGTTATTATGTAATTAATGTGGGGTAGAGGTTTAAAATTTTATTTCCTGAAATGGAAAGTGTGTAAAAGAGGTGGGATACCCCGATTAGGAAAGTATGCAAGTTCATTCGGGATGGAGGGAGCATTAAACATCCATCGAGTGAAAAGAAACGATAAAAAATAAATAAAATTATTTCTTCGTGGCTCAACATGGAAAAAAAATAATAAATCCTAAATTATTACATAATTTAGAAAATACAAGCCTTCAAGCTTTTGGGCCTTCATGTCGGGCCTCACGTACTCGGGTACGGACCGGGCTAAAACGAAATATCGGGCTAAAGACAAGCTGCGTGGGCCGATGAACTGTCGGGCCGAAATCCTAGGGCCCGTACACGGCAACGATCTGCAAGGGTTTACAAACCCTAGCCGCCGCCACCCCTCCAACCGCAACCTGCTGCTTCCGAGCGCCGGGGCCTGCTTCTACCGAGCGCCAGAGCTGCTGGGGCCTGCTGCTGCCGAGCGCCGGAGCCTGCTGCTGCCGAGCGTCGGGGCCTGCTGACGGGCGCTGGCTGCTTGCTTTGGGTTTTTTCACGTTTTTCGTGTTCTTCGTTTTTTATTCTCGATCCTACAGATTTTTCAACAAAATACAATAAAAAACGAACCTATTCTAACCACGGATTTTCTCATGGTGAATTACAATTACAACGTTAACAAACATGACGAACCAATAAAAAACGAGCCACGAAGAACGACAATAAAATAAACGCAAATATAATCAATAATTGAATTATATCGGACAGAGCCAAGAATACTAATCCAGGCTCTGATACCAATTGTAGGAATTTTCGAATTTCCCTAGGACCTTCTTGGTTGTCATAATTCAATATAGACATTGATTAATCCTAAACATACATCTATTAATTTAAATACAACACATAGGTGTTTTAGAGTTGACCTGAGGATCGTGCGCACAATGACTCGATGTTAGACTCCATAATTGACCTTCTGGACTGTATCCCTGCTCGATCCTCAACGCCGGATGGACAACGAACTTTGAGAAATCCCAAGTGTGAGAACCAACACTGCCGCTGCCGCCCTCTCACTCTCTCTTTTTTGCTCTGTGATTTTTACGTTGTTCTCTTTTTTTTCAAAGATTGAGGGTTATGTATTTAATACATAATAACTGAGTGTGGGTCTGGCCTGGTAATTTAATTCCCTACTGGGCTAGGAGCCTGATGGGCCAGTCCAGGGATCAAATACAAGAAATAAAGGTGGGCCTAACTATGAATTAATTCTTCTATGTTCAGCCTAGAACATAATTAATTCATAAATATTAATTCATTCCACTAAAGAATTAATACTGATATACCCCTTTATTCTCGAATTGAGTCAGGATTTGAATTAGACTTAATTAATCCCCGTATTTAAGATATCGAATATGAATTAATTAATTAAAGCCTCTGACAGCTTAAATTAATTAATTGCTTATTAATTCCTTAAGTAGTACCACTCAAATTCATTATTGTACCTGAACTTAATCAACTTGCAGGGTTTAGTACAATAAAACTTTTGAGCTCCTTAAGGGGATATCATCATCCTAAACGGATACGGTGACCTAAACACTAATGACCAGTTATCATATGCAAGCTGTTGTCACCCAAGATACAGAGTATAAAGAGTTAGCACTTAACTCTCACCCATAGTAAATCAAAGTGACACACAGACATGCACACATAATTGTAATCTTATTTAGGGTTTAGATTACAATAAGTCACCGAGATCTCTTGTTCTTCACTAAGGTTAGGCAGACGAACTTATCTCACTGTGATCCTATCAATACGTAAAGACGTACTAGTATAAGTAAATAGTCAAGATAAACTATTCCTACGTGATACTGTGGCCTATACCAACAACTCGTCCTCAAGTTGTCTCAGCTGTGATATATATTTTATATCTCATTAAGTTTAACCAATCATATGATCTGTGATCTACAACACACCATATGATCTATTTATAGAGAGAGATATAGGGACATATATAGTGATTAGTGTAAACAAAATCAGATAGGAGATTAATAGTGAATAACTGGAATTATTGTATATAAAAGGTCTTGCTTTTAGTATACAAATCCAACACTTGGATCGTGGAAAGCTGTGCATTTCCACTTGTGATCTCCACCCAGCTAAAGAGCACGAAACATTGAGAAGGCCCCGAATTCAACTCGTATACGATCTGGGAATCGACTTCGCTACAATTATCAAGGTATCCCCAATGAATTCCAACAGTGGTATTATAGCTTCAAAGGTTATGATTCGGTCTCAATTGACTTCGATCAATTCGATGTTGTTTTGTTGTGATTGAAAACGTGTATTAGCTTCTATGCTCGAGTTCCACAATTTAAAATTTGATATTTGGCATGCTATTGGTATGATTTGATATTATTCATTTATGGCCTTGATCTTCAGTTTTAATTACCTAATTCCATTAAGAAACCAATTTTATATTATTTTTAAAGTTTAGGCATGTCAATTTGGAAATTCTAACGAAAATTGATGTTTTCAATCTCATTCAGGTGCAATTTTTGTCCTGTTGCTGTTAAGATTTTCGCGTGACATTGGTTGTTTGGATTGATGAAAGAGCTTTCCATAGACATATTAGGTGCATTTTTTCATTTTGTAACAAGTGAGATATGTGCATTTAAAGTTTGAACTAAAATTTAGTTATTTTGGAAATATTTCAGAAATTTGAAGATCTTCATGATCTTTTAAAACCCGATCTAAGCATTGTTATAATCTGATTGACACATATATATGGTATGTCTGCATTTCTTTTCGAATTGCTTCGATTTGATATATTACATGTGTAAATTGGACTTGTATTGGTGAGATAACGTGCTTAGAAATTTGAAACGGATCAAAATGTGTTCTAGAGATATTCTTGATGAAGAACATGAAGAATAAGGTTCTTCACTCTCCAAGAATAATCTTTATGATCCAAGCACGTAGATAGGAGTGTCGAATCGGAAAAATAATTTATCTATCCGCGAGAATGATCGAGAATAATCTTTATGATCCAAGCACGCTTGTAGTTAATTCTCCGGCGAATGAGAGTGTGCATTTGTTTAGTCAAAGGTGACACACCAGTGCCTTGTCAGCACACGTGGGCAAATAAAATCGTGAGACATATGCCACGTCATCATACAATCAGCTAGCATCGTAAGCACCACTTCAGCAGACGTGGGCAAGTAACATCGCGCCACGCATGAGATGTAAGCCCCGAATCAACGGTCATGTGTGAGGCTACGTAGCGACCAACCATCAATGTCATACGGACACATTGCATAGGCCCCACGTGGACTGAGACTGGACCAGACCGGTTCTCTACTGCCCACCATCAACAAAACCGAGCTATTACCGCACTCTGCTGTCGGCCGGTCACCGGACCGCCGCCACTCCATTGCCAGACCGCTGCTACTCTGCCGCCAGACCACTGCCACTCCACTGTCGCCCACCATTGAAACATATCCAACGCGTGCCGACGCCTGAAAACGCGTTAGCTATGCAAGTGACACACGTGGGGTGCATGGCGGCGCCTATGAGATGTCTTGGATGCATGGAAGCGCGTGGTTGTGCATGGCTGTGCTGTTGTATGTGGAAGCTTTTTTTGGTGTGTGTGTGCGTGAAGTGCATGTACGAGTGTGTGTCCGCACATGTGAATGCATGAAGGCGAGTGTTTATGTGAACAGAAGTGTGGTGATGCATGACGGAGCATATATTATCTTTGGGACACTCATAAGGGGCCACATTTCATTGGATTTTTTCTTGTGAAGCTTCAGTGACGTTTTTTCGCATCCTATTTTTCTGTGATTTCAATTTTTTTTTAATATGGATTCCAAATATTTTGAAAATTTGAATCTATGTAAGAATTTAATTAATACAAAAAAATAATTAGGGTAGGGTGTGAGAACAATACGGTATTTTCCTGGAAAAATCAGTGAAGTGTCAACATGACCTTAAACTTATTAAAATATTCAATGGGAACTAATGAACAATGAATCCCATAGGATTATTAACCATGTTCCTTAGTGAATGTTCTGAATCATTTGACAATGACTATTGATTGGATATGTATAATCCAACCCCTACATCAATTGTTCGACAAAATTGAGTTGTTTGACATGCCTTTAAGTTGACTAAGTGGCAGGCTTAGATCAAAAGTGATCGCAGGGCTAAGTCAATATCTTGAGGGATGTTGGCTCTTCTGATAGATGAAGATGGACCTTATTATGATGCTGACACGAGTGTCTTTAGAGTTGAATGATGCTTCATAAGCATATAATGGAAAGATCATCTGTCATAAAACGAAATTGAGTTAAGAGCATTAATTTACTTTGAAACTGAATTCCCAAGCATGAAGATGGTGCATGTATTAATATCCTTGACACTTAACTGTGTGTTGAACCCCACATTATGTGCGATCAACTTGTTGTCGATACAATGTGAGTGTGATCAACATAACAGAATCATGTTGATATCATGATTAGTAACTTGCGTGGGGGTTATGGGTTGGAAGAATCTTTGTATTATCATCCATAACAGTTGAAGATTTTGTTTTTCTTTTAGGATTAAGTTGTGGTAGTGCGACGGTTGGATATGGGTGATGATTGAGAACATAGTGAACTTTCAAGGTCATACCTCCCTTACATGTAGACCATGGCATAAAACATAATAAGTTCGTTACGTCTAGCTTAATCTTATCTATAGTGATGAGTAGACGACAAGATTCTTATGACTAGGAGGTCATAACAAATCGATATGTACTATACTTAGAGATAGCATTGAATGGCATCAACCGAATCATGTGAACCCTAGGAGGGTGTTAGTGTTGCAAGAGAAAACACTGAAGTGGTTGTAGTAGTATGGAATTGAAGACGATTCCTTTGCCAACAAAATCTTGGATGTTCGAATGCGTGTGTGTTTAGAATAATTTTCATTTAATGAAAATGCTTTTACTCAAGATATCAGGGTATATTAGAGTAAAAGTTTGATATATTTACCATCACTAGTCAAAGGTTGGCAACCCAAGTCTTCTCTATGAATAATTAAGTCTTAAGTTGGAGTCTAGTATCTTCCCGTTGAGTGGGGGCATCTAAAAGTTGATCGAGCCCATTAGGACGGTTCGGTGTTGTAAGAATGTTACTCATCATAGTGATTATAAGTGGAAGATACTAACAACGAATTTTAGAAGAACGTCTCCCGATAAAGACAAATAAGTCATTTTGGGAACACAAATTTGAGCAAATGCAGTGTAGTGTGTTTGTCTCAACACATGTATTGAAACCAATTGGAAAAGCACTTAATCGTGCTAATCCATAGTGTATTTCTTAGTTCTTGACACACCTGCCAAATGAGATGACAATGAGGGTTAAGCATGCAGTGCAATATTCATTAAGTGTGGTAATAGATACTTGAACACTTTTGAGAAGCATTTAATAATGCACACTCAGCTTGAATGACTGCAAATGCTAGACAGTGTCAAACTCGTCAATTAATTCCTTCACTTCAGGTAAAAGGATTTAAGGCAACGAATGTTAGAACTAGAAATTTTGAGGATATTTTTATCGGTCCATTTTCATCGGATTGTAAGGATAAATACATGAAATAAGTCATAATTGATAAGTTAGGCATTTATCACTGCAAAGTGGATTCACAGTACGCCAGAGTTCATGATTAGGCTTGAGCTCTTGTAATTAGGAAATGCATGATGCCTTAAAGTTTTCTTGTTTGTTATCTTTAAAATTCTTGAAAATTGAACAAATTTTGGTTTCAGTAGGAGTTCTTCTAAGATCTTGACTTATTCGAGACAATGAGAGATTAATTAGTTGATAAACATTAAGACAATATTGTAGATGGACATGACAAGATTATTTCGTGTTGTTGAATAAAGTAATGATATGGGTATGCCTTTGAATATGGACAGATTAGTGCAAAGGTGCTCTAGACTAGTTCACGATAGGCCTAACATGATGTCTCAATAAAGGAGAAATAAACTCAAGGAGTCATTTTTCCAGAATTGTTAAACCCATTGTTTCGCTTCATCATCAATACTTGAAATGGTATGTAGACAATAAGGATAATTTTTCTAGTTGTGATTAATCCATTGTGGTGTTTGTTATTCGATGAAGTAATGGTTGATCCTGAAGATTAATCTTCAATTACATATGAGGATTGGTCAATTTCATTTGATTCCCTAAAATTTCAGACATTGGAGTGTTTAAGACAACGGTCAAATGAATAGGCATATTCTTCAGCTGCACGGCGCCACCTGCCGCGGCCTCTTAAGCCCTCGTACATGTTAAGGAGTATCTCCAAACTTCTCGTTTTCTAACAAGCTCGGAGGAGTCTGTGTGACCGGCCGCCATCATCGCCGTAATTTCCCCTTGAATCTCGGTGGTCCGCTCCTCGACCTCCTCAAAAGTTAGCAGGCCATACTCTGTCAGTATTCGCTCATACTCCTTTTGGTGGATGATGATTCGATCTAGTTCGGCGACTGTTGACAAATATTTCAGCTCCCGATCTCTTGCCTTTTCCACAGCTTTGGCCCTTGCCTCTTCGGCTTCCTTTGCCCTTCTCTCCGCCACAGCGACTCTCCTCTCCAACCGAGGAACAACCTATTTTTGCAGATTGTCTTTTTCCCTTCGGAACCAGTCCAGGGACTGCATGAGCTTCTTTATTACATTATGTAGCTCCTCGGTATTCTCCTGTTTGCAGCACAACATCAGTAATAATATGATTTCATCAATACCAACGACAAGGCAGTAACTCAATGCATACATTCGAAGTTTAACAACACAACATCAGCAACTTGTCATTTATACATTGGCAAAAAGGCAATTACACTTCAATATTTTTTACATATGCAACAAGCAGCAAATTTGTTTCCTATTCTATTCTCCGCCAAGGGCAGGGGAGGAACTGGCCTCGGTTCGGACCGAGGTCGTGGCATGTGGATCGGCCAACTGCTGAGCTCCGCCCTCCCGCAGAGCCACTACATCTGTCGCGGGCGCTATCCTCGGTGGGGGGGCCCTCTCCCTTATCTCGGGCACATGCATGCCCATGCGGTATCCCAGGAAGTCCTCATCCTGGTCTACGGAGCAGCCCGCCACATCTTCGGCTTTCAGAATAGTTCCTTTCTGCGCCAGTGCCTCCACTAAGGGCCACTCGGGGAGATGGGACGGGGTGTTGTAATAGGTAGCATCCACATTGCTCACAGACGCATAGTCGTACCCGAAGTCCTTTTTGTAGACGTCTACCTCTGGGTACGCGTCCTTTACTATCTCCAACACTTCTGTGCGTATGGCAACGTCCCCAACCACCATAAAATTTGTCAAAAAATTCACAAACGTCTCCGTTTGTGATAGCTTCTCAACGAAGGCCCTCAGCATTGCTCCTTGGCCCTCAGCCTTTTTCTTTAGCTCTTCACGAGCTGTGGCTAGTTCTCCCCGGAGAATAGCCATCTCCGCCACCTCATCCCTGAGTCGAGCTGCCTCCTTCTCGGCCTCCAATGCCCGGCCCCGTGTCGTGACTTGGCCACTCTTGGCCTCACTTGCCTCTCTGCGGAGTTTATCACACTCCCCGCGCAGGATCCCAAGCTCTTCCTTCAGGGCCTCAGTCTCTTCTCTCTGGCGGCGGCGCCCGAAGTCAATTAACCCCTGACTCGGGGTCCATACTTCCTTCCTCTCAGATGCCTCGTGGACATCCACATTCCTCTGGCCCTGCATAGCACTTCGTGAGATGTTGTGTGCCAACACAATATATATATGGACATAATGGATTATACCCCCGAGGTCGGACCCAATCGCCTTCTCTTCGTGGTTGACGACGGAGTCGGAGCATGCCCCGGCCTCTTCTTCGGATTTAGAGGGGTGTCCGTCAGCGGAACAAACTCATCCGTCCCTTCACCGGGTATTCTCCCAGGAGTTTTCTCCTCTTCGGGAGTTGAGTTTCTGGGCGAAGGAACCTTCTCCAGTGTTCGCTGAGCACCTCCCGCGGTCATTTTCTGAAGGCTGGTTTTAAAGCGTCCCACTGCAGAAACCATCACCAAGTTAGTAACAAAATTCGGCAGCAGTTACAGACAATTGTAAAAAAGAGTTCCTACCCTCCTCCTCCGCCCCGGCTAAAGACCCCTCACTAGGGGCTGGCGATGTTCTCCCCTCGGGTCCCTTTGTATAATACAGGGACAACCTAGCCTCCTCCAGTTCCTCCTCGGAAAAGACTTGCTTTAGAGTTCCCGCCTGCTCGAAAACTCCAACCGATTCCGGTACTCCCGTGGGTACCCCGTCCGTCACCTCCTCCCTGCTCCACCTCGGGATTAGTTTGGATTCTTTGATAAATAGGAACTTCATTTTCCAGCCCTCCACCTTACTCGGGTTTTGCACCCTGAACCCTCTTTGCACCATCGGGTTTAGCAAAAACCACCCTTTTCCCTTCCCAAAAGGTTTCAATTGGAAAAAGTACCTAAATAACTCTATGGAGGGCTTCACCCCCGCAGTCTTACATGTTATCATAAACCCTACAATTTGTCTCACGGCATTTGGCGCTAGCTGCGCCAGTGTTATTCCGTAGTATCCCAGCAACTCTACCACAAAATCCCACAATGGGAATCTCAATCCCACCCTCAACTGATCTATGTATACGGTTATATACCCATTCAGTGGACAGCACGCCCTATCACTCGGCCCGGGTATTATATATTCTAAGTCTATTGGGAAATAGAAACCGGGCACCATTGCCTCGATTTGGGCCTCTGTCACCCGCGGCATGCTTACGGCCACGTCCAAATTGGCCCTCGCTTCTAAACAAGTGGGAAATCTCACCTCCTATGTCCAGATTTCGCTAAGATCCGCCCTAAACACCTTCCTGTTCTCACTCCTTTCAGGGTAGATTGTTCGAATGGGCTTCGCATTTACAGGGCCCTCCCCAGTACCAATTATCCCCACACTATTAGTTTCTGAAGATGAGGACATACTTACTTGCTACTCCAGGCGTGCCGGAATAACGTTGATGAGCTTTTCCGACGTCTGTTACTTCCTTTTTTCGCCTTCCCGCTGGCTTTCTTTGATCACAATTGCAAATGAGCGAAAGTGCAACTACTGCTTCTTTTTTCCCTCTAATACAACAACTGAACGGCTCAGATCTGGCCTTTTGAAATTAAACATCTACGATTCGCACGTGGATCTCACGCGCCTCACAGTTACCTAGGCGCGTGGGGAACACACTTCTTGAGCTTTGCAAAATGTCACTTCCCCTCATGATGGCGCCGCCAATCACATCAATTTCACCCTTCCCCAAGAGGCCTCGGGTTTCACTCCGGTGGATCCTTCACCCCGGGGGTATTTCAGTTCGGTTCAGTTTGGTCCTCGCGGAATCCTTCACTCTGGGGATGAATTATGTCGGCTCCGGTCGATAAAATAACCCCGGGGGTACTTCAGCTCGGCTCCGGTCGATCCCATGATCCTGGCGATATTTCAGTTCGGCCCAGTTTGGTCCTCGCGGAGTTCTTCACTCCGGGGATGAATCATCTCGGGTCCGGTCGATCCCATGACCCCCCGGGGGTACCTCAGTTCGACAAGGATGGAATCTCTCCTGCCAGCTACGCCTTTACATCACTGAACATCGCCGCCCGTTACAAGCTTTACTTTAAACCGAAGCTCCTACCTCGCTCCAGCTGGTGGGGGGGCATCTGATAGGTATGGCCCAGTAACTCCGACTCGAGCTAACCCGTCAGCCGGGTCAACTGGGCCCAGAAGTACGAGCCTAGCAACTGAGCCGGCCCAGAAGCGCGCGCGAGCCCAACACAGCCCAATTACGGCGCATTCGGGAATGTAGATCCCCTTGATCTTCCCATGATCTTTTCCCAACGGCCATGCAGATTGGGTGGCCGAGTTTATAGGGATTTAATTAGGGTTTTGATTTGTATAGTATAAATAGTAGAATTGTACTCAGATTTAGGGTTCGCACTTTGCACTCTAAGACTATACCGTGTAAGATTGAAAGCAAGATAGTGAATAAAACACCTCGGCAGGTAATTGCCTCCGCCCGTGGACGTAGATCTCCGGATCGAACCACGTATATCTTGTGTTCTTTACTTTTTCTTGCGTATGGTAGCATTGTTAATCGGGCTTTATTTCGAATTCCCGTGACAAGTGGATCACGCATTATTAAGAAAGGAAGACCTTTACTGCCATAATAGTTTAGAAATTCACTAGCGCCTATTATGTTCAAGGAACATAATAGTGAATGTAAAACAAAATGATGAATCTGGCATGCTCCTTCAAAGTTAAATGGAAAAGGAGGCATATTGATTCTTGGCTTTGGGTAATGAGTCTGGCACATAGCGAGTTCGTCCTCAAATTCTTGATGTCGAGTTGTTGTACACCTTAACCAATGTATAGCTCTATGCTCTTGAGATACTTGTGGTTCACACGATCTATTTGCTAGTATGATCTCGGTGGGTTAGAAAGATCACGAAGGGTTAGGTTTTAGCCCTCATGGGTGAGTGGGGGATGTTGGGTTGACCTAGGCTAGTGGGCGGACCCAATTTATAAGAGTGAGTAATCATGGGAGGCCCATATCTCATAATACCCATCCACTCCCCCTATTAACTCCAAAATAGTAAACACGGTACATAGTGGGAAATAGAACAATTACTCACTAGCATGAGAAATAGACAGAGAGAAAACTAAACCTAACGTGATTTCATCAAGCTGCCGGAGATGGCTCTTGGGTCGTGGAAAGTGGTGGATTTCGACTTGTGATCTCCACCCCAACTAAATAGTACGGAACATCGAGAAGGTTGTGGTTTAGCCTGTATATGATCCGGAGATCCGCTCTACTACAATTATCAAGGAACCCTGATTAATTCCTACGGCCTTGGACCAATGCATTAATAAATTTTAGAACAAGTCCTACAAGATATTTTAATAAGAAAATATTTGCATATCCTTTGAAATAAAATATTTTTCCAACAATTTATAGATTTTTAGGCTTTATTAGTTATATTATCTGATAGATCAAGGGTGATTCCTTTAATATTAAGCTTGTGAATATTGCTAGTTGGTAGTATACACGACTTAGGGTTAATTTATGAATTTTGCTACGTGATGCAAAAACGATACACACATATTAGTTAATTAGATGTGGTTTTTTAACTTTTGGTATTTTTATTATTGAGAATTTATAAGTTTTATATGATTATAAGTGTTATATAAGTAGAGATTATATTATCTAAATGTGTGAATTTTACTAGACTACGACGGTCGTTTAAATTCATATGTTTATTAGGAATTTCAATAAACTATTATACCATGTCAATATATATGATGCTAAGAACCTATGGTTAAAATTTGAAGACATTTAGTCACGTTTATGATTTTTCATGAATTTTACAAAACAAACTATTTTAGTTCTAAAGTTTGTTAATTGTATGTTTAGAAAATATCTTTTAGGAACTTAGTCCCATTGAATTTTCTCAAAATGTTATACTATGTTAAATTATAAGGTGTTATGAGTCTAGTTAAAATGTTAGGACATTTCATTGATCCTATAATTTTTAATGAATTTTACGAATTTTGCTGATTTTAAATCTAGAGGTCAAATTTAAAACCTAGAAAATATGTTTTTATAAATTAAATTAGTCCATTTGAAATTTATAAACTTTATCTATTAGGCTACAATATATGATGGTAGGAGTCTATGATTAAAATTTGAGAAGCTTTCGTAGATTATATAATTTATAGTGAAATTTACAAGACAATGTGGTATTAAGGCCTACAAATAGTAATTTTTAACTATAGTGAAATATTTTGGTAAAAAACCACACTTCAAGTTTTAGTGAACTATTTTAGTATATTAAAAAATATAAAGTAATAAAAAGTTATGTAAATATTCATAGTGTTTCGATGTTTATATGAATTATGTGAATCTATTTGTGTATAAGTTTGTATCTTCATATTCCTACTCTAGAAATTATGTTTTTTCTAAACAGACGTACTCTAAATATGATTAAATGTGTATGTATACGTATACACATGCACTTATTATATGTACAAGCTAATATTATGATAAATATGATAAGTTATGACCAATATAAAGAAGAGTAATGGAAGTCATAAAAACTAAGGCTTTAAAATTGTGGCTAGTGCAGTACGAGTTGGACCGAACAAACTTGGAGCTTCTCCAAAGCAATTCAATCAAAGAACATCTACACTAGTCAAGAACGTCTACATCTGTCAAAAAATGCCTTCATGAAAAGTAGGTAACTCTTATTTATTATCCTTGTGCTTGAATATACTTCTGTACGCTGGCTTGACCTTAGGGACATTCCATTATATAGGATCTTCGGGTCAATAGTTTGTTGGTCGACAGGTTGGATGATTATATGCGTATTAATATATAGTCTTAATGAATATTAGATGAGTTTTATCCAGTGAGTTCACATAACTCATGATGTTATGCTTAAAATATTTAAAGGTCCAATGGATGGTAGAGGATATAACCAGTGCGGATTTTTTTTCCGAAAGGAAGTATATAAAAAGTAAAGTAAATGTATATCAAGTTAAGTATCAAGGTAGAAGTCTTATACTTACATTGATTAATTAAAGTTGAAAGTGTTTTACTTAAGTTGAAGTTATCACTACAAGAAAAATGCAGAACAACAACGCTTATATGACAACGATTTTTTATTAAAACCGTTGTCTATTAGAATATCACCGTTGTTATAAGTTTATGCGTTGTTGTTTGGTGAAATAATGCGCTGAACAACAACGGTAATATTGTCCCGTTGTTGTTTAGCACCTTAATTAATTCTTTTAATTTATTTTAGAATGAATTCCTTTGAATTAAAACGTGCTTTATTAAAAGAAGTTTTAACCTTTTTTTTTTCCAAATGACGTTTTTAAATTAAAAAGGAAAAATTATCTTAGAAAAAATTCCCCAAACCACAAGGTTGAAGAAACCCTAACTCCTGCCATTGCCGTCCCTACTGCCACCACGGCACCACCATCACCGTCGCAATGAGCCAATCAACCTGCGTTTTTCCAAAATCAACTATACTCCACCCTTCCATTCGTGTCCACTCCACCTAAGCTCAATTTTCACCTCGCAAATTACTAGACACTACAGCTCCAGCACCAACAATCTTTCCCCAAAATGCCCTTCTCCGCATGATGGAAAATGAAATTGACGAAATGCGGGCGAAATCAGAGCGCGAGAAGAAGCTCGAGAGGGAAAGGATGATAAAAGCGGGGATAAATGTTGCAGATCTCGACGAAGAAGATGAAGAGGATTATATGGGGGTTCGTCCACTTATCGAGAAGTCTGAGAAGCAGGATAAGAAGGATAATCCGTCGCTTTTGAACCAGCATGAGGAGCCGAGTGATTTTGAATCCGAGGACGAGTATGAGGAGGCAATGAACCAGCGTGCTGAAATGTTCGAGAAGAAATTAGGGAAGCATCAGGAACTGCTCAAGAAATTCGCTAAGGCTGGTTTGTGATTCCTCTTCATTACCTTGCTTGCACGTTTAGCTTAATTACATGTTTTTCTGTGTATTGATTGATTTTAGTTCCTCTTTAGCACTTTCTCAACGAGCAATTTTCGTACGTTTTTTTACTTTTTCGTTATGCAATTAGGCATCTGTTTGATTTCTTATCGTTCTGCAACTGGTTTTTTATTCTTCTTGAACACCTTGCTTGTACATTTATCATGATTGCTAAAGAGTAGTAGCTCTTGAATGAAGAAAATTTTCCAGTTTTCATCATTTCCCTCAAAAGTCATTTTGTGGTTATCTTTTGTACATATCATCTGGTCGTGAGTTTTTACTATCCAAAAGTTCCCTTTGTTTCTTATTCTTTATGAATAACCTAAAAAGATGCTTAAAGCATGCTTTATTCCATATATCACGAGTATTTCTAAAGCACACTTCTTCTGGAAGGTAGTAATGGCATTCCATGAATATGGAGAACATGATACATGTGGAATAGTCAGAGGCAAACGGGACTTTTAAAATAGAGATTAGATTTTGGTCTGGTTAAGTTTGTTAACAATCTGAATCCCATCTTTTAAATTATGTGTATAGACGCCATGATTAGATTTCGTAAATTTAGCATAAGAAACTATGTTCTCCTATATCACAATATTTTTTTCCTTTTTAATTATTATTATTCTTAAAAAATTTAAAATATCATAATTGATTTTGATTGACTTAAAACCTTTCAGTATTAGTTTTCTTGAAGTTTTTGAGACTTAAATAAGGAACATGTATTGGGACCTTACATGTTTTGTCATTAGTGATACTTGAACTATAAAAGATAAAATTAAAGACAAGTAAATGCCAAGATAACCGGTGAATATTTTTAAGTTAGCTGGAAGTTACTGAGCTATTTAATTGGATCTATTCCATTCCAGAATATCCTGATGAAGTGGATACACTAATAGATGTTCCAGCATGAAGACGATTTACTAAGTATAGAGGTGTCGAGTCATTTCAGAACTTCAACATGGGATCCCAAAGCATTTTCTTCTCTAATGGACTAGAAAGTTTTAAATTTCAACATGGGTTCTTGAGTTAATTCTCTGTTTGCATATTGAGGGGTTGCTTTGTTTCTACTTTCATTTTCTTGAGGATACAAATGTATGCATACAATTTCGGAGATCACTTTATCATATCACATAAGAGCATTCCTTTGATAGATAAATCTTTCACGCTTGCACTTTTGTCCTTGTAGACTTTCATTCCTAAGCCTATAGGGATTTGGGCATATGAGGTCAGATTATGGTGATACTGAATATTTCAGTATTTTCTTAAGTTTCATACAATTAGTATTTTCTTATTAAAAGCATTCCTGTACATATGGCTGGAGAATCAAATTATTTTCTTTAAGTTAACAAAGTATATTTGTTCAGGCTTCACCATTTTCAAAGTCTTGCGCGAAGTACTTTTGGAGTTAGGACTACCCGACATACTTCACAGGTGAATTAGTACTCCACATTTATTATAGCTTGAGTTATGAAGTCTTTCGTTCCTGCTGTTTACATCTTTGTTTCTCCAAACAAAACATAACTAAAAGAATTTCAAGTACACTGCTCCTTAAAAATAATGTTGCATCTTCTGTTACTTCTTTATTTCCGATCTCCTCAAGAATGATGTTGATGATGTCCTAAAAAATGTATTGGATTATAACGCCTATGGCAGAGTCTCTCTCTCTCTCTCTCTCTCTCTTCAACATTGGTAATAATCTGGGTATTCTCATTAATTAAAACAGGTTTGGAGCAAAAATCTTGAAAAAGTTTCACAACTTTTATCTGGCCTGAAATGTTTCTTCATGGTTTATGTTTTACTTTTAAGATTTATTTAGAGAAAATCTAGAAAGAATTCCTGAAAATATTGCAGCATATCATTCTTCAAGTTTTTTTTTTTTTTTTTTTTTTTTTTTTTTTTTTTTTTTTTTTTTAATAACATTACTTTAATTTTTTGAATGTCGCTGGATTTCATTTTTTAACATTACTTTATTTATATAGCTTTGAATGGTTCTTTTGTTTGTATCGTTTGGTTTCTTGGGGCAAATATTATGTTTTCTGTTTGTATGCCGGAATTTGGATGAAAATGTAATATATATATATATATATATGTGTTTGTGTGTTTGTGTTCCATTGATATCTGCATTGGAGTATACCTTATTAATAATTTAGCTAAATTATGTTCTTAAGTGGTTGAGTACCCTTTGAATTGCTTAAAAGATGTGGTATTAGATTATTTTAGCAACAATTGAAAAATTCCAAGATTGTGTTTCTTAGTTGTTCAACATGCTTAATAGCAGTCCCTTATGAGATAGGCCCACTCAATTAAGCATCCACCAATCAAGAGGGATATCTCTCCCTTTTGTAATCCCTGATGTAACTTTCCAAATTTTATTAATAAAAGTTTCAATTTTCTTTTCTAAAAAAAAAAAAAAATGGATAAATGTAAGTTTATGACCATCACATTCATTTCATGGAATTTGATTTCTTCCTCATGCTACCTTAGATTGTGTCAGTTGTTCAAAGCTTCCTTCGATTACCAATAATGGATGTGAGTGCTTACTAGGCCCACTCTCTCACACTATTTGTAAATTCGACCGTCCTTGGCCAATTGAATTCAATTTTATATTTTCTATATCGCACACACATTAGTCCTCCAGCTTTTGTTCTGAGGGACCTCATGTACAATAATTAGCGTTTGATCTTTATCTTTTGTCAGCAGTTCTTGGCTTCCATTTTGTCTCTTTGGAGAACATAAAGATCTGGATTTGGCCTACGGAGGTTCATGTTATTTTTTTATTGTTATTTTTATGTATCTGAATTTTGATAAAGTATTTTGGTTTATGGGATAGTTGTTATTACTATCTTTCTGTAAATGTAACTTTGATTTTTTTTCATGTTGGTTGAAATTCCTAAATTGTAGTGGTGTTTTCATATTGTGATAATGATTTGAATTCCTTTATTTTTATAATGTGTAAATTGACATAGATTGGAGAAATACAATCAATTATTTCTTTATTTTTTCTTTAAAAATATTTTAAATATCAAGATTCTTGTTCACATTATAGGTAAGTAGTTTTGATTTTTGTAACTAAATTGCTTCTGCAATAGTCTTGTCCTCTTCTTGAAGATCCCTTATCAGTATTTTTATTCTCATAACCAGATTGTAAATTTTGTTGTTGTTACTGAAATGGAATCATCTCATCCTCAACTTTTTCGGATCTTTTTCTGTTGTAGTTCTTATTTTGTGTTGAATTCCGTTTTCCAGTAATTGATAATGTTTATCTTGAGTTCAAATTTTACCTTTGAAATAGTAGTGCATGTATAATGTTTGACATGATCACTCAATCACATTTTTATTTTCAGGAAACGATGACCCTGCTACCAATTCTAACACTGAGAAACAAGAGGATTCGGCAGCTGACAACAAGTAGATATGTTAGCTAATTACTTGTCATAAACTATTATGGTTATGTTCCTAGATTTGTGTGCTCGAGCTGTTAATTATCTTTTCACCATCGTAAGCTGTCTTTTCAATCTAATGTTACCTAAGTCTTGCACTTGACAACACCGAACATCCAAGTATATTACAATTTTGTGTTTGAACAATCTTTCTCTTACTTGTTGATATCTTACTTTATTTAATGTCTCATGCTGGTCGTGTTTAAATGGCTTTATTAAGAGCATGCTGAACAGCCACCAGATGGTGCATGCTCTACCTTGTTTATTGCTAATTTGGGTCCAAATTGTACCAAGGAGGAACTGAAGCAAACTCTATCTCAGAAAGTTCACTTGCCTTGTTGTTCATGAGAAACAAATAGATTTCACACACACACACACACACAAAATGTTATTTTAAATGTTCATATGGAGCAACTCTTTCTTGCTCATATGTAAGCCCCTAGAGCTCTTCCTTTCTTATCCGCCAAATGTGATTTTTCATCTGCTCTGTTGCAACAGAAAGAAAAATGAAAATGGCTTTCACAAGAGAAATGTTATTCATTCCATCCTTTTGATTTCAGGTACAAAGGATTTAACAACCTTAAGGTTCGTGCCAGAGGCGGAATGCCACATTTGCGGATTTTGAGGTATGGGTCCTGTTGTTGATTGTGAAAATAACAACCTAGTTTCTCCAGTTTTAGGACCTCTATTGTCTCCTTTTCGGCTAATTCGTTCGTGCCCAAGTGGGTTATCCACAATCGGATTAGTTGGTATATATGAATTGAAAAATATTGATCTTTGATTTTGCATCGGCACATTGAATCCAATGGTAGGATAGGGTAGAAAAGGCCCTTGTGACTCATAATCTAAGTTTACCTCTATGTTGCGAATCAGCTCTTATGTTTGGCATTGTTAATTGAAGTGGAATTACAAAGTTCAGATTAACTACATATGATTTTGAAAGTTGTTTACTAGAACTCTATAAATACTTGGCATCGAGATTATTTTATATAATTATTACTCTTTGAAAAATACCCGCAGGCCACATCAACAAACACACAACAACAAAATTATTTTTATATAACTACTACTCTTTGAATAATCAGTTGACTCTTCCCATCGAAATAATTCAAAATAATAAAAGACAACCAAATAAGACATGTCCATTTCCACTATAGAAACATACTCTTTTCATAATCCTTAAATAAAGATTATTCAGCAATCTTTCCACACTGGTAATTTGCAATCGTTTTATGTGCATCTCCTTATTACTTTACCATCTGGTTTATTTCTTCTAACTGATGTGTAATGAATCTGGCTTACCCTCAACAAGTACTGCATGTAGCTAATTGTACCTGCACATTGCTTTTGTCACACTTGTCTACCTGTTCTTTTCGCATGGTCTTGTAATTTTATGATACTATGGCTAGCTAAAATGTTTATTAATATATCAAATCACATGCTCATAGAGTGGTTATATATATATATTCTTCCTTTCTTTAGCCTCATTCACTTTAGACCACGATAAAGACCTTCTTCACTAGGTCCTGATGTTGTTATGTATGTTTTTGTATCAGGAAGAATGCCTGCAGAGGCTGCAAAACTGAATAGATATTCTCTATGATATTTCTCTTCCCGAACATCATGTTATTCCAATAATTGCCACCTAACTGGGAGCCTTCTTATCTTTAATTTCTCATCATATGCTTTTCTTTTGTTTCATAGGAAGCTTTTAGGGCATTTTGGTATGTTTCCTTTCCTGGGGAATATCTCCATGGTTTAATATCATAACAGTGGAAGAAATGGGTTGGCAGGTGAAAGATCCATAATCGCTTCAACCCAATTGGTCATCTTGTTGCTTGTAGCCTAACATATTGCTCATTACTTCAGCGGTGGTGGCTTCATATCATTGGAGAATCTGTCATACTTTCGTAGGGACTTTCTGGTAAGTTTACTTTGTGTTTGTCTATGAACGGGTGCATGCGTATTTCCTACTTGTACTTCTATTGTGAAATTCAAATATGTAAATAAAAATGATTCCATGACTTAAATTGATTGTGTCAGTTGTGTAAATTTCTCTTGCAATATTTTTGTTTCTAATTATAATGTGAGTTGCGTCCAAATTTAAGAAAGAACAATTTTTTTTCCCCTAGAACTATAATTACCAAGTGTCGGCGAATTTAGTTGGATTGCATAGAACAACATTGTATCTTGGCATGGACATTTTAATAGAGCAACTAATGCTTGTTTGGACAAACTTGTTGGCCCAGAAGTAATAGAACATAACACTGTTTATCTTAGCTGCATGTGTAATATTATCAATATGATATGACTGTTTTACCATCGGCATGATACAAGAATTATGTCATTATGGGTCTGATAGGTATGGCCCAGTAACTCCCGGTCGGACTAACCCGCCAGCCGGGTCAACTGGGCCCAGAAGCGCGAAGCCCAACACAGCTAAAGCCGGCCCAGTTGCGAGCCCAACACAGCTGGGCCCAATCGCGGCATATTTGAATATTGAGATCCCCATGATCTTTTCCAAACTGCCATGCAGATTTGGTGGGTAAGATTATAGGGATTTAGTTAGGGCTTTGATTTGTATAGTATAAATAGGAGAATTGAAGATGGATTTAGGGTTCGCACTTTGTATTCTAAAACGGCAATTTGTAAGATTGAAGAGAAAATAGTGAAAAACACCCCGGAAGGTTATTGCCTCCGCCCGTGGACGTAGATCTCCGGATCGAACCACGTATATCTTGTGTTCTTTGCCTTCCTTGCGTTTTACAGTGTCATTGATCAGGTTTTACTCCAAATTCCTTTGATAAACGGATTGCGCTTTATCAATTGGCGCCGTCTGTGGGAATCGCGATTAGAAAATAAACCCTAGTATACCTCAGCATTGTCACATCGACCATGGTGAATACCCGCCGATCTACTAATCCTACTCGGTCCCATCGTAATCCCCCTGTGGATCAAAATCCCCCGTTGCCCCGTCAACAGAATTAGGATCTACCTGCGGAGCACGTTAACGTGCAGAATCTCGCCCCCACCAATGATCCGGCACAAGTTAACCCTCAACCTGCCCCCGAATTACTGCAGATACAACAAGCCTTTCTTCGGGAGCATGCCGCTCTATTCCAAGAATGGAATAATCGGTGCGCTAACTCCGGTGAGCGCGCCAACAATGGCGTCGACCAGGGGCAAGAAATCTGCCCCGTGATCGATCTCGCGAATTGGATGAAGATCCACCTCACCGAGCTAGGCATGATCGCCGTCGACAACGATCAGCATCTCCAGTGGAAAACCGCAGTTCTAATGGTTCGAGGCCCCGTTATGACCATGAAGACGTGGATCGCCGCAGACCTATAGACGCACCAAAGCGGGCTCGCTTGGACAAGTCTCGTGTGCCTGATCCTCTGGAACAAGAGCAAGCCCAGTTTGCCGCTGAGCTTGACAAGGTATTGGGCCTTGATGCTGATGGGGAGATCATCACCCCGTTCTCTGAGGAGATTCTTGCTACTCCACTTCCTGAGGGGTTTAAGCTTCCCCCAGTGTCCGTCTATAACGGCACCGGAGATCCAGGTAATTTTCTAAGTGCCTTTAAGTATGCTATGTTCAACCGCAACTGTATACCTCACCACTTGTGCAAAGTGTTTCCTGAGTATCTTCAAGATGAGGTCAGACTTTGGTTCGATTCTTTGCCCCGAGGCAGTGTCACCTCTTTTTGGGATCTCGCCGAGCTGTTTTGGGCGCGTTTTCATATGCGAGAAAAACCTATGGCCACTTTGGCTGATCTCATGAATCTGGAACAACGAGATGGAGAGACTGTTACCCAGTTTCTTGATCGCTTTACTGCCAAAAGCCTCAAAGTCGGCAGCCGATCTGGTGATGTTATAATCACGGCCTTTTTGAATGGCCTCTGACCCGGGCCGCTCTACACCGAGCTCGTGAGACATCCCCCTGCCACGACTCGGGCTCTTTTTGGCATTGTAAGCAGGTTCGCCAAAGCTGAAGAGCAAACCCGTCACAAATGCGAGAAACATGCTACCAAACGGCAACCAGATAAAATGCAAGCCGGGACCAGTATCCGGCCTAGTGCCTTCAGCCGCCTAAGTAGAGGACGGTTGAAATCTCGAGGAGATGTTCCTCAACTTACTCCACTTACTAAATCAAGAGCAGAAATACTCTCTGTTCACAAGAACGATCTGCGACCGTGCCCACGGATGACTGCTCTGGCAGACAAACGTAAACGCGATAAGTGGTGTGCATATTACCATGATCATGGACACGATACCGAAGACTGTCGTGAACTTGGAAAAGAAATTGAGGATTGTCTGAAGAGAGGTTTCCTACCGCAATATGTTGTTCAGACCGAGGACAGATCTCGGTCAAATCAAAATGAAGGCTCGCAACAAGGCCACGCAGGTTACAACGACCGAGGTCCAAGACAAAATAGACCTCAGTGGCAGAATAACAGGTCGGGGTACAACAAATATGGTCTGCAAGACCAGGGTCATCGTCAACAACCTCAATTGCTGCCACCCCCGCCACCTCATGGAGGGCCCGGTGATAATCCACCAAATCACGTTATAAATGTGATCTACGGAGCCATTCCAACAGGGACTTCCCGAAGTGCCCTAAAGGCTTAAGCACGTAGGCCTCCTCCCGAGGAGCCACGCCACAAGCTCCTCCACAAATCTGAAACTGTGAGTTTCACTGATGAAGATCCTGTCCTCGAACTCACACCGCACACTGATGCCATCGTCATTGATATGGTCGTGGCCAATGTTACAATCAAGCGAGTCTTCGTTGACAATGGAGCCGCTGTCAGTGTCATATTCACTGATTGTTTCCAGAAAATGGGCATACCTCGCGAACAACTCCGACCAGCCCCCGGGCCGTTACAGACCTTCACTCAGGGTGAGGTCCAACCTGAAGGAATCATCAACCTTCCCGTTTCGCTTGGTACTTATCCGGCAATAAAAACCATCTTCGTCGATTTTTATGTGGTCAACTCTCCATCTCCATACAATATGATTCTGGGCCGAGATTGGCTCACCCCGGCGAAGGCCATCTCTTCCACATATCACCTCGCATTGAAGTTTCCTACACCCCATGGCGAGGTGGCCATCCGTGGCAATCAAAGAATCTCCAAAGAGTGCATGTATGTCGCACTTAAGAGAACAGCGAAGGCTCCTCCTAAACCACAGTTTCAAATAGCCACCACGGCTCCTATCCCGGGTTCATCCGAGTCACTCGGGAACGATACTGTTAAGGTGCCGCTCGATCCGGCTAAACTGGAACAAACTGTTACAGTTGGCGCCGTGGACACCCCATTGTTTCACAATGCCATCATCCAAACATTACGAGAAAACCCATACAACAAGAGCGACTGCAATTTGCCCCAGAGAGGAACACAGCTATCCGAACTGAAGTTCAACAGCTCTTGGATGCAGATATCCTGTTCGAAGTACACTATCCGTCCTGGCTTTCTAATCCCGTGATGGTGACGAAGTCAAGTGGGGCATGGAGGATGTGCGTAGATTTCTCCGACCTCAATAAGCATTGCCCAAAGGATTGTTATCCTTTGCCGCCCATCGACCAAAAAGCCGAGGCTATTACCGGGCATAAGACACTTTGCTTCCTAGATTTATACAAAGGCTACCATCAAATTCACATGGATCGCCACGATGCCCTCAAAACGGCCTTTATTACTAATTTTGGGTGTTTTGCCTTCAAGAAAAATGTCCTTCGGGCTCAAGAATGCTGGAGCCACTTACCAACGCCTTATGGACCACGTCATCCGAGACCAAATCGGCTACAATGTTGAGGTATATGTTGATGATCTTGTTATTAAAAGTTCCTCCCCTACAACATGTGTACAGGACATTGCCGAGACGCTGAGCACGTTGCGACGCTATAATCTTCGCCTCAATCCGGCCAAGTGTACGTTTAGCATTGACTCAGGTAAATTTCTAGGGTATGTGGTCTCACAGCATGGTCTTCAGGCCAACCCAGCCAAGGTTAAGGATATGTTGGACCTTCAGCCGCCGAAGATGGTGAAAGATATTCAGCGTCTTACTGGCAGCCTTGCAGCCTTAAATCATTTTTCGTCTAACGCAGCGGAACGTCAACTTCCTTTTTTCAAAATTTTGCGTCAAGCAAAAAAGTTCGAATGGACTCCGCAGTGCGGCGAAGCCTTTGAGGCTTTAAAGCAACACATCAACCAATTGCCTACTATGTCCGGCCCCGTACCCGGGGAGCTTCTTTATGTGTATTTGGCATCCGCCGAAGAGGCCATCAGTGTGGCCTTCGTCCCCGAGAATCATGGGAGTCAACAGCCCGTGTACTTCGTTAGCCAAGCACTTCAAGGGGCAGAGACTCGGTATACTGTAGTAGAGAAAATAGTTTTGGCCCTGGTTATGGCTGCTCGCCTCCTGCGTCCGTATTTTCAAGGATGCGATATTAGGCTCCTCACTAACCACCCCATTCGTCAAATCCTCGCTAAGCCCGATGTGTCGAGACGCCTCGCTAAGTGGGCCATTGAACTCGGGGAATATGACATCCAATTTCTACCTCGTCGGGCCATTAAAGGCCAAGCCCTTGCGGATTTTTTGGTGGAAGCACCATTCACTGACCCCGAGGCAGTCACGTGTGCTGCCCCTGCTCATCACTCCAATCTCGACGCTGAAGCCCGTAAGTGGCAAGTATACGTGGACGGTGCCTCTGCGACCCGAGGCAGTGGCGCCGGGGTCCTTCTCATTGGCCCCGATGGCGTTGAGACCAAATATATCTTGCGTTTTAAATTCAAGGTGACAACCAACGAAGCGGAATATGAGGCAGTCCTTGCTGGGCTCCGGCTCGCCCAAACCTTCGGAGCTTCGCATATCCAGCTTTTCACTGACTCCGAGGTGGTCTCCAGTCAAATCAAAGGCACCTATGCAACCAAGGATGATATGTTGAAAAGGTACCTCGCTTTGACACTAAAGCTTTTGTTGACTTTTGCTTCGATTGATGTCCAGCAGATACCCCGCGAAGAAAACGTTAAAGCTGATGTTCTTAGCAAAATAGCCTCCACGGTCCCGTCCAACATATCTCCGAACATAATTGTCGAAGACGCCACCCACCCTTCAATTAGTGTGGCGGCGGTCTCTGTATTGACTGAGGCCAGTCCCAATTGGATGACTCCTATCGTCCATTATCTCCGGGATGGTACACTGCCCAATGATAAATTACTCGCTCGGCGGATAATTCTTAAAGCGCCGAAGTATACACTTCACGACGGAATCTTGTACCGTCAATCATACTTATAGCCGAGTCTTCGCTGTCTTGGCCCAGTCCAGGCTGACTATGTTCTCCAAGAATTTCACGAGGGGGCCTGCGCAAGTCATATTGGATTGCGGACGTTGGCCAAGAAAGTCCTCCGGTGGGGATACTACTGGCCCACATTGTTTAATGATGCCCATAGTTTAGTGTCAAAGTGTGACAAGTGTCAGCGACACTCTAGAGTGAAGCATCTACCACAAACCAAGCTTACTGGCATACAAAGTGCCTAGCCATTTATCCAGTGGGGAATCGACATTGTAGGTCCGTTCCCGGTTGCTCCGGGAGGATTGAAGTTTCTTGTGGTTGCAGTGGACTACTTTACCAAATGGGTCAAAGCCGAGCCCCTCACTGCTATAACCGGTCAAAACATCCTGAAGTTTGTTTGGCGTAACATCATATGTCGCTTCGGCATCCCAAGCGCCATTATCTCCGACAATGGCAAACAATTCGCCAATGCCCCCTTCCGGTCCTGGTGCAAGGAGTTGCACATTAAATAAATTTTCACCTCGGTTGCTCATCCTCAAGCCAATGGCCAGGTCGAAGTCACTAACCGCACTTTGCTCAATGGCTTAAAGAAACGCTTAGATCAAGCTAAAGGCCTCTGGGCCGAGAACCTTCCGCAAGTTCTCTGGGCCTATCGTACTACGCCGCATTCGTCAACCGGGGAGACTCCTTATAGCCTCACCTATGGCTCTGAGGCTGTTATCCCTGCCGAAGTGGGAGTGCCCAGTCCCAGACTCATTAACCTCGACCCTGAGACTAACGAGGAAGCACTCCGTACTAACTTGGATGACCTCGAACATCGCCGTGAGAAATCCTTTATTCGACAGGCTAAAGGCAAGCAACAAGCAGCTCAGTATTACAACCTCGGGTTAGGGGTACGCAGTTTCAGGTCGGAGACCTCGTGCTCTGGTTAAATTCTGCCAGCAAAGCTGCCCCCGAGGGCAAACTGCATGCCGCTTGAGAAGGGCATTTTCGCGTCGTTGCTGCACATGCCTCCGGGAGCTATCAGTTAGAGCATCTAGATGGTACGCCGATACCCCGAACATGGCACGCTAGTAATCTGCGGCGTTTTTATCTATGATTTCCGATCGTCAAGTACCTTTTCTTCCTTTACATTCTTTGTACGTTATTTCATTTTCCTACTGTGGCATTTTCTTTTTTACGAATACCTTTGTATTCTTCAATTGTTCCGACAATCTCTTTGAATAAAGTTTTAACTTCTCATACATTACTATTCTTTCTTCTACGCCGCGGGGACGCCCCGGCCTAGACTAATTATTGGTTGTCTCCAGACACCTTGGTCTCTTGCTTGATCCGTCCGGAGAGATCAACACGTAGTCCCCGGACATGTGTTCCCTCTCGCCTGATTTGTCCGGAGAGGTCATTAACTCCCGCCCGGTCCGTCCTGGGAGATTCTATGCCTTGTTTCCACACAAGGGCTTATTTACGCCTTGTACTCCCGAGTACTACCTAAATTAAACGTGTCTTTAGCTAACCTATTTATTTTCAGAATATAATTGTGATGTACATCAAAATCTTTTCACACGTTTTTTATCCTAAGTGTCCTTTAAAAATACACATACATGGCTATTACATCATCTATATTTATCTATGACCCCCTAACCAATGCTCCGCGCTCCATCGTTGAGACCTATCCTGGGCACTTCTCCTTTGCGTCCTCCGGGATCTGGACACACCTCGGGACTGGGCTCCGGCCCTCCCCCTACTCTGGCCTCCACGAGCGCGAGGACTTGGTTGATGGCCTTGCCGTGTTTGAGGACCTGTTGGCCGAGTTGGCCTTGAAGCACTAGCCCATTCCACAGGATCCCACTCTGCGGGGGCCATCACCTCGATTTCCTCGGCCAATTTTTGCATTACCTCCTCGGCAATCGCCACCGGGGCCTCGGCAACCACCACCAGGGTCGGCTCACGGATTACGATCCCAATCGCTTTTTCGACCGTTCCCTTCTTACTCCTCCGCGGAGCCTTCAAGGAGTCCTGTCCTCGGCTGGAGCTCGCGATGTTCTCCTCCGCAGTACGACGCCACCTGCTGTGGCCTCTTAAGCCCTCGTACATATTGAGAAGTATTTCTAATACTTCCCGCTTCCTTATCAGCTCAGCAGAGTTAGTGTGACCGACCGACATCAGCGCGGTAATTTCTCCCTGGATTTCAGTCGTCCGCTCTTCGACCTCCTCAAAGGTTAGCAGGCCGTACTCCGTCAGTATACGCTCATACTCTTTTTGGTGGACAAAGAGTCGCTCCAGCTCGGCACACTTTGACAAGTATTTCAACTGATCGTCTCTAGCCCTTTCTACAGCCTTAGCTCTTGTCTCTTCAGCCTCTGTCGCCCTCTTCTCCGCCGAGGTTACCCTTTTCACCAACCTCGGTACCACCGACATCTTCAGGTCATCTCTTTCTCTTTGCAGCCAGTTCAGGGACTGCATCAGTTTCTTGATCACCTCGTGAAGTTTCGCGGTGTTCTCCTGCTACACCCGTCATATGCAAAAGACATTTATAAGATCGCCCGTATACCACACATAATCATCACCAAACTCAATGCATACATTCGAAGTTTAACAACACAACATCAGCAACTTGTCATTTATACATTGGCAAAAAGGCAATTACACTTCAAGTTATTTTTACATATGCCATGAGAAACGAAATTTGTTTTCTACTCTATTCTCCGCCTAAGGCAGGGGAGGAACTGACCTCGGTTCTTGTCGAGGTCGTGGCAAAAGAGGAAGGTCCTTCTTTGGTCTCTTCCAATGATGGTCGGCATTCTTGCTATCACTTTCATCTAAGGAGTTGGGACTGCTCTTCCTTTTACTCACCTCAACAAGCTCGACTGAATGTGTATCATTTTGCTCGAGATGGATGACAATAGTAGGTGTGGCATCTCGATCATTCTCGGCAGTGGAGGCATTTACATGAACGTGCTCTTTACCCTTCGAAAGTACTTCACCTGGCTTCGACTCGATAAGCTGCTCGATGTTGTCTTCAAGAAAACTCCCATGCAGCTGGTTCCACCATTTCTTATAATCAGATGTATAGAAAATCTTGGTCCTTTGAGGTGCGCATGGTAGATATGCCTTAGACATCGATCTGTTGAGGATACAAAGCCGCCAATAATAAATTCCTTTATCAAGAGAAGCTTCTCGAATATCATGCTTAAGTGATCCGGAAATATCTTGGTGGTATCCAAACTGACGACTAAACGATGAGGACTATAAGGCTCAATAAAGAATCGATCGCCTTGCCGCCACGTTAGGTAATTGGAGCGAATAGCTATGAAGTATCTCCACTCACGCCCCCTTGATCGGGTGTCATCAACATACAAGAAGTCTTCAGTTTTTAGCATGTTGCATGTCCATGAAACCAAATCTCCTTTAAAGATCCTTTTGCGTGCCTCGTCGGGGTCAAAATGCCTGGCACCACCTTGATAACACGTTACTTATGCATGTATTTAGGTCAATTTAGGATCATATTTTATATCAATTACGTGCATATTTGACCGGCAATTATTTATATTAATAATATTTGGGTCATTTGACGTGTTTCGACTTGTTTTAAGGTATTTTGAACATTTTCAGGCTACCGGACGAGGAAACAAGTTGGAAAATAATGAAAACCGACCCAAAAGAGTGAGAACCGTCCAAAAACCGGTCCAAACCGGTCCGAACAGGCTTGAACCGGTCCAGGAGCAAAACGGGGCAAGAACCGACACGGCCGTGTCAAAAGTGGTCCATAACGTGCTGTTGAGTCTGGAATAGAACACGGCCGTGTCACAAAGCAACACGGCCGTGTCAAATTGTTGCTGGAAAAGAGAAATTTGCGAAGCAACACGGCCGTGTCACACAAACGACACGGCCGCGTCAAAAGGATTTTTCTGCGAAGATTTCCTATTTTTAATAGGATTTTGATCTTATCTTCCCCAAGATTCGTCCCCAACTCTATAAAAAGGACCCCAAGCTCTAGGAAAGAGGAATCAATCACGAAGGAACATCAATTACATCATTCCACCTAGAAGAAATCTTGGAGGACAAAGAAGACGAAGATCATCGAGACGGAGTCATCCGGGTTTATTTATTCTTTTCTTAGTTTTAATTCTTACAATGTTTTTAATAGACTTTTGTATTGGATTATGACTAGGCATGAGTAGCTAAGCTATTCGTGTCCTAGGGTTAGAAAGTAGGGATTTTTATGACAATGATTTGATTATAATTTAATCTATTTAATTCCGTTCTTTACGTGTTTTATCTCTGTGTTTGTGCTTAAAACTGAATTTAGCTTGATCACCTAGATTTAGTAATTTAGTTTAACAATTCCGCTTCGAGAGGAGGGAATCGTTATCAGACTTAGAACATAGAGCGCAGTTGTCTATGACTGTGTAGGCCGTGGCTTAAGTTCGTTTGGGAGTTATTAGGTTTAATTGACTCGAGAGGGTAATTAGCTTAATTAATCAACGGTTTAATCGCTTCGAGAGAAGGATTAGATTATTGTCGTGCCGCCTAATAAACACTAGAATTGATAAATTAATAGGTTAATCATATTCAACATTGAATTAATATCGTGAAATCAAAGCCCTAGGATACCTTTTCTCATCGATTGTTAGTTCTTTTTGTTTGCCAATTATTTGTTAAATTCCTTAAGTCGTGTTAAAATCAACCTTTTACAACTTAGTATCTAGTTAGGACATTCCTAGAGTATTAAGGTATCAAACTACCTAAAACTATTCCACCTTGACAATAGTACTACACCTACATCCGTACACTTGCGGAACACTAGGTTAGAAATCGACGTGTCAAGTTTTTGGCGCCGTTGCCGGGGAATAGGATTTAGCGCTTAGTTTTTATCTTGAAAAATAGGAGGAAACTAGACTAGATTTTTTTTTTTCGTTCGTATTTTTAATTTTAATTTTCGTTTTTATTTTTGGGTTAATTTTTGTATTACACGGTATTTGCTGTTTTTGGTGTTATCAGGCATCGCATGCACACCAGATCAAAAGGAAAAGAGACTCTTCTTCCTTTCGATCCAGAGATTGAAGCGACAGCTCGTAGACACCGCAATAGAAGGTCTGAGATGGAGGACCCACCACAGCAACCGAATGATGAAGCATTAAATAGAGTGCTAACAGCCTTAGCACGATTGGACGATCGCGTCACTACTATGTAGCAGCAGATACCTGTACAGCAGCAACAGTTGCCACAACAACACGGACAGATTCCAATAGAGCCAGATGCGGGAGAAGAAGACGATACACCTATTAGTGACTGTTTAAAGCCGAATCCTAATCAACAGTCAGGAGGAGTACGACTCCCGCCTCTGAATGCCAATAGTTTCGAGCTGAAGCCTGCACTGATCAACATAGTGCAGCAGAACCAGTATGGAGGAAGTGCAATGGAGGATCCGAACGCTCACCTGATAAAGTTCCGAAGATTGGCGGACACAATCAAAATAAACCATGTACCACACGAGCAGGTTAAGCTGCGATTGTTTCCTTTTTCATTGAAGGATAGAGCCCTCCAATGGTTCAATTCCTTGGAAGATATCATCAGCTGGGAAGAGTTGAGCACTTCGTTCCTATTGAAGTACTTTCCACCGAGCAAGATGCTCGACTTGCAGAATCAAATTAATCAGTTCAAGCAATTGGACCAGGAGCCATTCGGAGAGGCTTGGGAGCGATTCCGGGATCTTATCCGGAGTTGCCCTCAACATGGGTTCACCAAGAAGCAGCAAGTATGCAAGTTCTACAATGGTCTACTTGCTCCGACTAGAAACCAAGTGGATGCAGCTGCGGGTGGAAGTTTGATGGAGAAGTCAGTGAGGATGGCATTCCAAATCCTGGATGCTATGGCCAGAACGAGCTACCAATGGTCGAATGAGAGAAACATGCTAAAGAGGGTAGCAAGTGTCCAAAAAGTCGAGCCCGTCAATAATGAGCCAATTGAAAAGCTCATAGCACAAGTAACAGCATTGACGAGCCAGGTGGATTTGCTAACTAATCTGACGTTAGCACAACAGCCAGGGGGTCCGGAAGAAGTTGAAGAAGTAAAATTTGTGAATCAACGGAACTTCAACAATTTCCAGAACAATCAGCCTCGGTACAATCAGTACCCTCAGAATCCGAACCATCAGAACTTTTCATATGGGAACGCGCAAAATACGCTTAATCCGCCACCCGGATTTGCTGTTACAAATGGCATGATCCATGACGGTAAGAAGCCATCACAAGAAGAAATTGCGCAATCACAATTTGAAAAGTATGATGAAAAGTTAGCTCAGTTGGAGAAGAAAGTGGATGGGAAATTCATGGAGCTAAACAAGCATATCACTGGGCAAGGGGCAGACATCAAGAGGCTCGAGAACACATTGGTGCAGACTCAAGCTAGCATTGGAGAATTGACATCAAACATGAGTCAACTGATAAAGATAGTAGGAGCTCAACACAAAGAAGGCCAATATCCGAGTGATACAGTGGTTAACCCGAAGGAGCACTGCAATATTGTGGAGCTAGAGGAGCATGAAGAGAGCATGAAGGACCAAGAGGCGAAGGAATCAAGCGAGGAAGTCAAAAACATCGAGAAAGAGGAGGTTAATACAATCATAGATAAGAAAAGTTCATCTCCTATTTTTGATGAGTCTTTTGATTTTTGTTTTAAAAATTCATTCTTTGCTAACCTTGATCCTTTAGAGCAATCTAGAGCTATTGTTGTGAAACAGGAACCACTAAAGGAGAGAATCCAAGTTAAAGAGAAAACAAAGGAGTGGAAGGATGGAAAAGAGACGACGAAGAAGGAACCGAGCAGGCCCAAGAAGAACGCAACCACAAGCATGAAACCGAGAAGAGCAACAAAAGCAAAAGATCCAGGGAGTTTTACTATTTCTTGCTCAATTGGTAGTCATGAGTTTCATAATGTCATGTGTGATTTAGGGTCTAGCATAAACTTAATGTCTCTTAAGCAGTATAGACAATTAGGATTAAGGGAAATTAAACGGTCCTTTACTACTATCAAATTGGCGGATGGATCTTCATTAACGCCGTTGGGAGTAGCAGAGGATGTAGTGGTAAAAGTGTTAAATTTTGAATTCCCTAGTGATTTTTTAGTTGTCGACATGAAAGGGAATGAGGAATTTCCTTTTATCTTAGGAAGACCCTTCTTGGCGACTAGCCAAGCACTAATAGATGTACCTAAAGGGGAGTTGATTTTTCGTGTTCAAAACGAAACAATCACACTCAAAATACATAAGTCGGGTCTAAGGGGTAGGCACAATTGTAGCATTATTTACACTACCCAAGCTGCTGTAGAAAATCCTCAAGTTTTAAATAACTCTCTAAGTGTTCAGAAAACATCCAACTCGGGGTGGCTAGAAGAAGGTTGATAGGAAAAGGACGTCCGGCTGAAGACGTAAAACAAAGCGCTTGTCGGGAGGCAACCCGATGTTTATTGTTTTATGTTTTTTTTATTATTGTGTTAATTTTATGTTTTACGTGTGTTTTAGTGTTTTATGTTGTTAGGAATCAACATGGACGAGTGTTGCAAGAAACGGGGGTCGAAAAGACGAAAAATCGCATGAAGATGGAAATCAGAGTAACACGGCCGTGTCACTTTTCAACACGGCCGTGTTAAAATTGGCGTCAAAGGGAGAAATCTTCTGGAATGCAACACGGCCGCGTCACAAAATGACACGGCCGCGTCAACGTCAGCTCAAAGTAACACGGCCGCGTCTCACACATGACACGGCCGTGTCAAAAGATCGCTCCAAAAGGTAAACTGCACTGGAATGCAACACGGCCGTGTCACATTACTTAACACGGCCGTGTCAAAAACGCCACAGAAACCGGTTTTTTTTATTCAATCAGAACACGGCCGCGTCAGCATTATAACACGGCCGTGTCAAAACCGGCCCAGAAACATCAACTTTGGCTCAATTGTAACACGGCCGTGTCACAACCTTCAAACACGGCCGTGTCAGTACCTCAGCAGAAAGATGCAAAAATTCAGAGCGTGATGCGGAGACGGACGAACCAAGATTCAGTAGGGGTTTCAAAACGCCGCCGTCGTCGCAACGATTTGTAAGTTAGCACCAAGGCGTACCACGTTTTTTCCTCAAAACATTGACTTTCAGCCAAGTTTGGGGGAGGCTGTAAGCCGTGGGACGTCTTGGCAGCTATATTTCTAGTTCTGATTTAAATTTTTTAGTTGATCGGTCGAGTCTTTAGCTGATAATTGTGGGTCCGTGTGCCCATTGTGCTGTGTTTTATTGTTTCTATTGGTGTTATCGGGTCTGTGAGCCCAAGTTGATTGCATATCGTTTCCATGTTGAGTTTAGAAGTTTAGAGTCTTATTAGTGTTTCAGTGTTTAGAGTCATAAGAATAATAAAACCCGGAAATAGGTAACAAGTGAAAAAATAAAAAGAGAATAATAGGGAAAGATGGATGATGAATAGTTAATGATGAGATGATTTAGATGAAAAAATGGCACATAATAGAGCATGAGAGGTGTTTTGAGACGAAATTGAGCTTGAACTTAGAATATTCAATCAAAAGTAACCTTGTGAGAATTTGAGCCTAATTATACTCTAATTTTTGGAGTCATACACTTTCTTTCGGTGTGAATTTGATTGAATATGTGTACTAGTCTCTAGAACTTGCCTTGAGTCTTTACTAAGAATGTGTCAAGTATGTGTTGTGATTTAGGAAATGATCTTAGGCAACTTTTTGTTTAAGCCTATTTCTTTGAACCATGAAAATTACCTTTGAACCATAATGAAAAAAATTGTCCCTAGTTAGCCCAATTGAGCCTTATAGCCTTATTTATTCATAACCTAATAATGTCAGCCGAAACATTTTGATTTATCTCTTTTGGCCCTAATTGGATTAATCAAGTTAGAGGGAGGAGAATTGGAAGGAATTTTTTGGGTGAACAAATTGTGGGAAGGAATGGGAAGTAGGGATATTTTCAAAAGATGAAGGAAATAAGAGAAAAGTGATAGGTGAAAAACGAAGAATGGCCTCTCCTAGAAAAAAGAAAAAAAAAAGAAAAAGAAAACAAAAAGGAAAAAAAGAAGAAAGGAAAAAAAAAAAAGAAGAAAAGTTGTATTATAGAGGAGAGGCTAGAAAATAAAGTGCTTAAATTGTGAATTTGCTTAGAACATTCGGGTAGTCCCAAAAATGTGGTACCCACAGAATTGAAAAGCACTTAAGTTGTATGGACTTGGGAAGGTGAAGAAGTCAACTTGCGGGGTGATTTGCTGAAATTTGAAGAGTGAGGTTGAGTGATTGTCGGGTTAGACGTAACTTGATTAGTCCAACGAATAGTCACTTATATCCAAATGTATCCCACCTTACCTTAAGCCCACATTACAACCAAAATAAAGACCTTTTTGATCCTTTGTCACACGTATCAAGTACGAGGTCTAGTTTAGACGATTGGCAAGCATATGGTAGACTTTGCATATAATTCAATATGAGTGGAAATTATTCTAGCTTAAACACTTGAGAGATGAGTGAAACACTTACCCGGTGAGGGTTGAATAATTCGAAAGTTCAAAGTCTCGAAATTAGTTGATTTATGCGTTATCACATATGCTCAAATAAATTGTGTTGCCTAGTTGTTGTAAGAAAAATCAGACTGAAACTGAATTCATCATCTAGTCGCCCTAAACAAATGCATAATCACTTGTATTCTTTGTGTCTTTTGTTATGTTGTTCGGGACGAACAACAGTTTAAGTTTGGGGGAGTTTGATAACACGTTACTTATGCATGTATTTAGGTCAATTTAGGATCATATTTTATATCAATTACGTGCATATTTGACCGGCAATTATTTATATTAATAATATTTGGGTCATTTGACGTGTTTCGACTTGTTTTAAGGTATTTTGAGCATTTTCAGGCTACCGGACGAGGAAACAAGTTGGAAAATAATAAAAACCGGCCCAAAAGAGTGAGAACCATCCAAAAACCGGTCCAAACCGGTCCGAACCGGCTTGAACCGGTCCAGGAGCAAAACGGGGCAAGAACCGACACGGCCACATCATAAAGCAACACGGTCGTGTCAAAAGTGGTCCATAACGTGCTGTTGAGTCTGGAATAGAACACGGCCGTGTCACAAAGCAACACGGCCGTGTCAAATTGTTGCTGGAAAAGAGAAATTTGCGAAGCAACACGGCCGTGTCACACAAACGACACGGCCGCGTCAAAAGGATTTTTCTGCGAAGATTTCCTATTTTTAATAGGATTCTGATCTTATCTTCCCCAAGATTCATCCCCAACTCTATAAAAAGGACCCCAAGCTCTAGGAAAGAGGAATCAATCACGAAGGAACATCAATTACATCATTCCACCTAGAAGAAATCTTGGAGGACAAAGAAGACGAAGATCATCGAGACAGAGTCATCCGGGTTTATTTATTATTTTCTTAGTTTTAATTCTTACAATGTTTTTAATAGACTTTTGTATTGGATTATTACTAGGCATGAGTAGCTAAGCTATTCGTGTCCTAGGGTTAGAAAGTAGGAATTTTTATGACAATGGTTTGATTATAATTTAATCTATTTAATTCCGTTCTTTACGTGTTTTATCTCTGTGTTTGTGCTTAAAACTGAATTTAGCTTGATCACCTAGATTTAGTAATTTAGTTTAACAATTCCGCTTCGAGAGGAGGGAATCGTTATCAGACTTAGAACATAGAGCGCAGTTGTCTATGACTGTGTAGGCCGTGGCTTAAGTTCGTTTGGGAGTTATTAGGTTTAATTGACTCGAGAGGGTAATTAGCTTAATTAATCAACGGTTTAATCGCTTCCAGAGAAGGATTAGATTATTGTCGTGCCGCCTAATAAACACTAGAATTGGTAAATTAATAGGTTAATCATATTCAACATTGAATTAATATCGTGAAATCGAAGCCCTAGGATACCTTTTCTCATCGATTGTTAGTTCTTTTTGTTTGCCAATTATTTGTTAAATTCCTTAAGTCGTGTTAAAATCAACCTTTTACAACTTAGTATCTAGTTAGGACATTCCTAGAGTATTAAGGTATCAAACTACCTAAAACTATTCCACCTTGACAATAGTACTACACCTACATCCGTACACTTGCGGAACACTAGGTTAGAAACCGACGTGTCACACCTTCACTGGAATAAGTAACCGTTGCGGGCGTTCGCGCACTCCGGGACCAATTGAAAAGTGAGTCTTGAAGTATTGCGCCAACCAAGCATAAACAAAATGAACGGGGAAAGTTGATCGACTTCTCGAGGGTCTCACGAGATTCGAAATCTTGTTCAGGCCTCGATAGATGCTTGTCATAACAGGGACTGCAAGACCTATTGTGTTTCCCGTTGCCATCATGCTCGCCATCTTGAAAGTGCTTGGTCGTATGAAGCTAATATCATCACCTGGAAAGACAAACTTGCAAAGCCAACAGGCGAGGTAGGCGGCCAAATATGTCTCCTCCCGCTGCTTTCGTTCAATGTTGAGCTTCTTGAACAAAGACTCCTCCATCGAAGTCCACTACTCGGATTCTCCTAGGTCGCTGTGCAGATTATGGGTTAGCTTGGGAAGCGTAGATCTCTTCTTCTCTGAAATTTTGCGCGAGGGAGGTTCCCCATGCTTCGTAGCCTTCTTGAACCAAAACTTCACCCACTTCTCAATCGACACTTGGCTTCCATTTGCATCTCTACAAAGAAAATGGTATGCGTGAAATAGGTATTTGCAGCTACGAGGAAGGCAGAGGTTTCCAGCTCTATCAGTCCCAATAAGCTTCGTTGATGTTGGTACGACCTCGTCATAAGGAAATCGGGTCATCGGAAGGCCTGATAATGTATGCAAGTCCCATAGAGAAATTGATAATTCCCCGAACGATGTAAGCAACGTGTTGGTCGAAGGGCACCAAGCCTCACAAAAAGCCTTCATGATTTCAGAGTTACAATCATACGTGAAAAGAGACGCGTACACAGGGTTCTAAATTTCCGCATCGTTGAGCAAGCACTTGCATCTACTAAGGACGTCTTCAGTCCACTCCCAATATCCCTTGGTGTAGCAGATTTCTCCGGAAAATTCTATGGCATCTCCCCATCTCGACTTGCCATCGATAATCTGTCGTCCCAAGGTTGGCAACGGATCCACCTCCTTCGTAAGATAATGATGAGTTGCTTGTAGACTCCATGCCTTTGATTTTCCAAATGTGATGCTTTGGGACCATTCACTGATGTAGAGAGAGTTGGTCAGCTTTGGCCAGGGCTTCGAGTGACTGCCGGTAATGGGTTCGTCTACTACTAAGTGAGTTCCTCCCTCCAAAGGATGATGCTTTTTCGTCAAGAATCACCAAGTGTTGTATTCCGAAAGAGGATGTGATGTCCTTGAAGTAAACCATTGTAATCACTACCAAGAAAGGAAAAAAAGACAAAGTTCGTAAGAGATTGAGATATGTCCCAAGATGCAAAAGAAAGGAGAAAAAAAAAAAAGCGAAATTATTCATGTTGATTGCTATGATATCAAATTTTGTCTATATCACTAAGAAATAATTAAAAGAAGATGAAACCAATATTTGTGTAACCTCATCATCCACCTTCATTAGCGTTGTTTTATATAATTTATTATTATCATTTAACTTAATTTTTATTATTTCAGTTTTGGTGGTTTTATGCTGAGTAATAGGACTCAGAAGCAGTAGACTTGGCAGATTATGATGGCTCGGGGAAAATAAAAAGCAAATGAAGATTAAGAGAACTGACATTGGAGTTCTAACTTATATCCCTTGCGAAACTAATTTTCAATCTTCATTGGGTCATTCAGGGTCCAATGAATCTTAAGCACAATTTGGCATACTTTGATTTGACTCATTACATTTGGATGTGACACTATACAATCATCAACTTCTCATATTCTTTGCTTTGTCTATTTATATTTATTTATTTCTTTTTTGTCAAGAGTTTCAATTGCATTTTTCATTTGAGATGTGGAACCCACAAGTAAACCCTCAATGCTCACTTTTTGAATCTTTTCTGCATTTAATAACACAGATTTTTTGTCGGCTTCTTTAGGATGCTCTGCAGGTTCTTCATCTCAAGTTCCAAATAGGAAATGTTTGTCATCTCAAGTTACAAAATAGGAAATGATATATGCTATATGATGTGATTTTTCAGCTCGGTTAATTTCTGAATAAAATATGCATTTCTTTTTTCTTCTTTTGTAAGTTTTCATAGAAATTAAGTATTTTGTTATGGTGATTTTTCAGCTTGGTATGTGGAAAAATAAATAATTTGAAATTATATAGGCGTGTTCTTGCATTATATTGGAAATAATTTATGTTTATTAATTATTCAAACACATGATCTCATCATAAAACATTAAGTTGATAATGAGGATGAAATCAAGATGTAATAAGGGAATCTGAAAGCTACGACTTGGGTGTTGCTGGACTATTACATGTCGCGCACTACTGTGTTGAACTGTTGGTTGATTAAAGAAGTTAACCGTTGCCAATATATTTATGTGTATAAGTGGAATTTAATTGTTATTCATTTTATTAATTTATTTTGTCCTATAATAATTTCTTTTTTGCACAAATTATTTTTTTGTGATGTATATGTTTTTTCAAGAGTTTTCATCAACATGTTTGAATATCTTCATACGTGTCAAAGAGGAAGAACATGTGTTTGAACCATGACATGTTCTTTTGTTATAGTATTAAAACTTATAACATCTCTTTTTCCGCGTACAATGACACTTTTACATTTTAATAGATATAATCTTTTACAATATAATATTCATCACATATTTTAAATTTTAAAATATATCATATTTCGTGCATTGCACGGGTGAACATCTAGTCTAGTGTAAGAACACATCAAGTTTCCACAGAGTAGTTGCATGCTGCACAATGCATTGCATTCTTGTTGATTTTTCATTCTTTAATTTCTTTCTTAATTTTTTTGGAGAACATTTTTCAATATTCTAAAAGACACATAAAAATATTCATATTTTCTTAATTTAAATGTGATACTCGTATCGAATACATCTTGAAATAAAATATTAAACATAAAATAATAAATTGTTTGTTGGTTTAATTAGTAGAATTAAATTTGAGTGCTCATTGCGAGGGAATTATTTATATTGAATTTGATCTGGATATAAAATAAATTAAATATACATTTTATGAAAGATACTATATAATATTAACGTTTTAATCTAACTTCAATTGATTTGGTTATTTATTGATTTTTTTATAAAAAAATTATCTTAAATCGTTGAGGAAAATTTAGGATCCGCTTGGTTGGGGGGTTTAGGGATAGGAAATGAGAATGAATGATGACTCATTCTCATTTATGGTGCTTGGTACATAATAAATAAGTTAATCATTACCTCTTTTTATTAACAATTCCCCCACTTCATTCCATAATATGATGGCAAAAACTTGTGTGCATATGATGTACCATAGGCTTATTGTACACCAGCCCACATTGAGATCCGCGTGCGACCCGCGCACGATTTTCATTTTTTTTTTTTTGTTCTTACAGTAGACTTATTGTGTTCTTACAGTAGACTTATTATGTTCTTGTAGTATAGTAATTTTGTGTTTAGAGTAGACTTATTGTGTTCTTCAGTAGACTTATCGTGTTCTTGTAGTATAATTATTTATTGTTCATAGTAGACTTATTGCGTTCTTATAGTAGACTTATTGTGTTCTTGTAGTATAGTAATTTTGAGTTTAGAGTAGATTTATTGTGTTCTTCAGTAGACTTATCGTGTTTTTGCAATATAATTATTTTGTGTTTAGTTCTTGCAGTAGAATTTTTTAAAAAAAAAAGGCGCGACCCGCTCGCTGACCCAGTTCGCGGACGCGAATTTTTTATAAATTATATTCCAACGATTTTTTGGAGTCCATGTGTTAAATTGTAGTGATGTACAACAAACCTATTGTACATCACATGCACATAAGTGTTACTCTAATATGATTGACCCCTCATTCATACCCATTACCATTATTATTGATTATTTGCAACCAAGCGGACCCTTAGTTTATTTGCTCAAGAGTCCAGTCCCACTCGCAATATGTCTAATTGATTCGGTTATTCAATTTAATTTTTTACCATAAATATATTTAAAATTGTTGAGGAAGATTCTAATTTATTTTCCAGGAGTCCAGTCCCACTCACAATTTGTCTAACTAATTTTAGTTGTCCCATTGCAAGTGAATTATACACTTTGAGGCGGCGTTTGCAAAAATTTAGAATAAATATTTTTGTACTTTTAGCTAGAAAACTAGTACAGTACCCGTGAATAATATTCATAGATCTGTTTAAATTTTGTTTTACTTTTCAAAACACTTTTAATTTATGAATATATTTATATTTTTTAGAAAAGGGAAAATATTAAAACCTTAAACAATTATAAACGTAAATCATGAAATTTGATTTTTTTTAAATTCAAATGATTTTAAAATTATTTTAATCCTATAATTTTGAGATATTATAATGATTCTCAGCATAACACATGTTCATTTTCTTTATCTTTTATCATATAAAGAATAGAGGGTCATGTGAATTTTGATAAATTCATTATGATCAAATTTGAGTTGTTCAATATATAAATTTATTGTATATTTGAAGCCATATATTTTCAGTTGATTGCGATAGTAGACATAAGTTAAGTAGAAAATTTGCAATTATTACAATTAATCATATATTTATTATACGATAATTGTGGTATAAAATATCTCTAAAAGAATTCAGGTTATCCAGTCTCGAGAATTATCTAAAAATCAAGTAAATAGAAGACTAACCGAATATATTCACTAATCATAGTTATATAATTCAAAATTATATATAAATGAGTAATTAATAATCTTGAGTTGCTTTCATATATTTTTCTTTTGAGCAAGACATTCAGTAGGTATTGCATTATTAATAATGCCAAATTCATTACAATGTGGTCACTAATTTGAATAAATTTTCCTTCAAGATTTTTTAAATTAATTTATTGTTATATTATATTTTAGAATATTTTAATCCCTGACATAAGTTTTATAATTTAGGTATATAGTTTTTTAATCACGCGTGCAATGATGTCAATCTTTAATCATGCACTTTTTGATAAAATAATTTATCTTATAAATTTGTGATATATTATAAATAAAAGTTAAATTAGTAAATCATTAAAAAAAATCCTAACTAAAAATTGTATCAAATTTATGATATACTTGTAACAATAAATTTTGCGTATTGAATTAACAAACACAAAAAAATTGTACAAATTAATTCTAATTGGATTGAGATGAGTAACTTTATGGATAACAATCTCTATTCTTCAATCCTCTGATTCTTCTCTTCGAATGTTTTCTTTGAATTTGATGATTTGGAGTGAAATCTCCTTCTTGATCTCCTCCGCCGCTTAAGTCGTTCTTCAATAACATTGTCCGAAGGCTGAACGGCTTGATTCCGGATTGAACGCTACTTCTCGATGAATTTGATTCGAATCTTGAAGAATGTCTTCGAATCTTCGAGAACTTTGAGTCTTCTTGATTTATTGAAGTTCTTCCAATTCTTGAAGCTCTCAACTTGTCTTTGAATGAATGAAGAAAGGCTCTTGTTTATAGGTGTAGGGGAGAGCTCTTTCCATATTTCATTTGCCATGTGGCGCTATTTGATTGGCCGCCTTTGATTTGATGGGCTTAGAACTGATTTGGTTGGGTCTGCCTTGTTGGATTAGGTCCTTTTGACTTGATTGGGCCATCTTACCAAAATGTTTGTAGATAATTTTTTTTGGCCCAAATTAAATATCAATTATACTATAACTTAGGAATTAATTTAATTAAATTCCCAAGACATGAATAGTATTTTTTATTGATATTTAATTAATTTCCACGTGTCGTCATTTAGTTGGACACAAAATTTATTTATCTACAAATGCCCCATCGCGATATGTTCACGGACGCCGAATTTCGAAGTGAATGGATCGCGAAATAAACTTAAATGATACAATTCTAAGTTGGACTTTGTAGAATTGCACGCCACTTGTAGGCTTGCGTAAGCAATAGAAGGCAAAAACTCCCATTTATGAGCTAATATTTAGTTTAGCCCAAATTTCCTCCCTTCTTTTTTTGATGATGAAGTGGGCTGAAATGGCAGGCCCTCTTTAAGATACCGTTTTGAATTTAAGAATTGAATAAAATCTTCAACTATTCCGGCCATCCAAATCCACAATTTTTTTAATTTTTCTCTCATGGCCCCACTTCTATCATGCTTCATCTTTCTGCATGAAATTTTTGCATCACCTCAATTAGGCCCACATCCCCTTTCCAACACGAGTTGGTGGCCCACGTGCCAAGGTAATGTCCCAACTTGATTATCTCATACACGACACATCCTTCAAGTGGACCCCACACCTCTTTCTTCCTTTATCAAGTGAGAATCCTCCAAAAACGCGTCCAGGAGCATGAAGATGGCAATAAATCTTCATAAATCAGTAAATTAATCTTTGAGCCCCGCCCTTATTTGAACATCCGATTTCAGCTTTTCGTTTTTTCTTTTTTCTTTTTTTTTTCCTTTTTTCTTTTTTTTTTTTTTTACTTCACTGGGCCCTCAGACTTTGTATCAAATACAGAGCAAATAGATATAACCCTGAAGCTCTTTGAAGTTTTTTAACAGGAACAGTTCTCAGCCATTAACTTACTCCTTGGCTCGTAAGGAAACTTGATCAGAATTTAGGAAAATGTTTTTTTTTTTTTCACCTCCAGCCTTATACAGGCACATTGGATTACATATATGGACATGATCTTCAACTTTTGCCTCATCTTCAAAAAAAAAAAAAGAAAGGAAATATAATAAATGTATTTCCTTTTCCATGATAACCTTCCATCAGCTGCACTCAATATGCAACTATTTAAAGAGATGCATTGTTGCAATTCTTTCACCATTCCAAACAGGCTCCCGCTCCTTCTTACTTTCATGACTGTCATATTCTTGGTTATTTCTTAGGAGAGCTCCTACATTCTACAATCTACGAGTCCAGTCTCGTTCACAAGTTGTTCGTATAGCTTTTCGTCTCCTCTTTTCTTTCGTTTTTGGCAGCCTATGATGAATCTCTCGCATCGTCCCTTCTTTAATTAACTTTTCTTTTTCTTTTTCTTTTCTTTTTCTTTTTTCTTTTTTTTTTTTTTTTTTTTTTTGCAGATTTTGCATTTGTAGATCAGTTATGTACGGTACTTGGGAGCAGCAGTTCGCTTGTCGCTTTCGATGCACACATTCCGATAGTTTTGCTGAACTTGCGTCTTCCTCTTCATGTGGTGGAATTCGCATCCTCCAGGCATTATCTCTGACTCCTTATTTTCAACTTGCTCATGATATTTATTGTTCCCCTTTTACTCCATATGTTCACATATATGTATGTATAACCATAAATTTGCACAATAAGATTAAAAATCATATATAAGAAAATATGGAGTGCTCATGGTTTGTAGGCCTTCTGATGTCCGTAAAAGAATTCAATTTGGACGTGTATTCTGTAAAGTTTTCAGACCACTCACAACACACACAAATGAAATCAATCCAGAAAGAATGAAAAATGAACTGAAAATCGGCCAAACAAAACCAAACGCAAAATCAGAAACCAAATGAAGAACATAAAGTTTTTACGTGGTTCGATCAATGCTGTCTTCTTGAGTTACCTTTGATAGAAGTAACCTGATAGAGCAATGCTTCACTACTGGAGAAAACACCTCATTATAATCAATACCTTCTCTCTATGTGAAGCCCCTGGCCACCAGCCTTGCCTTGTATCTGATTTTATCAGCTTTTCCAGCCTCTACCTTTTTCTTGTAGATCCATTTTGAACTAACTAGCTTCTGCCCTTTTGGTTTGTCTACAAGCTTCCAGGTTTGGTTTCTCTCTAGAGATTCCATTTACTCCATCATGGCTCCTATCCACTGTTCACTCTAACTGCAACTTATTGCTTCCTTGAAACTACTAGGCTCTTGAAACTCCAAGTCTTCTGCTACACTCAATGCATAATATACACTTCCAGCTTGTCCATAGAAATCAGGCCTTTGGATTTGTCTTCTTGGCCTGTCTTCCTATGCTATAAGTTCTGAGATTTGCAACCTCAGTTTTACCTTCTTCATCTTCTGATGAACTGCCATCTTCTCGTTGAGCTTGAGTATTCCTCTCTGGTGGTATCTGCTCCTCATTAAGCTCCACCTAAATAGAAATTCTTTCAGGTTCCACAGCACCATCAGCTTCCTCTTGACTTCCAGTAGAGTTGTATCCCATCACATCCTCATTGAACCTTACATCTCTACTTATTAGGAGCTTTTGGTTTCCCTGTTCCAAGCACCATAACCTGTAGCCTTCTATGCCCTCAGGATATCCTAGGAATACACATCTCTGTGCTCTTGCCTCAAGTTTGTCTTGCCTAATGTGAGCATAGGCCAGACAACCAAACACTTTTAAATCATAGTAGTTTGGTAACTTTCCACTCCACACTTCTTCTGGAGTTTTAAATCCTTGAGTTGATGATGGTGACCTGTTGATCAAATAGTATGCAGTGTTTATTGTTTCTCCCCAGAAGGATTTAGGTAATCCAGCATCAATCAGCATACATCTAACTCTTTCTAGCACAGTTCTGTTAAATCTTTCAGCAACCCCATTTTGTTGGGGGTTTAGTGGGACAGTTATGTGCCTTGTGATGCCCTTTTCTTCACAAAACCCTGTGAACTCAGTGGATAGATATTCTAAGCCATTGTCTGTCCTAAGATGTTTTAGTTTCTTCCCTCTTAGGTTCTCCACCTGACTCAACCATATTTTAAACTTAAGAAATGCATCACTCTTGTTCCTTAAAACAAATACCCATGTTTTTCTACTATAATCATCAATGATGGACATGAAATACCTTCCTCCTCCATGTGTTTCTGTTCTTGAAGGCCCCCAAATATCAGAGTGTACATAATCAAGTGGCTCTTGAGTAGAATGTATTCCTTTAGCATAAGGCAGCTTCTTGGCTTTTCCTAGAGCACACTTGTCACAGAAATCCAGTGTTCAATTTCCCATTTCACCAATGATGCCCTTCTTTGATAACTCCTTCAATCCTTTCTCTCCAATATGACCCAGTCTTCTATGCCACTTCATAACATCTTCTCTGCTTATCACAGATTCAGCACATCCTATCATAGGTGATCCAATCAAAATAAACAGGCCATTGTGCTGCCTTCCTTTGATTACCAGCTTGTTGTGTTTAGTGATGTGAAGATAACCATCTAGTGAATTGAATTGACATCCATTTGCCACAAGAGAACCAAGGGATAGGAGATTTCTCTTCAGTCCAGGAACATACCTCACTTGAGAAATAGTTCTGATGACTCCATCATGCATTTTTATTTGAACTGATCCTATGCCTTTAACTCTGCAGGAGTGGTCATTTCCCAGTAATACACATCCACCATCTTCTTTCTGTAAATCCTTGAACCAGGATTCATTGGGACACATATGGAATGAACACCCATTATCAAGAACCCATTCCTTTTCCATTTTTGTGTCTGTGATGTTTAAGACTTCTGGAGTGTCTTCTTGATGCTCAGTCATAGCTACTTCTGCCCTCTGATTCTCCTGCTTCTTCTTCTTTTGTGGACAGTCCTTTTTCAAATGTCCAGGCTGTTTGCATTTGAAACACTTTCTGGTTTCAACCCAGTCTCCTTGTTTCTTTGCATTCTGAGTTCCAGATTTGTTATCCTTGAATCCCTGGAACTTCTTCTTTTGGAAATTCTTTTTGAACTTAATGTTCAAGCCTTCTCCAGCCTGTGTAGAGCCCTTTTTTCCTTGATTTTGAAAGCACTTTGTCTTCAATGCTGACAGGATGGATTCATAGCTGATTTTTCCATCCCTTCCAAACATCAGTGCATCTTTAAAACTTTCCATGGACTTTGGAAGAACATTCAGCACCATCAGAGCCTTATCAGCATCCTCCAAGTTCACCCCCAGATCTTCCAATTCTTCAATCATCTTGACAAACTCATCAAGCTGATCAGAAATAACCTTATCATCAATGATTTTGAAGGATATTAATTTCTGCTTCAGAAATAGTTTGTTGGATATAGACTTTTCCAGTTTTCCCCATGCCTCCACTGCATTCTTTCACCTTGATACCTCCCTCAAGGGTTTATCCCCCAGACATAATAATATCAGACTCAGAGCCTTCTTATCCAATTCTGGAAACTTGGATTTCTCAGCATCAGGCCATTGATCAACAGGAAGAAGTGCAGAGTCTAGGCCATTTTGAATCAGTACTGCATTCATTTTGATCTTCCAGAGTGAGAAGTCATTCTTACCTGAAAACTTCTCCACATCCATCTTTACTCCAGCCATTCTTTCTTCTTCTTTGAGTGTGTGTGTATTGTTTCCCACAGACGGCGCCACTTGTTAAGTTTTCAGACCACTCACAACATACACAAATGAAATCAATTCAGAAAGAATGAAAAATGAACTGAAAATCGGCCAAACAAAACCGAACGCAAAATAAAAAACCAAATGAAGAACACAAAGCTTTTACGTGGTTCGATCAATGTGATCTACATCCACGGAGGTTCTATACACCTCAATTCACTCCACTGAACAATCAATTACAAGAAATATCCCAGAAAACCAGAAGTCCCAATTCACAAACCGAACTGAGCTTAAGAACCCTAGCTTCCTAATTCTAATGATTGTGTAGTGTTTACAGAGGGAAAACTATGTGTATCAACTCGTCTTTTCAAGTGGAACAAATGTATATAAAGAACTAAGCTCGAATCAAGAAGCTCTAGAAGCTGGAAGCAATTCAGTTTCAACTGCTTTAGAACTGGTTCACGTGCCTTTGACAACGTTTTCACATGCAACGGTTCAAAACCGTTGCATAATTCTGTTACAACCGTCACAACTCCGGTTCTTCAACAACCTCCAAAATTGAACTGCTTCAAACCCAACTTTCTGGCCCGGTTCTTCCCAACCTAAACCCGGTTCCTGATTCTTCTCAATCCCCACTACAAGACATGTCCACTTGATGAAATTGAATTGACATCTACATATTCATACATGCACATATCTGCCAACCCGTTGCTAGACTTGATTTTTTTTAGTACGCTATCTTTTGCAAATTGTTTAGCTTTTGCATCCTTTGGCTTGTTTTTATGAAGGGAGCGGTGAGTATATAAGAATTCCAGTTGAGGTGCAATTCATGACTGAGAAGGCAGAGTTTAATCCTTTCAGCGCATATACGCCAGTGATGGGCTGAAATGACGGTTGATGCTCCTCTAAGGGACCCTGAAGATTCTGCAGTGATGGATATTTCAACTTTGAAATGATTCTTAATGGCATATTAGTAAATAGCGGGTTACTGGGGTATAAATGGGGTTTAAATGACTACATCAATCCAATATACAAAACTTTCCCTAAAAGCAATTGGTCGGTGCAACTCTAGCACATTGAGATGGTTCTAACCCATCCCAAAAGACTTTGGAAATATATGTTGTAGTACAAATAAGTAGGACTAGTTCCAATCCACCGAAATGTAGGAAACAAAAACCAATAAGCAAACTCTCCCTAAATATCATCCTAACCTAGCCAGCTAGTATACTTTGGAGTGGAATAATTCAACTTTTATTTCATTGCATGTGGTTTGTGCCATATACGGTGGTACGTCTGACTATTACACCATTAGAATCTTATTGAATCCCAGTGCTTAGCCCAAAAAATTAAAATACACTTTTTTCCTTCGTTATCCTAGGATACTCGATCACACTAACGGTTGGCAGAAATTGAGCGCACACGGAATCATGGATGAAAAAGAAAACGAGTAGATTTTCCAATATTAAGTAGATTCCAGAAACTTGTTGGGCCTCTGACTAGGCCCCATCTCCTCATTGGTATGATATTGTCCGCTTTGGGCCAAGCCCGCACGGATTTGTTCTTGGGCTAACTCCCAAAAGGCCTCATACCAATAGAGATACTCCAATCCTATTAAACCCCATGATCCTCCCATGTATATCCGATGTGGGACTTTGTTGGACAATCCTAACAATCCTCCCCTTCAAATAAAGGACCATTAAACCTCCTCTCAAACGAATCACCGAGCCTCCTCTCAAACGAACCACCGAGCCATGTCTGCTCCATCCAGTCTACTAGCCAACTCCACCGCATCTGGGCACACGTCTTACGTGGAGTCCATGGTTTACCGCCGCTGGAGAGCCAACCTCTACCCAGGTGCACCTAGCCTGGTTTCAGCACCTGGTTCGTAGAGTCGGACCTTTCGTCTCTGCTGGGGAGCTTGCTCTACCTTGGTGAGCCTTCGTCTCTACTAAGGAGCCTGCTCTACCCAGGTGCACCTGACCTGGTTTCAGCACCTGGTCCATAGAGCCTGTCGCGAGCCAGCGACTTTGTTTGGCACTCCGAGGATCTCCACCACATCGGTTCAGTCTGGGACCATGGCTCTGATACCACTTGTTGGGCCTCTAACTAGGCTCCATCTCCTCATTGGTATGATATTGTACGCTTTGGGCCAAGCCCGCACGGATTTATTCTTGGGCTAACTCCCAAAAGGCCTCATACCAATAGAGATACTCCAATCCTATTAAACCCCATGATCCTTCCATGTATATCCGATGTGGAACTTTGTTGGACAATCCTAACAAAACTTCACATATATTTTAAATTAAGATAATAATACCATACATTGCGGATAAGACTCATTTCCATTGTTTAACTATCCTGGATTACATGTATATTAAAGATTAATTGGGTTTGGATGGATTCAAGTTCGAACACCACCCTGTCCATGTAACCAGCTCCTATCCTATGGAGGATACATCGGCATTGGTTCAGACGCTCTACTCCATCGTATCCTCGATAGATGCTGACCGTGCTTAGTCGCCCACCAGATCGTAGTCTTGCAACACCGCAGTTTATGTGATGCTCTGTCACATAGGCAACATTGAATGGATTGGGGAGAGCCTGATCGTAATCAAGAAATGTGTTATTTGTTGTGGCACTGAATGTCTTAGATAAACAAGTAAAAGTGTGGATCGGGCTGAGAGACTTACAATCTGGCCATGCGGTGCGAAGCGGGTCCGAATACGCAGGGTGAATCCTGGTATAGTATGTCGTCCGTTACGTTTTGTGCAGGGCTCGAGTAGTTGTTGACGTTGTTCATGTTTGCAAGATCCTAATTTTGGAACGTTTAAACTTCACAATTCTGTGTATTCCCCTGATGTAATTATTTTCAGAATAATGGCTCGGTAGGAACTGAAGCCAAAGCCGGTTGTTTTCTGGGAGTAGTTGTACATTCTGAGATTTGTAGATGGAGATTAAATAACATGTGGAGTTGGTACGCCGGAGGTTCTTTCATAGCGAACTAAACAGTCGCGTATACCATTGGCAGCTTCAAATGGAAGGTCAGCAAATCTAAAGAGCCACAACGCATTTTACACCGGGAGGGGTATGGACGCAACTATGCATGTACCAGTAAGTAATTTGGAAACTTTTGTTTAGTTACCGTATCTATGAAAATGGTTCCAGCGAGTTAGGCCATCTTGATCCACTTGGGTAAAAAAAATTGGCTACCAACCATCGTCTTGGGCCGGGGGTGTTGGGTGTAACCGGACTATTCCTAGCAAACCTATTCGCTCAATTGACATGGGGTAATTATATTCATAGTCTAAAATATTCGTCATACAACCACCATATGTATTAATTCTCTATTTTGCCCCCAAACCTGTGCTGCCCCCTTCCCAACTTTTTTTCCACAACCATCGCTACGCAACTTCTTTTCCACAGCCATACATGGTCTCTTGAAATCATCTGTTCTTCATAACATTCAACCACATTAATTTCATTTATTCAAACTCATTGATCTAATCTCAACTCAGATTTTTCAATTCTCCCACGTCGTAGATTTAGGAGGTTATTTCTATAATGACATTCAAATTACCGTAAACAATTTATGAGATTGCAAGAACTCAGTAATGTCGGGAAATACAAATTTTAGAAAAAGGTTATACATGAAAAAAACATCATTGACATTAGAAGAGATAGTCTCTCCAATTTTATTTTTTCATTTTCTATTTTTTATAATTCCAAATCAATTGTCAGAGTGTTTTATTTTCAGACAAATTCTTATTTTATTTTGACGTAAATTTGTGAAGGACGGAGGCTTTGAAGCCTTTTAATGGCGATGCACTATTTTTTTTCAGCTGCTTAATGGTGTTGCACCTGATGGCTGTGAAAAGAAAATTATAGATAAAAGGCAGTAAAGACGATGTGGCTTTGTGAATTTTAAGGGTAAGATGGACAATCCAATATATGGAGGTTGTAAGGAGTATTTTTGGGGTTGTCAATAGAATTACCCATTGACATGTCAGCGACTTGGCCCCTTGATGAAGTTGCCCGACTTTATTTTTCCACGTCCCTTTTTGTGAAATTATTTTACTTTTTCCTTCATTGACTTTTTATAGGGAAAACCCTCTCCGTTTTTAATGAGATGAAATTTTTCATTACGAGATCATTGGTTGGTTTAATAGGGGAAATGTGGAATAATCCATTTCTTGTTTTATTTAAAAAAAAATAATTGGTGGTCCATAAAATTGGGCCGGGCCCGGGTTGCGCCCCTTGTTCGTACTTTTATACCACAACAACATGATTAGCGGTTGTACCTTTAAGAAATTTCAATTTTATATCATGTTAGGTACTTCCTTTTACGGTTTTGAACATTATATACAATCGTCTTGTTCACAATGTAACCGTATTTCAATTTATATTTAAAATTCTGGTGTGGGGGAATTTGGTGTTGAAACACATTTTTTTTCCCAATATATATATATATAAAGTGCAATGGCCCGACCTAACGTTGGCACAAGTATTGACTGGGATTGGTTAGCGTTGCTGATGGCCAGACCAGCACCCCTCCGATGTTAGCTCGTACACTGACTATGCTTTATTATGGTTTGGCACGGCCATACCTTTTTGACAGCTCTGTTAATTACATAGTAAATTTTACCACATCGGTAGGATTAAGAATGATAGATAGCTACGAGACGGTTCAATAAAATTAAAAAACCTTTTATATGTTTTATAATTGTGAGAATGACCCACATAGAACTATAAGTGATTATTAGTTTTAACTTGTGGGCCTTGTACAAGGGATACACATCACTAGGTACCCTACCGGCTATACTATGGGGGCCCAATTCATAACCTAATTCTATTGTCACATCCAGAAGTGGCTAATAGGCGAAGATCACCTCCGCCTAATAATCAATTTGGGTGGCAACACTTTCAAATTTGGGATAGCAAGACGAGTGAGTGACAAGGGATTCACTACGGCCTAACCAATGCACCCGTCTTCTATTAGAGCCTGTTGGTGTTACATTTATGCGAAGACATCTCTTTATCCGGAATGAAGAACCCTAGATGGTCTAAATCCCATTCGGATCTGAAGACGCAGTTCAAGTCAATTTTGCTTTAACTGATGAGTTTCTTATCCACTATTAAATTGGTCAGCCTGTGGGTAGACTTAGATTTATTACTGCATTAATCCAAAAACATACCGGGGGTAATATACTTGGCACATTTTAGTAACCGTTTGATGTGATTCATTGTTTGTGTTTGGTTGCTGGAGTGTATGGGGGTTTCCAGGGTTGATAGTTTTCCTAAACAACATTGAAATCTAGTTACCCCCACAGCCAGATTTGAGGTAGTCATATGCACAGCAATATAAGATCGTTCGTTTACTACGTGGTGCCTTCCGCAATGGATTTGTCAACTTAAAGGTTTTTATTTTGCTAACCTTTATTCATAAAACACATTAGCTGCTGAAACCCATTGTAGGATAACTGTTGTCTATTATTAATCGAAAGAACTCGATCTTCCACTTAAGCTGGCAATGAAAACATTACGTAGAAGGAATTGACTGCTTGAATAGTTTTATTTCCGCATATTATCACAGAAGGATTGTAGAGTACTGCAACGGATCTGCAAATTAACCACTCAATCGACTTAGTAGGCTACACACCTATATAGTTTTCTTATTCCTAGGTTTCCGGTTGATACCATCCTCATCGTTACAAACACTTCTTTTTGTTGACGGCCAACCTAGGCATAACAACAATACGCAAGATCAATTTATTATCAGAGTAGAAAGACATCCTTCAATTAAGTTGTTTCAAGGTCTCTCCTTTGCTAGGTTTGGGTTAACCTTTTAGGTCCTGGAAGTCTATTAGGTGATTGTGACCGTAAGTTTAGGAACACGGTGAGGGGCGGGGGACACCAAAAAAATGATACTAACGTGTTTATTTCCTCACTACCCACATGAACTTGGTTATTATCTTTGGCGTCCACGGAACCGGATGTATAAAAAAATCTTATGATTTATAATGCCATATTTTTTCTACCTTCAGTGCCCCATTATATGCACCCTATATAAACAACAACAACATGGTATGAATTTTCAATAATGAGGCAACGCTAAGAAATAATCAATTAACGATGAACCTGGCAAATGCGATGAGCAGGATGATTAATACACATTCAAAATATAATACGTAGTAGAGAGACTCTTGATGTATGTGACTATACACTAGGGATGTAGAGAATATCTTGGAGATCAAACCGTACACTGACTCATACAAATTCTAAAATATCTACCATGTCCTGGTTCAGGACCATCTTAATAACCGTGTACGTAACACATGTTTGGCTGACGAGGGCTTACATTTTCATTTTTATGTTTGCGTTATTGCACAAGCTGATGTACAATTACCACCTGAATTGTTACATATGTTATCAAAAACCACCATTCATGTGCTACGTACACGAGGGTTGATAACCTGTTTGCGAAAGATCCGCCTAACGAAAAATGATAATTATTATGCAGATATGTAAGCAAAAATTAGGGTAAAACCGTGTCAGGTTACTAGCGCAGGCTGAGTTGTTGTTAAACGTGTTTAGCACATTTCCTGCAGGACAATGACGGAGAGCCGCAGATTCAAGAAGGTAGAGATGCAGCTACTAGCTTGCTCGTTGCCCTAGAAAAGGAGTTCAAGCATCTGACATATGTCATACAGAATTCCGGGAACATAGACCTCTCCAATCCCGGTGCCTACACAGTCCTCCTACAGAATGTCGCCGTGCACATGCAGACCATGTTCAACGACCAATCTATGAGCGAGGAAAATGTGAAGAAGCATTTCAAAGGACGGCGGCATATTTTCAGTGTATTCCAAGATTTTCTAGAGACCCCTGGCATCGATTATAACCCATACACGAACCAACTTCAAATAATGGACGACTACTGGAGTCACTTTAAGAAGGTAACTTCATCACCTCTTAATTTTATTTTCAAGTGGTCATCTTAGTTTTACGTATCAAACTTCGAGATGCTAGAACCGCTTAACACATATTTCTGTAATTGTTTCCTGTCACCATTTCGCAGTACTAAAGTTACGTGTCTATGCTGCGACACTACTGTGCCATCTAGGGAAACACTTCTTTTTTAGTCGTTGCATAAATTGTTAACAACCATTAACATCTTATTCATGCCGTAAATGTGATACATTTACGGTGTGCATGTTTTCTAACTGCATGATAAACAACTGTGGTTTTTTTAATCTCGCTATATTTTATCTTCAATTAACGTATATTTAAGAGTAGTTGTGCATCTTCATTACGACTATCCGGTCCTTTGTTAGAAAGGATGTCTCGTAAAGCTTCCGATATTACGCGTTGCGAAGAGGGAATTCGTGAGTCTAATTAATTGTTCAGACTCATTCACTCACCCACACACCAGGCAGGCATGAGTTCAATGAATGTGAACCAATGCCAACCGGTCTTCCCAGATTATTTAGAAGGAGAAGTGATGGGGAAAATCTCATTAAGCAACACTTTAATAATTCTGATGACAAGCATTTGGCACACGAATGGGTTTGGAGGTGCTATTACAAGGATAAAGTCAAATCCACGCCAGTTGAATAATGGGGATGTGACTCCTTGATGGACTGAGAGGACGGATAGTATGGCCGCCCACCTTGCTAGTCCTAACACCATAAATAAATCCTACCTAGTGATAAATTGAGACACGGATGAATGTGTGTTATGAACCAGTAACCCAAAATATTCAGCTACCCAACCAACCAGTACCTTTCTGACAGTATCAAAGCAAGTGGACTATATGCCAAACACATGCACCACTGGCAGAGCTGCCATCTTTGAAAGATTTTTCCAGTTGTGAGGAATGACCCGATCGGTAGGCGGACACGAGGCTTGGCGTAACGCCCTGGCATAATTACCAAAAAAAATATAAATAACACAATCGGTCCCGGCAACCACGCCTTTTGTACCGAAGTTTGGATTGTAAGAGTCAAACAATCGGAGTACATGAAGGCCGTGTATTCGATCAACGTACTTCTATTTGATGGACAGGTTGAAATAGTCCCATCTATATGTTTTAAAACGTCCCAATGTCTTGTAAACATACTTGAACGACTTCCGCTTAAAATACTGCGTGGTACTTGTTAGGTTTGAGAACACTTACAACACACAAACAACAAGTTCAATCCAGAAACGAATGAAAACCAGATTGAAAAACAAACACTAAAACCGAACTCAAAACTAGAAAATAGAATGAAGAACACCTCAATTCACTCCACTAAACAATCAATTACAAGAAACAATCCAGAAAACTAGAAGCCCCAATTCACAATCCGAATTGAGCTCAAGAACCCTAGCTCTCAAATTCTAATGATTGATTAGTGTTTTAAGAGGGAATGATACGTGTATCAACTCGTCTTCACAAGTAGAACAAACTTAAATAAAGAGCTAAGCTCGAATCAAGAAACTCTGGGAGCTAGAATAAAAAAAACAGTTGCAACTGCTATTCAAACTGTTACGAGTCTCCAACAACAGTTTTTCATGCATCAGTCCAAAACCGTTGCGTATTTCTGTTATAACCGTCACCAACCTGGTTCTCCAATAACTTCCAAATCTGAACTGAAATTATCCCGGTTCTCCGGCCCGGTTCTTCCCAACCCAAACCCGGTTCCTGATCCTACTCAACCTCTACTACAAGCCATGCTCACTTGAAGAAATTGTATTGACACCTACAAATCTTCACCTCAATGAATTCAAGTGCACTTCATCACCTCACACTGTCTCCTCTCCTCCAGGTTTTAATCACATTGTTCAAGCCTGATCAGGCTTGAGCAATGTACCATCTTACTCCTAGGAACTGCCTTAGTCAAGAAATCTGCTGCATTGTCCAATGTATGCACTTTCTTTACCTCAACAGATCCAGCTTCAATGATATCCCTTGAAAAATGAAGTCTAACATCAATGTGCTTAGACCTTTCATGAAAAGCTTGATGCTTCACCAAATGAAGAGCACTCTGATTGTCACACTGAATAGTAACACAACCTTGTCTTATTCCCAAGTCTTTGAGAATTCCTCTGAGCCATAAAGCTTCTTTGATTGCCTCAGTTAATGCAATGAACTCTGCTTCTGTTGTTGACAAGGCAACCACTGACTGTTGCACACTCTTCCAACTCACTGTTGTACCATACAAAGTAAAGACATACCCTGTAATGGATTTTCTAGTATCCAAATTCCCAGCAAAGTCTGCATCAACATATCCTACTAAAGGTGTGGTATTTGCTTCTTCTCTCTGGAACTTCAATCCCATACTGACAGACCCCTTCAGATATCTTAACACCTGCTTTAAAGCTTCCCAATGTGATTCCCCAGGATTTGACATATATCTGCTTACAAGAGACACACTGTAGGCCAAGTCTGGCCTGCTACATATCATTCCATACATTAAACTACCAACACCACTGGCATATGGAAAATTCTTCATGTGAATCTCCTCAGTTGCAGTCTTAGGGCACTGATCGTTGGATAACTTTGTCTGTAGATTAACTGGAATACTTACTGGTCTAGATTCATGCATGTGGAATCTCTCCACAACCTTCTGCAGATACTGCTTCTGTGACATCCATAATGTTCCAGTCTCTCTTCTTCTAATGATGTCCATTCCCAGAATCTTCCTAGCTTCCCCTAGATCCTTCATGTCAAATTCTAAGTTCAACTTTCCTTTTAGCTGTTGTATTTTATCCCTGCTCTTACTGGCTATGAGCATGTCATCCACATATAACAACAGAAATACTTGTTCAGTTCTTGAACCTCTATTAAAGTATACACAACTGTCATATAAGCTTCTTATGAATCCTGCCCTTATCATGAACTCATTGAACTTCTTATTCCATTGCCTGGGGCTTTGTTTCAACCCATAGAGTGATTTCCTGAGAAAACAGACCTTCTTCTCATTTCCTGGAATCACAAAGCCTTCAGGTTGCTTCATGTGTATCTTTTCAACCAGATCTCCATGCAGGAATGCTGTCTTGACATCTAGCTGCTGTAGTTCCAAGTCTTCTTGAGTAACCTTTGATAGAAGTAACCTGATAGAGCAATGCTTCACTAATGGAGAAAATACTTCATTGTAATCAATGCCTTCCCTTTGAGTGAAGCCTCTGGCAACCAACCTTGCCTTGTACCTGATCTTATTAGCTTTTCCAGCCTCCACCTTTTTCTTGAAAATCCATTTTGTGCTAACTAGCTTCTGCCCTTTTGGTTTGTTTACAAGCTTCCAGGTTTGGTTTCTCTCTAATGATTCCATTTCCTCCATCATGGCCCCTATCCAGTTTACACTTTCACTGCAACCTACTGCTTCCTTGAAACTACTAGGCTCTTGAAACTCCAAGTCTTCTGCTACACTCAGTGCATAAAACACACTGCCAGCTAATCCATAGAAATCAGGTCTTTGGATTTGTCTTCTTGGCCTATCTCTTCCTATGCTATAGGTTCTGAGATTTGCCGTCTCAGTTTAACCTTCTTCCTCTTCTGATGAACTGTCATCTTCTTGCTGAGCTTGTGTATTCTCCTCTGGTGGTATCTGCTCCTTATTAGGCTCCACCTAAATAGAAATTCTTTCAGGTTCCACAGCTCCATCAGCTTCCTCTTGACTTCCAGTAGAGTTGTATCCCATTACATCTTCATTGAACTTTACATCTCTACTTATTAGGAGCCTCTGGTTTCCCTGTTCTAAGCACCATAGCCTGTAGCCTTTTATACCTTCAGGATATCCCAGAAATACACATCTCTGTGCTCTTGCATCAAGTTTATCTTGCCTAATGTGAGCATAGGCTAAACAACCAAACATTCTTAAGTCATGGTAGTTTGGTGTCTTTCCACTCCACACTTCTTCTGGAGTTTTAAACCTTAGAGTTGATGATGGTGACCTGTTGATCAAATAACATGCAGTATTCATTGTCTCTCCCCAGAAGGATTTAGGTAATCCAGCATCAATCAACATGCACCTAATTCTTTCCAGCACAGTTCTGTAAAATCTTTCAGCAACTCCATTCTGTTGGGGGTTTTAAGGGACAGTTTTGTGCCTTGTGATGCCCTTCTCTTCACAAAATCCTGTGAATTCAGTTGATAGATATTCCAAGCCATTATCTATCCTAAGATGTTTTAATTTCTTTCCTCTTAGGTTCTCCACCTGATTCAACCATGTTTTAAACTTGAGGAATGCATCACTCTTGTTTCTCAAAACATATATCCAGGTTTTTCTGCTGTAATCATCAATGATGGACATGAAATACCTTCCCTTTCCATGTGTTTCTGTTCTTGAAGGCCCCCAAATATCAGAGTGTACATAATCCAGGGGTTCCTTAGTGGAATGTATCCCTTTTGCATATGGCAGCTTCTTTGCCTTCCCCAGAGCACACTTGTCACAGAAATCCAGTGTTCTATATCCCATTTCACCAATGATACCCTTCTTGGATAGTTCCTTCAACCCTTTCTCTTCAATATGACCCAGTCTTCTATGCCACTTCATAACATCTTCTCTGCTTATCACAGAATCAGCACATCCTATCACAGGTGATCCAATCAAAATAAACAGGCCATTGTGTTGCCTTCCTTTGATTACCAGCTTATTGTGTTTAGTAATGTGAAGATGACCATCTAAGGAATTGAACTGGCAGCCATTTGCCATAAAAGAACCAAGGGATAATAGATTTCTTTTCAACCCAGGGACATACCTCACTTGAGAAATAGTTCTGATGACTCCATCATACATTTTAATTTGAACTGATCCTATGCCTTTGACTCTGCAGGAGTGATCATTTCCTAGCAGTACACATCCACCATCTTCCTTCCTTATGTCCTTGAACCAGGATTCATTGGGACACATGTGAAATGAGCATCCAGTATCAAGTACCCATTCCTTTTCCATTCTGGTGTCTGTGATGTTTAAGACTTCTGGGATGTCTTCTTGATGTTCTGTCATTGCCACCTCTGCCCTCTGAGTCTCCTGCTTCTTCTTCTTTTGTGGACAGTCCTTCTTTAGGTGTCCTGTTTGCTTGCATTTGAAACACTTCCTGGTTTCAACCCGGTCACCTTGTTTCTTTGCATTCTATGTTCCATATTTGTTATCTTTAACTCCCTGGAACTTCTTCTTTTGGAAATTCTTTTTGAACTTAATGTTCAAGCCTTCTCCAGCTTGGGTAGAACCCTTTTCTCCCTGATTCTGAAAGCACTTGGTCTTTAATGCTGACAAGATGGATTCGTAACTGATTTTTCCATCTCTTCCAAACATCAGTGCATCTTTGAAGCTTTCCATGGATTTTGGAAGAACATTTAACACCATCAGGGCCTTATCATCATCCTCCAAATTCACCCCCAGATCTTCCAGCTCTTCAATCATCTTGACAAACTCATCAAGTTGATCAGAAATGACTTTATCATCAGAGATTTTGAAGGACATTAACTTCTGTTTTAGAAACAGGTTATTGGATATAGACTTTGATTGATAAAGTTCCTCCAATTTTCCCCATGCCTCCACTGCATTCTTGCACCTCGAAACCTCCCTCAAAGGTTTATCACCCAGGCATAAGAATATCAAACTCAGAGCCTTCTTATCCAATTCTGGAAACTTGGATTTCTCAGCATCAGGCCATTGATCAACAGGAAGAAGTGCAGAGTCTAAGCCATTTTGAATCAGCACTGCATTCATTTTAATCTTTCAGAGTGAGAAGTCATTCTTACCAGAGAACTTCTCCACATCCGTCTTTACTCCAGCCATTCTTCTTCTTCTTTGAGTTTGTGTCTATGTTTCCCACAGACGGCGCCACTTGTTAGGTTTGAGAACACTTACAACACACAAACAACAAGTTCAATCCAGAAACGAATGAAAACCAGATTGAAAAACAAACACTAAAACCGAACACAAAACTAGAAAATAAAATGAAGAACACCAAGCTTTTACGTTGTTCGATCAATGTGATCTACATCTACGGAGGCTCTATACACCTCAATTCACTCCACTAAACAATCAATTACAAGAAACAATCCAGAAAACTAGAAGCCCCAATTCACAGTCCGAATTGAGCTCAAGAACCCTAGCTCTCAAATTCTAATGATTGATTTGTGTTTTCAGAGGGAAAGATACGTGTATCAACTCGTCGTCACAAGTAGAACAAACTTATATAAAGAGCTAAGCTCGAATCAAGAAACTCTGGGAGCTGGAACAAAAAAAAAACAGTTGCAACTGCTATTCAAACTGTTACGAGTCTTCAACAACGGTTTTTCATGCGTCAGTCCAAAATCGTTGCGTATTTCTGTTATAACCGTCACCAACCCGGTTCTCCAATAACTTCCAAATTTGAACTGAAATTATCCCGGTTCTCCGGCCCGGCTCTTCCCAACCCAAACCCGGTTCCTGATCCTACTCAACCTCTACTACAAGCCATGCTCACTTGAAGAAATTGAATTGACATCTACAGTACTGAACATGAAAAGGCTAGAGCGGACCATATTCTACAGACTATTTGGGTGTTGGGGGCATCGCGACACTATTCTTAACGAAACCCACTATTCATTGTTCAGAAAGATTGTATTACTGAGATTCACGCCACATTTTTTTTTATTAATTTAGGATGAAAATATGAAGGTTTAAATTAGTCATCAAGTGCAATTGTTTGTATCAATCGAATACATCATAAAACATAAATTACATCTCCACATTAACCCAAAATTTTACGAAATCCCTTCGCTGTACTTCTATAATTTTGCATATAGCAGACGGTGTTTAACAGCCTCGATAAGGACTGGTATCTGAGAATAACATGGTAAATGCTCGCTACCAATGCTCCGGCAAGTACATTATTTGGTCTGGCATAATGGAGAAATGACATATTTTTGTGAAATTAGTAGGGGTTAATGCGGATTTAACCCCAAAAAATAAATAATTTTCTGTTTTATTCAGTGGATATTGGCAGCGATGTTGTTGCGCCCCTTGTGACTATAGCTCGAACGATTCCTTAAATTTGTGATAATTATTTAGCTAAACTATTCATCATAATGGCTTTTATGTCCTACCTTTCCACACATTTACGTTAAATTTTATTTTCGGGTGCCCTAGTTTCAACTCAATTCCGTAGACCACATAAACACACTTCACCACGCACCACCTCCTTCTTGGCTCTAGCAAACACATCGGCGCATCCGTGTGTCGCCATCGGTTCTCTCCGGTGAGCGTAAGCTTCGATTGCGTAGCTGCTCTTTTAGCCACACGACACTCCTTCACCCCAATGGTAATGATTAATACTTTTCATTTTTAAGTAGTAACACGATTACAAGCGGGAAACTCTTTTTTTCAGGAAACCTATTTTGGCGAGAAGTCGGCTAGATATGCGGTGTAAGCCGATTTATCTCCGACGTCGCGTCAACACTAAAGACTAAATTTAAGCAGAGTTTTTATCTAATACAGGAATACAACGACTTTTAAACGATGCTTCGGCTGCACACGTAACCTCATTTCGTCGACTCTTGTGAACAATGTAAAGTGACTTCCATGTTGTACTGTGTCAATCGCCAAGCACTCATGAACATATCAAAGAAGGTATTGCAATCAAGCTTATTAGGACAATCCACGTTTAGTTGCTGGAAAAATGACAGAACCAAGGAGTCCAGATCAACCTGCAGAGGTTTGAACGCCGGTGAGGTATTATCCATAATAAAACTTCTCGTTAATTAGTGTTCGCCTGTATATTTTATATAACCAAGGACAAGGTGAAGATACCGCTAACATTAGGAATCCAAACAATAATCTAGATTTGTCCCAGTTTTTTTATTTAGCGAGTTTTTATGAGATTTTACCACATATTCCCATTCCCAAGCCTGTACTAAGTACGCGTTCCCTGCTCGTAAGGATTTCCATCCCTGAATGAATAAACACCCCATGGTTGTTTACAGTGTGCTAATCGACAAGTATACCTACGAAAAACGTAGGGCGGGAGTCACAAAACTTGTAGCATTCATAAACACACATAACTGTCCACTGGACCATTCTCTGATATTTTGGATTCTCAATATCGACGGCCTCACAAGAAATTTTACCAAATTCAGATGTGGTCCTCGAACCCATGGTTGTTAAGTTGTGATAGCAACTATGCTTTCTCATTAGATCCCCGGTGGGCGGTACTTCGTGGAGATGGTGTTACTTGTTAGTATGGCCACTGTCTTTGCATCTATTTATCCAGAATTTGACTGAAGCCAAAGGTTAGTCAGTCCCTAAATTTGTTGATTGGGAGCCCACGTAAAATTTTATGCCTATATTAAATCCCATACTTAAACAAAAATGTATATGGCATTTGTTACACACCCACAACTTGCGTAGAAATCCTAAAGGAAGATAACAGAGTTGCATCAATTATTGTAATGAAATTGCATTGGTTTTAGTTAGTTTATCAAAGAACCCTATTGGAACTTGGAAGGGCCCTCTGAGTTGACAAAAAGAAAGATTGCGGGAGCGTATTGTTTCGTCAGTCCATCTCAGTACCCGATACCCCATATTCATATGCAACATTTAGTACATGCCCTACATAGACTTCACTAACCCTAAACCAAAAGCTTCTTCTACACAAGTATTACCACAAGGTAGGATTACTTTTCTGGTAATAAGTTAGTTGTGCGGCATTTGTACCATCATCATAATGGTATGTTTGGCGGTATGGCAGATTAGATTTAGCAAAAAAATCCTTCTGAGGCTCAGGGAAACTAAAACGGCATAAATATTCACTACTTATCTAAAAATCCCCTCCTCCATGAAAACACTCCACGTCTTAATGTGAACCAATGAAGAGCACATCCACCTGCTAAAACACTTTCATGGCTGACGAAGGTTATAGTGGGACATTTAGAATGCCAATCACTGGGCCCCACATTGACATTTATCCGTGGGCCAAACATCAATACCATAGAATATGCCTTATCCACATCTGGCTGTCGAACCTCCTCTACAGTTTTGCACATTACCTGCTGTTATGATTCATTACAAAAGCAGAAGGAACTTGAAGAGCTCTCCAGAACTTGGAACACCCTGCCACGGTGTGTTCCAACCCACGACTAAACTTTTGCACACTTGTAAAAACACCAAAATTAATAAATCGTATGCAGGTTGTTCTATTAAACTGACAATGACTGCTTTGCTTGGCGATTAGTTTCTTAGAATGGTCCTACTATTTTTCATCAGTGGGAAACACATTCGTGTGCACATCGACCTGACAAGGATTCCTTTGAAACTTTATGCAGTGTAGTGTAAACCAAATAGTATCGTAAAAATCTTTGTACTGGGAATCCATGAAGGACGCGCACACCCCCCCCCCCCCAGCAACCATGTAAATCTATTCCCGCATCTTCATATACGCGGTCACCTGTATACAACCAGCTCATAAGCCCAGCCTAGTATTTTTATAAGGTCGAAGTCAACAAAAAATAAAATCCAACAACAGGATATTTCTAGAAGTTTTGCCGGAAGCCAGTCGTATAACTGCTTCACCGGGACATATAGTCTAAGATTTTAGTTTTCTGTTAGTGTGATCACATCAAGTAATTCTTCATACGATTTGGGCGCGAGCATGTCTGTTTTTAAGTTTTGTTTTTATACAGTACCATTATGCAGCTAGCTATGTTAAGTTATTTCAATCTATAGCTTGTCAGGAGGGCACATAAGGCAAGGTTAAACACAGACATTAGGAAATCTTCACTAATGACCAAACCTAGCTAAATTAATGTTTACTTTTATGTGTGTGCAGGACAATGGGAGAGAGCCGCAGATACAAGAAAGTAGAGAGGGACTTGCTGGCATGTCTGGTGCCACGCAAAATAGAGTTCAGCCTCCTAATGTATATTGTGGATCGATGCTTTGAGGGGGACATTTCAAACCCGGTATGGTACACGTTATGCGTCCAAGACGTTGCAAAGCATCTGCAGGATAAGTTTAACGACCCGACAATAACCGAGGGTTACCTGAAGATGCACCTCATCGGGAGGCGGAATTTTTACACTGCATACAAAGATTTTCTCAACACTCCTGGAGTGAAATACACTTGTTATGTCAATCCAGTGGTAATAGGCGACGACTACTGGGCTCACTTTAAGATGGTAATGTGGTTTCAGCTCCGAAGTCCGAGCCATCCAAAATCAATTAATGTTAGGTTATATCTAGGCCACACCATTTACTGTGGTATTGTAATCTGCTTTTGATATGTTGAATACAGCTCAAAATGGAGGAGTACGATGTATTTCGCTACTTCCGGAAACACGGTTTTTACGCCTATCCCACATACCTGTACTTGTTTGATAGCAGCAATGCGAGTGGACTATATGCCGAACACATATGCACACCGGAAGAGCTGCAAATGGTGGAAGTTTTCCCCAGTGATGAGGAATGATCTGATCGGTAGGCGGACCCGTGCTTGATCTTATGCCCTTACATTTTTCCCAAATTTTTGAAATCTAACCGGTGCCGGCGATTGCGACTTCTGTATTGTAGTTTGGGTTCTATTGTGTCAAACAATCTGTGTGATTACCTAGTTATGTATTTGAACAACGAACCTTTATTTTATTGCAGGTGATAGTAGTTAGAAACGCGTTACCTCACGTACAGTTAATCAACCCTACAAGTTTAAGTTATGCTGACTAAAAGGCCCCCTGGTTTTGTAAATGTACTTGAATTTCTGTAGCTTATACCGCTGCGTGTTACGGAACATGTAGTACATGTATACGGTGCGTGCTCTACAGACTTAGCTTCTTGGAGGCATCGCGATTCTCTTCGTAACAATTATTCTCGCTACTCAATTAATATTTTGAGGTTGTATTAAGTTGCTTCTCCTTAATTTCAATTTTATATGTTGAGGTTACAATTCACAAGGATCAACTAAGTGTTTAATTACAAACGTTTGTATGCCACAAAAAATTCAGAAAAAAAAATGCCCTCACCACATTATCCCCAAATATGAGGATAACCTTTCGCTGTAGTCCAGTAAGCTCTCATATCTCAGCAGTTAAAAACCTCCCCCTATTATGGACTATTAGGTAAGACTATAATGGTTAAAGCTACCTACCAGTGCACCGGCATATACACCACTTTATCGGGGTTTTTATAATTGAGGGCCGACCTACATAACTGCGAAATTCGTAGGGTGTATAGCTGAATAAAACCTAAATTATAAAGTCACATTTCTGTTGCGATTAGTGAATATTGGTAGCAACTAGCAGCGTTGATATACCCTTCGTTAATATAACTTGAACGTTTTCCTTAAGTTAGACTAAATCTATTGCTATACAGTACATAAAATTGAAATTATGTCATAATTATGTGTTTATGATGCGCACATAAAAGACAGTAATGGACCGGTAACATTGTTTTCGGTGTGGTTTAATGTAAACACCTGATTGGGGTCTTTATTCGGAAGCAAAAATTACATAACAATATGAAAGGAGGCTATGAATACTCAATACAACGTTTTAAACAAACACATGCCCGCAAATTGGTAATTGGGAGTCACCAACCAACTCTGGTTACAATCACCGATTTATGAATGCGTTTAATACCCACACCCAAGTATAGCTAAATAAATTCGTAAAAGGTTAGGACCAATTTTAGCCCATGCACCTTCCGACTATATCACCGGCTTGGGAACAACGGAAATTTACTAGACTCACATCTCCGTTACGTTTGTCGTCGTTCTAATTCTTCAGTTGTGGCTTAAGTGAGAAAGCATACACAACTTCCGTGTCCTTTTTTTTCCCAGGAACGGGTATGGGATTTTCGCGGATTGTTAGAATGCGTCTTTAATAATTTCCTCTAACTGCGCGTAACGGAGCTGCCCAAAGGTACAAAATAGGGTATTAGTATTTAATAAAAATTCGATAGACTTAGTTAGACAACAAATCCCCAATACTATACTCCTTAACTTAAATTGCTCAACAAAAATCGGGGGAGCCGGACAGAGAATGCCTAGTGCGCACCCCTTCTTCGGCTACCCAAGTGAGTGAGGTTCTATCCATAAAATTTGATTGGCATGTCAGAATAAGTCAGATCCGGCCATTCGGGTGAACTGGTCAGTCCATTTTATTTGCTTAGACAACCTCAATGCGCAAAGAATGCACATTAAAACAGTGTCTGAAATAGAAGTTCCCTTCGGACGGAGTCACCAGAACACGCCACCTGAACCCATACCGGGTAACACCATCTCAGGTTACTGCCCAAGGCAAATTGAACTTTCAGGGACATCCGCCAAAAATAACGGTGCCAGGAAATTCCCAATGTGTCCTATACCAAAGAATGATTGTCTCCCATTAACTGATCGCCAATAAGGGGACATCCTTTTCTACGATACACTGAATAGGTTGGTTATGATCAGAAGTAACATAATGACAAATTTACATGACTCCTAATTAGAGACAGGGGCTGCCATATTCTTTACCAAGCGGGTCTGGGCAAAGGTTAGCGTGCCTTATTTTGTAGTTGGACAAACACATCCAACATGCTCTGTCGTGGGACCACCCATCAGAACACTACTTTATCAAAGCAAAGCGCAGGAATCATCATCGCCAACTTCCGACTACCACATAACCACACATTAATAAGGTAGGAGGACGTCGAATATCCTTCACTATGCGCTGCGAAAGGAAAAATAAAAATAAAGTGTCAAACAGAGTCATATGAAGATAGTCAGTAAAACAATTAACATCACAGATTATGTACGTCATATAGTCGTATATAGGATGGAGTACCTAAATGAGGATGTCCTTACGCATTTCGGTCTAATTATCATTCAAGGGTAACCGCAATAAAACCACAAACAATTATAACCCATCCTGAGAGGGGGGGTCAATGGCCCGGACAATTTTTTTCCCAAACCAAAATTATCCGGGCTAAACCACTTAACACAATATTTATATAGCACAGCACGGTGTTCGGTCCTAAAAGAAAGACTGTGTTCTCGTGCAACAGGAAATCGGAGGATTGCCGACCGAGAACAACCTATTAAATCAACTACATAGCCTGCCCAAAGAGCAAAGAGCAAAGCACCTCAAACTGAGCCACTACTGTCGACGGTTCCACCCCAACAACACACTAAGGTTTAGGCCAAAATAAGGACAGCACATTGTGGAACTTTATAAATCAAACTAATGCGAAGAACTGTATGATGGTTCCTACAACCGAGTAGAATAAACTTTGCCAATGACCTGTACGTAAAGACCACGACTTTGTAGGTTAGGGAAGACAGTTGAGCCAACCAACAGAGGACACTGAGCGTTCTTATGAAATTTCTGCACACCATGTAAAGCTTCTTTAGATAACTTAAGCAACCATTGCGCAACATCCCAAATTCTCATATCAACATCCTAGCAATCATGATTCAGATCCAGCGGTTATAACACGCCATCAAAATGACCAACAACTGCGCTTTATACAGTAACAAATGATGGTCAGCGATACAGAGAATTCTTCATCAACTACCCCATATATATGAGTTAACTCACGCTATGGGGGGTGAAGCCTAATGCACACAAGTTTCCACCATCAGATGTTACATTTAAAATTTTAGGTAGATAATAATCACTTAAAGGGGATGTGAAATGGGCGCGGGAATGAAAGGAATGTTTACAAATCATCCAATTCTATCTCAACATTCAAATAGCGTCTACATTTCTAAAACCCTAACAGCTCTACGACTTACTAAAGTTCCCTAACATTATTTAGCTGGAACACATTCAAAGCGTTACTGTAAAAGGCAAGAGTCACCAAGCTTCGGAGTGGGTTAACCTAGAGTTTCCTATGCCCCTGTGAGGTTGTTACAATCATGGTTTAGACCATCTCGTATTATTGTTTAAAAACTAAGTCACAATAACAAAATAAGGGGGGGTAAAGGATTGGCATCAAGTACAAGCGGATGGTACCGAATCGTCAAATGCATTCAAACCAATCAACAAATTTCTACAGGAATTGTTGTCGTAACGCATAAAAACCTGCCTACAATTAAGATAAAATGTTTGGCCTAAACACATTATTAGGCACATCAACAATGTTCTCATATAAGTTTAAATCTGGGACGCAGCAGGAAATGCATTCTATGTTGGTTTCTACCACAAATGGGCCTATCCTGACACATATTTGGGTTTAGTCCGATGCAGGGATTGTTGGTAAAGATTTGACCAACACGGATAGTAATATTCGTTACACATGACGATTGTACTTGTCCGACTCTAAAGACCACACGTCCTTACTGAACAACCTACACCTATGCGTACCATTAGGGATACCAAAGAGTGCCTTCGGGATATATATTCAAGTTTATCTATCTTACATTTCATAAATTGGGTGGCACAAACAAATTTTCTCCAAACTAACAACACTCTACGTTTCCAACACCTGAAAAATGACCTGACCATTTAATTTTTGTCGGGCTTAAGGTTTAGGAAAAAAGCATGTTTATAACTGAAAATTGGGCTTCGTTAGGGAAGCAATAATTGCGCGAGAAATTTATGAAATGGAAACGAAAAATATCAGGGTAACCCTAAATCAACAATCATTGGACAAATTAGATATCTAAAGAGAAAAAACATGCTCTCTCAGGCGAGATGAAATGGTTGTTCGAGAAACAAATCCATTACTCTAATTTTACCGATAACTCAAACCTGTGTCGCCGTGAGCTATCCGGCTGCCGACTACCGATCAGATGCGGGCTTGGCACAGTTTTCGCCGCTGCCTTAAATTAAAGGTAACTGACGATTGCCAAGACGGAAGTGCCTGTTTCCAAACCGATCTCTACAAGGAAAGAGACTGAGAACAGTAATTCGATTTAAATTTCAAATTCAAACAATTTTTTTTGAAATTTTACTATTCATAGAACAGTAAAATGAAAACAGTGCAAGGGGTAGGGAAGATATCCCACATTTCAATTTACTTATGAGATAAATTTGGGGGGTTTCTGGCTAGCATATTCTGCCTCCCCATCTTTTCCGTTTATTTATTATCCAGTTTTTCATCTAGTTCATAAGTTTCATATGTTAATATTTTTTCGACGAACTACTCGTCTTTGCCCTCTAGTTGTCTCTTCGTCCAGTTTTATTATCTGTAGCATTTCGGCTCTTGGATCATTGATGCCATATTGCCATAGCATCTCGCCTAGGACTACCAAATTCATAGTTTACAGGTCTTTTTTGTCGCTTTTTGGAGCCATTTTCTCGTTTCTGAAAAAAAAAATCTAGATCTATAGTTTGGCATTTCTATACTCAAGAGATCACTCTTCAGTGGAGCTCTTTTGGTCAAAATCACTTTTGGGGCCCGCCATTGCTACATGACGGCGGTCGCCATTGCCGGTGGTCTGCTGGTCTTCGTTTCTCTATCAAGCTTCTTGCTTCCACGCAATTCCGGCTCGCTTCTCAGGGTCGCGCTTCAAGGCGAGATTGGATCTGGTTTTGGACAATAAATTTTCGCTTAGAGGTCAAGACAATCTCGTCGTTCTTCTTAGACGATGGTCACAGTCGACGCCTAGAGATGCAGCATAGATTTGAGCTCACTGAGTCAGCCTTTGCTAAGTCAACTCAGTGACTTGACTCTGTACCAGGTTGGTGGGCTAGGCCTCCACTGCGCTAAGTTGTCTTGCTGCGAACTGGGTTTGACTGGTTTCGACGTCACTTGCGACTGTATCTTACTGATCCGGACCAGCGGTGCCCCCTTCCCTCCTCCCCTTCTGGGTTTATGATGCCGGCCCCTTCTCGGATTCTCGACGACGGCCCGTCTTCCCCGGCTCTCTCTCGCCGAATTCTGGGGTGTGGCAGTTTTGATAGACGCCCAGCCCAGGTTCTGTTTATGACTCGAGTTGCTTCGCTGCTGGTATGCTTGCACTTGCTGCCCAGCAGCTTTGTTTCTTCCAGGCTCGGAGGACGCGAGAATTTAACCAGCCTCTGCTGGTGCTCCTTTGATTTTCTGATTGTTGGATTTTTGCTTTCTGATTTGGTGGATTTTGGTCCTCCAGCATCACAGCAGATCTTTATGGTACTCGTGGATATGATTCTTTGGTGGGGAATTTACAGTTCCCCATTTTGAGATTTTTTACTTGCAGGAGATGTGGTTGCTTTGGTTGGGTTTGGGATTATGATGCTGAATTTTGAATGACATGTACGCCATTTTTTATCTTGGCAAAGGACTCTAGTTCGTCTGTTTTGTCAGGCAGCCATGGGCTTCAATTGTCTTTGCACTATGAACATTTCTTCACATTTTAATGATTCAGGAATACAAGTACATATGGCTGGACCGTTTCTGAAGATTTTTATTTATGTTATTAGTGATCACAATGATCAGCTACAGGAGGTCATTTATTGGGTTGTTCTGATTCTTTATTTTGCTTCCTGCTGATTTCCGAAGGTGATAAGGCATGTGCGCCTTTTTACGTGTTCTGGTTTCGACGATATGATCATGGGGCTGCTTTGTTTTCATCATCTTGAGTGGATCCATCTTTCATTTTCAAGCTTATACCAACTGCTGAAATTGTTCTATTTTGAAGAGACTGGTGGAGTTTTCATTGGTGTTGGGCCTTGGTTTTTGGTGAGGATTTTTCTCATTTTGGAATTAATAGTCGGGTCGTACTTATAGATTTGACAGCTCTAAGCTAAGGCATTGAAATCATCAGAGGATTTTTTGGCTCACACTAAAATCATCAGAGAATTTTCGGACTCACACTGATGTGAGGAGCGTTGCTAATCCCCCCGCGCTCGGGTTTCGTGACATAGAGCAACATGTTTGGGAGCTCGACCTCTGTAGTTTGTTGACGACAGTTCTAAACCGGTTCTTCTCTCCAACCGAACCGGCCAGTTCCAGTTTTCTTTTGCACTAAATTGGTTTTGTCTTATAATGGCTTTATTTTCATTCGCCAATTTTAGTTTTATTTTGGATACCTTTATCTGGCTTGTGGCATGAAAAGGTTTTTCGTTTGACTTTTATGAGTAACCGTCATGTGATCTCCACATTTCTCGTTCTTTTCTTCATTTATAATACTACCTATTTAGAAAATCCATCACTCATCATCTCCTATTCTCGATCTTTGCCAAAACTAAGCCACAATGTGGAACTAGGAAGCCACGAGGCACTTCCGTCACCAATACCATCATCATATCCTAGTCCGAAGCCAATAGAGGCATAGGATAGGTCCTAGTTTAGTTTACGCTTAGTCGAGATTCTTGTACAATTGGTAGGGTGGTATTTGTACACTAAACTCATCCACACTAGTAAATTGCATGCATGTACACAAAATAGATATATGAATGAGCATGTTTAAGTTTATGATTTACATGAGTGAACCAATATATTCGTGATCATGTGGAATGATGAATTATGGTATTGTATGCTGAATTTAAACTTGTATTGAGATGCGACCATTTATGACTAGTTGATAAAATAGGATAATTTGCATGATAACTAGGTGAAAGTTGGTGTATATATAAATGATTACACATATTTTGATTAAAAGATAATAGGATTTCATGTTAGAATATCAATTGTGCTTAAGAGGTCAATTGTGAGATAATCATACGAAAATTGGATAAAATGAGCTTGGAATGATTAAGTTGAAATTGCCGCTAAACTTACGGCAAAGATGCAATTTGGTTTCAAAATGATGATTTTTTTGTGTGTTAAACTCAAACGTAATGTGCTTATTGTTATAATAAATGTAAAATTTGTGTGCTTTAGTAAGGCTATGAATGTGAGGACATGTTTCGCCAAATTAGGTAAATAAAGATGAGTAGGTATTGGTTTAATTAGTTAAAGGAAATTAAGAAGATAAATGAAATAATATGGGATACCATACCTTTAGAGGACTTAGGAAGACATCTAGAGAATTCATAATATTGGGCCAAGTTAGATTAGAAGTAATGAAGGAATTAGAGTTGAATAATTGCGATGGACAAAAATCATAAAATGATTAGGCAAACAACAACAACAATAATAAGACAGTAATTAGAATTTGAATGAAAGACAAAGTGATAGAAGTATGATTAGAACTCAATTTGGTGATCATTAGAAATAAAAATAGTAAAGTTAGAAATGCATAAGTGAAGTAGGAAAAAGCAGGATATAATAAACGATTTAGTAGTGAAATTAGACTTAGATAAAAGTATGAGCGAATAAGAAGATGCAGGTACGAAAATAAATTAATTAATAGGAATAATAGTTAGTGATTGGAAATAAAGTAAGTATATTAGAATTAGGCTATACGTGTCTTATTGATAGAATGGACATAGATATGTAAACTAGAGAAACCTAAATGATAGAAAAACAGGCTTGTAAATTGGACCAAAATAAGTTTAGAGCTCGAATTTGGGAGTAGAATTCTAACTTGGAGTTTAAGTAATTCTATATGATCTTATGTGCTATCCGTTGGTTGAGTAATTTGAATAATTATAATGTGTTAGAATTTAATTATGAATGATAAAAATGTTACATGATTTAAATTGTCGTGATTATATGTGAACTTTTATTATTATGCAAATTAGGATTAGATAATGAAATATGTTATGACAAGAAGTGAAATGAAAATAGGTTGGTTTAGAAAAGAATGACTTAGTATAGGTTAAAAAGGTAAAGAAGAACTTTAGATTTAGAATGATAAAATGTTGAAAAATGATAAATGAATAATGGTTAGCAAGTCTGATGATGATGATGATGATGTTATGAATAAACAAGTAGTGATAAAGGAAAGTTAATAAAATAAAGGGTTAATTACAATTTGCCACTTGAACTTTGGGGGTTTTTCCACTTTTCAACTTGTACAAATTATTTTTACTGATTGCAACTTGTATTACACATTTTTTTCATTTTTGCGAATCTGGCTATATAGGTCATGTGTGTGTCACAAGCCTATATTTTATGTTTTTTTTAAATTATTTTTTGAATGTTTGGCCAACATATTTTATTTCAATTTAGTGAATTAAATAACATAATCTAATATTCTTCTCCCCATATTTAAATTGCTAATTAAATAGAGACGACCCACCATTTCACACTTCTTCAAAGAAAGTGAGACTTGTACTCCGATTCAGCGCGAGATGGACCTTCAATGTAGGTGCGGCACCGCCGCCGTTCTTCGAACATCATGGACTGAAAGGAACCCTAGTCGCTGCTACGCTGTGTGCGAGACATTCTGGGTACGAGATTCCATCTGAAACCCTAGTTCAAAATTTATATATGTCTTAATGTTGCATGTGACGTTGGAGTTTTCTGTAGTTGCTTGTGTTTGTTAGTGAAATTGGGATTTTTCTTGTACAAAATGAAGATCTCACAAAACATCAATAGATTACTCAAAAGTTTTGTAATTATTTTTAGGAAAACACAGTTGCAAAGCTCCGATCCTTTACATCCGATGGAGAATATGATTTATCCATGTGAAGCTTAACCTGATATATATTTTTGAAGGCATAAACTGATTAATAGTTGTGAAGCCCTAAACTGATTTATTTCCTCTTTCAACACTAAATTGATTTACAGTGTGGGTTAATTATAGTACTGAATTTAGCTCTTTAGTACCTTCAAAACAAGCTGCAAATGGGTGTGATTTCATTTTTTTGGATAGACCGCCGACAGGAGAGAAGGGCTAGGAAGATAATACCCGGGCTGCTGAGACGGGTCAACAATATACAAGGTGACTTACGTCGGGTGATCAAGAATGAAGATGAAGTGATACGAATTGATGTTCTTGAGCATGAGATTGCATGCGTGAAAAAGAGGGAGAAGTGGTTATGGTTTATTCTTGCTATTTTTGTTCTTGTTTTTTTTTTTTCTTTCAGGTCCTAGATTAGTGGTGATTAGTGGTTAGGGTCATAGCTGTTTTGTTGGGTATCCTAGGTTATTGCCATGGTTGTTTTGGTTCTTGGTTAATTTCCTTTTTGCAATGAAATATCAGACTTTTGTAATAGACCGATCTATTCGCATATAAGTTATGTATTATATGTGTGTTTCTTTATTACATTATTGTGAGTTGTTTGATGTCTCTTGCAATGCCAATACATGCCTTCAAGTTGTGAAGTTATTCTTTTGTCAATAACGTCTCACAAACATGAGAGACACAACAAACCAAAGTAAGACAACTTATCATGAATAAGTTCTGTAACATACTCCAAACATAATCATTAGTAGTCATGAACATCTCACATAAACAACAATGAAATGAACAAAGTATGAACAATATTAATGAAAAACAAAATAGCTTTGGCAAAATTCCTTTAAATTACTAACAAAGCATTCAGCATTTCATTGCACACCAGTGGGATTGTTGACCTTTACATCCACATGCTAAGCACTAAGTTCGCTCTATTGACTATTCAAAATGCAATTTCAAAATAAATGCCATGTAGGCCTCACTTGAACTATTGTCAGTTGCCCCTGTTTGTCATATGTAAAACATGGCCAAAAAATCATTACAAAGGCCCATTCACATAATTATGTACTCAAAAGCTTCACTTCAAAAACAGTAGTCAATCTCCCAAACTTTTGCACAAAAACTTCACTTTAAAAATTTCTAGGATTAGACTTCAGCAACTACAGGACACTACAATCGGGATGAGTGCCAAGTGGTATGAATATCTTGTACTCAACATTGTCTTGGCTTGACTTGGAGAACCTCAGTTCGCTGGTAAGTGTGCTTGCCCCCTGGAGGTGCAACTAGCTTAACAAACTGCCTCGGGTTAGGCTTGTCGATCAAGACTGAGGGGCCAGCTAATGGATCCCGTGGGGGGGAGGCCTTTTTCAACTAAAAAAGAACACATTATCACACACACTGAATATGCCAAAAAATCCCCACATCATACAAAAGTTTAATTGCAAATAGTGAGAACACTAGTAACTTCCTTCTAGTTGATGGTGGGATAACAGGCCTTTTTGGGGTAGTCTCTCGAGGACCAAGTGCGTTTGTTGCGGCACTTGTAGTTGACATCTGAGTTAGCTTTGGAGGTGATTCACCTACACCTTTGTCTTTTGCTGCTCTCATTGGAGTAGTTCTTCTTGAAGGGGTTGGAAGTTGCTCCCCTCGGTTGTCTTGCACACGTTTGATACACTCTTCAGCAATTATATTAGCCCTACTCCTTGTTATCCTTGAGGGAGTGATAGTGGAATGAACAACTTAGTATGAACAATACTAATGAACAACAAAATAGCTTTGGAAAAAATTCCTTTAAATTACTAACAAAGCATTCAACATTTCATTGGATACCAATAGGATTGTTGACCTTTATATCCACATGCTAAGCACTAAGTTTGCTCTATTGACTACTCAAAATGCAATTTCAAAATAAAGGCCATGTAGGCCTCATTTGAACTATTGTCAGTTACCGTTGTTTGTCATATATAAAACATGGCAGAAAAATCATTACAAAGACCCATTCACATAATTATATACTCAAAAGCTTCACTTCAAAAACAGTAGTCAATCTCCCAAGCTTTTGCAAAAACTTCACTTTAAAAACTTCTGGGGTTAGACTTCAGCAACTACAGGACACTACAATCGGGATGAGTGCCAGGTGGTATGAATATCTTGTGCTTAACATTGTCTTTGCTTGAGTTGGAGAACCTTACTTCGCTTGTAATTGTGCTTACCCCCTGGAGGTGCAACTAGCTTAATAAACTGCCTCAGGTTAGGTTTGTCAATCACGACTGAGGGACCAGCTAATGGATCCCGTGGGGGGGGTCATTTTTCACTTAAAAAAGAACAAATTTTCACACACATTGAATATGCCAAAAAATTCCCATATCATACAAAAGTTAATTGCAAATAGTGAGAATACCAATAACTTCCTTCTAGATGATGGTGGGATAACAGACCTTTTTGGGGTAGTCTCTCGAGGACCAGGTGCGTTTGCTGCGGCATTTGTAGTTGACTCCTGAGTTAGCTTTGGAGGTGCTTCACCTACACCTTTGACTTTTGTTGCTCTCTTTGGGGTAGTTCTTCTTGAAGGGGTTGGCAATTGCTCCCCTCGGTTGTCTTGCACACGCTTCATACACTCTTTGGTGATTGTACTAGCCCTGCTCCTTGTCATCCTTGGGGGAGTGACAGTGGATTTCGAAGACTTCTATTATTTAATAAAAACAAAGTCAATCATATGTTATCTTGAACTGTAATTTTAATTTAGAAAAGTTGTGAGGTTTATTTCACCTTAGTGAGTTGGGATGCTTGTGTTGTTGAAGTTATATTCCACCAATCATCTAGAACAGAGGACAAAGGGTCATCCACTGTTTCCTAATTAACATCTAACTGTGATTCTCCTGTCTTTTCCTAGCAAGTTATTTAATAATCATCAATATACAACAAATAACTAAAAACGAGGCAGCAGTATTCTAAAATTTCATATTTAACAAAGAACAACGACAGAGTTACTGAGGGGTAGCAAGCTTGTACAAGTTGCAGAAAAAAGTACAGAATGAACAATTACCCAGATTGAATTAAAATAGATTGAACTGCACAAATAATTTCCAGAATGAACATTTTTCCAGATTCACCAGTTAATTCAGATTTCAACAAATATTCCTATTTGGGCTAAGGAGTATTCCATACCTTGGTGGTTTTTTTTTTTTTTTCTCCAGTAGGTTGAATCTTCCGCTTAGTACCCTATTTCAAGGTCACAGATTAAGGCAAATTAAGACAAACAAATAATTACAAGGAAAGCTAAAAACAATAATTAACCCATTAGTAAGTTGTTTTGAATACCCACTGTTTTACTAGCTTTTGAGGTACTGGCTCCTGACCTTCTCACAGTTATATCTCTCCCACCTTCGGTGGCACTTGTTGGAGGGGCCGCTAGCTTTCTAGGGCATCCTTTTACATTATAACCTTGTTGTTGACAGAAGGAGCATGTCACGACAGAGCCTTTTCTGGACAACTTTAGAGGCTGGTCTACCTTCTTTTTCCCCCATTTCTCTTTTTTTTTTTAGTGACAACAGAACCCGTTTCTTGTAGTTATGGTTTCCTCTTGTATAAATTTGGTCTCCCGAGCATCTTTTGGGCCAATGGGGGCAGTAATTTTGGCCACTCTATGTTTGGCAACGAGTCAAAACTGACCAAGGTACCAAGGAAGTGGTTATACGCCTTGACAAAGGTTTCTTTTCGGTAACACTTGTGTACATACATCTCCGACTCCTTCTCAAAGTAGTATAGCCAGCTATTGCATGGGCACAATGCAAGCCACTTAACTCCCATTTCCTACAACTACATGTCCCTTCACCTAAATGCACCTTGAGCCTTGTCCCTCAAGGACCCTCCACCACGAATTGGTTCTCCCCATTCCAAACTGCATGAATATCTAAGGCTTTGTTTTTTTAGCTCTTCTAACATTTTCTCAACAACAGGGCAAAACTCCCCCTGATATGCTTTCACCTTTTCCCTCCTAATATGCTATATTTTCATTAGAGCCACTCTGATTGCTTCAAATGGAGACAATAGGCTTTGCCCTAGCCTTAAGTATCATATTATTGAAAGATTCGCTCATTTTTTTCGAGCTTATCACATGTAGAATAGCACCTAAAACGGGATCTGCTCCAATGATGGGGCAGCTTACCAACTAGCCTTTGAAATGCAACTAGATCAGCCTTGTTGATTTTTGCCATCACCTTATCAAAGTCAACTACTCTAGTTGCCCTTGCAGCCTTCATAACAAATTCTTGTGTAATCCCCTATGGTGTTGCTTAAAGTTTTGATATAAATGTGTGACACAAAACCTAGCTCACACCCAGGCATAAGTGTATCTACAAAATCAACTAGGCATTTTTGCTTGTCCCACGTGATTTTCCACCTAGCATGGTTTTCCCCACTGAGATCATCAAACAACAGTTTGATGAACAACACCATGTCTTCTTTTTTCCTTCTCAACTACGGAATAAGAAAATGGGAACACCCCGTTATTCCCATCTATACCTACTGCACTTAGAACTATCCCATCAGCCGCGGTTTTGAGGTGGCAACCGTCAAGGAAAATAATCGCTCTACAACCTTCTAAAAAACCAGCCTTAAGTGCACCCTACATATATACATCTTTCTAAACCTAGTCCCATTCCCGGTTGGCTTACACTTGATCTTAACAGTGGATCCAGGATTTGTTTTGCAAATTTCAACTGCATATAACCACATAAGGGCATACTCCTCACTCTCTCACACATGTTACCTTGTTTCAACCCTATGTATTTTGCCCTATAACAAAACATCTTACTGATAGTAACCTTCACGTCCTTGTTAAACCATGAAATCATTGAATCAACAGGCCAAGTAGGGTCAGTATATATCTTCTCTCTCTATATATCAGTAATTAACCTAGCGTTGGCATGTCTAACCTTCTGATGTCGGGGACACTGGTGTTTCTCACAATATGTTTTCACCTTAATTATGTTTTCACCACTTATTTTCGATGCAAAAATCTGCTAAGTGCAACAAAGGTAATTGCACTTGGCATGGACTCTGTCAACATTGTTCACAGTGAAACTAGCAACTCTCCCACTAACAATAGAATGAACCCAAACAACTTTCCTAAAGGATTCTAGGGTTTCAAAACACTAACCAACAAAGAAATCGTGTTTAGAGATGCCCTTCCTCGGATGTTTAAAAACTGGGTTTCCTTTATATGTGTGTATGGCCTTGGAAGGGGTACTTGAACTGGCATTCTTTATTTGTTGTGTTCCACTAGAGAGACCCCTCTATTCAACCCCCTCATTAATTTTGTCCTCAAAGATGAGGTCATCATCATCAGACAGCTCAGATTCACTATCCTCGATTTTTTCAGAATTTTGTGAATCTTCACCTAATGAGTTCCCATCGTCACTATCATTATTGATAATGACATCAACAGACTCATTATATGTGAAATCTGTAGGCAAGGATTGCTGACTATCACACTTGCCTTCAAATAACACAATCTGCCCTTGATGATTCTCATCTTCATCCTCAGACAAATGTATGACATTTTCTTCATTATGTTCACTCTCGTTACCTCTGATATCACTTGGAAACACACCCACTAACCTATTTCCATCCTTTAAAGCCAATAAGTTAACCGCATCAATATCTTCCTCTAAGGGCCATAGGTCAGTACCGTTATTAACCCCATTCCTATTGCAATATAACTTATCTATCCCCACAAGACCTAATTCCCTTACCATTTGATTAATCAGCATAAACTATCTAGTCCAGATCACAGAAGTCTATGAGGGATGCACTACCCCCAACATAGCAAAGTACCTCTAAGCTCTTAAATTTTCAAGAATGATACAGTGTAATGGTAAATTCTTCAGAATTATCACCTGTTTCGACATAAACAAATGTAGCATTTACTATCCCATCATAAAACTAAGCAAATAGAATACCAAAATAGATTCATATTAGGCAATATTTAAACAAGAAACTGCAGATAAAGTCAAGATAGAATAACCCTAAACCTGAATTTCAGATAATATATTATAACAGAATTTCACAAATTTTATTAACACTGGCAATTGTTACAGACTATTATACCTTATTTTCAGTTTCGAAAAATTTGGGTTAATCAAAGAAAACCAATAATTTGGAAGTTCAGAAACCCTATAGAAGTTTAGCCAACTACAACAACAAAACAACAATTAGTTGAAAAGAAAATCAAGATATAATAGTTTCACAACAATTTTCGGCCACTACCACAACAACATCAATGGTAACACCCACCAACTAATATAATATTAATCGAGAATCATAAAATCGACTATTATTCAACAAGCGTACTGATTTCACAAGAATAAAAATTATCCCAACAAACAGATTCGCGAATATCCCGAAGAACCCAAGAAGTATTAATTGTAATCTGGGCATAGGGGTGTGCCAAACTCGGTTATAACCGAAAAAATTGAAAAAAAACTGACCAAAAAATGTCGGCCGGTTCAGTTATTGTGTTTGTCGGTTCGGGCATCGGTTATTTGGTATAAAAAAATCGGTTAAGTTAGTCGATTTCGGTTTTGAAAAATTAGAAACCGAAATAACCGGAACCGATCAAAAATTTTAGTCGTATATAAACCAAACCCTAATTCTGTCAGTTTTCCTCGGTTTTTTATTCATCGGTCGATTTCAGTTTTGGTCGGTTTTTCGGTTTATCCAGGAAATTCGGTAATGTAGATCAGAAAATAGGTATTTTATTTATTTTTTGTCGATTTCGGTTATGACCGAAAAACTAACCGACTAAGTCGGTTCGGTCAGATATCAGTTGCCAATAAACTTTTGGGCGGTTCGGTTATTGGGTTTGTCTGGTCGGTTAACGGTCGGTTTTTCAGATTCGGTCGGTTCGGGCACCGAAACCGGCCGATGCACACCCCTATCTGGGCACAATGCCACATCCATTTATTTGTTGCATCTTTCTCGTGGATTATCCACACCATTGTTCCAGAATCAGATTTACAATATGTGAAGCCTGGATATTCACATGATTCGTGGGAATGTGGGATTTGGGTGATTAGGGTTTTTTGCGGGATTGTACTTCTCTTTCTAAATGTTCTGACTTTGGATTTGGATAATGAATCTGAGAGAAAAAGTGTTTAGTTAGGTGTACACTTAGTTGTGTTATTTTTTGGGCTAAGTGGAGTTTAAATGAAAAAGAATATTATTTACATAAACGATAAAAGATTCCCTAAAATTGAAATAAAATTTGTTGGTCAAGCATTAAAAAATATAATATATATATATATATATATATATATATATATATATATATATATATATATATATATAACCGAAATATGTCCGGATTCGCAAAGTGAAAAAAAATTGTGCAATACAGGTTGCAATCGGAAAAAATAATTAGTACAGGTTGGAAAGTGAAAAAATCCACCAAAGTTCAGGTTGCAACCTATAATTAACCCTAAAATAAATGATAAGATGGGATTGCTTAAGTGTGAGCGTGTCATAATTGCATTAGGATAATAAATAACACTTGTAAACCGGTAAATAACGTAAATACAACTAAATGAAGAAACAGAAGATATATGATAATAATAGGTTCCACACTAAGGCGGGCTATAGCACTGAAGTTTCCACGTAGTCAGCAACACTGCTTAAACTATAGAAGTGGGTAAACCTGTTATTTAAATTTTCGCTTTATTTATGATAGTAAAAATGAGCTGCCACAAGGACCTCATGTGAGAATATGATGTTGCCACTGATCGAGACCCGGCAGTGTGTTAAGTAAATGGTTGCTAATCCCCCAAAAGGGAAATATGCATAAGTAATGATGAGGGGCAGACGTGCCAAGAGTCCGACCCTACTTAATGGGAGAGGCACAACGCTGTCAAGCGTGGCTACGCACTTAAAGAGTTTGTTTATTTATTTACGTATTAGTTTTATCCCACCATGTCAAAAACTCATGTTTTCCCAAAATCACTTTTTAGGTGATGACGACGTCAGGGTCTTGTGACTGCGCCTATGACTAAAGGCCTCGTAGGATTTTTTTTTTCGTTCTTATATTATGGTTGTATAAGGAATACAATGTGAGTGTAATGGACAAGTGCTAAGATTATGTAATAATGTTTTATGAACTAGTTAAGGTTTAAGTTTAAAATTATTATGCTATATTTCCTTTCGTGTGAGTTTCTGTTTAGAACAACTTAGTGTTGGGAATCGGAATTTTGTGCCAAGGATCTATTCGAGATATAATTTGAAAATAAACGTTCATAAATCAAATAATCATGATATGAAACATTCAAATCATACAATTCGTGTAATTAAATAACATTAAATCATACAATAAGCCCTAAACATGCAGAACTAAGGGATTATCGTATTTACCTTCGAATCAAAGAGACCCCATTGAGAAGAATTATCCTTTCCACCTAAAGATCTTCTTGAGTATTCCCTAAGCCCAAGCTCACCAATCCGGTGGAAAATCAAAAGAACTTCTTAACACTCGAGGAAGGATTAATTTTTTTTTCTTTTGAAAAACAGTCACTCTCTTATGCATATGGGGACAGAAAATTGGTCCCCTATTTATAATGGATGGGGCCGAAAATCAGCCCCCTTGAGGAGAGGGGATCGAAAAGTGGGAGAGGAAAAGTATGGATAAAATTCTATCCCCTTTGGAATTAGATTTTCCATATATTTTCTTTCCTATCTTTTACAAAATAATTAATCATATCCTCTTAGTTAATGGACTTTTATTAGGCTACTCAAGGGGCCTTTAGGAGGAATAGGATTCGGCCTACCAGTGAGCCTAGATATCAATATTGAGTCATCAATATTATTCTAACCCATTAATATTAATTCATTCCACTATAGAATTAATATTGAACTACCCATCCTAATCCATATTACGAAATATGGCTCTCGGTTATTTTTTTCCGTGTTTAAGATTCAATGTCCATTAATTAATTTAAGCTACTAAATGCTTTAATTAATTAATATATTTTATTCCTTGAGAACAAACAGCTCAACATTATTATCATATCGGAAGTTAATCCACTATACAGATTTGATATGATAATCATTTTGAGTTCATCAAGGGGACATAATCAACTTATTTCACCAAGACACGATTTTCTGTATTGATTTAGCAATCTGTCATATAATTAATAATATTGCCCAAAGTATAGAGCATTGAGTCCCAGTGACTCTTTACCCATAATAAATCAAAGCAAAATTAATTAATTGTATACAATCCCAATTAAGTGACAGAAATTAAGAAATCAATAACCACTAAGATCTTATTTTTCTTTCAAGTCAGTCTAGAAAAACTATCTCGCTATTGGTCCAATTCAGTCCAACAAATGCACTAGTGTAATCTATTAGTCAAGACAAACTAATCCGAGCCTTACAGATAAACTTTTATCAATGGATTGTTTAATTACATCTATGTTGTGAATCATTATACTTATTACAAGGAACTGACAATGTGATCTTCTGTGATCTACTACACACCACATTATCTACAATGTAAGGTATTTAAACAATATGCAATAAATATATATAACATTCATAATATTTAAAGAAAACAGGGATAATTTATTCTCATTCCATAAAGTGCAAGAAACAGTTTATATACAAAGCAACACTTAAAAGCATGTTTTACAGTATAACTCTAACAATCTCTCGCTTATACTCAAAGTCTACTTTTAAGTATACTACAGCATGTCCTAATAATTCTCCCACTTATACTCAAAGCAGCGTGGCAACACACTTTACCCTCATTCCTTTTACATGTTTCTCGAATGTACTATGAGGTAGACTCTTAGTGAAAGGAACTGCTAGGTTGTCCGCCGATACTATCTTTGCCAGCACTATGTCTTCTCTCTTAACGATTTCTCATATGAGATGGTATTTTCTTTCAATGTATTTGCTCGCCTTGTAGGATCGTGGTTCTTTTGTATTTGCAACCGCACCCGCATTATCACAATAAATTGTGATGCTTTTAAAAAAATTGGGTATTACATCTAAGTCCACTAAGAAGTTCTTGAGTCAAACTGCCTCTGTCGCTGCTTCACAAGCAGCAATGTACTCGACTTCCATGGTGGAGTCAGCGATGCATTTCTGCTTCACACTCCTCCATGTGGTGGCTCCACCTCCTAAGATAAACACACTTCCTGAGGTAGATTTCCTAGAGTCTATGTCTGATTGGAAATCTGAGTCCGTATAGCATACAGAACATAAACTGTCTGATTGAAAGACTAACATTCTATCTCGAGTTCTTTTCAATACTTGAGAATGTTCTTAACCGCAGTCCAATGTCCCTTGTCCGAGTTACTTTGATATCTTGCTACCATGCCCACTGCATAGCTTATATCCGATACGTGCACAAAATTGCATACACGATTTTTCAGAAATTTTACTTACATTTCAATTATGACAGTCGTGTAACCGCCTTCCTCTATTCTCTTCTTTTCTAGTGGTGCATAGGACCGCTCTTATATATCAATAGCATAATAGAAACTCCATCGGTGACATGTTGGAGTACGACATTTTTTTGTAAAAAGGCTACTGCAGAAATTGCCTCTTTGTGTAATTCTCAACTCTGCATATGAAGAAGAAGTGATGTGGTCCTCCATTTTATATATAGGGCAAGAAGAGTGGAGTTTGTAGAGAAATAGGTTAATTTTCCCTCACAAAAGTTAATGACATGGCATTTTATTTTATTTTATTTTTGGAGCAAACTGCTCTTTCTGGTAAAAAGGGGGTAAAAAATGTTTCCACATAATCAAGCCACGTGCCACATCATTTATAGGCAACAGTTGGTCGTACGGCATTTTATTCAATTTTTTGTAAGTCAGAAGGTATTTTTAAAAATGTCGAAACATAAAGGATATGTAACTAATTATGTGAAACATAAAAGGTATTTTAAGCAATTTTCCCTTATATGAAAAAAACTCTCAAACTCAATCTAATCAGATCCACGGGATTGAATCACTTAAAACATTGGTTCCAAGCTCGCCATGCTTGCTTAAGGCCATATATTGTCTTCTTAAGCTTGCATACAAGGTTTTCTCGGCCTTTTTCAATGAAATGTTCAGGTTAACACAGATAGATGTCATCTTCAAGACTTCCATTTAGGAATGCGGTCTTGACATCCATTTGTCAAACCTCAAAGTCTAGGTGTGCAGCTATCGACAAAAGAATGCGAATTGACTTAAGCATAGCTACAGGCGAAAATGTTTCCTCATAATCGATTCCCTCTTTCTGAGTATACCCTTTTCCCACAGCCTAGCTTTGAAGGTTTCAACCTTCCTGTCAGTTCTTCTCTTTCTCTTGTAAACCCACTTGCATCAAACAGGCCTGACACCTTTGGGTGGTTCAACAAGCTCTCACACTTTATTGTGATCCATAGATTTGCAGTTTGCCAAGAACTTGCATCCTTATCTTGGATTCCTCGTTGTATGTTCAGGGGTCAGATTCATCTTCACCGGGGACCAAGTTCGAAGCTCTCCCATGAACATGAATTGCTCAGGCTGAAGAACAACCTTCCCACTACAATGAGGTTCCGGTTGTGTTTGTGTATCACGTGGTATATCATCTTGTACAATTGGTATAGGAGTTAGCCCTCGTAATTCATCCAAGGTAATCTCACTCTTGGGCTTTTGATTACTCATATAGTCTTCTTCCAAGAATCTAGAATGTGTGCTTACCACGATCCTCTGATCCTTAGGGCTATAGAATAAACCCCCTTTCGTTCCTCTGGGATAACTTACAAATAGCCTTAATTCTGAACGAGGTTCTAACTTATCAACTTCCTTGTCCAACACGTAAACAGATCCCCAGATTCTCATGTGTCTCAAACTCGGTTTGCGCCCAAACCATAATTCTGAGGGAGTTTTCAGAATTGACTTAGAAGGTACCAAGTTAAGAATGTAAGTTGTTGTTTCCAAGGCATAACCCCAGAACAACTTGGGTAAGTCAGAATAACTCATCATAGATCTTACCATTTCCAGAAGAGTTCTGTTTCTTCATTCTGTGAACCCATTTTGTTGAGGGGTTCTTGGCGCAACTGGGACACTAGCCCTTGCTTTGACAGGTAACCCAAAAATTCAATGCTAAGATATTCGCCTCCACGATCAGATCGTAGAGACTTGTTACTCTTTTCCCTATGCTTTTTACTTCAGCCTTAAACTCTTTGACTTTATCAAAGACTTCAAACTTATGCCGCATTAGGAAAATGTATCCATACCTCAAGTAATCATCGATAAAAGTAACGAAATACTCGAAACCACCTCTTGCTTGAATTGACATTGGACCACATACATCAGTATGGACGAGTTCTATCACTTCAGTGGCTCTCTTCCCCTTAGCCCCAAAGGCTCTCTTAGTCATTTTACCCTCGAAACATGATTCACATGTTGGAAATGACTCTACTTGGAGTGATTCCAACGAACCGTCACTCACCAACCTTTGAATCCTTTTTAGATTAACATGACCAAGTCTAAGATGCCAAAGAAGTATTCCGTTCATATTTGAAGAATACTTTTTTTTTCTAGAAACGATAGATGTGTTATATGACGCACTTTGCATGATTGTGGGTTGTGCACAGTTAATGGTGCAGAGATTGTTCACGAATGTTCCAGAACAGATAACTTCATTATTATGAGTAATAATAACATTCTTATTAAAAGAAACTAAATATCCATCCATAAACAATTTAGAAACTGAAATTAAATTCTTTCTAAGACTTGGAACATAAAGAATATTTCTTAATACTAAAGTCTTGTTCATAAAAGATAAGTACACATCTCCCACCACAACATTTGCTACTCTTGCATCATTACCCAAGGTGATAGTGATCTTAATCCCACTAAGTCGTCGGGTTTGCTGGAACACCTGAGAATTGAAACAAACATGATCAGTGGCTCCCGTGTCCACCACTCATGATTTGGAAGAACACGCCGCTAAACAAGTTTTAATAACTAGTGCATGAGATTTACCTATTTTTCTTCCTTTTTAGGCTGGGGATAGTCCACCCTCCAATGTTCTTTCAGACTGCAGTTGAAACACTTTCTCTTGTGTGTTTTCTTCTTGATGCCACCTTCAGCAGGGATCTTTTTCTTACCTTTGAGATCAGCCTAATTTTTACCTTTAGTCTTCTTCTAGACTTTCGGCCCAGAAGAGGAAGGTGTACGCTAGTCAACAGGGCTTGGCTTTTCAGCCTCATTCGTCACGACCAAAGCTTGCATCAGCGTAGCCAATGTATACGCTTGACCATTCATGGTATAGTTTAGCTTAAACTGCTTAAAACTTTTTGGCAAAGAATAAAGTATAATGTCGACTTGGGTATCCGCATCGAAATCAGCACCAAGAATCTCAAACTTGTTAAGGAATCCCATCATTTTGAGAACTTGATCCCTTATGAACATCTCTTCAGCCATTTTCTGCGGCAGCAGATCCGCATGACCATTTGCCTAACTGTACGATTCTGGTGAGAGAAGAGTTCATTAAGGTTCATCATAATATCTGTAGTGGTTCCCATGCTCTGGTGTTGGTACTGCAATACATCTAACATTGAAGCCAAAATAGTGCACCTAGCCAGTTCATCGGATCTCAACCATTGCCTATGATATTCTTTATCTTCTTCACTAATTTCGTTTGTAGGCTCAGCTAGTCTAGGTTCATCAAGTACAAATTTGTGTCCTTCAGCAGTCAGGACTATCATTAAATTTCTTTTGCAATCAACATAATTTTTCCCTTCTAGTTTGTTTTCTTTGAGTATGTTAAACAGTGGATTAAAGCTTGACATGTTGAAATGAAAATAAAACATACATTTGCATCAATATATAATTAACGCAAACATTATCACATAATTTGATCACATGCTTTATATCAAAATCTCATAAAACAATATATACATGCATCAGCCAACATCTTACAACAATTTAAGCAAGTCATGTTGAGTGTGAACATTTACTTAAATACATTTAAGCAAGTTACAAACAAAACAGTCACAAACCTTTAATTCATAAATTAATAGTTGGCTCTCTCTTGGCCATATAAAATTGACATTGACTTCCTGGGTAAGTAAATTTTATCATTTTTATCTAAGTATTAACCATAACTTAACACAGAATTATTACTTAGTTTTGTATAAGCCTTCATTAGGAAGGTCATATCGCAACTTAAAATAACCCACAGTTATCATATGAAATTTATTCTAGTGAACTTGTTTTTGGCATATCCGTTACGGAGAAAGGCGCATGCCAATGCATAGCCAAAGACTACTTTAATAAATCAGTTATAGAGATCATTAATTAATTTATTATCCAGAATAAATTTAAAAAAAAAATACTTACTAATTTTGATCAATGAAATTTTCTAGGTTTCTCACACACAAAGTAAAACAAAACATAAATTAAACACATATTAGACAATTAAATTCAATTATCATGGTTTAATTTTCCTGTTTTGATACGAGAAACTCAATTGTTCTAAGAATAGGCCTTCAAAATTTGTCTCGAACAGAATACCCCCTGCGCAGTCACGTCGCACCCGCAGCAGTCGCGTCGCACCCGCCGCGGTTGTGTCGCTTGCGGTCAGAAAACTCTGACGCGATCGCGTCACTCGGCGCTCTTTAGCTACACTTCGCACCTTTCTGATCCCCTTAATCCGTCTACGTCTTCGTCTTTGATCCATTACAATTTATAAAAATAAATCTAACATCTAGACTAATCTATTACAGAGAAACAGACATAATCTACTCATGAATTTTCTCACGAGAAAAACATATCTGGACGAATCAGACTAAAACAATTCAAACCAACATGAATTTAAACATACACAAAAAAACCATGATAATTGGATACCTACAAAACAGATCTAACAATTCTACTATTCAATTTCAATTAAACGTAAGTTTGATTTTTAAAAATTTAATTCGAAATTACAGAGCCCGAATCAATGGATTTGATACCAATCATTGGGAATCGAATTTTTGTGCCAAGGATCTATTCGGGATGTAATTTGAATATCATTTTTCATAAATCAAACAACCATGATATGAAACATTCAAATTGTACAATTCATTTAATTGAATAACAATAAATCATACAATGAGCCCTAAACATGCGGAACTAAGGGATTATCGTATTTACCTTCGAATCGGAGAGATACCGTTGAGAAGAATTATCCTTTCAACCCAAAGATTTTCTTAAGTATTCTCTAGGCCCAAGCTCGCCAATTCGGTGAAAAATCAAACGAACGTTTTAACACTTGAGGAAGGATTAATTTCTTTTTTCTTTCGAAAAATAGCCACTCTCTTATGCATATGGGGTCGAAAATTGGTCCCCTATTTATAATGGATGGGGCCGAAAATCAGCCCCCATGAGGAGAAGGGATCGAAAATCCTCTCTCACTTGGCAGAGAAAAAATATGGATAAAATCCTATCCCCTTTAGAAATAGATTTTTCATATATTTTCTTTCCTATCTCCTACAACATAATTAATCATATCCTCTTAGTTAATGGACTTTTATGGACAAATCAAGGGGCCTTTAGGAGGAATAGGATTGGACCTCCCAATGGGCCTAGATATCAATATTGAGTCATCAATATTATTCTAGCCCATTAATATTAATTCATTCCACTATAGTGTTAATATTGAACTATCCATCCTAATCCATATTACGAAATATGGCTCCAGTTATTTTTCCCCGTGTTTAAGATTCAATGTCCATTAATTAATTTAAGTTACTGAATGCTTTAACTAATTAATATCTTTTATTTCTTGAGAACAAACAGCTCAACGTTATTATCATATCGGAAGTTAATCCACTATACATGTTTGATATGATAAACATTCTGAGCCCATTAAGGGGACATAATCAACTTGTTTCACCAAGACACGATTTTATGTATTAATTTAGCAATATGTCATATAATTAATAATATTGCCCAAAGTATAGAGCATTGAGTCTCAATGACTCTTTACCCATAATAATTTAAAGAAACATGAATTAATTATATGCAATCTCAATTAAGTGACAGAAATTAAGAAATTTTTAACCATTGAGATCTTATTTTTCTTTCAAGTCAGTATAGAAAAACTATCTCGTTGTTGGTCTAATTCAGTGCAACAAATGCACTAGTGTAATCTCTTGGTCATGAGAAACTAATCCGAGCCTTGTACATCAACTTTTACTAATGGATGGTTTAATTTCATCTAAGTTGTGAATCATTATACTTATTACAAAGAACTGACAATGTTATCTTTTGTGACTAATTGCACACCACATTCTCTACAATGTAATATATCTAAACAATATGCAATAAATATATATATATATATATAAAATTTATAATATTTAAAGAAAACGGTAATAATTTATTCTCATTCCATAAAGTGCAATAAACAGTTTATATACAAAGCAACACTTAAAAGCATGTTTTACAATATAATCCTAACACTTAGGCTAAGAGTTTCGCATTCGCTACGTGACTCCTATGAGTAAGGAAAAAAGTAAGATAAGATTAAGAAAAGAAAACGTTAAGTAAGAAAGTAAGAAAAGAGAGAATAAGGAAGGATAAGTAGAAGTAAGAAAAGAAAAGAAAAAATAGACCAGATAAGTAGTGACAACTCGGTTCACTATAAAGTGAGTTCGGGCGCTACAACTCACCACTAACCTTGACCTTCCGAGCCACAGGCAATTGTTCCCCATGGTCCATGGCTACATTCTTTCATGGATAGGTAAATAAATAAAGAAAAAGATTGGAGAGTGGTGAAAATGAAAGGTCTAGAAAAGACTAAAGAGATTGGAGAATGGCAAAATGAGAAGTCTTTTGTTGTGACTGGAAAGTCAATAAAAATAAACATATGAGAATAATTTTGAAGAATTACATATGAAAGGACAAAAGTAAAGAATCAATAAATGAATGGATGATATAAAGAAATCCAAACTTGGGTGTAAAGGGAAACTTGTGCCACACGGCATAACAGTGGAGTGACATACTCCTTTTATAATTTAAGATTTGTCGCTTAGGCCATTTTCATTTGAGTAGGTCTTAGGTGCACTCAACACACAATAAGCTTATTGTACACTCCCCAATTTATTTTTGAAATTGATATATATTAAGGGCTGCGTCTGGTTTAAAACAAAGCATTGGTGGTGCAGTGGTTGGAAACTACTTGTGCGCGCGCTGAAGTCTCGTGTTCGAGCCTTAGGCAGCGCGCACCTTTGATTTTTATTTTCTTTCCATTCAGTAAACTAAATATTATATATATATATATATATATATATATATATATATATATGAGGGCATGTCTGATGGCACATAATAGGTGTTGGCCAAGGTGGTAAAAGCATGTGTCGTTGTCCTTTGGGGTGCGAGTTCGAAACCAGCTTTCGCCCCTTCTTCTTAATTTTTTCTATATATGTTGTGGTGCCATAATGGAATGCACCCATCGTGAAGCCCGAACACACCATGGAATTGGAAGATTGTCGGGACGGTATGGGGACGAAACACGCCGCGAGACCAATGACCGACAATAAGTTTGAGGACGGAGCTCGGAGCGCGGAGTGCGGAGACTAATCATAAGCAAAAGAACGAAGCATAGATCGCGAAGTGCGGAGACTCTGACGGAATTTTTTGGCACAACCGGAAAAGGGATGCGCGTAGCACAAACTCACCTGGGATACCTTCGCTAGGAAATGCCTCCTAATGGTACATGTCTTAATCTCATCTGGGAACGATCCCCGACCAAAAAGCATACAATCTGACAGCAAGTACAGCAAGTACACTGTCAGCCGTTTACTCCTGCCAAAAAGTTGGGGACCGCTGACATAAAACTCCAGTTACCGTTGCTTTAGGCGAGCTGAATAGGATTAGGGCTGATATGGCACGGATGAAATGACATATCTACCCTTGAATATGAATGTGGAAAGTATAAAAGGTCCCCATTTCTTCTTCTCCAAGGTATGAGTCATATTATTCTTACTATTCACACTGTTATCAAAAAAATCATCCCTGCGATTCTGACTTGAGTGTCGGAGGCTCTTCACCGGAGTTCCAATCCGGTGTTGGTTTTTGCAGGATCATAAATGCAATCCGGACGCACTCGAAGAACCAAAAATCACTTCCATCGAGTATCATTATAGGTATTTTTTACGATATTATGTAAGTGCCGGAACCAACTTGGAAATGGCACTACAGTGGCTCCATCTGTGGGAAAGGAATCAATTCTCCCTGTTTAGAGGCGTGACAGGAGAATCCAGCCCACCTAGATAGTGGTTGAGTTGGTGTGGATTGTTTTCTCACTCTTTGCTTGTGTCTAATCATTATACATGGCGAACGAAGGCCTACAGCGTGATCTGCAGACTGAATTTGATAATGAAGCTGGGAACCACCCTGATAAACATACTAAAACTCCACCGCCAACTGAAGCCCGTAGCAGTGCTACACAAGTCGCAGGAGGAAGCAGAGTTTTTACGTTGACCTAGGATCAGTTGAACGATCTAATCAAAATAGCGGTGGAAAGTGCACTTGCTAATAAGGGAGGGATGTCGGGTCCATAGCCTGGTTTCACACCTCCACCCTATACCCCGGTAGGGCGAGGAACGAACAATGCCCCACCTGCAGGGGAGACTGAAGCTGGGGAGGCTCCGCCTCGCGAGCCTCCCACCAGAGAAGCACGAAACCCGGCTGCTACGCCGGCTCGAACCGAGCAGGGGGAGGTGGCTGATACCGAGGTGGCCCAGTCGATGAGCGCCGCGAACACGGTAGCACAGCAATTGGGGGCATTGAGGCGCGAGCTAGAAGAGCTTCCCTAAAACAAAGAGCCTAGGTATTTCCGTCGTGCAATGGGTTCCCCATTTTCAGAAGAAATATTACAGGATCCTTTGCCCGGATACTTCAGGCCACTGGTGTATGAGTATGATGGGACTACGGATCCATATGAACACTTGCTCAGGTTTGAGAACGGCGCATTGCTTCACCAATACAGTGACAGAGTTAAATGTCGAGTTTTCCTCACCACATTGACTAAAGCGGCTCAACAATGGTTTGGGCAATTAGCACCAAACACGATCCAGACTTTTGCGGATTTCAGTTCCTAATTCGTGCATCAATTTGTGAGTGCCTGCAAACAATATAAGACAGCGTTGTCCTTGCTTAGTTTCAAGCAGGGGGTGAACGAAATGCTCCGAGCTTACATCGGAAGATTTAATAAGGCCGCGCTGGAGGTTCCAACTGCCACCGCGGAAGTCAAAATTAATGCGTTAGCACAAGGACTGCAGGACGGAGATTTTTTCAAGTCATTAGCCAAGAGGGCTCCGCGGTCTTTTGATGAGCTACTGGAAAGGGCGGACAAGTACATTAACCTGGAGGAGGCACAAAGTGGAAAAAGGAAGGATGAGAAGGTAACGGAGCGGAGGAGGTTTCAGCCTAAGAGAAGGGAAGGCACAGTGCCTCAGGCTCCGAAGTGTGAACCCGCAGACAAGGACAATCGGTATACCAATTATACTCCCCTAATCATACAGCAGGCAGAACTCTTCGAGATCACCCGTGATCATCCCAACTTTTTAGGCTTCCTCCCAGCCGAGAAAATGGGCCCCGGAAGAGGCCAATCAACGAGTTCTGTAAATTTCACAATGAGTTCGGTCACACGACCAATGCATGCCGGCACCTTGCTAATGAGATTGAAAGGATGATTCGGGATGGCCAATTAGTAGAGTTCATAAAAAAGGAGCGGGATAATCGGAACAAAAGGAAGGAGAATGCTGAGAAAGAAGAGGGCTAGAAGAAGGGAAATGAGATCCAGGAGGGCCCAAAAAAGAATGCCCAAGGGAAGAAGGGCTACATACAAATGATAATAGGAGGCCCTACTGATGGGGACTCGAATAGAGAAAGGAAGGCCAATTTACGGAGTGCTCGTGCGTGGCATAAACAAGAGTTCCATGAAGTAGGTGAACTCAGCACGTCACCTACGATAGAGTTCGGACCGCGGGATGTAGGCCCGATCCAACAGCCGCACCATGACGCTCTGGTAATAATAGGGGATATTGCCGGATACGCGGTAGCACGTATCTTCGTTGTCATAGGCAGCTCAGTGGATATCATGTTTGAAGACTGCTTCAAACAGATGGATATTAGTGTCAAGGTAGAGCAGGTGGAGACTTCGGTCTTCGGGTTCACTGGGGGCGCAATACACCCGAAGGGGCAATTCACGTTGCAAACACAGTTGGGGAGGAGCCCCATATTAATATAAGGATGGTCAAGTTCTTGATAATTGATGCACCCTCACAGTATAATGTCATATTGGGAAGGCCCTCCCTTAACCTGTTCCAAGCCATCATCTCCACCTACCACATGAAGATGAAGTTTGCAGTAGGAGACGACGTAGGGCAAGTAGTAGGTAACCAATATAGTGCTCGGAGGTGTTACATGAGTACAATCAAAGGAGCCATGGCAAGTGGCGTGAAGAGCGAAGTACGCAATTATGAAGAAGGAAGTAGCAAAAAACTGAAGGCCATGGAATTGGATGCGGATGAGGAGGATCAGCAGGTGCAGATAATGCGACAAGAGGAATTAATGAGTGAAGAACTACTGCCTGGTAAGACGGGGTTCTCCACTAAGGTAGGAGCATCACTCGCACCCGAAACATTGACTGCTGTATTGGCTAGCCTTCGAAAGAATGCGGACCTTTTCGCTTTCTGTCCAGTGGATATGGGTGGAATAGACCCTGGCATAGCAATGCACTCACTTAATGTGGATCCTACCGCGAAGCCCGTTAAGCAAAAGCTCAGGCAGGTGAGTGAAGAAAAGGACAAGGCGATTCGAAATGAGGTGCTTAAGCTGCTGGAGACAGGGCACATCAAGGAGGTACAGTTCCCAGAATGGTTGTGTAATGCGGTTATGGTTGCCAAAGCACAAGGTGCGTGGAGGATGTGTCATGATTTTTGTGACCTCAACAAGGCGTGCCCGAAGCATCACTACCCTCTGCCCCGAATAGACCAGCTGGTAGACTCAACGGCAGGGTGCGAATTGCTCAGCATGATAGATGCTTATCAGGGTTATCATCAGATCACGATGAACCCCCAGGATATCGCGAAGACGGCCTTTGTGGTGGCTTGCGGACCTTATGGCTATATTCGCATGCCGTTTGGATTAAAGAACGCGGGCGCAACATACCAAAGAATGGTGGATAAGGTTTTCCGTCAACAGATAGGGCGGAATATGGAGGTGTATGTAGACGACATGCTCATTCACAGCGAGAAGAAGGAAAAACACTCTACGGATATGGAGGAAGTCTTCGGGATCATTCGGGCGCACGGTATTAAGTTAAACCTGAACAAGTGCGCCTTCGGCGTTACATCTGGAAAAAATTTGGGTTACTTGGTCACGGAGAGGGGGATCGAAGTCAATCCAACCAAAGTGAAAGTGGTTCTTGAAATGCAGGAACCACGAAACTTGAAAGAGTTACAGAGATTGAATGGGAGAATAACAGCCCTTAGCCATTTTATATCGCGATCGGCAGAGAGAAGCGTGTCGTTCTTTAAGATATTGAAAAAGGAAAGCAGATTCGAGTGGAACGAAGCATGCAGGCAAGCATTTCAGGAACTCAAGGAACACTTAGCCAAACTACAACTATTGACGAAGCCTATCCCGGGGGAACCGATGTACTTATATATCTCGGTGGGGGAAGAGGCACTGAGCACGGTCCTGTTACAGGAAGAAGAAGGAATTCAAAGGCCAATCTACTTCATAAGCAAGTTAATGCAGGGTGCAGAAGTACAGCATACAGAGGTAGAAAAGGTAGCATTGGCCCTCATAAACACAGCACGAAGATTGAGGCCCTATTTTCAGTCACATCGGGTGATAGATCGAACCAATTTTCCCTTGAAGCATATCTTGAGCCGGCCAGATCTTTCCGGAAGGATGGTGAAGTGGGCGGTTGAGTTGGGAGAATACGAGGTGGAGTATGAACCCAGAAGAGCAATTAAGGCCCAGGCTTTGGCAAATTTCATATTGGAAAACATAAAGGAACCTGAAGCACCCATATGGGAACTCTATGTGGATGGGTCGTCATCCAACACAGGGTGTGGAGAAGGAATACTTATCATAACCCCGGAAAAGGAGGAGATGCAGTTTGCAATTAAGTTTGGTTTCCGTACATCCAACAACGAGGCGGAATATGAGGTAATTTTGAGGGGGATGCAAATGACACTTGACCTGGGAGCACGAAGTGTGATTGTCTACTCCGATTCAAGATTGGTAATCCAATAGGTGCAAGGTTCATACAAACTGAGAAGCGCGAAAATGGCTGGATACGCCAGTCAGGTAGTGGACATGATGACCGATTTCAAAAGATAGAAGTTAAACAGATACCTTGTGAGGAAAATCAAAAGGCAGGCTACTTGGCCAAGTTAGCTAGTTCTGTGGAAAAGGGGGGTGTTGGGAAGATCACCCGCCTAATGGCAGAGAAGGATGTTGGACAAGCGACAGTTGCAACGGTGGAGGCAGAGGATGATTGGTGTGCACCAATCAGAGCCTACTTCGAGCAAAGGCAAGATGGCTCCAAGTTAAAATATGCCAAATACTATATAATCGGGGAGCACCTTTACAAGCGGGCTTTCGCACACCCTTACTTAAGGTGCGTGTCAAAATCGAAAGGAAACTATGTGTTAAGAGAAGTTCATGAGGGATGTGCAGGAGCTCACGCTGGATACAAGAATATTGTAAGAAAGGCATTAAGAGCAGGTTATTATTGGCCAAGTATGCTGGAGGATGCCCAGAACCTGGTCCGAAGATGCGAAAAATGCCAAAAGCATGCTCCCCTGATCCACCTACCAGCTGAAGAATTGACAAGCATGCAGTCACCTTGCCCTTTTGACAAGTGGGGAATCGACATAGTGGGGAAGTTCGTGGCGGCCCCAGGGAAGAAGACGTTTCTCATTGTGGCAATTAACTATTTCACTAAGTGGGTGGAGGCAGAAGCCGTTCCCAAGATAAATGAAGATGCAATTATCAAATTTCTCTGGAAAAACATTTGTTGCAGGTATGGAGTACCACGCATATTGGTTTCTGACAACGGAACACAATTCGCAGGATCTAAAACGATGGAATAGTGCAAGATGATGAAGGTTATACAAAGAAAAGCATCCGTCGCACATCCGCAAGCCAATTGACAGGTTGAAATTACGAATAGGACCATCATGGATGGCATCAGAACCTGTTTAGAGAAGGCTGGAGGAAAATGGGCAGAGGAATTGGATTCGGTCCTTTTGGCATACAGGACTAGTCCACGAACCGTGACGGGCGTGGCACCCTACAACCTAGTCTACGGATCAACGGCAGTAATACCAGCAGAGGTAGGCCTCGAGTCCCACCGGATCCTCCACTACGATGAAAGCCAAAATCAAGCCCTAATGAGGGAAAACCTAGACATGCTAGAAGAAGAAACAGAGATGGCTCGTTGTCATGAAGAAAAATACAAAGGGTATCTCAAAGCAGCATATGATATGAAAGTCAAGAAGCGGGAACTGCGAAAGGGGGATCTGGTCCTTAGAAGGGTCACCGCTTTGAAACCCACGGGTAAACTGGATGTGAACTGGGAGGGTCCATACATCGTATCCAAAATGCTGGGTGGTGGAGGATACGAGTTGATGACAGCTAAGGGAAAAAGCTACCCAAGCCATGGAACTTCACAAACCTGAAGAAGTACTACGCCTAGGAATGTAATGAGGGGAACACATTTCATATATTTGAAAGAAGGGAACGGGGTTATTTCTGGCCCACCCCATTTTGATAAGATACTAACTGGAGTTCTTGCTAAAAATCCAAGTGTTGAACTTGGCGCGGGCGAAATCGTGAGAGAGTCCAGAGTCGCTCTGGCACGAAGCCTTGGTCTTAACCAAGCATTAAGCCCTGGTCTTAACTAGGCACGAAGCCTTGGTCTTAACCAAGCATTAAGCCCTGGTCTTAACCAGGCACGACGCCTTGGTCTTACCAAGCGTTAAGCCCTGGTCTTACCTAGGCACGAAGCCTTGGTCTTAACCAAGCGTTAAGCCGTGGTCTTAACCAAGCATTAAGCCCTGGTCTTAACCAGGCATGAAGACTTGGTCTAAACCAAGCATGAAGCCTTGGTCTTTACCAAGCACGAAGCCCTGACTTCAACCAGGCACGAAGTTCTGGTCTTAACAAAGCACAAAGCTTTGGCCTTGGTCAAGACAATAAAAGGTATGAACTGGAAAGCAACACCAAGAAGCATGAAGGTAAAGAACCTCAAAAATAACGAAAGGAATGATCTGAAAGACTTGCGCAAAAAGTGAAGTATCTCATTTACAAATCCCAAAGGGATGTTTTGAATTGCAAGAGCGGGAGCAGTCAGGGCAAAACTTACAATAGAACAGTGCCCCCTCCACCATACTTAAAACTAAACCAAACATAAAAAGACAACTCAAAAACTACCCAAGCTAGTCTAGGACTCTTCTTACTCTTTGTCCCACATCTCTTCTTCCTCCTCATGATCCCCCGCAGCAGGATGGTCGCTGGCTCCCTCGTCTGCTGCATCAGCCGCGTTTCCCTCCACATCCGGAGTGGGGGTATCTTGAATCCTGTCCAGCTCTGGGGGATGATCCAACGTAGTGCCAGCTGCAGCCTCCGCGCTTCCCACTTCATATTCAAGCCTTTCGACCGGGGTTAGTCCTGAGCAGGAGGCTTCGCGCAAGAATTCCCTGGTAGCTTCGCGCACAACTGGCTGCCACCAGGGGAAAGAAACAGGGAGTGTCTTATCTCCCTTAAACGAGGAAGGCGTATCCACGGCTTTCAAAGCCTTCTTCAGGCTGAGCCTGGGGGTCATATTTTGCTCAGCAGCTTGCTTCTGGGCAGCAGAGAAGCCAACCTCCACGAAGTATGACATATGTGGCCACATGTCTCTTAGATATTGGGTGCTGAGTTGGTACTTCTCAATTAGCCCATGGTGAAGTCTACGGATGAAGGTTTGCCCCGGTAAGGAGGAGAAGAGTTTTTCGCACGTCTCCTTGACGCCCTGCGCATAGGTGGCATCACGTGCTCTGGCTTCGCGAGAGTCGTAGTGGAGGATTAGATCGCCCTGCGTCTTCTCGGATGAGGCCAACTTGGACTTAAGCTCATCAACCTCTTTCTCAAGGGCCTCCTTCGCCAAGGTAGCAATGTTCGGTTGGGAAGCAGCCGCCATTACTTCTTCCTCCTTCTTCTCCGGAGCCTCTTTCAGCTCGTAGGCGTGAGCAGCCTGCTCCTCCATTTTCATTAAATACCCGAAGCCGGTCACCGCCTGCAGAGAATCATCAAACTAAGAGTGACAACAAAAAACATTCAAGTACTAAGAAGCATGACAAGTAAAGTGAAAGACTCAACTGAACCAGGTTCCGCGAGATCGCCCCGCGAACCTTGCTACTGTCACCCTTCATCAAGACCTTGCTGTCCTCAAGGGTGGGCAGTAGCTTCAGGAAGTCGCCAGCTTCCTCCTTATTGAGCTCCAGCAGCGATTTGGGAAGCTCGATAGTGAAGATGTCATTAGGAGATTTCTAGATCTCCTTGCCTTTGCCTTTAGACGAGGTTTTCTGGCGTTTGGAGGAGGCTTCGTGCGAAACCTCAGACCCAGAACCTCTCTTGTTGCGCTCAGTAGCATAAGCGCGCACTTGGTCGGCCGTCATGGAGCGTCCCCCGCTGACAGCCTTCGCGAAAAGGGTCTTTGTGGTGGCGGTCGAAGACACTGGGGCCTTACCCTTGTCTTCCCCAGTGGAGGCGGGAGTTTTACCCTTGTTCCCCGCACTAGGGACGGAGGGAGCAGGCAGAGGGTTTACTTCCAAAACTGCCACCTCATCGTCCTCATTCTCAGACGGTACCAGGCCCACTTTCCAATCCATATCTGCAAGAAAGAAGAAGAAAGCATGAAGTGAGTAACTTTAAACCTAAAAAGAAACAACAAAACTCGAGGAAAAAAGAAAAGATTAGTACCAGCCCCGGGAGGAAGGTCAATGGGGATCTGGAGGAACCCGAAATGGGAAAGAGTGGCTTGCTTCCTCAAGAGAGGAGAGATCTTAAACTTAGGATGCTCCCGCATCCAAGCATTCAAATTCCTGAACACTCTGCGATTGCGGGAGGAGACGTAGTCCACATCAACGTCAGTATACCGAGGCAAACTATATAACCGACGATCATGGGGAAAGGGCCAGGTACCCGAAGTGGGGGTAACCAAAAAATACCTATCCTTCCACTTATTTCCGATACTTGGAGGCTTCTTTACAAAATTACATAACCCGTTCTTTTTAGTAGAAAAATAGAAGAAATGGTTTTTTTGCTTCATTTCGTAGCAGGCCATAAAGGTTGGGGCATCGGGCTCTCCCTCGTTCCCCTTCACTAAAATATAAAAAGTTATAACAATTTGAATGGAGGAAGGATTGATCTGGTTCAGGGGCATGTTAAAGGCAGTGGCAACTTCACAAAGAAACTTACAAATAGGAAGTCGGATGCCAACCTCGGCATGCGCCTTCCAGAAAACTAAAGTTGGAGGAACTAGGTGGTTGGGTCTTTCATCATCATCAGGTATCTCCACTACATACTCCGAAGTGGAGAAGAGCTTCTCCTCTAAAAGGGACAGGTGGTTAAAGGAGGAGGGACCTGCTATCTCATCCCACCTATAGCGGGCACTAGGTAAGATGGAATTCTTTACCCTACCAGTCCGTGGTCCAGAAGATGAGGCTTTAGAAGCTTGACGTACTACTATAGTCCCACCTAAGGCAGTCGGGTTAGGGGGATGGCTTGTGCTTCCTATAGCAAGAGTTACGGCAGAAGAAAGAGGGATCCCAGAAGATCGAACCAAAGCAAAGGTATCCCTCCCAGGAGCAATAGGAGTTTCCCCTGTTCGTTCACTATCCACAGAAGAGGATTCTCGCTCGGAGAATCACTATGACCAGAGGAGGCTCCTCCTCCTTTGACCAGCCACTCAATAAAGAAATAGAGGATGATCTAGTCATGGTAAGATAAGGAGTGCGAGGATCTAAGAGATGTGTACCTTAAAACGGGATTGGAATCTAGAACGCGGGAAAACAAATGGTAATCGGAAAATCGCCGTCACCGGAGTTCGAACGGAGAAATCACCGAAAAACTTGAGAAATTCTCTCACTAAGGCACGTAGAATATCACTGGAATGGAAAGAAGAAAATGAATTTGAGTTTGGGGTATTTATAAGGAAAAAAGGGGGAAAACCGAAACGGTGCCCAATCACATCGCGACATGTGTAATAATCCTAACCTTAGAGGCAAGGCAAGGCAAGTCGCCACGTGTAAGATCAAGATGGGGGTAGGATTTCGAAAAGATAATTGAGCGAGAAATGAGGGTATTGATGGGACATCTGAGAAGTGACAGAAGACAGAGGCTACTCTCATCATGAACACGAAGCAAGATTGCTCACTCATGATGCTTTTGGGGGGACATGTGGTGCCATAATGGAATGCACCCATCGTGAAGCCCGAACACACCATGGAATTGGAAGATCGTCGGGACGGTCTGGGAACGAAACACGTCGCGAGACCAGAGACCAACAATAAGTTTGAGGACGGAGCGCGGAGTGCGGAGACTAATCATAAGCAAGAGAACGAAGCGTGGAGCGCGAAGTGCGGAGACTCTGACGGAATCTTTCGGCACAACCGAAAGAGGGATGGGCGTAGCGCGAACTCACCTGGGATACCGCTGGGAAATGCCTCCTAATGGTAGATGTCTTAATCTCATCTGGGAACGGTCCCCGACCAAAAAGCATACAATCTGACAGCAAGTACAACAAGTACACTGTCAGCCGTTTACTCCTGCCAAAAAGTTGGGGACCACTGACATAAAACTCCAGTAACCGTTGCTTTAGGCGAGCTGAATAGGATTAGGAATGATATGGCACGAATGAAATGACATATCTACCCTTGACTCTGAATGTGGTAAGTATAAAAGGTCCCCATTTCTTCTTTTCTAAGGTATGAGTCATATTATTCTTACTATTCACACTGTTATCAAAAAATCATCCCTGCAATTCTGACTTGAGCGTCGGAGGCTCTTCACCGGAGTCCCAATCCTGTGTTGGTTTTTTCAGGATCATAAACGCAATCCGGACGCACTCGAAGAACCAAAAATCACTTCCACCGAGTATCATTATAGGTATTTTTTACGATATTATGTAAGTGCCGGAACCAACTTGGAAATGATCCTTATATTTATTTTTAATTTCAAATAAATAGAGAAGTATATAATAAACCTATTGTGTATTGAGTGCGTACAAATTTTTGTCTCTCCATTTCTGAAGTGGTGTTTCCGTACCCATGATTTTCTCCGCGCAACTACAAAATCTAATCTTTCCCTTTTGCATCATCACTTCCTCTCTTTTTTATGTTATCTTATAGTTCCTTTTCTCAATTTATACTATGTTTTTATTGTAATTCATATTATAACGTATTATTTTATTTTCATTTTGTATTAATAATGACTCTAGTCACAATTTAGAACTAGTTTCAATTATAACTAGAAAAGATAAATAATAAAATGTGTAGTTTTATTAATAAAAAAAAGAATAATATAAGACTACTTACTACCTATGAAATAGCAGAAATATAACATAATATTAAAAAAAAAACATTGAATCATAAAAACCATAAAAAAAAAATTGAAAAAAAAAAGTAAATAGAATTATACAACATAATTAAATAGAAAACTAGTGACATAAAAACACAATAAAAGGCCATTACACAGTTGATAGTGCATTAATTGAGCATTGATGGAGTGAAGTTATTATGAATTTCAATTTAGTATTGCACACAGAAGCAAATGATCTTTTGATACTAATGTAATTGTTGGTATAAGAAGAGTAGTGCGGAGAACTAATTTCTTCTCTCACAAATAGTCTATGTTGGCATGTGTGTGGTTGGTTTTTTTTGGAGTAACTGAATATCTCCATAAATTCTTTTAGGAAATTTTTGAAATTTGAATTAGAGTCTAACTATTTTTTTTCAAATACACACTAGAACTTTTTAAATATGTCAAATAAGTCCATGAACTTTTAAATTCAAGACAAATGAAACATTTCTCAATATTAAAATAACTAAATAAATTTAAAACATATTAATGAATCTAAAAGTAACAAATCAAATAAAAAAAATGTATATGAAAAATCAGGACAATGTTTAAATCATTTAGTAGAATTCTAGAAAATTATATAAATAAAGTATAGGAAAAAAAAAACATTAGTTATTAACTATTTCTAATTATTTTAAATTATTTTAACTCATTGTTAAGCCATTACATAAATTTAAAATTTTATGTTGTTAATTTCTTTAATTTTTAAGTATATTTTTTCATTTAACTTTTTGTTTTTTTAATTTATAAAATATTTTTAAATTTATTTAGCTATTTTATTAGTTTAAAAGGCCCTATTTGTCATGAATTTAAAAGTTTAGAGGGTTTATTCCATGAAAAGCCTATGCCATAAGGAAATGTCTATAAAATTCCACACAAAGTAAAGGTAATATTAGCAAGAGGGTAGAATGATCAAATCCTTCGCTGCTTTCCTCCCGAGGTGACTCGAGCTTAGGACCAAATGTTTAGGTAGTGAATGCTATCGTCACTTGAGATATCAACTTCGTCAGTTGTGTCATCGCTAATGCTTGCAATCCAATTTCAAATCTTAATCAATTCACACTCCACATGCAATGAAGATTTTGAGGCGTCATATTTTTTGTCAATCTAAGTTTTTTGCAATTCCTGATTGATACTTGCAATTAATAGTTCCAAAAAAAACCCTCATCTCTCTAAGCCTGTCTTCGTGGTGGTGACATGGAGAGGGGGACGCTCCCCTTTTATACTTTAGTATTTTCATTTCTACATTTTCTTTTCCTTGTGTTTGGTTCTCAAGAATGAACAAATTTCAGAAATAGGGTGCTTAGCATCAGTGAAAACTAGATTGTTTCATGTTTGAATTTGTCTATGATTCAGCAAGAGTGTCACATGTGGGAATGTTTCGTCTCCTATTGTACCATTTTTGGATGGTTTGAACCCTAACATTCTTTTGGGATTATTTTCTAGGGTTCCATTTTAATTGAATTACTCCAGTAGTTCAAATGGAGTATTTAACTAAGGTCCTGTGATGTAATAAATAACCTTTAGGTAGCTTTGGCAAAATATGTATGATATCTCCTCCTAAAACACTTGTATTACCTCCAAAATGCATACTACAGCTCCTGGAATCTGCATACCACATCAACGTTCCATCTAAAGATTCAAAGACATATTTATGCATTATAGAAGCTTTATCCTAGATCATGACCCTAAGCAGCTGCCCGTGTTTTATCATACACGTCATGTCTTCATTGAGAGTGATGGGAATTTTAACCTTGAAAGGCCATTTCTTCCGCCAACAAAAAGGAGTAATACAATGTATTAGATGCCCACTTTAATACATTTTTTTCCTTCTATTAGTTGGTGCTAGCACTACAAATCACCTCAGGAAGGAGAAATAGCCCACCCCTAAAACCTAAATGTATTGCCTCTTTTTATTATGAGGCAAAGTACTGTTGCTAACCAATACCGGTGATGCAATTGCTGGAGGGGTTTAGTATGGCGTTTGCTGCATATTACACTACCTAGGTCACATTCCACCCGATGAAGTTTTCTGTGTGCGCAATGCATGGAAACTTAAACAAGTATACATTAAATAAATATAATGGAGTTAAAACATAATTGTGCCAGCAGAACAAGAGGAGGGATTGAGTTCACAATTATGATTGTAAAAGAAGAGATACATAATGGTAAGCTGCAGTAAACCGTGCGACATTTAAATTGGTCAAGAAAAAAGAAACCTTTGTAAGATTTTAAGCTTCTATCAAGAAACTGGATCAGCATTGTGCCATCCCTTTGTGCATGGTGGTATGCTCATGAACTCATCGAATTCTTTGACGTGAACATCGCAGCATTTCCACTGTAACATCAACAATCATGAAGAAAGTCAAGTATGAATGAAACCAATGAAACAAACAAATTCACCAAGAATCATATGAAAATGCCAATCTTACCCCTCTCATCCTGTCATGGAAAATAGGAGGGCCAGGATGGTAAATACATGCTGCATCATGGTTATCCTTCTCTTTGAAACTTTTTCCACATCCTTTATTTTTACAGATTTGAGGTTCGTTTATATCAACAATTTTCTTGGCTTGGGGTGGTTTGGATTCTTGGATATCTGGATTATTCTCATTATGTGTGCTTACTGCAGATTTTGGATTTAACTCTTTGGCATGTGATCCTGAAAAGAGTTAAGGTGCGAAATAATGACAATTAAATTTGATGTAAAAGGCTTCAATGGATTAACAGTTCAAATTTAAATGTTTTTTGCCAATTTTGTTCTATACATATTTATAATTCATTCCAACCCTACAACTATCATGTTTCTATCTTGTCCCAATATAAATATATGTGTGTGTGTGTGTGTTTCCAAAAGTCAAAAGCTTATTTCGTGAACTCTCTCTCTCTGTGCCTGACGCAGTTTACCAGCTAAACAAGTTAAATGTGATTTAATAAGCAATAACCCATAAACAAAAGAGGAAAAAGTGGAAAAGATGGCTTCTAAAATAGTGTACCTTCAATTGACAAAAAATTATTGCTGTCATTTGTAAATAAGAGAAACCAAACCATTAACTGGGACAGGGAGAGCAGCATCATATAAATATTCTATAAACAACAGTTAAGACTTTCGGAAACCAAATTAAATAAATAAAAAATAAAAATTCATGCCAAGAGACAAAAGAGATACCATGGTCAGAGCAGAAAAATCCCTGACGACACCTAGGACAAGTATCTTTTGAAGACACATTGGTTGTGGGGGTTGGAGCAGATACTGGATTCCTTGGAGCTGCAGCTGCCTTTGCAAGCACAGGTTTTTCAGTTGTGTGTTTTCCTGTCTTGCAACTTCATATATCAATAGCAATCAGCTTTTATGGAGAAGTATATTTATTCAAAGACCAAAGCTTAACGTGAAAGGAATGAAAGGTTAACATAAACAACACAGGGGAAATAAGCTAAGGTTTTGCAGTAGTCTGCTTTCATTTTGCAACTTCTGATATCAATCTTTTTATCAGCTTTGAGTCTTTGACGCTTCAAATATTACATGACTACAGAATAAGGCGGGTAAAACAATCATTAGTCATTAATGTCTGTAAACCAATCATTACTCATTACCATCTTCAACAAATAAGAGGTTCTTCGAGATTGTGCATTGTGTTTTGCAATTTTGTGGTCTCAATTATATATGAATACAACATTAAACTATATAGAACACAGAAAAAAAACAATCATTGTATGTTTTCTGCTTTGATGGTTTGCATCAAAGGATACCAATAATAAGCTCTTAATGCAAAAAAAAAAAAAAAAAGGAAACATAAATCATAAAAAAATATTGTATTGGTGGATGCTATTCATGATAAGAACATGCAATTGCAAGCCAATTATCCATTAAACAAGAATTATTCGATCATTTTATTCAGTAACACCCTGAGAGGATAAACATTACATGTCATATAGCAGTAATTATCAATGCAAGAAATCCCTGTCAGCAATTTATTATGGTGAACAGGGGTAACATGAGAATTAGAGAGTATCGGCCTCAATGACACTTGTACTGAAAAACTTCCAGAACGCTCGCCATATAGAATTACTTCAAAGTAAAAAAAATACCTATTGCCAAGCTCTTATTGAGGCAACATCTTTAAAGACCAAAAGGGTGTATTAATATGTTTAGTATCATCTTCGTCCGCACTATCGAGCCAGCCAACAGTGGCTCAAGCTCATCTATGCTGGCAAAGGTAAGATTGCAAAGTTCCTAGATACACTACCAATAATAATATATAGTTTGGAGAAAAGAAGGATAGATACCCGGGAATTTCCAAAAATAAACTGAAATCGTGACTCCTTTTCTTACAACAGCTCCATTCTTTCATTCCATCATGAAATATTGGCTGGACGAAAGCAAAAGTTTCCATTACTTTTACAGACAATGATAGGGCACAATGAAGTAAGACTTGAGACCAATATTAGAAATATGCAACTTACACCCTGATCAAAGGATGCCGCAGCATGAGATCCAAGCCATACGTCAGACAGTAAAACTAATTAGTGAATGTAAAAAATGATAACTAAATTGGAAACTACAGCTCTATATAAGATACAAAAGACAAACTTGATGGAAGAATTCCAAACAAAATTGTAATAAAGCAAAAGAACAGTTTGCTATATTCAGACAGGCAAATAGAGTCTAAACCAGATTGCTACTGATATCTTCCCCAATCTAGCTGGAGAAAAAAAAGCTCTAAAGATCACATCCAAGAACTTTGTTTGGGGGAAAAGGTACCAAAAATAGCATTCAACAACAAATTTGTTAGATAGTCTGCGATACCTTAAGGAAGGAAAACCAGAAAATAAAATTATAGCATTCTACAAACAGATAACTTTATCTCCGCCAGAAATACATAATAGCTATAACTAAATGAAAAGGCATCAGTTCATAGTAGAAGTTTTGTACCCATCACCAATTCGTAGTTCAGAGTCCTAACTGAATATCAACCTATACTTCGGATCGGAAAGTCGAACTTACAACCGATAATACAAACTACTCAGAGCCTATAATATACGGCATCAAAATAAAAGTATAGTAATGGAACAGATCGGACTGAGCAAGGTGTACATACAGAATCGTGGTAAGTACAGGAACCATCGGGATTATCATCTACGGAGAACGTTGCGTCGCATCCGATCCTCTGGCATCGAACCTTCTCCATTGTCTCTGCTTTTTTCTGCACCAGGGTTGATTCCAAGGGGAGAGAAACGCAATACTAAATTTGAAGTGTTGGTCATGGAACATTGGTCAATTGGGCTGAACAGGCCCAAAAATGTTGGACCTTAGACCATCTTTATCCATGCCCTTGGAGGACAAGGGCATGGCTAGATGACAAAATATGGGATTAAAAAGAAAAGCAAAAATTGTCAATCATTGATAACCTAAATTGTGGATGGGGTTGGTCAACCAACCTAGTCCACATCCCAACCCCCTTTCACAACCTGTCACATGTCGGTATCTCATTTGTTGTATTAAATTATTTATTGGATATAATTTTAATAATAAATAAATAATATAATTTTTAATTTATAAAAATTAAAAAATTATCAAAATTCTTATTTTTTTTTTCTCTACGAATAGAATCTAATGTTGATATTTTCAATACTCTACTGAACGCATTGCAAACCTGTCCAGTTACATGAGTAATAGGGAGCAACTTCGTAATAGGGAAGCTCACAACGCTCTTAAATACGATCTGGTCGAGCATATATGGCGAAAATTTGGTCCCGCTAATTAAATATATAAGTTGTATCTTTTATATTTGTAATTTAGTATTTCAAACATGTATTTGTAGCTTAATTTATTTTTTTCGATTTCGTAATTCAACTTTTACAATTTTAATTTGGTTATTATTTTATCATGTTATTTTAAACGTACCGGAAAAACAAAATCGACTTATTGTAATTACGAAATTCAAATATTTTTTTTATTCTTGACATATATTAGAAAAAGCGCGAAAAATAATATGCAATTATTAAACCGTATCAAAAATATTAATTTTATTGGGAAATAAGACCTGTATTTGGATAAAAGAAATTAATATATATTAAAATGTTGGGTTGGGTTGGGTTGGGTTGTTGATAAAGTGTGAAAATGTATTTTTTAGGTTGTGGAGTAGGTTGTGTATGTGGAAGAGAGACAAATGAATATTTTATTGATAGGTTGGGTTGTGGGAGGTTGTGGGAGGTTGTTGATAAAGATGGTCTTATGGTCCATATCCTAACCACCATATTAATTAGAGGTGTCAAAACGAGTTGACGGGGCGGGCCGGCCTACAACCCACCTTAATCCATCATTTGACGAAAACCATATTAATAAAAATTATGATAACATATTTCGTTAAACACATAAAATGAATCAAATATACTTATACTAAATGATGACACATAGTAAAGAATTTGAACAATAGTTGTTGATTTTATGTATACCAGTAGCAACTAATAACTAATATAATGGTGAACAAAACCTTAACATTACACCCATGTCATAGTAAGCAAACTAAACAAGTTAACTATTTCATATAATCTATGATAAAAATGTATATTAGTTGAAATAATAATATAAAACGGTAAAACATTTATTAACTTAAAAACTGCCTAACTTAGGAATTTTCAGAATAATTAAAATGGTTTACTTTTAATTCAACTTATGTTTAGTGATTAATACCAATATGCGTGTATACATCAATATCTATGTTTGTCAATGTGTGTGTCTATATATTTTTACATAACTATGAAAACTTACTTTATAACTAATTAATTATTAGTATGTGTTATAGATTAATAAAGACATGATATGTTGACAGATAAAAACGTACATATAACAAACTGATCCACGAATGTTTGTTAAAAGTAATAAAATATTAGTTTCAAAATAAAAACTTAATAAAACACTTTAAATATAGAGTGACACTCATGTGCATAAGATGCACATTAGTGTTATTGTACACCTTGTGGGGCCCACTTATGGTTTTAGCGCGCGTGATATATATATATATATATATATATATATATATATATATATATATATTAAGGTGTGTTTGGAATCACGCGCTGACTTAGTTGGTAAAGACGCGGCATTGTACCCTTCAGTGCGCGGGTTCGAATCTTAACAGCACCTTTTTATTTTTCACCAACAGTATATTCAAATTCCGAGCATAGTATATTTTATAAAGCCTGAGAGTATATGAACACCACCTTTTTATTTTTCACCAGCAGTATATTCAAATTTTGAGCATAGTATATGTTATGATGTCTAACAGTATATTTAATATTTCGATGTAGTATACGTAAATATTTATTTTTTCCAACTTACAATACTCATAGTATATTTAAGGGAAAAAAACCAAAATAATCCCATAACTTTTTACTTTTTCGGATTTAGTCCCATAAGTTATTGCTTTTTCGATTTAGTCCCACATCTCTGGTAATTGCTCAATTTTGGTCCAATTTTGACCAAATGTTGACCAACTGACCGGAAAAGGTCACGTGACCTTCACGTGCCGGCGCGGTTTTGAAAATTTCAGCTAAAATGGTCCCATAACTTTTTACCTTTTCGAATTTAGTCCCATAAGTTATTGTTTTTTCGATTTAGTCTCATATCTCTAGTAATTGCTCAATTTTGGTCCAATTTTGACCTAATGTTGACCAGTTGACCGAAAAAGGTTATGTGACCTTCACGTGCCGACGCGATTTTGAAAATTCCGCCGACTTTTATGTTTTATCAACTCATTGTTGATGGACTCCAACTCCTTGTTCTTTAACTCCACCTGTTATTTTTTTCTTTAACGAGTAGCTCATTCTCTCATTATCTATCTCGGTTACGAAAACAATTTCTTCGAGATTCATGCGGGCGTTATGTAGGACCTCATTTTCAGCGTTCTTCTCTTTAAGCCTTCACAAGAGCCCTCTCATTATGTGTTTGCTTCTACCACATAGAAGTGCATCTATCCACCTAAAACTCGTACAATGACCTTCATTCTGCCAAAATTATATCCAGTATGTTTCAATTAATTCAATTCAACCTTGAATAAACTAATAAAATTGAAGCAAGAACTAAAAACCATATCGGGTATCGTGAAAGCAGCCGTAGAACCTACGCCCAACATTTTCTTCTTTCCAAGAGGTTTTAATGGGGGAATTCAAACCTTAGTCGCACACTGTTAAAGATATGGCTTATCAACTCAGGATTAAGTGTAAATTGATTGAAGAGGATTTCATAACTAAATTCTGTTTCAGGAAACTAATTCTGTTATTTTTGTTATTCAGCTTCTACAATGGTTTTTATTCAAACCGTGGTCTTTCAACTATTGTTGTTTGCAGAAAGCAGTTGGGTTGTTACTTGAGGAGTTGTGATCCGGATTCTTGATTTAATCTCATCCGTTGTTCTCTAAGGCGGTTTTTTTCCCATCTCTGATACATATATATTTCTTGTCATTCCATATAGAGGGGGCAACAAGTGTATTGAAGGGAGAACCACGTAACTCTCTTTATTGATTTTATATTTTCTTCTTTGTTAAACTTTCTTGCATACAAGTGTGTTCTTGAAACAAGTTGATTGCTTGTTTTGATTGTTTGATTGTTGCTGCAATCAATTGTGTTGAGCTAAGAGAGCTAGGGCTACGAATTCGCACACACAATACTATTTCGCAAGCTATTCTAGATTGGGACATGGTTCTTTGTCTTCGTGTGTTCTCCAATTTTGGGGGAGTTGAAGCTGCGACTTTCTAATAGAAAAGATTGGAAGAGAAAAGTTAGAGATTTTTCTTGTAGAAGGACGCGAACTGAAGAAGAAGAAGAAGAAGAAGAAGAAGAAGAAGAAGAAGAAGAAGAAGAAGAAGAAGAAGAAGGGATGCTAATTCTGATTTAAGGGTTAGATCGATAAAATATTACATTTTCTTATTTTGCATTTGTATTTTTTGGAGTTTAATTCAATTCAGGTAAAAGAAAATTATAAGCTGACAAGGTAAATAATTTGTTGATGTGGTCTCCTAATAAAAAAAATTAAAATTCCACCTCGGAAGTCCGGCGACACGTGTCATAAGTCGTCAGAATTCCCAAAATCGCGCCGGCACGTGAAGATCATGTGACCTTTTCCGGTTAGCTGGTCAACATTAGGTCAAAATTGGACAAATATTGAGCAATTAGTAGAGATGTGGGACTAAATCGAAAAAGCAATAACTTATGGGACTAAATTCGAAAAAGTAAAAAGTTATGGGACTATTTTAGCCGGAATTTCCAAAACCGCGCCGGCACGTGAAAGTCACGTGACCTTTTCCGATCAGTTGGTCAATATTGAGTCAAAATTGGACTAAAATTGAGCAATTACTAGAGTTGTGGGACTAAATCGAAAAAGCAATAACTTATGGGACTAAATCCGAAAAAGTAAAAAGTTATGGGACCATTTGTACTTTTTTCCCGTATATTTAATATTTCGATACAGTATATGTTATGATGCTTGACAGTATACGTTGTTTTAGTTAATTTTTGTTTTATACTGCGATTTTTTTTTTCCAACTTACAATACTCACAGTATATTTAATATTTCGATATAGTATACGTTGTAATGTCTGATAGTATATGTTGTTTTAGTTAATTTTTGTTTCATACTGCGAAATATTTATTTTTTCCAACTTACAATACTCATAGTATATTTAATATTTTGATACAGTATACGTTATGATGCCTGACAGTATACGTTGTTTTAATTAATTTTTGTTTTATACTGCGAAATTTTTTTTTTTTTCCAACTTACAATACTCACAGTATATTTAATATTTCGATACAGTATACGTTGTGATGCCTGACAGTATATGTTGTTTTAGTTAATTTTTGTTTCATATTGCGATATATTTATTTTTTCCAACTTACAATACTCACAGTATTTTTAATATTTCGATACGGTGTATATTATGATGTATGACAGTATAGGTTTGGTTAGATTAATTTTTCTTGTATATTGTACAATATAAGGCAAAAAAAAATGAAGGAAGAAGGAAAAAAGATGCAAACAGAAAAGGAAAAGGCAAAGGCAAAAAACATGAAGGAAGAAGGAAAAAAGATGCAAACAGAATTGAACCCTTGACCTCAAGGTTGAGATATTTAAGACTACATTAAATACCACTAGACCACTTGCTTTTAGTGTTCAACAAACAGGCCATTAAATATATAAACACGCGCGCGCATAAAAATTAATATAATAATAATTGGCCGGCTCAGACCGGTCTGAACCGCGCAATTTTTTTAGGTTGAACCGGTGGGGCCCACAAGGTGTACAATAACACTATGGTGCATCTTATGCACCCAAGTTTTTACCTTAAATATAAGAGATATATATATAGAGAGAGATATATCGATATCTATATAAATATAGCGATATCTACGTATATATAGATTGACCTTATATTTATTTTGATATTGCAAAGATTTGAGTAAATAATATATAGATTTAAAAATAGATAATCCAAGATTTTTTAGAATTTATAATTTTACATGTAGATTCCTTTTCTGAAATCCGCTTATTCAATTCTCACTATATATACACGCTTTGGGCTACATGTTGAAACAAGAGAAAGTGAAAACACGTAATACTCACGCTATATTCTGAAATTTAGTACTTTGATTCGTGTGCTTAGTGACTTGAGAATATGGAAGGAGAGTAAGTATTATCTATTTTAAAGTTGATGCTTTGAAATTTAGTTATGTTTAACATTTACTACAATTTTTATCGCATAATATTTTCATATTGTTTTTTCTTATTTACGCTGTTCACCCGATTCGGTTATAGTTATAACTGATGATGAAAACCCGTCGTTTACTGTGGAAGTGACTAAAGAACATGTTTTGACAAACAAAGTGGTATGGGTTCTCTGTTCAGAATGAATATACTCTGACTAAAGATTAAATATGGGTGTTGATTTATTTTTACTAATTTGTTGCAGGTCATACCGAATGATTTCAAAACCGAGTTTAACAAATGGGAAGATTCTAATGGAGAAACCGCATACATATTCGGGGTATTCAATATTGGCCAGTCGGTGTTGCTAGATATGGTGGGTGCGTGGCTGAGCTAACTGATTGTTATAAATTTCTACGTGATAACAATCTAACGGTGGGAAGAACTTTTGTGTTGGAGATGGACCCTGATGAGAAGCTCACTTTCCGAGTCTATGTCTACTGAGTTTATTTATTTCAATTAGTTTTCGTACTATTTTTAGATAAATATTTACTTAGTTCAATTAGTTTATGGTTTTGGTTATTTTTACTTAGTTCACTTAGTCTATGTCCTGCTTTTTGGTCTAATATCTACTGTGTTTATTTGTTTCAATTAGTTTAAGGTTTTTGTTATTTTTCATATCAATGGATTGAGTTGTGGCAGCTTTCCTAAAATATTTATAGATTTTTAATTTTTCTGGGCTATTTTTTACTCTGTAAAAAAATATGTGTTAATTTATATGTAAAATTACATTATTGAGATATGCATTGATATAATACATAAAAAAAAGATGCTTTTTACGTATATGTATAGTTTAACTGATTATCTATAATTTGATAGACGAACAATATCACATATTTTGAACACCCATAATGTAAAATTGCCTAAAAAATACAACCAATGCAAATAAAATCATATAATACGTAAAACATAAAAAGTTCAAATAACATCGTCATCATTAAATTACGCGGAAAGAAGCCCATCAATTGCCAAACTCAAATTATATAGCTATATATATATATATATGATGGTGAATTTAAGAAGCACATCAGTTATTGAACTCAAAATATATAGATATCTATTATATATGATGGTTATAGATGTCAATCAGTTAATAAAAAGATTAAAAATATGGTTTCGTCTGAGAACAATATGGTTTTCATCCTATCAGTGAAGTAAATAATAAAATATTTCAGATTTGTGAATATCCATATATCACATATTGCATAATATACTTCATAATTCTGTCAAAAATGCTTTTTATAAATATTCCGTTTGAATATGAAAGTTTTGTGACACCCTATCATAAACTAAAACTACCAAAAAATATGTCTCAATGCAAACAAAAAATGAGAATGATAAGTAAATCATTAAGTGTTCATAGTACACTGACGATAATTAAATTACTTCGGAAAAAAGCACATCAGTGACCGAATTCAAATTACTGATATATAATCTATATGTAGATATAGATGTCAAATAATTGTTAAAAATAAAAAATTCTTTTTGCCAAAATACCATATTATCATATTACCCTATCAGAAAAATTGGATCAAAGAAAGATATGAATTTAGATTTCATATCTAACTGGAAAATCTATAAACCTATTTTGTGGAGTAATGAGGCCCATTATGACTGAAAACCTAATTTTAACGTAGAAAGGACATGATTTATCGTAATAAATCTAAAACCATATCAACGCTTTATGGATTTACCAACATTCACAATACACTTATACTATATAGTCAGTTTTCCGTGCGAAATTACTGTCAAACAATCAACTATTGGTATTCTCACTTTTATTTTGTTTTTTGCACATAACCATAAAATAAAGATTTCACAAAGAGGAAGATAGCTAGGAGGTGTCTATAAATCTCATCAAAAGACACAGATCATGGTAAAACTCACAGGATCAACAACAATAGGCAAAAAGCAGAAAAGGGATGGTACGTTTTTTTTATATTTTTTAGTTTTTTATTGAATTAACATGTTAATAGGAAAAGAAGTTAGTAGTACTTATCTTTGTGTGTAGTACTTTCGCTAATTCATGTATCATAGTGCAAATTTAGGGTTTATTTCCGAATCTTCAAACTGTATAGAAGAGCCTGCAAAAACATATAAATCGTGAGTAAGTGTGAGTATTAACATGTTAGCATCAATTATTTGGGTAGAATATAAGTAATACAAAATGTCAAAATAGTTCATAACCATGAAAGAAGTACAGTTTGTCTTTGCATATAAAATCCTCTATCAATACCTTTTATGTTTATGTAATAAAATTAATTGAATTATAAACAAAATACATTACCATATGTTACATATGGTAATGAGATTTTAATAGATAGTTCACTTATTTGTAATGTAAGTATTACTTAAATTAAAATCTTAAGGGGATCAATAAGTGGTCACAATTTGTTAAAGCGATGATTAGTGTCATACAAAACAGGCTAATTATATGAAAGTTAAAGTATGTGTAAACGAACAAATAAATATTTGGCTTATTTGACAGTCAAAAATAACAACTTTGTGGGTATGGATATATCTCCAAATAACCAACCAATGGAAAAAGGAATATACATAAAGTATACTTATCTTTTAATGTATAGCAGGAAATATGTCAATAACTCGAATTTTGAGTCAACTGTTGTCAAATTCCAGTTTAGAGGTAGCCCTGTAGTAGAATGTAGCAATGGATAAATTTAAAATAGATATAACAGTTTTAATATAGTATTGATTATGTGAAACTGCCAGTAAGATATGTACCTCTAAATTGTTTTGCATAGCTGACTTGAACTTTATGCACCAAGGCATCTCTTCCGATATTAGGCCATAATGATAGCTTATCCAGTTAAAAAAAACCAACGAAGCACTGCCCAAAAAAAACAAAAATGACAAGAAATACATTAAAAAATCTATATATATGATATAATATTGAACTGCAAAACAAAAGTTTACTCAAATTAGTGTCTCATTACCTTTAAATTGGATATCATAGTTGACTGGATCTTTGAGCATAATACATGCGAATAGTGGAAACAGAATAAACAACGTAAGTATACATGAGAAAGCTAAACCAACAAAGCATTTGCAAAGAATGACAAGAAATACATAAAGTTATTTTTATAAAATGTTATAATACTTAACTGTAAAATTTAGGAATACCCAAACGACGTTCATAGTTGACTGGATCTTGGAGCATAATACATGCATTCGGTAAAAAAAAAAAAAAAAAAAAAAGTAAGTTTACAAGGTCAAATAAACCAACATATGGGAATTCAAACCAAAAATGATAAAAAAACAGATTAAAATATGACATTGGTTCTTTTTTTAAAAAAATAAAAAAATATATTATAATATTAAAATCAATGTATCTGCTTAATTCTTCAATCCCAGATTTAACAGATTTGATATAATGAAACAAAATAAACTCGCCATAAGACAATAAAATCATATATCACAGTGCCATATCTCATAAAAATAGGCTAAAAAGGGAAATACCCTTCAGAACATACTTTAATCTGATGGATTACTACTGATTCGAACAGATCCATACTTTTTTGGACTAATAGATTTAACATGCAGCTAAACAAAAAGCTTTATTCATGTATGTACTAATTATAAAAAGAACAGATCCGTGAATCGGCGCATGCATAAAATGAGAAATCAAGTAAATAACACAAAACAATGAACTGAAATAAAAATTACCTTCTGTTTTAGGGTTTTGATAACCCGTATGATTAAATTCTCAGATAGGGGTGAGTTCTTCAAAAATAAAATCAAATCGGAAAACCCCCTTCATCATCGAAAACTTTTTGTTCAAAACCTAGATATTGTCGAATTTACACTCAAAAATCAATGAAAGACCCATTTTCGATCAGAAGGTATCGAGATTTGGATCCATAAAACCGAATCTGTAAAAGCCCAGTTTTACAGAGTTGAAACTTTTAAAACATCAATCAGAAGGTATCGAAGACATGGTGTTCTTACAACATTATTTTTGGAGTAAATCGACTTAATCGAAGAGATGAACGGATTAGGGGTGGGGGGCTGTGAAATTGTTCATCAGCAATTAGAGAGAGAGAGAGGGGTAGAAGAACCGGGTGAGTCTCTTCATATGGCTAGAGAGAGAAAGATATTGGAAAATGAAACAGTATGAATGGAGCAGAAGAGTGTAGAACACTCTTTTCAGATAGTAATGGGGAGAGAGAGGTAGATATACACGAATTTCAGACAAATACATTATTAATAGAGAGAAAGTATGTTGGGTAATGAAACGGTATTAATGGGTAGAAGAGTGTAGAACACTCTTTTGAGATTATAATGGGCTGTTCCATTTATGGGCCCCATATTGTAGCCCATTTCATTTGGTCAGATATTGTAGCCCATTTTACATAATCAACATGTTATTTGTGAGAATTTTGACTAACTTCTTTAAATTATTCTTTTAGTAGTATAAAATTATTCTTTTAGTTGTTTCCTCAACTGATGAATTAGATTATTATATAGATAGAGTATGTGATTGTTCTATTTATATAGATGCACTTTTATCGTATGATTTTTATGTTTATTGTTATTTAAAAATTATATGTATTTATATGCATCCAAATAAGTTAGTTCGGAATAATTTGACCAATAGGTGTGTATTCATATTACGTATAACATTTTATAATTTTAGCCTTCATTGAAAACATAAAAAATCCCAAAGGTGTTAAATCAAAGTATATATTATATTAAATTTACCTCAAAGATATATAATTTCCCTCTTCTATTAATGTGGTTATTCTACATTAACATACGTATATTATGTTAATTATTTATTAAAATGTTCTAATTGATGATTTATGTGTAAATATTTGACAATAAATACGTACAATATTACTCATGCTCAACATTTTATCCATTGTTTTAGAAAACTCTACTTCATATGGGTCAAGCAGTAATGGATCTTCTTCTAGAAGTAGCAAGAGAAACACGTTTGGTGCTGATGTAGAATTGAGTACTGTGACACATCCATTCTCAAGAAATGCTTTCCGTGATATAACTAATGGTAAAATAGAAGTTATTATGTATTGTTTCTATTTGTGTTTATTTGTATACAAAAAATAAATATCATAATCTAATTATTAAAGTTGTTTGTTTTTTTCTTAAATGTTTCATTGCAATAATTTGAATTCGAACAATAAAGTGAGTGGTGTTACGAAGCTTGACGGCATTGGTCGGAGTGGAAAATCAACAAATCCGTTAATTTCTGATGTTTTTTATGTTAAAGATCGTGGTGGGATGCCAATAACAACAATGTTTGGTTCTAAAGTAGCAGGTACATATTGAATTTGGACGTGTATAAATTCATCTATTAAGACACAATACAAATTCTACTGTTTTGTTTTGTTTTTATTTTTATTTTATTTTTATGTTAAAACATCAATTATTTGTTGTTTTGGTTTATATTTACTTATTGACAAGCAGGGTGTTCAAACAGTTTTACTGTCAATAATACAAATTCAACAAATGCATCATATGTGATCGATCTTGCTGACGATCAGTGTGATCTTTTGTCGATTAACGATCAACAACCTAAACACAAATGTACTTCAAGAAAGTGTAAGTCAATTTATTATTTTAGAATATTATATATTTTTTTATTTTTTGTTTAATTAAAAGTATTCTACTTAATAATTATTGTTTTTGTTATATTTTTAGTACGCACAAGGAGGTCGCACAACAATCATCCTTTACCAGTAGGTACGCACGAACTACTTTAAAAAGTATTATGCCTAATTAAAAAATATCTACTGACTTTTTTTTACAAATTGTTATATATTTATATAGATTATTTTGATATGGGTGACACCACATATAATTGCAATCATTGTGGTGCGATGTTCTGGTATGAGGAGAGGTTGACATCATATCCAAAAAGTGTTTACCCAGTATACAGTTTGTGTTGCATGAAAGGAAAGATCCAACTACCTTTATTGACTCCACCTCCTCAGCTATTACAAGAACTGTTGGCAGGTCAAACTGCAAGAAGCAAGCATTACTTGGAAAATATAAGGTCGTACAACAATATGTTCTCATTCACGTCCATGGGAGGGAAGATAGATTCTACAATAAACACAGGAGGTGGACCTCCGGTATTTCAATTGCATGGACAAAACTACCATCTTATTGGAAGTTTACTTCATTCTGATGGAACTACGCCAAAATTTGCTCAGTTATATATATATGACATTGAGAATGAGGTTTCTAATAGGATCAATGCTGTGAGGTAATGTACTCAACCCATTATGATATTTATTTATTATTTATTAATTGTGTTAAGGATTGTATTGTTTATTATATTAAACTAGATATTTTATTGCACTTTTGTAGAAGTAGGAGGGATAGTGATACCCTCCATTCTGAATTAGTAAGAGATTTGAAGGCTATGCTTGATGAGCATAATGTGCTGGTAAAGACGTTTAGGATGGCTGCTCAGAAAATATTTCAGGAAGGACGTGCTGATGTCAGAATAAAGTTGCTAAGTAAGAGAACAACTGATCCAAGAAGGTACAATCTACCGGCTATTTCAGAAGTAGCAGCGTTGGTAGTAGGCGATCTTGATCGAGCTCTCGGGGATCGAGATATCATTGTTGAGACACAAAGTGGAACATTGAAGCGCATAAATGAACTACATTCTTCTTATTTAGGCCTTCAGTACCCTTTGTTATTTCCTTACAGTGAGGATGGGTACAATGAAAACATTCCATTTCCTAACGGTAGAGAGTCAGTAGCGGGCGGTAGAAAAAAGGTTAGCATGAGAGAATTTGCTGCATTTCGATTACAAGAAAGGACCTCCGAGAGATCAACTATTTGAATAGCAAGAGACTGACTCAACAAGTTATAGTTGATTTGTACACGATTATAGAGTCAATTAGATTATTGTTTATAAGATTGAAACAGAAGGTCTTGCGTGTAGAACTATACAGTGGTCTTGCTGATGCTCTTTTGCGAGGTGAAACATATATCAGCTATATGGGTCAGAGGGTTGTATTGCCATCCTCTTACACCGGTGGACCACGTTACATGATTCAGAGTTATCATGATGCAATGGCCATTTGCAAATGGGCGAGTTACCCTGATCTGTTTATTACTTTTACTTGCAATCCAAAGTGGCCAGAGATTGTACGATTTCTAGAACCCCGCAATCTGAAGCCAGAAGATCGACCTGATGTCGTTGTTAGGGTGTTCAAGATTAAATTAGACGCACTTATTAATGAGGTTCGTTGCAAGAAAATCTTCGGTACTGTTATAGCAGGTAATTTATTTTAAAATCAGCTATCACTTTATATGATATACAAATTTCCGTTTTTATATTATTTTCACACTTATATTTGAAATTATTCAACGTCGTGCAGTGGTGTACACGATTGAATTCCAAAAACGCGGTCTACCACACGCGCACATATTGCTTTTTCTTGCAAAGGAAGATAAGTTTCCGACAGCTCCCGACATTGATCGAATTATCTCTGCTGAAATTCCTGATGAGTCGTCAGACCCAAAGTATTACTCAGCTGTGCAAGAATACATGATTCATGGTCCGTGTGGAATAGCGCGTCCAAATTCTCCGTGTATGGACGATGATGGTAAATGTACGAAGCACTTCCCGAAGAGATTTGTTGATTGTACCACTATTGATGACGATGGTTATCCTGTTTATAGACGTCGAGATGATGCTAGGACGGTCATGAAAAGTGGTGTTCCCTTAAGCAATGCGTATGTAGTACCTCACAATAGGTATCTTCTCATGAAGTATGGAGCGCACATAAATGTTGAGTGGTGCAACCAATCTCGGTCAATAAAGTATTTGTTCAAGTACATTAACAAAGGTCACGATCGTGTTACAGCCGGGTTCTATAGGGCAAGCTCTGACAATGCTGCTGGCAATACAGTGGACGAGATAAGTATGTATTACGATTGTAGATACATATCCCCATGTGAAGCTGCTTGGAGGATTTTCGATTTTGAAATTCAGTATCGGTATCCTCCTGTTGAACGTCTAAGTTTTCATCTTGAGAATCAGCAATCCATATTCTTTTCGGAAAATGATCCTTTGGAAAATATTGTGGAACGACATAGCGTCAGCCAAAGTATGTTCTTGGGATGGTTTGAAGCAAATAAGAAATATCCTGAGGCGAATGAGTTGACATATGCCCAGTTTCCTCAGAAATTTGTATGGAAGCAGAAGGATAGAGAATGGGTAAAGAGGGAAAAGGGTAAAGCAATAGGAAGCCTTCATTATGTGCCACCTGGATGTGGTGACCCATACTATGCTAGATGTCTTCTGAATGTTGTAAAATGTTGCAAATGTTATGCTGATATTAGAAAGGTGGGTATTGTACAATATGATACGCACCGCGATGCTTGCTATGCTAGAGGGTTATTAGAAGATGACAAAGAATATATTGATGGCATTGAAGAGGCAAGCCATTGGGCATCTGCTCAACATTTAAGAGGATTGTTTGTTACGCTATTATTCTCTAATTCAATTGAACGTCCTGAACATGTATGGGAGCAATGTTGGGTGTATTTGTCTGATGACATTCTTTACAAACAACATATTCAAAAGAGGAATAAAGGTATAACTGACTAAATCCATACTATTCGATAAATTTTTCATATATATTTGAAATAATGCTTGAAAACTATTTTTGTTTTCTTTTTAGATTTGACTTGGACTGAAGAAGAAGTTAAAAATCTTACACTTGTGGAGATCGAGAAAATGTTGCGTAGTCGCGGAAAGAGTCTTTTTTATTACGATCCTATGCCAACTGCGGACTTTTCTGTTGAAGTGAGTTGTGGGAATCGTTTTATTACAGATGAACTGATGTATGATCGGGAAGTTTTGGCTCTTGAGCACGATAAGTTGGTTGCCGAAATGACTGAAGAAAAAAAAATTGTTTACTCCACTGTTATGAATTCCTTGGACTCTGGAGATGGAGGAGCATTCTTTGTATACGGATATGGAGGAACTGGAAAGACTTTTATTTGGAGGACATTGTCAGCTGCTATACGTTCCAGAGGTGAAATAGTTTTGAATGTTGCTTCAAGTGGAATTGCATCACTTCTGTTGCCAGGTGGAAGGACAGCGCATTCGCGTTTTAAAATTCCACTGAATGTCCATGAGAATTCAGCATCCAGTATAACTTTAGGTAGTCCTCTAGCTGAGATGATTGAGAAAGCAAAACTTATTATTTGGGATGAAGCCCCCATGATGCATAAGAACTGTTTTGAAACGTTAGACAGATTACTTCAAGACATAACAAAGAGGGATATTCCATTTGGTGGCAAGAGTGTTGTGTTGGGTGGTGATTTCAGACAAATTCTACCTGTAGTTCCAAAGGGGACACGTCAAGACATAGTTTATGCGACAATCAAGTCGTCGTATCTGTGGCCACATTTCAAAGTGTTACGACTAACAAAGAATATGAGACTTCAGAATCTTCCTAATGATGCTGAGGGACATGATCTAAGAACATTTTCGGAATGGATAGCAAGTATAGGCGATGGGGTTATCGGTGGTCCAAATGATGGAGAAGTAGAGATTGACATCCCGGAAGATATTATGCTTCATAGTGGTGATAATTCCATTAAGACGATTGTTGAGAGTACGTATCCGGATTTTGGTGCAGTGGGTGATGATACTGCATATCTACATGGTAGAGCTATATTGGCACCAACTTTGAATGTCGTTGAGTCCATTAATGAGTATATGACTTCAAAGAACACTTCAGAAGGTAGGACTTACTTAAGTTCGGATACACCGTGCAAATCAGATGCGAATGTAGATCTTTTGAATGATATTCAAACACCTGAGTTTTTGAATTCAATTAAGTGTTTCGGACTCCCGAATCACGAGTTAAATCTCAAAGTTGGTACACCAGTTATGTTGTTGCGAAACATTGATCATTCACTTGGTCTATGTAATGGTACTCGGCTGGTGCTTATAAAGCTTGGTGATCACGTAGTACAGGCAAAGGTTATATCAAGCGATAATGCTGGGGTGAAGGTTCTTATACGACGTCTATCTGTGACTCCTTCAGATAAGAGAATTCCTTTTAGATTTCAGAGGAGACAATTTCCATTTATCATTTCTTATGCAATGACGATAAACAAAAGTCAAGGTCAATCACTAAGCCATGTTGGGTTATTCCTGAAGAGACCCGTGTTCTGTCATGGTCAATTATATGTTGTTGTCTCTCATGTGACCAATCGGAAAGGTTTGAAGATTCTAATATGTGATGAAGAAGATCCGGAAAGACAGACTACAACAAACGTAGTCTATAAGGAGGTGTTTCAAAATTTGTAGTATTTGTTCTTATTTTTACCTGTGATATTACTTAAGTTTTTTTAGTACATTAATCCATGTGTAATCATAATATTGTTTTCGAAATTCGGATTATATATTTTAAGTGTGTGTAATTAATGATGCACGATAATAATTTGTGTATTTTCATAATTCACGATAATTATCGTTTCTAAAAACGTCTTCCCGTGCATCGCACGGGCAACATCTAGTGGTCTATATCCTAACCACCATGTTAATTAGAGGTGTCAAAACGGGTTGGCGGGACGGGCCGGTCCACGACCCACCTTAATCCATCATTTGACGAGGCGGGGCGGGGCAAACTTTTTATATGACGGGCCTTCAAATTCCAATCCAACTCAACCCACCGGTGAGTTGTGGGTTGGGCGGGCCAACCCAACTTTTTTTTTACTTTTTTTTTTTGAACCATTTTCATTATATAATAACAATTAAATAATGTAAAATGTTCACAAACATTCATCACATCCATCATAGGTGATAGGTCCATAATCAATAATTCGAAGTCCAACATAAAAATAAAAAGTTCACAAAATGAAAGTGTACTAGAGTTCATTAACCATTACATCATCAAAATCATCTTCATTTTCTTCTTCTCCATCTCCATCTCCATCTCCATCATTAATTTTTATTTTTTTTAAAGTGGGCTAGTCCATTTGAACCATAGTAGTAGTAGTACTAAATTTCATTAATTTTTTTTTTAAGCGGGCTAGCCCGCCCCCAACCCACCTAGCCTGTGGCCCAAATAGGCCAGCCTGTTTGGGCCCGCTTTTTAACGAGCCTTTAAATATCCAGCCCAACCCACCTATTATGTATAGCGGGGCGGGTTGGCCCAACGGGCTCGACCCGTTTTGACGCCTCTAATGTCAATCAACTGCGCCATATTCCAAAGGATAATGAGTTTTGGGCATAATTTTTTTTTTCTTAAAATTTAATTTTTTTTATAAACTCATTTAAGAAGTATTAGTGAACATTTATTTGTGAAGGTGGTAATTCAAATTTTAACATTAAGAACCCCAAAAAATGAAACAAAAATCGACCAGTTTTTTAGATCACTTCAAAATGATAGTTAACATTAAAATTTGATCTTGTGATAGTTATCAATTATATTTGTAATTTTAATTAGAAGATGATAGGAAAAAAATTATAAAAAAAATAAAAAATAAATTATGCCCGTTTAGCGTTGTCATTATTTACAATCTCTCTCTCTCTCTCTCTCTATCTATATATATATATATATATATAATAACAGAAACACTACTTTTTGTAAATGTAATTTTTTTGGTCAAAACTATAAATTACTAAATATAGATGTATTTTGAAAATTTGAATTACTATTTATCCGTTTATTTCTCATGCTTATCTGAATATTTTGAAAATTTGAATTAATACTTATCCGATTATTTTGAAAATTTAAAGTAATACTTATCCGACTATTTCTCATGCTTATCCGATATTTCGCACAATTAAGTCTGAAATCCCGTCGTAAATTAAGGCTGAAAAATCAAGCAATTCATATCCAATAATAAAAACTAAGTATATTTGTTATCCACAAAAATAGGGAACTTGATAGCAAAATTTTACCCTAGAATTTGATATTTAAATACTAGAACAACGAAGCACCAAATGACTCATTTCATCGACCAAAGACAGACAACGTTATCATTCTTTCAGCATTGTAAGTTCGATTACATTGTTTACATGTAATTTATTCGATTATGTTTACATGTAAGTTGTTCGATCTTGTTTAATTAATGCATCACCTTTTTCATATCATGTTGATCGAGACCGAGGAATGCAATGTTGTTGTCTACATGACTAATCTGGATAAGCTAACCTGCCTTGCAATAACATGGATGGTCCCTTTATCAATTCCATTTTATTTTCCTTTTTATTCAGACAAAGCTAGCCTTCAAGTTCTTCATAAGCCTCACAATCTTTCACCCCTCTCAATCTCGGAAAAATTTCTATGATATCATATGAGTTTCATCAATTCTCCTAAGGGGAATCAAAATTGAGCTTGCAATTTATATTTCTATTTTTTTTCTAGGAAATATGTCTGCTTTTGGGCAATTATCTGATGGTGGAAGGACTGAAAAATCGAATTTTGTTCAGACATGTAATCTTCTAAGCCGGTATATCAAGGAGAAAGGAAGTCTCGGAGATTTGAATAGTGATATTCATGGAAAAGTTAACAACCTTGAATTAATAGGTATTTTTTTCTTAATTGTTCTCTGTTTTTGTTATTTACATTATGAGGTTGCCAAGTGTTTGTGAAATGTCCCCAAAGAAGTTTATTGTGATCTTTCTCATGGCTTATATGATCAGAATTTACCATATATTCTTCGTTCATTAATTGCACCTTTGTCTTGGATAGAGATGCAAACTGCAAACTTCACATAATTTCACGGATTTGGATGGTTCATAATTCTTGAATTTCTGCTTATCTCTCTCTCTTGAAGTGAAATCTGGAAAGACACACTATTCATCAGTTTCAACAACAATGAACATGGTGATAGATAAAGGAAAATCAGCTCACCCATCAATGGACAACAACCATCAACTACTCCAATTTTCTCCATTAATACAGTGGAATGCATCCTGATAAAGCGCAATCCGTTTACCAAATAAACTTCGAACGTAAAACCCGCTGGGAACGTAAATCAATGCAAGAAACTTAAAGAACACAGGATGTACGTGGTTCGATCCGGAGATCTACGTCCACGGGCTAAGGATATCACCTGCCGAGGTGTTTCTTCACTATCTCTTTGAGTTTACACGTAATAGTTTTTTAATACAAAATGCCAACCCTAATTCTGAGTACAATTCTCCTACTTATACTACTCAACTCAAACCCTAACTAACTCCCTATAATTACGCCTACCATCTCTGCATGGGAGTTGGAAGAAGCTCGTGGGGATCTTACTTTCCCTATATGCCGCGATTGGGCTGCTCCAGGCTCATGCGCGCTTCTAGACTGGTTGTTGGGCTTATCTTCCTGGGCTCAGTTGCTCCGGGTCGGGTTGATCTGGCCCGGGGTGTCAATCCGACCCGAAGTTGCTGGGCCAACCTATCAGATGCCCCCCCACCAGCCGGAGCGAGGAAGGAGCTACGGTTATAAGCAGGGTGAGGTGTAACAGGTGCCGAGTTTGAGCAAGGCAGCGAAGCAGCGAGCAAGATGGATTGTTGTCAATGGCGAGCCGAAGTGCCCCTAAGGTCCGAGAATTAGCTGGAGCCGAGATAATCCACCCCCGGAGTGATGGGATCCGCGGGGACCAAACGGACCGTACTGAATGACCCCGAAGTGACGGAGATGACCTGATCCGTAGTGAAGCACCCCGGGAGGAGAAAATCGACCGGAGCCGAACTAGAGTACCCCGAGGGCAATAAAGTGTAGCAAAAGCGAACTGTAATGTGGCCGAGGTGAAGGAGACACCGAAGTGCTTCCCAAAACTTCCTGGCCAAGAATGAGGTTGATGTGATTGGCGGCGCCATCATGAGAGAGAGGGATGTGAAGTGACGCGTTTTGAGATTTCCAAGGGACCTGTTCCCCACGCGCCTTGGGAACTGTAAAGCGCGTGAGCGGCACGTTCGAATCTGAGATGCGAAATTTGAAAAGGCCAGATCTAAGCCGTTGATTCAAAAATATATATATGACTATGTGCACAGTATATTCATCTTCCTCATTTACGATTGCAAGTTTCAGAAAGCGGGAAAAAAAGAAGAATCATCTGTGCACTTTCTATCCATCCCAAACCAAAATCAAGTAAGTATGTCTTCTTCATCGTCTTCTTCTTCGATTAGGGAAGTAGGAACTGAAAAAGCCCCATTAAATTTACCCCCGATACGCTTTATTATTCCAGAAAGACTAGTGAATAGGATGGTGTATAGGGCTGATTTTATGGAGGCCGGCACCCGGGCTGTGGGATTTGGGGAATGTTTGGAGGAGGAATACGAAGTGTCATTGGTAGCACTGCGGATGACACGGGTGCAAATAGAAGCCCTGATCCCCTCCTTTTACTTTCCGTTTAACTTAGAGTATATAGTGCCGGAGCCTGGTGACAGGGCCTGTTGCCCGCCGAAGGGCTTCATTAGTGTATACGTAGATCCTCTGAGGATAGGGTTAAGATTCCCCCTCTGGAACATTGTTATACAGCTGTTGAGATATTACAATATCTCCCTGAGCCAATTAGCGCCCAATGCTGTGAGGCAAGTAGTGGGGTTTACGGTGGTATGCAAGAATGCCAGGGTAGAACCAAATGTAGAACTGTTCCGGTATTTCTTCCAACTAAAGGCCTTCGGGAAATCAAAAGGGTGGTACTCCTTCAGCCCCCGGGCCCGAGGCGGTTTCAAAGTACAGAACCCGAGCAAGGTGGAGGGGTGGAAGGAGAAGTTTATCTACGTGAAGACAGACGTGGCCCTCCCGAGGTGGAGGAGGGAGGAGGTGTTGGATAATGCCCCGGTGGTGGAACCGGAGGCCGAGGTGGTGGGACCATTCCGTGCGCTGGGGACGTTCAAGACCCTGTGCACCGAGGCGGAGCTGGAGGAGGCAGGTTGAGCCCATATTACTCGGGCGATGTGGAGGGGATGTCTGCCCGGGGGCAGGAGTCAGGAGTCGGGGTTGCCGAGGAGGGTAGGAACTCTTATATCTGTGTAATATTGGTGTCTTGTGCAGGACTAATTCCAATTTCTTTATGCAGTGGGACGCTTCGGAAAGGAACCAGCTGGAAACCCCGCGGCACCGGCGGCGGCGAAGTTGAAGGGGAAAGTGACTGAAGTATCCCCCAGAGGGGGGGTGTCACCCAGCCCGAGGCCCTCAACGGGATCGGAGGAACGAGTGGTGGCAGCGGGGTCAACCCCCGGTACGAAGAGGAGGTCGGAACCATCCATAACACCTCCGGGGACAGCCAAAAGACTCCGCACGGAGCAGAGCGCCGAGGTAAAGCGTATATAACCATTTCTGAGGTGTAACCTTTGGCCAGATTTATCATATGTTACCAGTATTAACCCCGGTGTTGTGTTGTGAAGGGGCAAGGACCCATAAGTTTGCTGGGATTAGAAGGGGCGGACGCCGAGGAGCTGCTGCACTTGGCGCGGGGGATAATGGAGCTGGGCCGAAACAGTGAGAAGGAGGCCAAAGAAGAGCTGGCCGAGGTGGCAAGAGAGCTGCGCGCGCGCAATGACAGACTTACCCACGATCTGGCCGAAGCGCGCAAGAGGGCGGCCTTGGTAGAGAATGAGATCGCGCGGCTGCGCGAAGTGGAGGCGGAGGCCGGGGCTCTCCGTGGTGAAACGGCTTAACTGCGGGCAGAGATAAAGGCCCAAGATGCGGCTGTTGTTGACGGTCAGGAGGCAATGTTGAGAGCATTCGCCGAGAAGTTGTTCCAGACGAGCACCTTTCTCGACTTCCAGACCAACTTTGTCGCAGTTGGGGATGCAGCCACCCGATCGGTGCTGCTAGAGAAAGTTAAGGAAGTCTATCCGAACGTGGACGTGTATCGTCCAGAGTTCGGGTATGACTTCAACGCCGTGGCAGGGGTGGAGGAGGCCTACTATCAAGCCTTGGCGCGGGTCCCGGAGTGGCCCTTCTTGAAGGCCCTAGCAGAGAAGAGGAAGATTTTAAGTGCCGAGGAGATCTCAAGCTGCGAGGTGGACCAAGACTAGGAGTTCTTGGCATTTCGTCGGGGTGAGTTCGTCCCAGAGCCCCAAAACAAAGAACCACCCCCCCGCAGGGAGGTCGCCGCGGAGGTCGCGGGAAATGAGGCAGGGGTGGTTGGAGAACGACAGGAGGTGGAGCACGAGGTGGTCCCCGAGGCCGCTGAAGGGAACGAAGAGGGGGATGTCAGTCGTTCCCCGCAATTTTGATGCTCTGTCATAACCTAGTAGATGATAGGAATAATTGTAATGCCGTTGTAAAAAAATTTTTGACAATGTATGCCTGTTTTGTTGAATATAAGTTGAGTTGTTCATATGAGTGAATATTTGTCCAGCGAGGTGTTGATATGTATATGTTGCACTGACTTTGTTATCCAATCAGGAGGATACCGCGGAGCTGCATAATACAATAAAGAAACTCATGCAGTCCTTAGACTGGTTCCGCGGGGAGAAGGATAATTTGCAGAAGCAAGTGATACCGCGGTTGGAGAGACGGGTGGCCGTAGCGGAGAGGAGGGCCAAAGAGGCCGAGGAGGCAAGAGCGAGGGCCGCGGAGAGGGCTAGAGATCAGGAACTGAAGTACTTGTCGAAGGTTGCCGAAATGGACCGCGTCATTATCCATCAAAGGGAGTACGACCAGATACTTACAGAGTACGGCCTGCTAACTTTTGAGGAAGTTGAGGAGCGGATCACCGAGATTCAAGGTGAAATTTTGTCACTGATGACGACGGGTCCGGCAGAGTCCTCGGAGCTGATAAGAAAGCGAGAGGTGCTGGAGTTACTGCTAAATATGTACGAAGGACTGAAAGGTCGTGGCAGGTGGCGGCGCACCGCCGAAGAGTACATCGCGAGCTCCAGCCGGGGCCAAGGGACTGCGAAAGCCCCCCGGAAGGGTAAAAAGAAACTGGTGGGGAAAAGCCAAGGGATAGTAATCCAAGAGCCAGTTTCGGTAGCTGCAGTCGAGGAAGTCCCCGTGGTTGTCGCGGAGGAAGAAGTCGAGAAGCTGGCTGAGAAGATCGAAGTGATGGACCCTGCGGAGTGGGATCCCGTGGAATGGGCCCGGACATCGAGGCCAGCTCCACAACCGAGTCCCCGGGGCAGGGCGAGAGGCGAAGCCCCAAGACAAGTACCAAGAGTGAGTCCTCGGCGCAGAGGGAGCCGTGGCAGGGAAAGAGCCGGGGCGCAAAGTCGAGAAACGTCGGGATCCCGGAGGACAAGGAGAAGTTCCCGAGACGGGTCTCAACGCCGAAGCGCCGAGTATTGGCTCGGAGGCCGAAAGTAGGTTTTACCGTTGCAGCGTTGTATATATTATGTAAAGAGGTTTTTGGGGTTAAAAAATGTTAAAAACATTTTGGTATGTAATGATGTATGTTTGAAAGAGAGGTAGTGAACTGTGAATTAAAATGCATGCGCAATTACTTTAACAGGTACTCGGGAGCACCATATGTACATGATGCCCGTTAGAAAAACAAGGCATAGAGTCTCCCCGGACGGATCAGGCGGGAGTTAAGGACCTCTCCGATTAAACGGGCGAGAGAGAATATAAGTCCGGAGACCAAATGTGAATCTCCCCGGACGGACCGGGCGAGAGATCAAATCGTTCGGAGACGGATAATAATAGTAAGACTAAGCTAGGGCGTCCCCGTAGCGTAGAAGAAAGGACAGTAAGATTCGTAAAGTAAAAACTTTATTCAAAGTAATTGTCGGAACAATTAAGAAATACAAAGGGAACTCACAACTAAAAATTAAAGTACACGGAATGTAAAAGGAGAAACGATACTTGTTTCGTGGTTTCATAGATAGAAACGCCTTAAGTTGGTAACATGCCAGGTTCTGGGAATCGGTGTGCCGTCAAGATGCGCTAACTGGTAGCACCCGGAGTCATGCGCGGCAATGATGCGATAAGGTCCTTCCCAGGAGGCATGCAATTTACCCTCGGGGGCAGCCTTGCTGGCTGAGTTGAGCCGGAGTACCAAGTCGCCGACATTAAACTGAGTGCTCGGAACCTGGAGGTGGTGATACTGAGCTGCGCGTTGCTTAGACTTGGCTTGCTGGATAAAGGATTGATCGCGATGATATTCGAGCTCATCTAGATTAGCACGGATGGCTACATTATTAGCCTCGGGATCCAGAGTCACGAGGCGGGGACTAGGCACGCCGATTTCTGCCGGAATGACAGCTTCAGAACCGTAAGTGAGGCTGTAGGGGGTCTCTCCGGTTGAGGTGTGCGGCGTGGTGCGGTAGGCCCAAAGAACCTGCGGAAGATTCTCGGCCCAAAGACCCTTAGCTTGATCTAAGCGTTTCTTCAGACCCGTAAGGAGTGTGCGATTAGTAACTTCGACTTGACCATTGGCTTGAGGATGAGCTACCGAGGTGAAAATTTGCTTAATGTGGAGCTCCTCGCACCATGACCGGAAGGGGTCATTGGCGAACTGCTTGCCGTTGTCTGAAATAATGGTGCTCGGGATGCCGAAGCGGCATATAATATTACGCCAGACGAACTTCAAGATGTTCTGACCAGTAATGGCAGTTAGAGGTGCGGCTTCTACCCATTTAGTGAAGTAATCAACAGCGACCACAAAAAATTTGAGTCCCCCCGGAGCGACTGGAATCGGGCCCACAATATCAATTCCCCATTGGATAAATGGCCAGGCGCTTTGGATGCCAGTGAGCTCGGTTTGCGGCAGATGCTTTATGCGAGAGTGTCGCTGACACTTGTCGCACTTGGTCACCAAATCATGGGCATCGTTAAACAATGTCGGCCAGTAGTACCCCCACCGAAGAATTTTCTTGGCCAACGTCCGTGAACCGATATGGATGGCGCAGGCCCCCTCGTGAAACTCCCGAAGAACCTGATCAGCCTGGGCGGGAGCAAGGCACCGAAGACTTGGTTGTAAGTACGACTGACGGTACAAAATCCCGTCATGGAGTGTGTACTTAGGTGCCTTAAGAACTATCCGCCGAGCTTGCAATTTGTCAGTCGGCAAAGTACCATCCCGGAGATAATGGATGATCGGGGTCATCCAATTGGGACCGCTTTCAGCCAAGACGGAGACCGTTGCCTGCCGGATGAAGGGCATCTTCGACTACGATGTCCGGAGACACATTGGTAAGGACCGCGGAGGCCATTTTGCTGAGAGCATCAGCTTGAACATTCTGTTTACGAGGTACCTGCTGGATATCAACCGAAGCAAAAGCTGACATAAGTTTAAGCGTCAAAGCGAGGTACCTTCTCATCGTTTCATCCTTAGCGGTGTAGATGCCTTTGATCTGATTAGAAACAATCTCGGAGTCCGTGAAGAGCTCGAGATGGGAGACTGCTAAGGGTTGAGCGAGCCGGAGCCCGGCGAGGACTGCCTCGTACTCCGCTTCATTATTAGTTACCTTAAATTTAAATCGGAGGACGTATTTAATTTCAACGCCCTCGGGGCCAATGAGAAGCACCCCTGCACCACTTCCTCGAGCTATGGAAGCGCCATCCACATATAGTTGCCACTTACGGGGTGGAGCTTCAAGGGCAGCAGGGTGAAGACTATCGTTATCTGCGGAAGATTTGTGATTATCCACTGGTGTCTCGGCCAAAAAATCTGCTAGTGCTTGACCCTTGATAGCGCGGCGCGGGAGAAATTGAATATCATACTCTCCTAGCTCGATAGCCCACTTAGCGAGGCGCCTTGACACCTCAGGCTTGACAAGAATTTGACGAATGGGGTGATTAGTAAGAACCCTGATTTCTCGTCCTTAGAAGTAAGGCCGCAAACGCCGGGCCGCCATGACGAGACCTAGCACTGTTTTCTCCATCATGGAGTATCGAGTTTCTGCCCCTTGGAGTGCTCGGCTCGCAAAATACACCGGGTGTTGTATACCATTGGCCTCGCGTACAAGAGCTGCGCTGATGGCTTCTTCGGCGGAGGCTAAATATATATAGAGTGGCTCCCCGGGGAGAGGAGCGGACAGAGTGGACAAGTGCTTAATATGGTGCTTTAGAGCCTCAAAAGCTTTGGTGCACTGCGGGGTCCACTCAAATAGCTTAGCCTGCCGCATAATTTTGAAGAATGGAAGTTGACGCTCCGCGGCCTTAGATAAGAAACGATTTAAGGCCGCCAAACCGCCAGTAAGGCGTTGAACTTCTTTTACTGTCTTTGGTGGTTGTAGGTCCAATACATCTCGAATCTTGGCCGGATTAGCCTGGAGACCGTGTTGTGAAACCATATAGCCGAGAAATTTACCGGAGTCAACGCCGAAGGTGCATTTTACCGGATTGAGACGCAAATTATAACGCCGCAAGGTACTCAACGTTTCAGCAATATCTTGCACACATGAAGATTGAGAAGTACTTTTCATAACTAAATCATCTACATATACCTCGATATTATGACCAGTTTGACCTCGGAACACGTGGTCCATAAGGCGCTGGTACGTGGCTCCCGCATTTTTGAGCCCGAAAGGCATTTTCTTGAAGGTAAAGCATCCGAAGTCAGTGATAAATGCCGTTTTGAGAGCGTCCCAATGGTCCATGTGGATTTGGTGGTATCCCTTGTATAGGTCCAAGAAGCAAAGTGCCTCGTGCCCAGTAATGGCTTCGACTTTTTGGTCGATAGAGGGCAAAGGATAACAGTCCTTTGGGCAGTGCTTATTAAGATCAGAAAAATCTACACACATTCTCCATGCCCCACTGGACTTCGTTACCATCACCGGATTAGACAACCAAGAAGGATAATGAACCTCAAACAGGATGTCTGCATCTAGCAGCTGTTGTACTTCAATTCGGACAGCTGTGTTCCGCTCCGGAGCGAATTTCCTCCGCTTTTGTTGTATAGGCTTCACATTGGGGTCGATATTCAACTTGTGAGTTATACATCCGGAAAGACCCCGGGCATGTCCAAGGGAGACCATGCGAAGACTTCAGAGTATTCCCGCAAGGTCTGAACAATGGCATTATGTAGCCACGGCACATCCACAGCGACGACAGTTATAGTTTGCTCAGGCTTGGATGGATCAAGCGGCACCTGAACAATGGTGTTCCCCAGTGGTGTAGACGAATCAGGTATGAGGGCCGAGGTTGTTACCTAAAACTACGGCTTAGGGGGAACCTTTGCTGCCTTTTTTAGCGCGACGTACATGCACTCCTTAGAAACTCGCTGATTGCCGCGGATAGCCACCTCGCCATGTGATGTAGGGAATTTCAGTGCGAGGTGGTATGTGGAGCATACGGCTCTTGCCGGAGTAAGCCAGTCCCGACCCAAAATCATGTTGTATGGGGACGGAGAATTAACCACATAGAAATCCACAAAATGGTTTTTTATCGCCGGATAAGTTCCAAGAGGTGCGGGGAGATTAATAACTCCTTCAGGCTGGACTTCACCCTGGGTGAAGGTCTGTAGCGGCCCGGGGGCCGGTCGGAGCTGCTCACGAGGAATCCCCATTTTTTTAAAGCAGTCGGTGAATATGACACTAACTGCGGCTCCATTGTCGACGAAAACCCGCTTTATCATAACATTAGCTACGGCCATGTCAATGGCGATGGCGTCGGTATGAGGGGTGAGTTCGGGAACAGGATCTCTGTCTGTAAAACTGACGGTTTCAGATTGGTGGAGGCGCTTGTGACGCGGCTCCTCGAGAGGAGGTCGGCGTGCCGCTGCCTTTAAGGCACTCCGGGAAGCCCCGGTGGGAATGACTCCGTAAATCACGTTTATGACATGAGTAGGCGGATTGTCTCCGGGTCCTCCCTGAGGAGGCGGTGGCGGCAAAAAGTGGGGTTGCTGACGATTTCCGTGGTCCTGTCGCGCATAGTTGTTTTGTCCCGGCCTGTTATTCTGTCATTGCGGCCTGTTTTGACGTGAACCACGGTCATTATAGCTTCCGCGGTTTTGTTGCGAACCTCCATTCTGGCTTGACCGAGGCCTGTCGTCGGTCCGAGCAACGTACTGCCGCAAGAAACCTTTCTTTAGACAATCTTCAATTTCCTTGCCGAACTCTCGACACTCCTCTGTTTCATGTCCGTGATCATGGTGGTACGCGCACCATTTTTCGCGATTTTGCTTTTCGGCCGGAGCAGTCATCCGCGGACATGGCCGCAGATCATTCTTGTGAACAGAAAGAATCTCGGCCCGTGATTTTGTAAGCGGGGTGAGTTGTGGAATATCTCCGCGAGATTCTGGACGTCCTCGATTCAGACGAGAGAAGGCACTAGGTCGCGTACTGGGCCCGGCTTGTGCCCTATCGGACTGCCGTTTGCTAGCATGCTTCTCACGCTTACGGCGAGTCTGCTCCTCGGCCTTAGCATATCTGCACACAATGTTAAACAAAGCCCGGGTTGTGACTGGAGGGTTCCGGACCAGCTCGGTGTAGAGCGGTCCGGGACGAAGGCCATTCATGAAGGCATTGATGATAACATCATCCGACCGGCTCCCCACTTTAAGACTCTCCGCTGTAAAGCGATCAAGAAATTGGGTAACGGTTTCTCCGTCCCGCTGTTCCATATTCATGAGGTCGGCCAAAGTGGCCATGGGCTTCGCCCGCGTATGAAAACCCGCCCAAAACTGCTCGGCCAGGTCGCGAAAAGAAGTAACGCTACCCCGTGGTAGTGTGAGGAAGTGTTCAATCTCATCAAGTGAGCTATACTTTGAAATAGGATGTGTTGGGAATGTGGAACCGGGATCAGGAGGTGAAGAACCGGATGGATGAACCGGGTTTTTTCATGAAGAAGTCAATCTGTTCAGAATAGACCGGGTTCGGGGTTGTTGGGGATAACCGTCAGTTGTGACGAGTCTGTTTCAGGTTTGTGACGGGAAAAACCGTCACATTTGTCCGGTAGCAGATGTCAACTTCATTCAGTTAGAACTTCTTGGTCAGTTACATTCGAGCTACAATACATATATCATTGGAAAGCTCTCTTCCAGGAGAACAACACTACGTCGAGTAATTTCCTTTGTTCATAGATTACAGAGAGAATTAGCAAGTTCTTGATTTCTGCCCCAGTTTGTTCCAGAATTGGGCGTTTTCATTTCTGAGTGTAATTTCTGTAATTGATTGGATATCTTAGTGAATTAAGGTGTGCCTTGCCTCCGTGGATGTAGTTCATCTTGAACGAACCACGTAAAACGAATGTGTGATTCATTTATATTTCCAGTTCTGCGCAAGTTCACCTCGGCCACAACTCTGGCCGAACTAGTCGTGTGTTTTCAAATTGTTATTCTTCGAACTCATTCCAGATTCTTAGTGTTGTGTGATTAAGAGTTGATTTTACTAACAAGTGGCGCCGTCTGTGGGAATCAACTCGCACAGTTTGAAGAAGAGAAGGAATGGCTGGTATGAAGATGGATTTTGAGAAGTTCACTGGAAGGAATGATTTCACATTGTGGAAGATCAAGATGAACGCAGTACTGGTTCATAATGGCCTTGATCTTGCATTGATACCTCTGGAGTCATGGGAAGAAACTGAGAAACCTAAGTTTGCATCAGTGGATAAGAAGGCCCTAAGTCTTATCTTCTTATGTTTGGGTGATAAACCGTTGAGGGAGGTTTCAAGATGCAAGAGCTCCTCAGAAGCATGGAGGAGATTGGAAGAACTGTATCAATCAAAGTCAGTTTCCAACAAACTGTTCCTGAAGCAGAAGATGTTGGCCTTCAAGATCACTGAAGACAAGGTAATTTCTGATCAACTTGATGAGTTCATTAAGATGATTGAAGAATTGGAAGATCTGGATGTGAAATTGGAGGAGGATGACAAGGCATTGATGGTGTTAAACATTCTTCCAAAATCCATGGAAAGCTTTAAGGATGCCTTGATGTATGGGAGAGATGATCAGCTATCCTATGATGGAATAGTGAAGGCTCTGAGATCTAAATGTTTCCAGACTCAAGGTGATAAAGACATGGTGCAACCTGGAGAAGGACTGAATGTTAAATTCAAGAAACCTTGGCAAGGCAAGAAGGGACAGAATGCTAAGGATCCAAAGTCTGGGGATTCAAATCCTAAGAAGGGGAATGACTGGGTTGAGAAGAGGAAATGCTTCAAGTGTAAACAGCCAGGTCACTTGAAGAAGGATTGTCCTAAGAGGAATAAGAAAGCTGGAAATCAAGGGGCAGAAGCTGCTGCCATTGATCATCAACCAGACCCTCCAGAAGTGTTAAATGTTACTGATTCAAAAATGGTAAAGGAATGGGTCCTGGACACCGGGTGTTCCTTTCACATATGTCCTCATCAGTCATGGTTTAATGAACTGAAGAAAGAAGATGGTGGAAATGTTCTCCTGGGAAATGACCAATCATGCAAGGTCAAAGGAGTTGGATCAGTGAGCATAAGGATGTTTGATGGTGTGGTCAGAATCATCTCAAATGTTAGGTATGTTCCTGGCCTTAAAAGGAATCTTCTATCTCTTGGTTCTTTGGTAACCAGTGGATGTCAGTTTAGCTCAGTAGATGGATTCTTGCATATCACAAAACATGGAAAAATGGTGATAAAAGGCAGACATCATAATGGACTATTTATCCTGATTGGTTCACCTGTTGTTGGGAATGTGGATATGGTCTTGAACAACTCTGAGATGGTTAAATGGCACAAGAGACTTGGACACATAGGAGTGAAGGGATTGAAGGAATTGTCAAGGAGTGGAGTAATTGGAAATCTGGGAAATCAAGAACTGGATTTCTGTGATCAGTGTGCTCTGGGCAAATCCAAGAAGTTGCCCTATGGAAAGGGAGTTCACACAACTCAGGAACCATTAGATTATGTTCACTCTGACATATGGGGTCCTGCAAGAATAGAATCTCATGGTGGTGCAAGGTATTTCATGTCCTTGATTGATGACTACAGCAGAAAGGTGTGGATCATGTTGATGAAGAACAAGAGTGATGCCTTTCATAAGTTCAAAACATGGTTGATCCAACTGGAAAATGTCAAAGGGAAGAAGCTGAAGCATCTGAGGACTGATAATGGACTGGAGTATCTCTCTACAGAGTTTACAAACTTCTGTGAAGAAAGAGGAATCAAAAGACACAGGACTGTACCAATGAATCCTCAACAGAATGGAGTTGCAGAAAGGTTCAACAGGACTCTTCTTGAAAGAGTGAGGTGTATGCTGTTGGATGCTGGGTTGCCAAAGGTGTTTTGGGGAGAAACCATTGCTACAGCATGCTATCTCATCAACAGGTCACCCTCATCAGCAATTGGGTTCAAAACACCTGAAGAGGTGTGGAGTGGACAGAAACCAAGTTATGAAGGGCTAAGGGTGTTTGGGTGTCTGGCTTTTGCCCATGTCAAGCAAGACAAGCTAGATGCAAGGGCTCTCAGATGTGTGTTTCTTGGATATCCGGATGGAATGAAGGGTTACAGATTGTGGTGCTTAGAAAAAGGAAATCAGAAGATAATCACAAGTAGAGATGTGAAGTTTAATGAGAGTGTGATGGCTTACACTTCTACAGGCTCTAAGGAAGAATTTGATGGTGCTAAAGAGACAGAGGAGATATCAATTCAGGTGGAGCATCCTGCAGAAGATGATCACACACCTCAACCACAAGAAGATTTACAAGAAAGTGATTCATCATCTGAAGAAGAGGCACAAACTGGACCTTCACAAAACATCAGGGAATACAGCATTGGAAGGGATAGGCCTAGAAGAACAATCAACAGACCTGATTTCTATGGCCAAGTAGGGAGTGTCTATTATGCCTTAAGTGTTGCTGAAGACTTGGAATCACAAGAGCCTAGTAGTTTTCAAGAAGCACTAGACTGTGAGGAAGGTGAACACTGGATACAGGCAATGACAGAAGAGATGGAGTCTCTGGAAAAGAATAAAACCTGGATATTGGTGGAAAAACCAAAAGGTCAGAAGCTTGTAAGCTCCAAGTGGATATACAAGAAGAAACTAGAGACAGCAGGATCCAAACAGGTGAGGTTTAAAGCAAGATTGGTAGCTAGGGGCTTTACACAAAGAGAAGGAATTGATTTCAATGAGGTTTTCTCCCCAGTAGTAAAGCACTGCTCAATCAGGCTGCTTTTATCAAAGGTCACACAGGAGGACATGGAACTACAACAACTGGATGTAAAGACAGCATTCTTACATGGAGAACTCAATGAGGAGATATATATGAAACAGCCAGAAGGTTTTGTTGTTCCTGGGAAAGAAGACAAAGTATGCTTACTGAAGAAGTCACTATATGGACTTAAACAAAGTCCAAGACAGTGGAACAAGAGGTTTAATGACTTCATGATCAGTGTTGGCTTTGTAAGAAGCCTTTATGACAGTTGTGTGTACTTCAACAAAGGTTCAAAGCAAGATAAAGTTTTTCTTCTATTGTATGTGGATGACATGCTAATTGCCAGCAGGAACAAGAACAGAATACAATGGTTGAAGGATAGACTTAATGCTGAATTTGACATGAAAGATCTGGGAGAAGCCAAGAAGATATTGGGCATGAACATTCTAAGAAACAGAGAAGCTGGAGTACTTTGGTTATCTCAGAGACAATACCTACAGAAAGTATTGGAGAGGTTTCATATGCATGAAGCCAAACCTCTCTCTACTCCAGTTAATCTACAGAAGAAACTTTCCAAAGAACAATGCCCAAAGACTGAAGAGGAAATCATACAGATGAGCAATATCCCTTATGCAAGTGGAGTTGGAAGTCTTATGTATGGAATGATCTGTAGTAGGCCTGACTTGGCATATGCTGTATCTTTGGTAAGCAGGTTCATGTCAAATCCAGGAGTTGAACATTGGGAAGCTTTGAAACATGTGATGAGGTACTTAAAAGGATCTGTGAACATGTCACTGAAATTTGAGAAGAAAGTAGATGGCAGTACTGTTGCATTGGAGGGGTTTGCTGATTCTGATTTTGCAGCAAACGTGGACACAAGGAAGTCCATTTCAGGATTTGTGTTTACCCTATATGGGACAGCCATCAGCTGGAGGAGTGCACAACAATCTGTTGTGGCACTATCAACTACAGAAGCAGAATATATCTCTTTAACTGAAGCTATCAAAGAGTCAATCTGGTTGAAAGGGGTGTTAAGAGATTTGGATATCAAGCAGAAGTGTGTGGTAATCTACTGTGATAATCAAAGTGCTTTACATCTTGTGAAACACCAAGCATTTCATGAAAGATCAAAACACATTGATGTTAGGCTACACTTTGCTAGAGATATCATAGATTCTGGGACTGTGGAGGTGAAGAAGGTACACACATTGCATAATCCTGCTAATTTTCTTACAAAGGGTGTACCTGGAAACAAGGTGGATCATTGCTCGAGCTTGCTGCAGCTTGAGCAATGTCATGAAGAGCATTAACTGAAAGGCAGTGATGAGGTAGGAAGGGGTACACTTGATTCATTGAGGTGGAGATTTGTGAGGAAGTGTTCAATCTCATCAAGTGAGCTATACTTTGAAATAGGATGTGTTGGGAATGTGGAACCGGGATCAGGAGGTGAAGAACCGGATGGATGAACCGGGTTTTTTCATGAAGAAGTCAATCTGTTCAGAATAGACCGGGTTCGGGGTTGTTGGGGATAACCGTCAGTTGTGACGAGTCTGTTTCAGGTTTGTGACGGGAAAAACCGTCACATTTGTCCGGTAGCAGATGTCAACTTCATTCAGTTAGAACTTCTTGGTCAGTTACATTCGAGCTACAATACATATATCATTGGAAAGCTCTCTTCCAGGAGAACAACACTACGTCGAGTAATTTCCTTTGTTCATAGATTACAGAGAGAATTAGCAAGTTCTTGATTTCTGCCCTAGTTTGTTCCAGAATTGGGCGTTTTCATTTCTGAGTGTAATTTCTGTAATTGATTGGATATCTTAGTGAATTGAGGTGTGCCTTGCCTCCGTGGATGTAGTTCATCTTGAACGAACCACGTAAAACGAGTGTGTGATTCATTTATATTTCCAGTTCTGCGCAAGTTCACCTCGGCCACAACTCTGGCCGAACTAGTCGTGTGTTTTCAAATTGTTATTCTTCGAACTCATTCCAGATTCTTAGTGTTGTGTGATTAAGAGTTGATTTTACTAACAGGTGGAGAGTCAAACCAAAGTCTAGCCTCGTCCTGGAGATACTCAGGAAACACCTTGCACAGATGATGAGGAGTGCAGTTGCGGTTGAACATAGCATACTTAAAGGCGTTCAGGAAATTACTCGGATCCCCAGTGTCATTGTATACAGCCACTGGGGGGAGTTTGAAACCATCAGGGAGTGGGACCGCAAGAATCTCGTCAGAGAATGGGGTGATGATTTCCCCGTTGGCATCAAGTCCCAAATCCTTGTCGAGCTCCGCGGCAAATTGGGCCTGCTCTTGTTCCGCAAGATCCAGCATACGAGATTGGTCAAGGCGAGGACGCTTCGGGACATCAGCAGGTCGGCGGCGATGTGCACCGTCATAAACGTCTCGAGGCCTCGACCCATTAGAGTTGCGGTTATCCACCGGAGAAACTGTCCTCCGTCTCCGGCGTTCAAGTCTCGCTCGATGAGGGGGATCCTCATCCAAGTCACGTGATAAGTCACGGGGTGGATTTCTTACATGTTCAGCGCCATTATGGGCACGCTCACCAGAGTGGGCGCGCCGGTTGTTCCATTCTTGGAACAAAGCAGCGTGTTCCTGAAGGAAGGCCTGCTGCACCTGCGACAGCTCGGGAGCTGGCGGGGGATCAACTTGCGCCGGACCATCAACAGGGGGATGATTTGGCATGTTAACATGCGCTGCGGGTGGATCTTGGTTCTGTTGACGGGGGGTGCAGAACCTTGTCTACAGGAGGATCACGATGGGACCGATTTGGGTGAGTGGACCTACGAGTATTCACCATAGCGATTGCGATAAAAGATTAGGGTTTTCTGCCAACGTTCCCACAGACGGGGCCAATTGATAAAGCGCAATCCGTTTACCAACTAAACTTAGAATGTAAAACCCGCTGGGAACGTAAATCAATGCAAGAAACTTAAAGAACACAGGATATACGTGGTTCGATCCGGAGATCTACGTCCACGGGCTAAGGATATCACCTGCCGAGGTGTTTCTTCACTATCTCTTCACTACGTAATAGTTTTTGAATACAAAATGCCAACCCTAATTCTGAGTACAATTCTCCTACTTATACTACTCAACTCAAACCCTAACTAACTCCCTATAATTACGCCTACCATCTCTGCATGGGAGTTGGAAAAAGATCGTGGGGATCTTACTTTCCCTATATGCCGCGATGGGGCTGCTCCAGGCTCATGCGCGCTTCTGGACCGGTTGTTGGGCTTATCTTCCTGGGCTCAGTTGCTCCGGGTCGGGTTGATCTGGCCCGGGGTGTCAATCCGACCCGAAGTTGCTGGGCCATACCTATCACATCCTATAAGTTTATAAGGTTCTTCCTTCTTGCTCATTTTCCAACTATTTGGATCCTTCTGTTTAGCTTGTACTTTTACGGCACAAAATGCACTTGTAAACTTTCATATTTTATCTATTTTCAAGTCTCAATGATACTATTAATTGGTATAGAAACGTGGGACAATGTTTCTCTCATACAATATTATTTTTCATACATTAAGTTTAGCATATTTAATTATATTATTTGTAAAAACTAGATATTGTGCATCACGTGGGAGCAACTTATATAATGATTTCTATTGTACAATAAAACACGATAAAATTATATTATTATATGTTTTCAATTCTTTTCTTCAATACTTTTACCTATATATTTATAGTTGTATCCAGGCGTTTGACTTAGCAATACCAATCTTCAAGAGGCTCATATTTTTCTTTTGATATGTCCTCCAAATTCTTAGAATAGGGGTTTTCTTATTGTCTATCTATAATATATATATATATATATATATATATATATATATATATATAGAAAGGGTCGTACCTAGAGATATTTGGGCCTGAGTCGAATTTATTAAATGGGCCCAAAAAATATAAAAAAATTAAAGCATTTGCAATAATCTATTGTATTTATTTTACCATAGGAAATAAAAAAACCAAAGAGTTTTCCAAATGAACACATAAGTTATTCTAGTGTACAAACTTAAAGAAAAACAAAAACAAAAAATAAAAATTGAAGCATTTGCAACACTAGATATTTATATCATCATAGGTAAAAAAAATAAAGTTAAAAGTTAAAGGAAAGATTCGAGAACGTGTCTCTACACTGTAGAAACATACACTAACCATTGGATTATATATATTAATTGTTTAAAAGAACACATCTAATATACTTACATATTATATATAGGTATCTAAATATTTTCGGGCCACTAAAAAATTACAATTTTTTGGGGCCCGAGACGACAGACTCTCCCGACTAGTGGGAGGTCCAACCACGTATATATATAATAAGCGAAGTACACTACTTTTAGTGAGTGTAATTTTTCCCATCAAAAAAGCTATTTACTAAAAGTAGATAAAATTTGAAAGTTCATATTCATCCGTCCGAAATTCCGTTGTTTGACTTAGTAGATTCACGTACAACTAATTTCAATAAATTGCGTTACATTTCGATTTTATTATAATTCACATATAACTAATTTTCGTACTGTATCATCGTCGGATCATGTGTAACTAGATTTTCGAAAACTTAATTAATCAGATCACAATAATTTTCGAATTTATCATTGGATCCATATGAACATGTGAATTCACATATTTCTGAATTTACCATCGTTGAAATTACATGAGTTTATATGGATAAAATTCACATATTGGGGTAATTTGAAATATGTAATCCTATGATTTTATTTTAAATTATTATCGTTCAAATTATTGTGATCAATATTTTCCTAATATTTGGGTTCATTATGTGAATTTATCACTATTCAATTTTCCAATCATGACTAAAATATACACACACACACATACACACACACACACACACACATATATATATATATGTATGTATGTACAATCCTGATATGGAACCCACCGGTGGGTTTTCTTATGGAGCTCATCGCTTACTCCACTAATAAAAACACAGTATATATATTCTTTTTCACCTATTCCTTTCTCCTTTCTTTTTTAACGAGTTATTTTATCCCACGAATTTAGGAAACATATACTTTTTCACTCATAAGCTGCTTAAGTCTAGCTTTTATATCTAATCAAAATCACTTTTATTCTCAAACACTACCTATTTTGATTTTAAGTTATTTTGCCACAATCTCTGTTTTTTAATCACTTTCTTCAAAAGTTAAGCAGGATGAAACTGTTTTCATTAAGGGGGTGTTTGCAATCACTTTTTTCAAGTGCTTTTAGCTTATAGCTTAAAAAAAATTATTTTGGAGTGTTAGGGATGACAACTTTAGCTTTAATAGAAGTTTTAGATCAAAAGCTGAAAGTAGAAAATTGTTGCTTTTTCCAACTTTTTGTTATTTTGATAAATAGATATGTTTTTTCTCTCACTCATAAGCTAAAAGCTGCTTTAGTGATTTAAAACAGTCTAGCTTTTATCTGTAACCAAAATCACAATCACTGTAACCAAAATCACAATCACTCTAGCTTTTATCTATAACCAAAATCACTAAAGCAGCTTTTAGATTATGAGTGGGAGAAAAAAACTTATATCTATTTACCAAAATACCAAAAACTTGGAAAAGCAACAATTTTCTACTTTTAGCTTTTGATCTAAAATCACTTCTATTAAAGTTATGTTTTCCCTAACACTCCAAAAAAAAAAAAATTTCAAGCTATAAGCTGAAAGCACTTGAAAAAAGTGATTGCAAACACCCCCTTAATGAAAACAGTTTCATCCTGCTTAACTTTTGAAGAATGTGATTAAAAAAAGAGATTGTGACAAAATAACTTAAAATCAAAATAGGTAGTGTTTGAGAATAAAAGTGATTTTGGTTAGATATAAAAGCTAGACTTAAGCAGCTTATGAGTGGAAAAGTACATGTTTCCTAAATTCGTGGGATAAAATAACTCGTTAAAAAAAAGGAGAAAGGAATAGTTGAAAAAGAATACATATACCGTGTTTTTATTAGTGGAGTAAGCGATGAACTCTATAAGAAAATCCACCGGTGGGTTCCACATCAGGATTGTGTGTGTGTGTGTGTGTGTGTGTATATATATATATATAATAAGTAAAGTAAACTACTTTTAATAAGTGTAATTTTGCCCGCCCAAAAATAATATTTACTATAAGTAGAAATATTTTGAACGTTTAAATTCAAACAACATTAATTCAAATAGCTAGAATATAACTATCTTCAGAAAAAAGTGGTATCTGTCAGCATATAATATCTTTTATCAAATAACTATTTTAAAAAAAGACGGACTTAATTCAATTTGTCAAAAATTAATTATCTTCCTAAAAAAGCGGATAAACTATGGGATATAATTAAATATACCATCGATTTCAGAAAAATCAATCTATCAACTATACTTATTTTCCAGTATATATATATATATACACATTACTTATGGTAAGTGTATATTCTCATCCAAAAAGTTAAGTTACTGAATGAAGAATTTACTCTTTCTTTTTCAACAAAATTAGTTAATTAGATTAGATATAAATACAAACTTTTGAATTTTGAATCTAATGGCAGTTGCGTATTATAAGGATTTTTATTAACAAATTTTTCTTTGTAATTGAAAATGAAAATAATGAACATCACAATTTTTGCCTCTATTAATGAGCGGGTTGTGGGACCTAAAACTCTTTTGAAACAATCCATTGAATAAGAAAATATTTTAACTAATCAGGGATGAATATAGGCTAGAATTATTTTTTTATATATTATACTCTAAACTTAAAATATTAAATAAATCACATTTTTAAAAAATTAAGAAAATTTAAAAGGGAAATACCGTTATGGGCACCCTAAATATCCATGAACCTCAACAACAAGCGATTCTAATCATATACATTGGAAAGTACTAGCAATTTTGGTAAGATTTGATTTAATTACAAATATATATATATATATATATATATATAAACAAAATGAATTTATACTACAATTGGAAAATGGTGCTTATCCCGCTCATTTGCACATACTATTTTGGGAAATAAATTGTGCGATTATTTTGGTCAAACAGAAAATTCCGAATTGTAAGGAAACCTTATATTGTATGCAGTAATTTTGATATGATTTCAAAATATAAAACATTTTTTTAAGAATTGAATGAAAAATAACCTCTCATTTGAAAAGTGAATTTATTTGAGATATTATCTCCAATTTGAAAATTCGTATATTGTATGCAATAATTTTGATATGATTTCAAAATACAAAACATTTTTTTTAAGAATTGAATGAAAAATAACCTCTCATTTGAAAAGTGGATTTATTTGAGATATTATCTCCAATTTGAAACTGAACAATATCAAATCTTTAATCTAAGATATAGGCTATCAATATGCTCTATTTGATTTGATCTTTTCTGGTGAAACCTTCGAATATATTTGTCTTCACTGAATTATAGGGATCTTGATAGAAATTGTAAACCTAATGAATCATCTTTAAATACGTGAAAAACGTAGCACACAGTCACTCATTTCGTTCTGCATATGGTAAGGGGAATAGCGAATGCTGCGCCACTAGGAAGGGATGGTAGAAGTCACAGTGCCACACAGGGGAAGTGGAGAATGAAAAAATTTGTGCGCAATTGCGACAAAACCGAGAAGATTTTCAAGGACTGCTTCGGAAGGTAATTTATGTTCATCCTGTAATCGAGATGTTGGAATTTGATGTTTGTTTAAGCATTCAACAAATCAAATGGGGTTCCTTTTCTTTGATAGGTATCAACTGATAATACTTCTCTTGGGGTCACTCTCTGAGCAACGGTTATGTTCATTCTCTTCCATTAGCTGATAAGAAACTGAATCATAAAACTCAAAACCCTGATTCTCGATCTGGATTGCTTTGATATCTTAACATCTGCATCATCCTCTCTTTATCTATGTGCCATTTTTTGCAGTAATAAAAGTAAGAATCGGCAAAGAACGAATCAGCAGTTAGTTCTGAGTGTTTTTTCTCCTTTTCTCGCTGAATCTTGATTTTGTTTTTTCGGTAGCAAGAGGCTACGCTCAGAAGAATGAAAGTTATTCGTTGATCCAATTTATACATGAAAGTTGGGAGAAAATCAACATCAAACTTTGGGCAAAAAGTGAAGGTATGTCTTCGTTTCTCTCGTCTTTTCATTTGGCTTATTGCCAGTTTCTGATTTTTTTTTTTCAATTTTCTACTGCCACTTGCCAGAAGTTTGGGCAAAAATCAAAAGTAAGTTGTGCGTGAACTTGAAAGTGATTTATTTTTTTATGGTCATGTTTCTTTGGCATTCTTATTTTGATTCTAGTTTTTTTGGTTATAATTGCACTGCAAATTATTTTTTCTTGCTGAAAATTCTCGATTACTGATATGACCATGTTATGAATATACCACTTGCCAATAAATTGTTTGCCTAAATTTCTTACTCAGATTATCCTCTCTCATATTGTGGGTATTGACAAGTACTTTTAGACAGAGTGTCATTCTAAGGTATTCTCTCATATGGTTTGTGTTGACAAGTGTGTTGAGATGGAGTTCCATGTAGGGTATCATTATTGTATTTGGACAAAACTTCATTTGCTTAAGTTTATATAAGCTTGGATCAAGATCTTTGCGGTTTAATCTAATGACTTAATGTGCTAAAAGAATTCTAATACTTTCAAACAAACAGTTACTCTGATTTTTTGAAAGTCAATTCTCTGCTATACTTAAATAAGGACACAATTGTTTCCGTTCTTGGCGTAAAGTGGTATTTGTATTTGAACTTGGTATTTTAACCAACCTGTTAATATGTATATATCAGTGTCAATTAACACCTTCACTACTTTGAGATTGAGGGTGAAGTAATCAAATATCTTGGGATAACATATTGATATGACTGCTTGTGTAGAGTTTGGTTAGGTATGTCAGTTGTTGTTGTTTAGTTGTTAAAATTAGCCTCTTATAAAAAAACAAGGTGTTAACATTTAGCACTCTATATCCTCCTTGACACCTTAGAATTTAAGTAGCATTTGAGACCTAATTTTGGTTATATTTCTTTTCTCTTTGACATTTCATCCATTCACAATTCAAATAATGCAACATAAAATATGGAAATAGATACTTGAAAGAAAAATCGAATCATATGTTCCAACATATATAGCTGATTTATGAAGAAAAAAACTATAATTTCTTGGACAAGATCTTACCTTTTCAATTATGATAGTTGGTATGTAGTTTTGGGATTTCACAGCTTCTATCACTGTTTCTACATTGCATATTTATGTTTTCCAGATCCTTGCATTTTCTTTATTAATATGCGAACAAATTGTCAAAATGAACAGTTTATATCAAGCTACAACTAAACCCGAGTTACTAATTATTTCTTGCTAGTGACGGTGAATATGTTTAATCCAAGGGACTAGGAGTATGTCAAAGAAGCAGCAACATATAGCATTAGAGATGACTAATAGTGGAAAAAAATGCAATATATATCCTTCATAGCCTCAATTCTGGAACACATCATGGTGATGTAGCTGTGGTGGTTGATGATTCTGATTCAAAAGCAACAATGTAAAAGCCATAGGATCCTTGCTATACGGATTACATGCCACACCAAGATAAATGGTGTGCAATGACTTCCTCAATGGCACTGAAAAGCTACATTGCCTTATTCTGGCTCCGAAGGTTATTTTTAACCCAATTTTGATGGCTAAAGAGTTGCGACTATGTACTGTATATGCCAATGCTCCATATTATGTGTCTACTTTCCCTATGAGGAAACACAATTTCCTCAAGGGGCTGATAAGTATATTGACCAGCTTGCTTCCGTATACCTCCTCACTAAGATTTTGTAATTCATTTATGTGGGTTTATTTGTGTTAACAAACTTCCCATATGTATTTCATGTTATAGGTATCTAGAATATGAATGCTATTAGTATCCTGTTGCCTCTATTGTTTGCATATTTGTAACATCAGATGTTAGAAGTTATGTTTGTTAAAGATTTGTCATGTGTAATATGAAGTTCATAGAACTAAAATAAGAAGTGTGTTCTATTTACATTAATTGTTTTCTTAATCTCGAATTATATGGTTGTTTGTCTTTTATGATTGGCGATTATTTTTGTGGACAACCCAATACGTAATTATGATAATCTTCTTTTAGTTGTATGTTCTAGCTATATATATATATATATATATATATATATATATATATATATATTGTATATTTTGCCAAAAAATTCTATATACAGGTTTAGCTTACATGTCCTATGCTACTGAGATTTTTTTTTTTGCTATTTGCAAACTATTATGCATTTACTATTTTGTGACATCATTTTACTTGTGTGAACATGCAAAGAAATTAGTTAAACAATCAAGGTTAGCATCAATACTTCTTCAAGTATTGGACAATCTGATTCTTATTAAATAGGACATCTTAGAACGTTATTTTGCATTTAATATCTTTTATCGATTATTTTCTATAAAGTGCAATAGAAACAGGTTGTTGATGAGAAGGATGAGTTTTCTCGGTGTTCATTATCAAAATCCAACTCATCTTAGGTGTTTGGTTGTCCATCCAATGTTTCAATAATTATCTTGATAAAAAAGTTTCATCAAGATCAGAATTGATAGTTGACTCATCTAATAGGCCCGGATTGATATTTAACTTTTAGATTTTGAATTGTTTTGTTTCTTTTATCTTTTGGAAAAATCAGTTCAGCAACGTGTTAAAAGTACATGAAGATATTTTTTAAAATATTTAGAATTTATTTCTCTTTTTGTAATTAGATTTTCAATGTTTGAATTTTTAATTTAGGATTGATCCTTGACGTCCAAGCTCTAGAAAGTGTAATTTTTAATGGTATTGTTCTATGTATTTATTTTTGTGAGAAGAAAATAAACTTATTTCTTTATCTTTAGCTATTTGAGATAATGGTATAAAACTCACGTACAGTAAGAGCTCTTAAATTTCATCATTTGACTCAGAATTATCATATTATGATTCTTAAAGGATTATGTGTAATGTGTTTTTAATATATTGTCATTTTTCTTCATCTGCTACAAGATAAAGTGTGTTACAGTTGTTGGTGATCCGTTTCCCTTGATTAAATCATATGTAATCTATTTAGCTCTTATTTGGTGTAGTGCTTACAAGAGCTAGATAGTGATATCATCATGTCTTAACTTTTTTTAGAGTTCTTACTAAAGACCTTCACTTTTATTGTTACATTTTAGTTATTAATCTGGCAAAATTGGCTGTATAACTATTGTGGTTAAAAAAAAAAAAAAAAAAAAAGGAAAAAGTAAAGCTATTTTGGCTACTAGCCCTACACCTGCTAAACTATCTAATAATAGTTGTACACCCATTTTGTCTTAATAAGGCTACCAAATAATGCATTAGGGGTGCAAGTAAAACCTTTTGTGATACATAACATGCACCTCCTTTTATTTAGAAAAGTTATATTTTTACATTTGCTTGTGCTTCCTTAACCGAGTGATGTTATTCTCTTCTGGGTAAAATTGATCACTTTACAATCTATATATGTGAAGGTAGTATGTCCTCTATACTGAGCCAAGTATGCCCTTTCTAAAGGATCTCCTCTGGTGGGAGGATCGACACTGTTGTTTTATGCTTGACATGAAGATTGTAAAGTACCCAATTTTTTTCTTATTCTTTAGTTTTTCTTTGTTTTTTTTTATTAAGAAAACATGAAGCGTATTGATTTAAAATAAAATTAAAATTCCCCGTCATACAATACATGATATGAAATATATTTATTTGTAAAAAAGTTAAAATTATATAATCAAATAGACAAAATTGAATAACTTAATTTTTTGTTAAATAAAAATATTAAATTATTAAATGACTTGCTATTTTATTAATTTAAAATTAATTTATTTTGATTTGCAACTCAAATACAATACTAACAATTCAACTCACAACAAATATTTAAAATTAAGCACAAATTCGATATAATATATCTATATTTTTCAATATCAGTTTCAGATTAAATACGAAAAAAGGAGATCAATTTTTATCTATTGCAAATAAAAAAATGAATCCAGAAATGAAAAAGTTATTAGTGTCTTTAAATATTGGTAAAAATCAATATATTTGAGAGAGATAGAGAGAGCTGTAAAAAAAATGAAGTATATCTCTAAAAAAAAATTCATCACTAACGTGGGGGCATGTGTTTCTCCACTATTTTTTTTTCTTTAAAAAAATTGAATATTATCTCTAAATTTGGATATTGAATAATAGTTGGTTTTTTTACTTCATCTAAATTAGAGATGACAATATGAGTCTCAACATGCAAATCTGACACGAACCCAACTCGCTTTAAGTGGATTTGGGTAGAGGCATCGCGGGTTTATGGGTTAAATGGGTCGAACCCGTCAAACACGCTAAAATAATGGATTGACGGGGGGTTGGACGCGAGTCAACCTGTTTTACCCGCTTAACCCATATAAAACAATATTGAAATTTAATCACATATAATTATTATAATATAATATTTAATATTTTATCATGTGCATCGCACGGGGGACATCTAGTAATAATAATATAATAATAATAAGATCTAATGTTTCTACATTCATTATATTTCCTCATATTTATCTCTATTTCCACTTTAAAACTACGATATATAAGAAGATATTTCAAAATTTGTGATTTTTTTTTCTTTCCCTATAATGCTTTTACAAATCGTTAATTTAAACCTTCTCTTAACTTCATTTTGCACTTGCTAAATTCATGTTAAATAACACTGCAAAAGAAAATAAAAGTTTTCTTTTTAACAAATTTTAACCATTTCTTTTTTTGTTATATATTATCAAATAAAAATGTATTCTTAATAAAAATGTATTGTTCATGTTAATTTTGATTTACTATAAAAAATAGCTCGTGCATCGCACGGGACAACTAGTAACATATAATACACCACCTTTATTTACTTTTAAAAGTAATGCATCAGCCCAAGTTTTGGGCTCCAATTGATGACGTGGAACCCAGAATTAAGATTTTAAACGGCTTAATTGCATATGTGTAATAGTATAATTCTTGAACGCTTAACAAATGAAAAAATCGATCATTATTTTATCATTAAATCTAATCATGAAATGTTATCATTTTAATTTAATTAGGAAGATAAAAAAAACTATATTATACATCAATTTAAAAAAAATTATAACAATAATCTCTTATATGTTAAAAGAGGAACCACTTTGCAAAGTGTTATTCTCTCATCTACTTTGTCAAGTGTCATTCTCTCAGAGTTTAAGGAATATAAATATAATATTTTAATTTTAATATTTAAGAATTCTATTTTATAATTTTCCCTGGATAAAGTTGATATAACTATTCCAACTTATGACCCATATTTCTTGATTCTGTGTAGTTGTAATTTTAAAATTTTAAATATTTCAATACTTAAAATTTCTATACTTTTTTATTTTCCTTAGACAAATTCATTAAATAATTGCATATATTTACAATTATGGTTATTGGTAGTGTTATTAAAAATCAAGAGTATGCACTTTAAAATTCTGATATTTCAAATTCATATATATATATATATATATATATATATATATATATATATATAAACATTCCAATAATCTATAAAAATATTGAAAATAAAAAATCACATGGGAATTGAATTTTAAATTCTAATACACTAGTAGGACCATAAAAAATTCATATATTAGTTTTTTTTTTTTTTTTAAATGTAATCTCTTTTTTAGTAAAAAATGCATAGGTATTTTTATAACATAACATATATAATATTATTTCGTATCCTTTATAAACTAAAAGAGAAACCACTTGGACAAGTAGCATTCTATCAATTTCCTAATTTTCTAGAATTTTAATAAATAAAATCAATTTTAAATTATTACAATACCAATTAATTTAAATTCTTGAATGTATGTTGAGAAAATCGTTTGTATCAAATACTCTCCCCTTTTTTGTTTTTTATTTTTAAGTTGATTTTGTTTGTAATATTTGAGTAACCCTGATTAATATTATATAATTTTTATAATAAAATTAGTTTTAAATTATTAAAATATTAATTAATTTAAATCCCTAATTTTTGTTGAAAATAATGACTATTTAAAATTACCTCCCTTTCTTTAGCTCTCTTCATTTCCTTTATGATATGACTATAACCACTAGATATTCTTTATAATATAATTAAAAAAATGACACAAATACTATTATATGTGTATAATTCTTAGATATATTTATAATATACTTAAAAATAATAAAAATTATTAGGAGTAAAAATTATTTTTATACTTTATACATCTAAATCATTTTATATAGAAAAAGTTTAATAGACCCGCGAAATTTTTTCGCAGGTACTGTATTAGTACATTTCTATATTAGATTTAATGTTACAAATAATTGGCTAAATATCGTAAATTTCCATGATATTAAGCGGAAAGAAAATAGACGTCAACTTTATCTAAGTGAGAATTTGGAATGCATTTTCTTTTCGCCATCACTTTAATGTGGCGACGTGTGATTTGTACCTGTATTTTGGTCCGATACAATCAATGTTTCTATACTCGGATCAAATCGGCCAGTTCGATCAGTTTAATCGAGAATTGGGCATTGTTCCAATCTAATTTTTAGTATGTAACATGTTTTAAGTTATCCATCATGACCTAGTAAAAAATCAGGTAAAATCGGTGAACCAACAATCCAACTAACCTGATATTTTGCGATTTTTAGAATTTAAGAAAGTAAGTAAAAAAACAAAAAAACAAAAAAAAAATAAAAAAATAAAAAGAAAGAAAGGAAGACCAACATACGCACATAGCAAGTAACTAGCTAGCAATACACGACAACAAGTAATAACATAGTAAACAAAATTCTCAAATCTATATATATATATAAACAAAATGGATTTATACTACAATTGGAAAATAGTGTTTTTTCCACCCAAACTGCTTACTATATGTGGTAATAAAAAATATTTTTTTAATTAAAAAAGAAACACAATATATGCCTAAAATATCTCCGAATCTGGTACATATATATGTAATGGTAATGTTTTCGCAAAATTAGGGAAATTGTTGCTGAATTTATTGGAATGAGTTTTTTTGTCCCTAAATATAAGTACTCCCTCCGTCCCGGCTTATCTTGCACAGGGGGGGTCGGCACGGGTATTAAGAAAAGTTATTTTTTGATTGTTTGTTGACTTTTAAAAGGTAAATTGAGGGTGGAGATTGAGGGTGAAGATTTTGAGGGTGGAGATTATGTTATAACTTTCCTTTTTTAGGCTGTGCAAGATAAGGTGGGACGGCCGTTTAAGGAAAGTGTGCAAGATAAGGTGGGACGGAGGGAGTAATAATTAGTTGTATCCAGATTTACTTTACAAAATTATCAAATCGTAAGATACAAATCAATCTTTAACCATGATATTTTAGAATGAATCTTTACCAATATTATTTATGTTACAATACCTAAATAAATCAGCTATTTCTTTTATCGAAATTACTATGCAAATGAATCTACAAATTTATTTTATCACATAAAATTAGGGTAAAAAATACTAATTATAAACCCTATATTCCAACTTATTAAAATGTATTATTTTTATATCTGAAAATAAAGCATTTCATCCCCCCCCCCCCCCCCAACATATATACTTATTTGGGAAATAAAAAAATATTTTATTTATTATTTGACTGTAAATTTTAATTTATGGCTGGCCCACTACCTACCCTTTTTTGCTCCAATAAATTAGGAAACAGTTTCCTTAACTAACTAATTTGGTAAAAATTAAATCAAATCACATTTTTTGTGGAAGTTATGTATCCCTCCCTAAAAATAAAGAATAAATAGGCATATAGATATAATTTGCAACATAAAATCCCTTAATTTTAGCAACTGAATATCTTTCAGTATTTGACTGAATACATAATCCATTTTAATTAATTGATGAATCTGTTAATATATTCACTCCGTTTCGAAAACTGAAATAAATCAATCTTATCTTATCTTACTTAATAATAAGGCATCCACCATTAATCTATTTTTTTTTACAAATTTGATATTAAAATCACTTATAAATTATTCAAATTTTGAAAAAAAAAAATTTGAAATCCTTAATTTGTGGTGATAACAATCTGCAGATTTTAAAACTCCTATATTTTAAATTATTATGTTATGGGATTGTTGACTTAATAAGATATTATAAATATCACATCTTCACACTTCATTTCATAAAAAAATCACCATTCAACAAAAGCATCCTCTCACTTATTTTCCAATGTATATTCATAATCCTCTTGAATTTATCATTCTCATTATCTAAGGTTTACTTGACAGCCTTACATCAATGACAATCTTGAGGAATGATTCCATGGAGCTATGGCGCATCACGGGCACCTCCGTGGGAGGGGCGTATGAAGATTTTGTTTGTCACTGCCAAGGGGTGAGTCTTTGTTGTCGGTATTTTGACTTGCTTGAGGACATTTGTTCCTGTCTTAACTGTTCATCTCTGAATATATTTTGTGCCTTTACTTTGTTTTATTTGGCATAGGAGTAATTACATCAGTGTGATTCTTGATAAATAACTTACAAGTAGCGAGACAAATGTTGTTACTATTGGTTATTATAGGGCATTTGTTTCTGATTCAGTAGGTTCTCTTCTTAGAGTGATATCAATATGTTATTGAAGCTAATGCTGCAGGTTGGATTGTGCTCGAAATACGGGTTGTATGAGACAAACTGAGAATAGTTGCAAATTGTAAGATTAGATATCAGATTTAATACTTAAATGTTTTCAAACTCTTCGTCAAGTAAATTTCTTCTATTAAATCAATCAACTCCAATATTTCCAAATAAATTATTACTCATAAGTTATAATTAGAATATTAAAGTTATAGGACAATTATTTGATTTGTCCGACCAAAATTTTATCGTTGATCCAAATTTTATCATTTCTTATCAGGTTGACCCTATAATGACCGAGGTCCGATAGACATTCACCGAAACTCAGAATTATCATACAAGTTCGTATTTTGGTAACGGATCGTGTCGAGTTTTTCCATCTCTAATTTCTTAACATTAAACAAAATGACATTGTTGTATATAAAATATAATTATTTAAGATCTTTCCCGTGCATCGCACGGGGGACATAACTAGTTAAACTTAAAAATTAAATACACAAAGTTATAACTATCTTTATAATATTTTTTCATTCTCCAAACTACATAATTTTATAGAATATATATTTAATGTGCATCCATATATTACAATACATATAAACACAATATACATGTATATATATGTATTTGAGGCATCCAATTTTTTCATAATGGTTCAACCAGTCAAACCAATGACCCAATAACTCAATCATCATCCGGTTTGATGGCATGTTAGTATTTAAAAACATTGGATACAATAAGTTATGGCATTTTTAATGATGACCAAGTAACTCAATCATTTAATGTTACATTTTTTTAACAATGTGGTGTTTATGTGAAGACCATACTATATTTCTTTCATGCATTTTGCTAATAAGATTTGTGGAAAAACTCCAGAAACTCCAACTAATCGGATCGAACAGACCCAATCTCCGGAAAGAACTGAACCGATCAATGAAGCAGTTCGGAAAATTTTATTTTAAAAATCTCTGAATATCTTCGAACTTTGATTCGATTCTAGTGATTTCTATATCTCCGTGCCCACACCTACTTTGAACACGATAAGATAGAAGGGTTTGCCACTCTTATATTAGGGGACTAAATATGATTGTGACTGCCTATTAATTTTAATATATGTGATCTTACTAATAATAATTACCCTAAATAAACATATTATTATATTACTAATTCACAACTGTGCAATGTTGAGGTGAAATACTAGTAAGAATGTCAACTACTTGCCTTTTATATTATATTGCACGTGAAACATGAAAGCTGATTAACTCCTCCATTACAAAGTGTGTATATGTGACTAAACCCCGGAAATAAATAATTTTACAAATCCTGTAATACAAGGTTAACTATGTACATGAAAGAATATAACGTGTGTGTGTGATTCTATGTTAACAACTGGGCAACGAACCTTTTATTTCTACATCACATGATTGCGGGAACCCCAAATGTCATATGCTTCCAACCATGGGTATTTTCTCCTGCATATGGTTATCTTTTGTTTCATATATATCTCCAAAACATGATGGCAAATTCAAATGCTTATCATTCTTTAGTCAGTTAATGCTTAGAAAAGCTCACACTGGAGTGCAAATCAAATATGAATAGGCCAAAACTACACCTCCTTTTTTAGGTGGATTTCAGCATTTTGCAGAAACTGAATAAAACAACAGGTGGAGAAAATAATCTAATAAGAAGCTTCAATTCGATTGAAGAGATATCGGGAACCTCCCAACGGGAAATAGCCTAACATCAAGAAGATGATTTCTTCATTTTTCTCCCCCACCCTCAAGCTGGAACATTTATTTATAATTAATATACAAAGCTAGCTGGGTAAAATGACCAAGATTTTTGCTAATCAGGATGCCCAAACTTATGCACTCTTCTTGCCCATATTGATGCCACCCCTTTCTTATGCTATCATCTTATATATATTGCCCCATATCATACTATTTCCCTCAACAGTCAATGCTTATCACTCAGATAATCAAGTTCACACCGAAGCCCTTGATGCTAGAAAATCAAGGTCACAGCACATAGGTGGGTTGGATTATTTGTTGGATATAGCGTAAGATGATGATATATTTTATGTCCACCAGTGTGCAAGGAATTTTAAAGGATAAAATTGATCACGCCTCTCTCCCACGGATCGAAAGCCCTTATCTAAGAAACAAGTGGGTTGTCAGATATCTATATGCCTAATCATCAGGCATAATAAACGGTTGACAAAATAGATGGATTGTTTGGCAGATCCACAGGCACATATCATCCAAAGTAAAGGGACCTAAGCTTCTAAGCCAGTTTAAGAAGAGCACAAGTTGCAGGTTATAATGCATGATTCTTCACTTAGACAATGTAAATACTTTCATGGGCATAGTATAGATTCACAGATTTACACCTTAAATCTGAAGTGAGTATGCGTGTGCTCGTGGAATAAGATAGATAGAAATCACCTCATTGTTAATTTCGCTCTCTGTAGGAAACAAGCGTATAAGAACACCCAGGCGCACTAAAGCAGGTACCAATTTGAATAAGATGGGAGTTGTGACCTGCACCATTACTATTGATCATTCCGTCTTAAGAAATATTCAAAGTTCAGGTTGTCACAATGTCCAATAACACTTACAAGACTGAGAGCTGTTGTTCCAAGAAGAAGAAGATATATCTTCCCCTACATATTTTCCCAAAATCTCGGTCATTATGTTTGTTGAAGATAAAGTCATAGCATCAGCCAAATGACAAACTAATGGTTTTTGCATAAATGTCCAAAAAAACATAAAGCGAAATCATGAACTAAAATCAGAAAACAAGTTATACCATATACGTAAATTATGAGAGCCATTTCTTTTATTGATTTCAAATCGAAGTGCCATGTAACAATATTGCAACACATAGTGAAATTGCAGTTGGAAAATGAAGTTATACTAGTTTTTGCAGATTTTTTGTACCAAAAAAAAATCAAATTATATTACTTTGAAGTTACTCCACAATAAAAATACCATTTTTACTTCAAGTTAACTCGTGACATAGTATGCTGATATAATCATATTTCCTTATTTCAGAAAAAGATTATGTTTCCTTTAAAAAGACAACGTTTAAAATGCAACCAAGATATCAGTAAAGACACTTGTATGATGATTTATGTGATAACAAAATACAGTGATTGAAAAATACAACACATTTATAAAATTATAAAAATGATATATGTGTATGTATGTATATTAAGTTAGTACAAATCCTATGAGGGGACATACCTGTGGTTATTTGATCAAGGCCAATGTCCTAGCTCTAAAAGTGTTTAACTAACTGAGCCACAGTTAAATTTTCGAATGCATCATAATTATTAGTAATAGTGTTTTTTATTGGTGCATGGTTTTCATATTCTAATCTTGTAGAACGTCACTTCTTAAATATCAAGCAACAAACAAGAAAATTGAAACAATAAACATAATAAGCTAGGATAACAATGTATAGTAATATCGACTCTTGGCCTTAGAGATAGAGATGATGAAATTCTAGAAAATTTTGAGTCTTGTGACCCTATTAAGAGTTATTTACTAAAACTAAACAAGTTGGCACAAGTCTGAAATAACTCGAAGTATAATAATCTTTGGTGGAAACACTTCCAAAAGTGGAATAGTTTTTTATTTTTTTGAATACGCCATGTGTGTGCAGACGTACATTAGTGGCTTACAATGCACCTAATTGGATGCAATCTTTAGACCAATTACTAATTATAACTTCAAATGGGTTTAACATGGAGGATTGTATGTCATTGTAAATAGTATGCAATGCACCTAATAGGATACAGTTTTTAAACCAATTCATAACAAGTCGTCAAACCTTACCTTAATAATTGTATCATTGCTATTTTACGTGTACTTGGGTCTCGATGCAAATTGTGAGACAATGAGTGAAGAAGCAAACTCACCACATGTATTGCTCACAAATGATCTAATAGGCCTGGTCCTATTTACGACATGCATAAATTCAGGACACGAGGTGATTATAAACAGGATAATCCAACAAGAAAATGTAAGTCATCGGGAGCCTAGAAAATTTTATACATTCCAACTCTTTATCAATTCATTGCTTTTATACAATTGATGAATACTTGCAAAAACATGAGTTATACTAGAATGATAAAAAAATGTACAAATAATAGGAAAAGTGCTACTTATGCCTCAAGCGTTTCAAAAGTCGAATACTTCAAGCATTAGATCACGATTACGAAAGAACATTGTTTAGAATTAAGACAAAATGCTCAATACAAAAGAGTGGTCCCATAAAACAGAAAGAATTTACCCCAACAAGATGCAAATGTGAGGCACGGCTTAAGAGGACAAATGCAAATTCTCCTATTTGGGCCAGCAACACTCCAACCTGTGAGCACATAAAAGATCATAACTCACACACAATTCTTATGACAAAGAAAGAGAAGTCATACTTACAATAAGCGAGGCCTTAAGACTGTAGCCAAAGGCTTTCGTAATACAAGCAGTAACTGTTGTCTTGACGACGATAATCAGAATAACAGAGATGAACAATATTTCCGCATGTGCCCAGAGGAACTGCACATTTATGAGCATTCCAATACTAGAAAGGAAGAGAGCAGCAAAGAAGTTACGAATAGGCTCCACCTACAAGAAAAAATGCAATTAGAAGATTATCGAGTGGCTAACAGCAAAATCCTGAGATAGTTAATCTTAATTGCCACAAAGTGTGATGTTTTAGTAAGTATGAATCGACATGAAGAAAAGAGCTCAGAGAGTAGCAGCTGTTATAAAGAATGTTCTCAGGTGCTAGGCTTGCTTAAGTTTAAAGAATTTTTGAATTCTGGTACACATTTCCACCATAGAAATGTTGGAAGAACTGCCATGTCATTTACTTGATTAATGTGATAGCATAAGAACCTCTTTTATTAGTGAAAGATCCATTATTGATTTGCTACCAGTCGTTTGCCACTAAAGAAACAATAAGAGTGAAGATCAATTTACATAAAACCATCTGTGGAGCACAAGAGAACCATTGCGTTCCTGGCCACCAATTTGTTATTATGCATACCCAAAAATAGGATGGCCAACAGATTAATTCCAAAGGCAAGAATAAAATTGGGGGAAATCATAATAAAGAAGAAAATGGTGAAGTTAATTGCACAATTGTTGTTGGATCCGATCGTAGGAAGCAGGAGCCCCCCACCCTCAACAAGAAAAACAAAAGAAAAAAAGAAAAACAGAAAAAAGGACGCAAAGCACAATAGACATAAATCACCTGGTTCAAGGTGTGGCGTGCAAATTCTGTGGTGGATATCATAACCCCAGCCACAAATGAACCCAATTCAAGACTTAGTCCAAGTTTGTCACTGCACTGAAATACAGAACCACATAAAATTACCAGGAAACAACTAAAATTTTATAAGAATGCTAATTGTACAAGTCAGAATAAAGGAAGAGATATCCACTACCCATATATCATATGTTCAACATGTTTTGTTATCATTTACAGCTTACATCAACTTGCTCCTCTGATACAAACATTTTTAGGTCTCATACAAAATTTTGCACCCAGCAACCAAAGAAACCAAATATCTGTTTAAAGAGAGAACAGTTTATATCTTTACATCAAAAAATTCTTTAAAGCCCTGGATACACCAAAACTGGAAGTTGTACGAGGTTAGCCACAATATGATTTCATAGAATAAAGGTAGACAAGGCTGCCAAAATCAGCATTAGAACTGCACTAGGTAATAAGCATTCACCCTAACGTCTGTTGTGGTCATCCCCACATACTTTCAACAATAAGACCCAAGCAGCAGAATTTCAACCACATTCATTTGGTATACCACAATGCAAACTTTCCGATGATTCAGTCGATCACATCATCATTACATATACATCTAACATCCAGAAAACAAGCAATCATTGAGTAAGTAATATGACTTGGTCATTCTGTTGGCCAATGAATTGGTGGAAGTATCAGGTAAATATAAAACATGAAAATTCAGAAGATCACATTAAACAAAAGAGGGGAAATGTTCCTTACCGAAGCCGATATCAAGCAGAAGGCCACAGTAGCCAGCTGATAGAGCTCATTTGACTAAATAACAACAAAGAGTAAGTGATTTATAAACCATTCAAAGAATAAAAGGAAACTCAAGATATGTAAAAACTCATTGTGTAAGAATATTTCTTCCTTTTCTTCTCTTCTTTTCTTTTCTTTTCTTGTTACCTCCCGTAGGCAGTAATCAAACAAGAGGAAACGCAATCAACAATTTGGACTAGTTAATAGTTCGCGTTTCTTTAGCAAACATCTCCTCTTGAATGGAAAGCAATATCTTTTATGTAAGGGAGAACATAATAGCATATAATAAAAGAAATGACCAATAGAGAATGTGTTATTTAAGGAATTCACAATTGGACATCAAGTAGAAACATAATGCTAAGAAAAACATCAAACTATACTTCTAACTTTTCTCTCAACTGTCTACAGGCACATTTTAAGAATCTGTTGCATATACTACCTACAGAATTGAAGAAGTAAATTTTGAAAAGCTGTTTGAGAAAATGATTCTCATAAATAACCAACTCCGCAAATAAATAAATAAAACTCAATTTCGTTTTGGGGGGAGAGGGGGTGGTGGGGAGTCTCTTTGTTCTTAGATCATTACGGAAAACAAGAGAAAGTAAAACTCAAATTCGTAGGTGACTAACTTGGGATGATAACTGCATCATCAACTTTAAAAGTCGAGGAACAAAAGACCAAGCCAATACAGAAGCCATAGCGAGATATACGGATAGCGTGAGTAATCTGAAATGAACAATACAAAATTGGTAAATAACTGTGAAATAACCAACTTAATATAAGTATTTATCTGGGCTTACAATTTTCCCATGGATACAATTCCTAGTAAAATGCCTCTGTTACCGCCTAGAATTGGGAGTAAAGCAAATAACAACCCCACAGCACAATCCTACATGATTATTCATAGAACTCACTTAATAAAGGTGTTGACTAGTAAGTTAAAACATACAGCCACATAAAAATAAAAAGAAAAATCAAAGACCTGAAAGATAAGAGTTCCAATTGTCACTTGACCATGGAGGGCATTGTTCATATTCTGCTCAACCAGAAATTTTACTACCTAGGAGGAATATGACATAGCATTTAGCAAAATACATCCGTAATTTCACCGTTCACATATTCAATGAATATAACTTATGGTTTAAAACAGAACATGTAATGGTTCATTACCACTGCGGTTGATGACATCGAGAGAAAACAACCAAGAAATACACCTTCTGACAACTCTGCTCCACATAACTGCAACAAATACACCAAGCAACTAACATACGTGATTACATAAATGATAATTACAAGCATGCAAACCATGAGTAACAGAAATTAGAAGTCTACCGACGCAGTAATGCCACACAAGAAGATAAGGATAATTATCTGAAGCAGTCCACCAAGAACAGCAACAAGACCCACAACTTTAAGCTGCATCAATATGTATATTACACACTCTAGAGAAGGAGGCAGTAAGATATGTAGCTGCGGGTAATGAATCAATCTACAAAATACCTTAGACAAAGAGAATTCCAGTCCCAACGAAAATAGAAGAAAAACAACACCAAACTGTGCAACAGTCTCAACCTGAATGTGGGTGGAAGGAAGATTTGAAATAAGGCAAAAAAAATATAATAACTCATGCAATATTAAATTAATAATATCATTTATAGATGGGCGAAATGTTAAGACCTCACTGAAATGAGTGAAAACAACATTACCTGGAGTAGGACAATGACCAATAAGCAATTAATGCCATGCATTGAAGTGCATACACAACATTTAATAGGTAACTTATAATTATGGTCAATGATTTTTCTTATTGCAGATGTAACAAGATTGTATGTATATATATATATATATATATATATATAAATAGGAGATCAGTATAATGAGAACTAGGTCTCCGCTCAGAGTTTATCAAAGTATTTGGCTGGTTGTTTAAAAAGGAAAATTGTCTTAATACGTAAGCTACTCTATCCCATAGTAAGCTACTCTATCCCATAGTAGTCGTATAAGGCAGTCTTCGAGGAAGCCTTTGTCATCAAGCAGACTGTATAGAATCTCCATACTTCTGATCTCATCAGTTATCTTCCAGACCGAAACTCTAACTTACATCATTTAAATACTTGAAAAAACCAAAAGAGATCTAGATACTACCAAAAGAGATCTATATACTACCCAAAAATAAAAGTATTTAAAATGAAAACGAGCATTAACACGTTGCAATAAAAGAATCATTCAGCTGATTCTCAGTTTCTAGTGATTAGTAGAAATTATCCCATCAACTCTACGGAAAAAATAGAAACCGGACATCTGGAGGTGCAGTACGTTAGTGGAAGAGCAAAAAAATTTGGAATCAAGAATATCACAAAATTAATTATGTATGGATTTTTGAAACCATGGAATTATATGGAAAGAGCAAAGATGAAAAAAGGAAATTGATTCTTAAACTTCCCCTCGAATTGAAGATAAAGATCTTGATTTAGGTTTAAATTAACATAAATTGAAAAATTTCAAGAAATCTTGGACTTACTATAGTCCTGTGGTTGAAGATATATGGCAAAAGACATTGGAAACGAAGTAAACATATCATACATCTACCATGATATTTATTCAGCCATGATCTCATATGGATTTGTGAGAAAGTATAACATGTATTAAACAAGCAATGTGCTATGAAAAATTGGAACCATGACTACTTGCATTCAACCTGTTGATTTTTTAAATATAGGCCAAGGAATGAAGAGAGAAAAGGAATACAAAAGATATAAATGGACTGTTGGCCTGCATTCACATAAAATATTCTCTAAGGACCATCAAACTATTGTTCTCTCCGATATCAGCAGTACAATGAATGCTTCTTCACATAGGTGGAATACACGTATGACAAAGTAAGAAGAGGAGAATCTTCCACGTGGTATACATGAATTTATAGAAGTAAATACATCATAATCTAATTAAATTAAATTAGATAATAAAATTAAGGTGCACCATAAAAAAGAAAATAATTAGATGATTAAATAAACTTAGAATAAGAATATTTTTTACAAAAAGAAAAAAAAACATAAACACTTGAAACGTTTTTGCTTGATTTATGACAGTGCTGCGTAAATGGTCTTTATTATTGTGTATGCATGAATTACTATTTTTTTTAGTTTTTTTTTTAATTTAGACTTCTAGTTCTTAAAGTTCATTATGTCGCATATGAGATACATGAATTTTCGTAATTATATTTTTAACACTTTGATTAAATAGGGGCTAGAGACATTATTGGTGTTCAATGACTAAAGATTTAATCAAATGATTAAATATACTTAGAATACTTTCAATACTATTTTTTTCCTATCAATAAAAAAGAGGTTTTGTTTGATCTATTATCACATATGTGTAAGCTCTTATTTTATGTTTTCTTGGATATTCATTGTTTTTGGATACATCCCATTGTAGGTGGATGTTGCCAATGATTTCTAGTAAAATGATCAAAGACACATAACCACAAAAGGTTGTGGGCTTTATAGTTAGAGGACTAAATTTTGAATTTCACCCAATAATTTTAGATGCCAAAGCTAATAAGCCACAACAATACATATTTATATAATAACTCCTAAGTATTAATTTCCCTTTACTTAAACTAAGGATCTTCTAAAATTATTGAGTGGTTCTTGGAGACTTACTTATAAACCTACTTATTTATATTGTGAATCTTTTCACGTTTCTTTATAGTAATAGCAAAATTATTTTCATTGTTTCTTCTTCCTCTTTCTTTGCAAATTTGAAAATTATTTTTGAAGTAAATTTTTCATCCTAATATATGCTACAAACTATAATTATAATTATAAACATTTTATGTTCCCTACATTTCTTTATTTTGAAATAAATTATACTAAATGTTACATGAAGCTCCTTTAATTTCTTTTCATAACTAATTATATATATATATATATATATATATATTCTTTAGTTTAGATTGATTTAAAATTAGGGCCACTTTCTTTAAAAAACATCATAAATAATTTCTTTGCTTAATTTACGACCATGCTGCGTAAATAGTCTTATTTTTGTATATGTGTGAATTATTATATTTTGTTTTGTTTTGTTTTTTTAGTTAGACTCTGGCACTCTATGTTCATTGCGTTGTAGTACGTATATATGAATTTCAAAATTTATATTTTTTAATACTTTAATTATGTAGGCTAGAAAAGTTCTTAGTATTATATGAATAGAATTAATTAGATGATTAAATACATACTTTCGGTACCACTATCTTCCCATGATGAGTTTTTTGTGTGATTTATTATCACAATGTATATGTACCATTTTATGTTTTCTTGGGTATTCATTTTCTCTAAATCATTAAAAATGACCAAATGCAGATAGCAACAAAAATTAGTGGGATTAATAATTAGTGGACTAAAATTTGAATTTTACCCATTAATTTCAGATGTCAAAGCTAATAAGCCACAACGATACATATTTATGTAATAATTTAAATAATTAAATTTTGTTTACTCAAACTAATTAAGGACCTTCTAAAGTCTGTTCTTGGAGATTTATTTATTAAACTACTTATTTATATAGTGAATCCTTTCAATTTTTCTTTTAAAGTATTAACAAATTTATTTTTATTGTTTCTCATTCCTCTTTCATTACAAATTTAAAATCCATTTGAACTTTTAATTCTAAAGAGTTATGGTATTAAACTCACATTCTTAAAAATTAGGGAGACATGGATGATTTATTTGATGTTAGTTGAAGTTTAAGTATAAATGTATTTTGATGTAATGTCATCATCCATATCATAAAAACACTATTTCTTTAATAGTGAACTATCATTCTCATATAATTAATAATGAGAAGGCTCTATGACAACATAATATGAAATGCAAAAGTTATTGGTCATGATAAATAAAATGCCTTAAATATCGAGGATTAGGAAAATAGTGTTGTAAACATTAAAATGTGATACTCTATAACATCGATCCAAAACACAACCAAATAACGGAAATTAAATAAAATTCCATCCACTTAAAATCTCAATTACAAACAAAATAAATAATAAATATAAATGTATATTGTAACGGCAGATAAAAAAAACTTAGATATAAATAGGTGATTCTTTTGTTTTTGTTTTTTGTTTTTTTATGTCTTAATTGATTGGGAGTTCTATTATGGTCATAGGTATAGGTTATTTTTCCATAATTATTGTCTTGGAATGAATTAGTGCAACTTAATTATATGACAATTTACTTGTATGACCTTAAATTATAGTTATAGATGTAAGGGTATTCTTATCCATACATTATTTTGTAAGAAAAACTCATACTTTTATAGGTTAATATAATATAATATAATATAATATAATATAATATAATATAATATAATATAATATAATATAATATATATAATAATAATAATAATAATAATTAATAATAATAATAATAATATAATACAAAAAATATAATATATTAATAATAATTATAATAATATCATATAATAATAAAAAATAAATATAAATATAAATAATATAATATAATAATAAAATATAATATAATATAATAATAATATAAAATAAATATAAATAAATAAAATTTAAAAAAAAAAGGGGAAGGGGATAAGGGGATATATTGAATAATATCTAAACAAGTAATTATATATATAGTGTTGGAACCAAACTTTTTGGAATCACAACAGTTATTGAAGAAATAGACGAGTTAGGATGGTAAGAAGCCAAACTAAACCATTTAGGACACTAGGGAAAAAAGTCGTTGTAAAGATGGAATAAGTAAGTGGTTACAGGAGCACAAAAAACCAGAGATTAAACTATTATATACCTCGTGCTTTACAGGTTAAAAAATTGACCTTGATATTTTACTTTTAAAAAACAAGAAAAGAAAGAGAGAAGGGAAGGGAAGGGAAGGAAGCAAAAGAGCAGTGCAGTAAATATCAAAATAGTGCATGATTTGAGTTTGTAATAAAGCTTAGCTTTGTATATGAGTACAAAATATCTAAAGAGATTATCTATCAAGCAATATGGAAGTTCATGATGCCGAAGAAGTAACACCGAAAACCAGAACTTCAACACTCAAGTTCTCATTTATCTATCAGGAAACCTCCTCTAGCATCCGACCAGAAAGCATTTTCTTCCTTTGCAAATCTAGGAAATGACTCGGAACTAAAAGATTAGGAAATTAGAGGACAACTAACCTGCACCATCTCACTTATAAGTTTCAAACCACCAGGTCCAATAATCGATCCAGCAAGAAGATAGCCCACAATAACCTAAAACAAACAGCCAAGTATAAAATTATTCTCAACTCTTCTGACATAAATCCCTGGATGTAAAAGAGACAGCAAGCATGACAAGAGAGCAATGATCAGCAAGCACAGACCGGCTGGCCTAAACAGGAAAAGATTATTCCACCAGTGGCAGCAGAGACTATCACAACCACCAATTCTGAAATTAGCCTACAAAATTCAACATTTCAAGATGGTATGCCATCATCGTCTCCTCAAGAAGAATGACAGAAGTTTAGAGAACAAGCACACACATACCAGAAAAGAGAGGTGAGAGGAAAATAAAAGAATCATATAGTTACAGTCATGAAATGCAGGACAGCAAACCGGAGAATCAATATATAGATCAACCATCAAAGTTTCAAAAAAAACAAAAAAGTTACCTGAAATCTACTTCAAGCACAGGATCAACCATCAAAGTTTCAAAAAAAACAAAGAGTTACCTGAAATCTACTTCAAGCACAGGATATTTTGAATTTCTCCACGACATCACCCACACATTATCCTACAAATAAAATACTAAGTCAGGAAGGTCTCTTCTCTAAAAGAAAGTCCTCTTGAACTCTGTTGCATGATTTTTATTTTTTAAGGGAAGTTCTCACCTGACTATCCATTATTACGGGGCCCCCTTCATTGGAATCTTCAAGAAAAGGTCTGTTACCACTGTTAAAATAGTGCAAAACGAAAGTAGCCATAGTACAGTCATTTTCTTGCACGTTCAAAACAAAATGGTGTAATTGATTTGGAGGGCAACTCATTAGTCTTCCCTTACTTAGCTTCATCAGTATCATTCTTCATTATATTCTCATGGGTGATTTTAACAACAGTCTCCGTCTGAGCCTGTCATCATGATACATAAAATTAGTATTAGAAAGTAAATCTGGAGGATTAACATTAAGATTACATCAACGTTAGCCAACAAAATTCAGTTATCGAAGGACATGTAATCAATCCACAGAAGTAGGAATATTAATAAGTAAGCACTGCTGGAGGACCGCCACGTGTGCTACCGTATGACCACTGGTTGGAACTGGAAAGAAGATAAGACCAAGAAATCCATGATTGAAAAAGTCAACTCTCACAAGCGTAGGGCCATAATGGAATTACTTTTAGAATACTATGAGTAATTTGAAAATGTGAACAGAATATACGAATTCTTAAAAAACATTATAAAAATACAGAAATATAATGCAGAGCTGAAGTTTATCAGATGTCTACGTACAGAGCAAGTGATGTCAGGTGTGCTCAACACTGTCGTTGAACAAGTTTGATGGCATAACAGATTTATTCAGTGAAATTAAATTACAACACACACGATACAACGGAAATATCACAGAGCTTTAATATTATTAATCAACCTGAAGAAAAGGTATGTATGAATTCAACTTAATAAACCAGATAAATCTACCTGTTGGTCTGCCACACTGCTATTGAAGCTGCTTTCTCCAGAACCTTTGGGAAGATGAGAAGAAAGTGAAAACAAATTTATAACAGATGGACCAGAAGTTTAAATGAAGCATATGGAAAAAGGGGGACTGGCAGCTTAAAAATAGCATTGACTAGATCTCCATTTCCAGAATTTCCTGCAGTATACTCTATTGGGAACAAAGAGAGGATTCTAACATTACACAATATGGTCAAAGGTTGCAGGCCTAGATTTGCTTCTGATGTTTTTGGCTCTAAATAAAAGTAAACCAACGTCACAGATCCAATGACATTTTTATAATATAAGCCAAGTGGGATGGTTTAATAGGGAGGGTGACAGCCTCCCCGGCAACCGATTACAGAAGGATTCAACAATTAGATCAAGAAAACAAAACCTCCTAGCGGGTAAAGTGAATCAAGTTCTTAACATGCTGACATTTTAACTAACAAGAATATACATTCTCCAATTCATGCTCAGAACCAACATGTAAATCTCACTCTATGATCTCCTACTCACAACTTTTTTCGTTTTTCATGTAAGATGATAGTGAGCAATTAAAATGCTCTATACACAAAGAAGAGTTATGTAGTTGACATTATATTCTTTTTCATTAGTTGTGTTCTCAATAAAATTCTCCTTTTCTTTTTTAATGTTAGAAAATAGCGAGTGATTTAAATGTTGTACAAACACAGAAGAATTATGTTCTCGACATTATATAATCTAAATAACCGCTATATCCAGCTCTTCGCTTTTATAAGATTCATTGGCAGGCTGTAAACTGCACTACTGCAGATGGACAATCTTGCATGTAAGCAACACTATGGATTATGGAAGCACGCTCTTTGTAACTCCTTTCTTTTAACTGAAGTTTCATTTGGATGTGTTCTAATATAAAGGCATTAAATAGTATACATTGCAATAAATCTTAAATATATTGAAGTTGCTTACATTCCTTAAAAAGTAATTTAAGATTTTGGATCAGTTCAAACAAATTAAGAAACTGCTAGTGTGAATATGAAATCCATAGTTCTGAATCCAGCAAATTAATGACGCATAGGTTCATTGGACCGAAACAAAAAATAACTATCTAATATTCTCCTTATTTTCCTTTCCCTCAGAACACCTCACCTCACCCCCACCCTTACACACCCCGAAGCCATGCTACGTTTTTTTTTAACTCTAGGAACTGTTAACAGAAAGAGAGTGCATACTTGCCATTTACACAAAAAAAAAAAAAAAAAGAACTCTGCATCCACAGGATACATTATCGAGACGTGATAAATTCATAATGTACATATTAATTACGGCAGAATAATTAGGTTACTCCAAATACATGAAGTGGCGAAAGAAAAACAAATATATCTGAAGTTCCATCAGAAAAAGTTGTATTGTTTGTGAAATAGCAACTCCAACCCAAAAAAAAGAAAAAGAAAAAGAAAATAGAACAGAAAAGAAAAATAAAGTAATGAAGTAACTAACCTTCAGGTTGATCAGTTTCAGAAAACTCCTTTTCTAAGGCTCGATTAAACATCTGGGCGATAGTCCCTTCGTCATTGTCCGTGGCCACCGTCGAATTATACAGATCCCCGTAAAACTTTTCCCTAGTTTCTGCCTCGGATCTCGACGAATAACTACCCTCCGCCCATAGAATTACGATTAAACAAATTAAAATTATAATACCACAATCCTCTTTCCTTGTCCCCATAGCTCAAATAACTGATTTTTCTGCAAAAGAATCAAGTATTTAGAGAAAGATCTTTCTGTTTTGTTGGGCTGGGAAGGGAATCGTAAAGAGAAAGGGAAAATAAATTAATGGTTAGTTGAGTTTTGTGATCCATGGCACCAATAAATTTTACTTTATTTTTATTATCTTTTTGGCTTTTACACTTTATTTATAAATACTTATCTTTTTTTTTTTTTTTTTTTTTTGCATGTTTTCACATTTTCTCAAAATCATTTCTATAATTATTCCTAAAAACTCACTAACTATCTAACTTACTATATCTATATAATATAGTAGAGGATTTATTTATCAATTTTCCATACTTTTTAATTTTATTATCTAAACCTAAAATGACATCTAAATAAAAACGGAGGTAGTAGTTATTAATAAGTAACTAGTATTTTACCCGCGCGATACACGAGCTTGTAATACATTTATTAATATTATTAAAGTTTTACTATAAAACAATAATAAGCATACAATAATTGTTAGGGGCCGATTACTCGCACCCCATAAAATTTCTTAGCGCATCCCACTTCTCAATGCAGCTCACTTTTATTTAAATTTTAGTATATAATTCTTAATACAATCCACTACGTACAAACTAATTTTTTTATTATATTAGATTATTTAATAATATTATAAATAAAATATTAAAAAACCAAAAGAAACAAGAAAAGAAAAAGGAAGGAGCAACAAGAACACATTCGATTAGATCTAAACCACTATGAATCAAATAAACAAAAATTATGTACAACAACAAACTCGTAAGTCCATTGTTCTCATAACATAGAGTTTATCAAATTATTTGTTTGAGAATTATGCATAATTTGGTATTTAAATTGTACAAGTTTGATTCCTGTAAAGGCTTCAGACCAATTTTCCGCAAAAATACGAAGAATTTCTACTTAAAATGGCGAAATTCAAAACTTCGGGTACCAATGATATTGTAAAACGAAAGTTCATTTGCCTTCAGTGAATTCCTGAATTCCGCTCCTCCTCCAATGTTTTTCTCCACCGACCATCTTCCACGAATCTCCCCCTCATATTCCTTACTCACTTAGTTGCTTCCATGGTATTTATTCAGTAATATATATTTTTTTAAAATCTTTTAGTATGTTTTAGTTATTTGTTTTGTGTTTGTACATGAAGAAGATTCTAGATTCAACAATGATTGTCGTTATTAACTGCTTTTTCGTTTTTATTTATGCCTCCATTGATGAACCTTGAAGAACTAAGGGTTTTTAGAGTTCTATAAAAAAGAGATACAGTCTGATTCACTGAATGAAGATGAGCAGAAGAAGGAATTTTTTTTTCTTGTTTCTTGAGTTACATATATATATATATATTAATTTAATTGATTATGTTAACTTTATAGTCTTTTATTAATAGCATTTGATTTGTTAAATTAGTGGGTAGTGTTGAGAAATTTTGTGGATTGCAAATAGTCGCTGCCTAATTTGCTATACCTGTTCGTGGTTATTTTACAAAAGATTTGTTTAATAATTTACCCAAGTCACATATTCATAAAGTAAAAAGGTTAAGAAATTAGATATTTTTGTTTCGAAATAAAACTAATTAAGGTAAATAGCAACAATTTAGATAGTTAAAAATTTCTATAATTGATCATATGCCTATCATTCGTAAAATATATATATATATTTATATATATATATATATGGTCATCACTTATGTGGTGTGCTACATTAGCAGGGAGTGCACTTTTTTTTTAACTGATTTCTTTTCTCTAAGCCCACATTTATGTTAATTAATAAAATGAGGATAAAGTGCGGGATTAGAGAAAATAAATCCATTATGATCAATTCAATAGGTGGATGAGGATCTCGGCCGAGATCAACTGCAACTTGTTGAAGGGAATTCACCCTGTAAGAACATCTCGGCCGAGACCACTCCAGTCTCAGCCGAGGCGCTTTAAGATAAAAAATTTACACTTCCGCTCCACCACTCCCCTTCCCTAGTCAAATCAAGAAGGTGGCAGATAGAAGTGAAGACCGGGAGATTCTTGAGGTGTTCAGAAAAGTAGAAATCAACATTCCTCTGATTAAAGTCGTGAAGCAGATCCCAACGGTACGCTAAATTCTTGAAAGACCTTTGTACCAATAAGAGGAGGCTTCAAGGAAATGAAAAAGGTACTCATGGGGGAGAGTGTATCTGCAATCTTTCAAAAGAAACTTCCACAAAAGTGTAAGGACCCGGGGATGTTCGTGATCCCTTGTAAGATAGGTAACTGTAGGGTTGAGCGGGCTATGCTCGACCTAGGGGCATCAATCAATGTGATGCCCCATTCAATATTTCATAGCTTGAATCTGGGACCCTTGAAAGATACAAGGGTTGTTATCCAACTTGTAGATCGAAGTACCTCATTTCCAGATGGGGTGGTTGAGGATGTGCTAATTGAGATACACAATCTTGTATTCCCAGCTGACTTCTGTGTATTAGACATGCAAGGAGACGAATCAAACTCCACACCAATTTTGTTGGGAAGGTCGTTTCTAAACATTTCCCAAACCAAAATTGATGTGCGTGGGGGAACTCTCACTATGGAGTTCGATGGTCAAGTTGGAAAGTTTAATATATTCGAGTCCGAAATATCCTGAAGATGTACACAGTGTATTTTCTGTCGATATCATTGACCCTATGGTGGAGGAAGTGGTTGAGTGTTTGCAAGGATCAGGATTCTATGGAACTGGAAAATCATTTGGAGAAGATGGAACCTTGGGAAGCTTAGAGAGAGTTAGTGGAAATAGTGGCTCAATTGCAGTCCCCCAAACAACTCCAACAGAAGTTCGATCAAAAGTTCATTCCAGCAAGGCCTCGAGCTCAAAGCTCTTCCGACCCATCTTAAATATACATACCTTGGAGATGGAGAGACACTACCGGTAATCATATCATCAAAGTTAACTCCAAGGCAAGAAGATGCATTGATTGAAGTTCTTAAGGAGAATAAAGGTGCAATCGGGTGGACTATTGCTGACATCAGAGGCATAAGTCCCTCCCTTTGCACACACCGAATCCTTCTTAAGGATGATGTGAAGCCCAGTCGGGAGCCACAAAGAAGGCTTAATCCACCTATGATAGAGGTGGTAAAAAAGGAGGTCATCAAGCTATTAGATGTGGGTATTATTTATCCCATATCGGATAGCAAGTTCGTGAGCCCAACACAAGTTGTTCCTAAGAAGTCAGGCATAACAGTCGTGGAAGGAAAAGACGGAGAGATGGTACCCACTCGCTTGCAAACCGGGTGGAGGGTCTGCATTGATTACCGAAAGCTTAATGCCATGACACGCAAGGATCACTTTCCCTTGCCGTTCATTGACCAAATGTTAGAAAGATTGGCGGGCCACCCATAATACTGTTTTCTAGACGGATTCTCCGGATACTTCCAAGTACCAATCGCACCCGAGGACCAACAGAAAACAACATTCACGTGTCCTTTTGGTACGTTTGCTTGGAGGAGGATGCCCTTCGGGCTCTGTCATGCGCCGGCTACATTTCAAAGATGCATGGTAAGCATTTTCTCTGAATTCATTGGACGTATCATTGAGGTATTCATGGATGATTTTACCGTATATGGTCAGTCATTTGAGAATTGTCTTCAAAACCTTGTGAAAATTTTGAAAAGATGCGTTGATAAAAACCTCGTTTTAAATTGGAAAAATTGCCACTTTATGACGGAACAAGGGATTGTTTTAGGGCATGTCATTTCAAAAGGGTATAGAAGTAGATAAAGCAAAGGTCGATATAATTGCTTCTCTTCCTTACCCCGCAAATGTGCGGGAGGTTCGTTCGATCCTTGGTCATGCAGGTTTCTATCGCCGTTTCATAAAAGACTTCTCGAAGATCGGTGCCCCCTTGTGTCGATTGTTGCAAAAAGATGTTTGAGATGACATATGAATGTAAGGTTGCATTTGATGTGCTAAAGAAGAGGCTTGTTACACCACCAATCATCCAACCACCGGACTGGAGCCTTCCTTTCGAACTCATGTGCGATGCAACGGTCAAGCGGTTGATGCAGTGCTAGGGCAAAGGAAGGGGAAGGTTGCACATGTGATCTATTATGCTTCACGCACTTTGAACCCTGCCCAGGCCAACTACACCACAACCGAAAAGGAGCTTCTAGCTGTGGTCTTCGCACTTGAAAAATTCAGGTCGTACTTAATTGTAACTAAAATTGTTGTTTTCACTGACCATGTAGCTCTTAGATTTCTGATGTCAAAGAAAGAAGCCAAGCCAAGGCTAATACGGTGGATCTTGTTGTTCTAAGAGTTCGATTTGGAGATTAAAGAGAAGAAAGGTGCAGAAAATGTTGTGGCTGATCATTTGAGCCCGGTGAACCAAGAAGAAATTGAATTGCCTCTACGAGAAAGCTTTCCGGATGAACAATTGTTCCTAGCATCCGAATCAAGTGCCTCATGGTATGCTAATCTAGTGAACTACTTGGTAGCGAAGAAGTTTCCAATGGAATGAGCAAAGCCCAGAAGGACAGACTAATAAGCGAAGCAAAGTACTATATCTGGGACGATCCTTACTTGTGGAGATATGGGTCTGATCAAATGATAAGAAGATGTATCCCGAAGATCGAGATTCAGTCTGTCCTCACATTTCTGTCACTCCTACAGGTGTGGAGGACACTTTAGATTGAAGAGAACAACGCATAAGGTTTTGGAGAGCGGATTCTTCTGGCCCACCTTATTCAAAGATGCTTATGCCTTTTGTTAGTCTTGTGAAAGTTGTCAAAAGATGGGGAATGTCTCCTAAAGGAACAAAATGCCTCAAAACCCCACAGTAGTGTGTGAGATTTTTTACGTTTGAGGCATGGATTTCATGGGACCTTTCCCCTCTTCCTGTGGAAACTTGTACATCTTGCTTGCGGTGGATTATGTGTCCAAATGGGTGGAAGCTAAAGCCACCCGGATGAATTATTCGAAAGTGGTAGCATATTTTGTCAAATCAAATGTCTTCGCCTGATTTGGAATTCCAGGGGCCATAATAAGTGATCGAGGCACCCATTTCTGCAACCGAACAATAGAGGCACTCCTTAAAAAGTATGGTGTTCTGCATAAGTTTCAACACCATATCACCCACAGACGAATGGGATGGCTGAAACATGAAATCTGGAGATCAAGTCGATTTTGGAGAAGACAATCCAGCCAAACAGAAAAGAATGGAGTCTAAGGCTAGACGATGCATTGTGGGCATATCGAACCGCCTACAAGACTCCAATCGGGATGTCACCATATCGGTTGGTATATGGAAAGCCATGTCTCCTGCCAGTTGAGATCGAGCACAAGGTCTACTGGGTGATTCGATGATGCAATGTGAATTTGGATGAGGCCGGAACACACTGGAAGCTTCAACTTCAAGAACTTGAGGAAATAAGAAACGAAGCTTTCGAGAATTCCATGATCTACAAGGAGAAAACCAAGGCATTTCACGATTCGAGAATTTCCCGGAAAACCTTCAATATTGGGAACAAGGTGTTGCTATATCATTCGAGACTGAAACTATTTTCGGGAAAACTTCGATTGAGGTGGCTTGGGCCTTTCGCTGTTAAAGGAGTATCTTCGCATGGCGCCATTGAAATAGAAAGCAACAAAACGGGCAAGTGCTTCAAGGTGAACGAACATCTTCTCAAGCCTTACTTCAAAAGTTTCCAAGGAGATTATGGAGAGGAGGAACGAACGAGTGGAGATCCCACCGGTGAACTAACCGAACCTCCATCAAGCCAACGACGTATTACAAAGGCGCTTGTTGGGAGGTAACCTGGCGGTAAATTTAATTTCCGAATTTTAAATTCATAGTCTAAGTAGTAGTTTTAATATTGTAATGACATTTTTGGTCTTTTTGTTTAGATGTGTGCAGATACCAACCAAGATAAACAAAAGATAGTGTACAATAGGGGTTGGTACACGTGGTAGTGCACACACTTTTAGGTCAATTTAAGTGTCTTTTTATGGACTTTTGTGTGCATATTCACGTGTGTTTTGTGCATTTATTTCTCATTGGGCAATTTGATGCGTTTGTGCTATTTCTGTGTTAAGACAGGTGAAAAGGATTGAAAAAAGAAAGTCAAACAATCACAAGTCGGTGGATCGATCGAGGCAACAAAAGGAAGGGGCTAACTCAAGATCTCGGCCGAGACAGGATGGAAATCTCAGCCGAGATGAGTCTCCAGGGCAAACATGAAGAATTTGCAGAACTGAAGATCTCGGCCGAGACAAGAAATGCATCTCGGCCGAGATGAGCCTCCAGAGATTTCAGGATTTTCAAAGGACCAATATCTCGGCCGAGATGAGTCAAGCCCTAGCCAGCCCAATTTCCCCTTTTTCACGTCTCGGCCGAGATGCAAGTTAAATCTCGGCCAAGATCAGCCTTCGGACCAACTTTCTTTCATGTCTCGGCTGAGACACTCTTGCATATTGGCCGAGATTCCTTACCCTGTTTTGAAATCTTGAATGCGATTTTGCCTACTTTTGACTAGCACTTTCTCCCCTTATATATATCTCCTCCCATTCGAATTTAACCTAACCTAGAACCCATCCCCCATACATATTCAGCCACTATTCTCCATTGGAAGCAAGGGAATGGAAGAGGGTTGAAGATCTTGATCTTCAACCCTAACCTTTGGTTCTTTCTATCTTATTTTCATGTTTTCTTTAATTTTCTGTTATTTTATTTTTGTAATAGTTGTAATGGGTGGCTAGCACCCTAGAATTCACTCTTGATCATTAGTTGAACCTTGAGTTTAAGACATTTATGTGATTATTACGGTTAATATTACCGATTAGATTATGCTTTGTGAATGTTCTATGTTATTTGGAATTGTTGATTCATACTTATGAATTGAATTGTGGATTGATCACCCATTTGGATATTTGTTTGTGTGTTGCTAGAATAGGAAATTACTATCCGTAATTGTAGGATTTTCGATTCCCGTGTAGCAAACAATAGATTTATTTTATTGGGGATAACATAGAGTTCGACCACTAGAACCGAACGTACGAACCAAACGTACGAGTTTTATGTCGAATCTACTCCATTGTCTTAAATCTTAATGCACTCGACTATCGATTCTTAAAGAGCTTGTTTTAGGAGTTGATGAGTATGATTAATTGAAGAGCTTATTTTGATTAATCATACTTAAAAGACAACAAGATTGGTAGAGCTTGTTCTCAATCTTGGAGTAGGAGTTCTAAGGCTAACTAATTGGATATTAACAATAGTTGCATAAATCGTCCAAGACCAAGGTGAAACATGATCAAGGGTGAATCGTTTTATTATTTAAAAACCAAAAACCAAAAAATCTCTTTATTTGTCTTTGTTTATTTAGGTGTTAGTTGTTATTTCATTAAAATCCCCCACTTCTTTATTGTTTTTTCTAGCTTATTTACATTATATTCTTGATAATAATAGTTTAACACATAAAGCAGAACTGTTCGACCGTTCTCCGTGGGATCGACCTTTACTTACCTACTAGTTAGAGTTGTAAGCCAAGGTTAAGTATATATTCTATATATATACAATTTAATTTGGTATGGTCTAACGACACGTACCAGGGGTGAAGGAGACAAAATTAGAGGAAAATTCGCAGGGGACTTCACCTCGGCCGATGCACGTACTGATCTCGGCCGAGGCACATTGAAGGAACATGGCCAAATTCCCTGTGAAGTCATCTTGGTCGAGAACACAAACCGTCTCGGCCGAGGCCTGTTGCTGAATTTCAAAGGGCCAAGACGAATGACTCATCTCGGCCGACGCCAATCTGAGAACAATGCATCTCAGCCGAGGCATACCCCAGGTATAAAGGGGCCTGCGCGAACAAGTTTGGTCACTTCTTCCCTCCCAATTCGCGAATAGCGCACAACACACACACTCAGTCGCAAATTCCACCCTTTTCGCTCTATTAAAATTCACTCAAACTCTCACACACACTCACCCACATCTAATTACGCACCTTCATCCAATTATTTTTGGATTTGAAGCGGAGTTCGGGTCGACAAAAGGGCGCGAAAAGAAATTTTCAAATCATCTTCGTCTATAACTCGTCCGGTATGTATTGCTATTATTTCCTATTGCTTATGTACTGATTATTATTGAATTGGGTGCATAATATGGCGTCAATTTCATATTTTTAGTTTGTTTTGATTAAATTTGGTTGATTAATTGCAACGTTGTGTAAATTGTTAGCCGAATTGATTTGTTTGCCGAATTAGGATGATATGTCATATTTGAGTACTTATGGACTAAGAGAATGGATTGGGTGATAAACTTGCAAATTTGGATTGTGGACATTCTTTAAACAAGTGTATTGGATTGTACAATCCCTCTTTGCTTGTTAATATGGTCATCATTTCAATTTTTGGGCTAGAGTGGTTTATGTGTAATAGTTTGAGACGACTTGATGTATGTTAGACCACATTAAACCGATTTGGGCTTATTTTTATTGATTTGATTATCAATTTAATTTGCAAAAAGGTCATTTAGGCTAGATGCTTGATTCATGTTGAAGAATGATAAGTGTGAATTTGGTTTCCCTTTGATAAGTGATAATGGATGCATAAGGTTGAAATTTTGTGCTAAACTCAAATTTAATGTGTGTGCTTATGATTGTTTATAGGAAAATAATGGCACCACCAAAGAACAGTGGAACCTCCAAGAAAGATGCCACCACAAGCAGACAAGTAACCCAGAAGATCCGAAAAAGGTAAGGGCAAAGAAAAAGTGAATGAGCCCAATCCCGAGGCTCCTAGAACTGAAACCCCAAGAATCGCGGCAGCTATAGACCAGACCACTGACATCCAGCTCTTTGGTATCGTGTTGAAGAACGACAAATATAAAGACAGTCTCAGACGACTGATGAGATGGAGGGTGGCACAGACCCGATTTGGCGATCCCAAGATCCTCGAGGCCATGAGCATCAAGGCAAACATTAATGAAATAATAAAGAAAGCGGGCCTTGTCAAATGTCTTGCCCCTCGGCCCACATATGAGAGATTCGTTTTGGAGTTCTTCAGCACCCTCAAAGTCTGGACAGACTTGAGTAAATGCGAGAATGCAGTCTACACCATCACCTTCCAAATGATGAACGAGATGAAGACTCTCAGCAGATCAAACTTGATACGCATTTACGGGTTCAAGGATAAACTCTCTACCTTCGATCTTTACTCGAACGAAAAATTTGATGTCCAGACCTTCTGGGGCAAATCACAGCTGCCCCTAGAATAATCGAAGCTCTAGTTATCGACTCCAAGAAGTAAAAAATGACTTAGATTAGGAATCAGATCGTTAAGTATATTCAGAAGCTGCTAAACTTAACGATCTTTGGGCGAAAGGAGATGAGTGCCACCCGGATGTTCGAGTTAGAGGTCTTGTGGTCGATTCTAAAAGGGTAAGCCAGGAGCTACAAAGAAGTCTTGGTCGAAAGCTTCGAGAAAATCAAGAAAGAACTGAAAGCAGATAAGAATAGAGAACCGAAGCTTCCCGACCCAATCTACTGTGGAGCCCTCATCACTCCTATCCTTGAGCACTTCGGTGTTCCCTTGATAGATTTCACTCCTATCATAGATAATTATTTTCTAGACTAGGAGGACATGGAAAACCTGAGGATAGCGATGCTGGGATATCACGAGGGGACTTCTGGGACAACAGTGCTGTATGTTTACAGAATATGGGGCCATACCTTTGACTCTCGAACCCCACTCTGACCTACATTAAGAACCTAGATAGCACGACAAAATTGGAGTTGAGCTCGAAAGATCACATAAAAGAGTCAAGAGATCCGACCAGCGACGAGTTAACAAGGTATCAGAGGGAAAAGAAGTCAAGGACTATGGCGAGGGAGCAGAGCATGAGGGATGCAAAAGGAAGCAGTCAGCCAAACAGACCATCGAAAAAGAGATCGACATCTGTCGTGCAGTCTCACTCTGAGATTCAAGAGCACCAAGACAACCGGCTAGCTGCAATGGCGGAAGGGATTCGAGAAATGAGAGCCGATATCAGCGAAATCAAGGGGAATGTCAGTAAAATGGGGGCCGAATTGACGAAGATTAAGGAGAGCCAGAACAAGTTGTTGGCCTTGTTCAACAACATTCGAGGATGCTTCAGCGACTCAAGCCTCGATATGCCTGGGCCTCAAAGTCGCTGTGAGTGGAGCACCAAGGGTGTCCCGCCTCTTCTCCACAAACTTAGTTGAAAACTAAGTTTGGGGAGATAATGGGGGTGGGACATTCTTGGCTGCTCAAGTCCTCATCTCTCGTATCTCCCTTACTATCTCTTTACCTTGACTGATTGTGAAGATCTCATTGGCCTATGTGCCCCATTTCTGTTTAACTTGCACTTGCTTGGATTGATTTGATTGTGGCATTTTAGCCTAGACCACTTTGCCTTTATCTTTGTTGGATTGTTTTGACGGCCTGTATGTCGATTATGTTTGATGATTGCTTGTGGTGACTATTTTGGATGGATTGTTAGAGTTGTGGATAAATTGGTGGGCCTGTGAGTTGTTGACTATCTATTTGTTAGTTTGGTTGCATTATATTGTTTATATTTTTGTTTTGGTATTGCACATTTAGGAGTAGGAATTTTGATAGTCTTTAGTAGTACTATTGGGATGGATGGTTTTGAATAATTGGTTGAGTTCGTTAAGCACTAATCCGTACCCCTTCTTTCCACAAACCTTGGTTTTCAACCAAGTTTGGGGAGGGGGTGGTAGGTGTACGGATTTGGCCGCTTGAAAAAAAAAGTTGATTGGACCAAATTGGAACGAGAAATGTGGTAATAGTTAATGATGAAATTTTTTTTGTCAAAAATTTTGAAAATAGGCCATGGCAGAGTATGGTAGGGTTTTGAAGCAAAATTAAGCTTGCATTCAAAACTTGTGATCAAAATTTTGCCAAAGAGACCTTTTAAGCCTTAAAAAATACTCCCATTTGAGGAGATATTCAAATCTTCTTTCGGTGTGAAACTCATTGAATGAATGTATTGGTCTCCACAACTTGCCCTGATTTTTTAAATTGAATAAGTTGGTACATCGTGTGACCTTGAAAGTGATTTTAGGCATTCCTTGATTTGAGCCTATTTAAAAACTTGAAAATGCTTCCTTTTCACCAAATATTTAAAAAAACTGCCTCTAGTTAGCCCGTTGAGCTTTTAGCCTTTTTGTTTGATAGCCAACTTTACAAGCCGAATCTCTTTCCATTAGTCTTTGAACCTAAATAGACTAATTGATTATGAGGGAGGTGGTTGCAAGGTAGTCGTGTTGGGAAATTAGGATCAAATTGGATAGAATAGAGGAATCATTGAAGGGTGAAGAAAAAGTTACACAAAATAGGCAAGAGTCGAGAACATTAGCCTCTCCAATGTTTGTAAATATTTATTACTAAAAAAAATTGAAAAATTGAAAAATCAGAAAAACAAGAGAAAGAGTTGTTTGTATATATCTTGCTAGTGTTTAGGTTTGGAGAGGCTAGTGAAGAGAACAATGATCTTTGATCAACATTCTCAAAGTTTTAAAAGTCATGAAAAGCACACTTCAAGTGAGAATTAAGAACAAGGGAATTGTAGGTTGGGTTGAGGTAAATAAATCGAATCTTAGGATCAATTTGATTGGGCAGTGAGAAAGTGAGGTAGAGTGATTATTGTTTGAGGGGTAGATGAGATTAGCTAACTCATTTAGTTCGTTTTATAGTCACTTTTGACCAAAAATCATCCCACTTTACCCCAAGCCAACATTACAACCCTGGTAAAGACCTTTTTTATTCTTTGTCACACATGTCGAGTATACGTTCGATTTTAGATGATTGGCAAGCCTATGGTAGACGCTTCATGTATTTCAATGTGAGCGCATACACTACCCACTTGATACACTCGAGAGTTGAGAGATACACTCACCCGGTGAGGATCTCAAGTCGAGAATGTCAAGTCTTGAAAGTAATCGAATTAGTTTATCGCATATGCTCATTATTACCATGATTGCCTAGCTTTTGAGAAAATCTTCTAAAACCAATTTGCCACTTAAATCTGCCCTAACACGTGTCCTTTCTTCTTTTTCTTTAATTGTTTGGGACGAACAAAAGTTTAAGTTTGGGGAGATTTGGTACACGTGATCGTGCATGCCCTTTAGGTTGATTTAAGTGTCATTTTAGTTATAATTGTGTGCATATTTACATGTATTTTGGGCATTTATTTCTTATTGAGCATATTGACGCGTTCAGTTTCTGTGTCAAAACAGGTATAATTAGACAAAAAACGAGCATCAGAGATTGCAAAGTTGACAGATTGAACGAATTAAACAGAGGACAAGGCTGAAGAAGCATCTCGGCCGAGACAAACACAGATCTCGGCCGAGACATCCATCCAGAGGAATTGGGAAAAAAATCAAAGCTCAAGAATCTCGGCCGAGATAAGCACAGATCTCGGTCGAGACAACCTTCCAGGGGAAAATGAAGATTCTCAAGTTTTCAAGGCCTCGGCCGAGGTGATCCATAAACCCGAAACCCTGAAAATCCCCTTCTTACAGCCTCGACCAAGACAAGTACATACCTTGCCGAGGCCAGCCTTCGAGAAGAAACCCTATCTACTTCATCTCGGCCGAGACGACTTGTGTCTCGACCGAGATCCGAACTCCTGTTTTAAATTGCAAATACGTTTGCGTTTTTGCTTAAAACCCCACTAGCAACTTTTTCCCTATAAATATAACCTCCCATTTGAATTCTAACCTATCTTGTGCCATTTATCATCCATTTCCAGCCTCCATTCCACCAAGAAGAAGGATTGGGCAAGAGGATTGAAGATCATTTTCTCCAATCACCATTTTTGGGTTCTTTTATCTTAGTATTATGTTTGTTTGCATTTCAATCAATTTTCTGCTTGTAATAGTTAATATGGGTGAGTAACACCTTAATATCTACCCTTGATCGAATTTGGAACTTCGAGTCGACATTATTTATGTGATTATTACAGTTGATGTTACCTTTTGATTGTGTATTCAAGTGTTTTATACTATTTGCTGATATTGACTTACATTTATGAGTTGATTTGAGGATTGATCACCCTTTAGGCAGCTTATAAGTGTATTGCTAGAAATCGGATTCACTATCCGTAATTGTAGGGTCTTCGATTCGTGTGTAGCGAACAATGATTAATTTATTGGTGATAGTATAAAGTTTGACCTCTAAAACCGAGCTTGTGATTTTTATGTCTTATCTATCTCGTTGTCTTGGTGCTTCTGTCGTTTGATTATCGAGCCGGAGAGAGCTTGTTCGAAGGTTGGATTAAAACAAATAGGGTTAGTCGAAGAGCTTGTTTTGGCTAGCTAGGATTAAGAGACACCAAGGCTATTAGAGCTTGTTAATAGTCTTGAGATAGGGACTTGGATTGCAATTGATTAGGCATCAACAATAGTCGCATAAACCAATTAGACCGAAGAGAAACGAGATCAAGGATGGATCCTTTTATATATTTGCCAAATCGAAAAATCAATTTATTTGTCCTTTGATCGCTTGTTACTTGAATCTTAATATTAATTGCTTTCTAGTTTAATTGTTGGTTTTGGTAATTTTTAGTAGTTGATTAGTTGGTAATCACAAACCCCCGCCCCCTCCCAACAACCTTTATTGCTATTGCTTGCTTGTTACTAGTTCTATTTCAAATTCCTAATTGTTAGATTAATTGAAACAATACTATTCCTCCGTTCCTTGTGGGATTCGACCCGACTTGCCACTCTACTTAGTAGAGTTGATAGTTCGAATATTAATTTGGTAGCGTGTAACGACGTGCGTCCTACCAATTGGCTACATGAGAATCAGATTCATAACAATTACAGATTACAAACCCAATTCTAGCAACACACAAACAAATATCCAAATGGGTGATCAAACCACAATTCAATTCATAAGTGTGAATCAACAATCCCAAATAACATAGAACATTCCAAAACATAATCCAATCGGTTAATAATCGTAAAAATTACATAAACATCCTAAATCTATGGTTCAACTAATGATCAAGGGCTGAAATTAGAGTGCTAGTCACTCATATCAACTATTACAAATATAAAACAAGTGAAAATCAAATAAGAGTACATTAAAATAAGATAGAATGAACTAAAAGATTGAGTTGATGATCTTGATCTTCAACCCTCTCCCAATTCCTTGCTTCTAATGATGAATGGTGATTGAATATGTGTGAGAAATGGGTGCCTGGTTCGGTCAAATTCGAAATTAACCTTATATACATAGAGGGGAAAGTGTTGGGCTAAAAAGTGGCCAAAAACGTGTTTCAGGATTAAAAATAGGGTAACGATTCGCTGTCGCGAAGCTGAGTCGCAGCCGCGACCCTAAAAAAATAGGTTGGGACATATTTGGTTCGCGGACTTGGTCGCGCCCGCGACATAGAGTCGCGGCCACGAACCATTGTTTGAAATTTGTGGATCATTTACTTCATAGGGTCAGTCGCGGGTGCGACATCAGGTCGCAGTCGCGACCACTTAGTCGAAGTTCCTCCCTCTCTATTTCATCCTTGGCTCATTTATCCGTTTCGGACTTCTTCGAGACTTATTGTTGGCCTTATACTGCCTGTATTATCCTGAAACGAGCTCAACACATTAAATGACCCAATAATACAAGTACGAATGATACACGATCAATATGCATGCAAATATCGTTAAAGCGACACTTAAAGCGACCTAAAAAACATGCATGATCACGTGTACCGAATCCCGAGGAAGAAAGAAGACCAAGGCGGCTCTAACTCCGAGCGTGTTCTGGACGCTGCTCCCATTCAATCTCATCCCCTTATTCTGGCAGCGAGTAGAGGTGCCTTGGCACAAGGCACCACTTCCAGCACCACCCTACCTCAAAAAACAAAGCCCATTCGCCTGCTGCCCCTGCTCCTCACCCCAGAAAAAAGGAAAAGGGAAGATCCTTGAGGGCTCGACAGCACCCACGGACAGGTCCAGCTCTGAGGTTCCACCGGTCATATAGGAACGGGTCTGTCACTCCAAGGACGATCTATACACCCTAGAGCTACCGAAATCGCTCCTGGACTTATCTCCGGTTTCAGAAGCCACTCACCTCTAACGATCAGTGAAATTTCCATGGCAAGTTGGACAAGGAGAATGAGCAGTTCACTGCCGAACATTTGGTCAAGATACTCCTTTCTGCTTATTATTACTTCCTAATTTTATGCTCGTTTTCTCAAACGTCTGATCCTCTGCTTTTCAGTTCCTCGTGGGCTTCTTCCAAATGATACAATTCAGGCTCTGCCCAGCGTGGATAGAGGCCTTACCTGTGGAGACTGAAACTGCCAATACCAAGGTGGCAAGCCAAGAATGGAAAATGCTCGACCAGGTGCAACCATTCCTCTTTGACCCAAGAGCGAGCTCAGCTGCTGGAGGAGAAGACGAACTAGGCGTCCCAGTTGGAGGCTCTCCAAGTAGAGAATGAAATGCTGAAGGGGAGATCTGAACGCATGGAAAAGGGAGAGGAACGAGGTGGCTGCATCAGCTAGAGCTGCGGGGGGCCATGAGGCCTTGGTCAACTTCAGGAAGAATTTTCTCCTCATAGAGGAGGGATAGGCCTTTCTGAGGCAGCTCCACTTAGGTATCTACGAAGGTTACCTTCAGAGCAGCCGTTATCTCTACAACATGGGGACTCACATTGGGTTCTTCTATGATTATGGCTTTGGCGCGGCCGAGGCTCAAGCCCGAGCTACTAGGTTCGAGGGAGCATTCGATCGCGATGGTCCTCTCCAGGACATGCCTGACACCCATCCTACTTTCAAGAGTGATACTTCTGCTAACCCGCAGGTCCATGCTTGGTGGTTGCCCCCCATATGTCATGCCATAGAAATGTTTGGTGCCTCCTCTAGTGCTGAGCTCACGCCTGCTGCCGAGCTGCCCTATCCCCCACAGCTTCCACCCGACTTTCCTCTTCTTGTAGCTACACCGCCTGCCCCTAATGCCGCTCTATCGCCTTCAGTTGCTGCCAACCTCTTCCCTCTGCCAGAGATTTCCCACACTGAAGCCCCGACTCTGGATAAAGCGTCCCCAACACAGACATAATGCATGCAAATCTTTTGTTTCAGTTGTTTGTGTTGCTTTTTTTTTTCTTTTTTTATTTAATTGGTGTTTGTAAATGGGAAAATTTTTTAATTACTTCATATAGTACTCTTCTTTTATTCTGGTCTTGTTCGAAAAAATTTCCAATTTCTCGGAGTGTAGTATGCCAGCCTGGATGGTCTTACCGAGTTGAGCACCATCCAGGACATATAACTCCCCCAGTCACATATTCGGAGCTGTAACTCTGGATATGTGACTCAATATCAAACTTTTATACTTAGGCAAAAAAAATCCAATTTCTCAGAGCGTAGTATGCCAGCCTGGATGGTCTTACAGAGCTGAGCACCATTTAGGATATACTACTCCCCTAGTCACATATTCAGAGCTATAACTCTGGATTGTGACTCAACATTGAACTTTTATACCTAGGCGAATTTTTTTCCAATTTCTCGGAGCGTAGTATGCCAGCCTTGATGGTCTTACCGAGTTGAGCTGCAACTTTTCTACATGCTTTAGGGCATCAACTCTCTTTAACACCTAATCCCCTACTTTGAGCTCCTTGACTCTGACTTTTCATCCAAATGCAGCTTTCACCCGACTTTTGTATTACTCCATCCGTATCATGGCTGTCTCCCTCAACTCTAGAAGTAAGTCCAGCTCCTCCTTTCTCAGTTCTTCATTCCTTTCTTCCTGGTAACTCATGACTCTGGGAGAGTCCATGCCTATCTCGGTCGGGATAACTGTTTCTGAGTCGTACACTAGAGCAAAGGGCGACACCTCAGTGGCTACTCGTAGGGTGGTCCGGTAGGCCCACAGGACGAACTCCAACTCGCCTGTCCATCTCTTTCATGCCTCTTCTAGCCTTCTTTGTAGCCCTGACACTATGGTCCTGTTTATTACTTCGACCTGCCCATTTGCCTGTGGGTGTGCGACACTCGTGAATCGCTGCTCGATCTTCATCTATGTACACCAAGCTACCATATTCCTTCCACAAAACTGACGGCAGTTGTTTGATACCAATACTCGAAGCACCCCAAATCACGTGTAGATGTGTCTCCATAAGAATGTCATGATAACCTCCTCTATGATCCGCGCGATTGCCTCCGCCTCCACCCACTTGTTGAAATAATCTACCGATACTATTAGATACTTTTTCTGGCTGTTGAACGGAGGGAATTCTCCCATAATATTGATTGCCCACTTGTTAAAAGGGCATGCATCCCAGATAACTATTAATTCCAGAGCTGGCTTATGGATTAGGGAGTTGTGGAGCTGATAGCTCTTGCACCGGCGTGCATCACCACCGTAGGGCTAATATTACCTATGTCCTCTGGTTGGAATGCAAACAGGTTAGCGTTTTTTCTCAGTGTTCTTGTTAAACTCTCCATCTCTAGAGCGGTTAGCTGGGCACCGACATGGGTGGTGAAACCTAGTTTCCGGGGAATAATTCTACATTCATTAATTCGCCTTGGGGCTGAATCCTAGTCTTTGTTACATCTTCCGCGTCTTCCCACTTCCTCTAACGCTTCCCATCTTGATTTTCTTCATGCCTGGTTAATTCAGAGACGGAGGCGCTAGCCGCTCGTACCGATTCCACATAGCATTTTCTGGAGTTGTGCTGATCCCCAATGACTTCTCCTTCTCCTTCCTTTGCCGGAAATTGTATCTTCATATGGGTCACTGATATAATCGCTTGGAAATTGTTCAGTGCTGGCCTGCCTAAAATCACATTGTATGCCGAAGGTGCGTCCACCAACAGAAAATTTACGGCCTCCACCCTCTGCTGAGGCTTCTTTTCGAGAGCTACTGTCAAAGTAACTTATCCTAACGATTGTATTGAGCCACTTGCAAAACCAAATAGCGTTGTATCTATTGGTTTGATTTTTAATTTTAGCTTCATCTGTTGGAGGCACTTAGGAAGATGATATCTACGGAGTTGTCGGTGTCCACAAAAATGCGCAACACGATATATTTGGCGATCTTAGCTGTGAGAACCAAGGCATCATTCCCAGGCTACCTTCCCGACATCAAATCTCCAGGTCCGAGATTGATAACGGGGGTGATGTCTTGGCTATTTCCTTGCGATGTTTCCATGATTTCAAATTGCTCACTATAATTTGCAGCGCGGAGATAGACCTTGCGCGCCCGTCCTGAGTCTCCTCCAGCCGGTTCCCCTACGGTCATGTTTATGAAGCCCCTTCTTGGGGGAGATGGTAGGGCATCATTGGTTATCTCCAGTGTCTTGTCCTTATCCCTTGCCTGGCCACTCGACTGGTCCTCTACAACCCTCCTCTTCGGGTCCGGCTGGCTATGCTTCTGATACACGAACTCCTTGAGGTGCTCGGCCCGAATAAGGCACTCAATTTCATCCTTCAAATAATAGCAATGGTCAGTATTGTGTCCATATTCGTTGTGGAGCCTTCAATACATCTTCGATTTAGGCGGATACTCCATGGCCATATGATTCCCTGCTATGTTCAATACCTCCTCCCTGCTTTTCTTCAATGGTGTATAACTTCATAACGAATTCCACCTTGCTTTGTGTGAGGGAAAATATGTGGCTTTCTTTTTGGAATACTCGCTACAGCCCTGGGTTTATTGTTAAACCCTACTTTTTCTGATTTAAGCCTGTCAGCCTGTTCCTACTTGGTGTTTGTCTGTTCATTGCCTCTCTTTGTTGTCATGATATCTTCCAAGATGATTAATTTTTCCACCCTTCTTAATAGTTCCTCGAAATTCAAGGCTGGCTTCTTTGCCAATCCCCTTCAAACCATTTGTCAGAGCTTTAATCTTTACTTCGGACGTAGCCTGAGGTATTTGCAGAGCCTCTGCATTGAACCTTTGAATGAAATCCCTCAGTGACTCACTATTGTGTTGTCTTAGGCTAAAGAGGGAGAGGGGAGTCTTCTGTTGTCTTCTAGCGCTGGCAAACTGCTGGAGGAACAACAAGCTGAAACCCGAGAAAGTTCGTATTGAGCCTGGGGACAACTGTCATTGTTGGGCAGATTTTGACAAGCTTGCGAAAAATGCTCCGCGCTTCACACCATTTGTATACCCATGCAACAACTTGGAGTTTTCGGAACGCAACAAGTGATCATTCAGGTTAGTTATCCCGTCATATTCAAACGGGAGTTGCTTGAATCCCGCGGGAGCTCGTCGTGCACTATCTCCCTTGCAAATTGACAGCTAGTTTCTTGCCTCTCCTTTTTCCTAGGATCCCCAATCCTCTTCTTCATCTGGCTAACCTCCCGCGCGAGAGCTTCTAGCTTGTCCTTACTATCCGTGGAGTTACCCACCTCCTCTTTACTTCGGGATTCCCCGGATGGGTTTCTCCTATTGCACCCGATGGAGCACCCCTTCGACTTGTTCTGTTCCCCATGCTTGCCCATTGTTCCCGTATTCCTCTGCGTGTGTCACCTCTCTCTCCAGGCAGTGTGAAGGAGGGGGAGGTATGGAAGGTGGGGCATACGGTGGAGGTGGCAAAATTCTTGCTGCTGATGACTGGTGGGCCATGGCGGTACGCACCAGAGTGTCTACATAGGTGGGGAGCTGTTCTACCCCAGGGGTAATTATATCTGGGGGCAGGGTATTCTGAGCTATGCCTCTGAGAGGCGTCTGCTCCACATCTCTATAGAAGGCCTCGGCGACGCGATTCATTTCCTCCTCGAGGTTCCGTACCATAGCTGAGTTTTCCTTCCCTGTCATTCTTAGGAGTTAAAAAAGGAATGCAAGATAGCTGCAAAAAAGTCCAACGGAGGGGTGAGGTGGTCTCCGGCGGGAAAAGATAGTAAAAATGGAAAAGAATAATAAAAAAAATGGGAAACCATGAAATCCTTACAGGAATCCCAACCCTCTCCCCCCCCCCCCCCCCTCATTTTACTGATTAAGATCAGATTATCTTGCTCAAATCCCCTAATTCTACTAACAAAAGCAATCATCTGAGCCTAACATCTCATGTCTTATACTTATAAATGATTTCCCACAGACGACGCCATTGATGTGTGTGTAGATGTGATTCAGCCTTATCATCATGCAAACAACGATACATAACCATGAGATGCTTCAATAATCACTGATAAAAACACGAGAACTATGATCAAACTACCAAAAAGGAAGAGGTCGATCCATTTGCGCGCTTCATATGTGCTTGTGTTCTAGGATTACCTAAAAAAAAATCCACCGATGGGTTTTCCGACAGAAAAAACTCCAATGCCAAAGTCAGCGATTGGAGGAGAAAGATATCTCAATAAAATAGTGGTAATTCTTCTATGAGAGTGAGAGTGTGTGTTGTTTTGAAAGATGGGGTATTTACAATAACTTAGACATAAGGGAAAGGGGGAAAAGCCCTTAAGTCCCCAAAACCCTACTGAATTGGGCTTAACTACCGAAGGCCCATTATAGGTTAATGGTCCTTTAACCCAACCCAAATTTCTAGTTCTTGCGTCCGTACATGCTGCAAGGCGTGCCTTCGCAGAGCTGTTAATATCCTTTGATCAACCCGTCTACATCAGCCTTTCCTAAAGGTCTCAGCATTGGGCCCTCTTCGCTCTGTCCTCGAGTCTTACATCGTTACACGCGGCTGAACACCAATGTAACGATTTAAGACGTGTGAATGTCTGATATGGAGATCTTCAGCGCCTCCTACTCAGGACAGGGTTGTTCCATACTCTCACATCAGTACTCCCTCCTACTCTAAGTCAAAGATCAGACTTGTCTCAGAGTAGCCATCTTTCTTTCTTTGTCTCGCCCGATCTGATTATTTGCTACTTTATGCGCGGGGGAATTACTGCCTGTCTGCACACCTCAGGGTTCCCACTTGATAATTTTCGAATTTTGTTTCCTACCTTCAATGACAGGACTGGTGACGTGCAATGGCGAGACGTGTCGGTTCTTCCTTCGAGGCGCTATCTGACCCGTTGGCTGCTATAACGTGGTTGCCACGCCTCGTCCTTATGAGCGCAATGATTGGCCTTCCTAGGCCAATGTATATAAATGGTTTTCAGTTCCCTTTTCTCCAATTTCGCTCTTCGCGACCTTTGCGTTCCTCTTCCCCGACGATCTCTCATTCTTCTTCCCGGCGATTGCGTTACTCCGATTAAAAAAACTTCCAGGTACCTTATTCATACTTTTATTTTCTTTTCACTTCCTTTTCGTCTTGGTAACCAAAGTCATGGATCCCTCCTCTTCGCCCAAAACTCCAAACACTATTACCCCTCTTCCTTGAGACATTATAAACCCTGCTCCGACCATTGTAGACCAAACTCCGACCCCAGTGGTGGAGGTGTCAAGTAGTTTTAAGGGCACCGCCTCGGATTACTCCAGCGACAGCCAAAATCCCTCAATCCATCAATCAGGGCAACTGCAATCAGGGACGACGAAAGGTGAATCTTCTCCGGTTGTTTCCACATCTGAAATTGGTACCTCCGTCCGGCCTGCATCCCAAGTGGAAACTAATGCCACTGACGAAGGGGCCTACGCTCTTCCTGCTGAGCCTGATAACCCTCTCTGGAATCGTTTCATTGAGTTAAAGTTGACAAGCACAACCGTGCTACGTTCGCGCGTGCGAAGTGCTTACAACGTTTACCTCCTGGACGCTAATGAACGCCCTACTTCCTAAAGGGTCCCTTGTTAGATGCCGGGCTGCGTCTTCCCCCTCTTGACTTTCTATGCGAGCTGTCCAATTTTTACGGTGTCCCTCTAAACCAGTTTACACCTTCGGGCATCTAGTTTCAAAATTGCTCTTGGCTCTTGCTTCTTCAGCTAGTTAGGAGTCGACCATCTCATCTTGTATTTCATTGGGCACAATGAGCCTGGACTTGACAACATACGTTGTTGCGCTCTCTCTCTGGACATAAGCTTCCTCAAATTCGTTTATTTTCTTAGAAAAAAGGCCAACAACATACGCCTCGGCTCACTTCTTTTGATCATTTTCTCAAAACTCAGAGCCTCCAGTTCTACCTTCAGATACTTGGTTTTTCCTCTCAACAGTGGCATTTTTCTTGTCTTTCTGCCCTTGAATTGACGATTATTCCGCGGGCATTGACGTCAATAACTTCAATATTCAGCGAGCAATTCTCTGGACAATAATGGGACTTTAATCGTTGAAGTTAAATTTCTGAAATACACATTATAGGTTTTCAACGACGAAATAAATAGAGTGCTGAATTTGCAAAAAAGTAACCAGTTTAGATTAATTGAATTGACAAATTTAAATTTGAAATAGCTTGTTTATTGGTAAGTATGGCATGCAACTTTTTCCTGAACAATTTATTAATGATGTTTAGTGCGGTGCTGTGATTTTCGGATAGCAATACCTTGGTTCATGCAAAAGGTTAGAGCATCCGTAGAGCTATGAATTCAATTCCAGCATTTGGACGGCAGGCGTCAGGCTTTAACATTAATTAATGTAAACATTCTAAAAATAGCAGCACATTTTGGGCCCAAAAATGACATTTTTGTATAGATAACATGCGATTCAAGGCATTCACTCCTACTATGAATGACTAAATATGCATTTGGTAAGGTTAGATGAATGAAATGCATTAGATGTAGTGTTTACGGTATCTTTGATTATGGATAGAGTGGGAGTTGATGAAAATTTTGATGGTAAATTTTTTATATCTAATGTTTGTTTTAGAATATAACATGGTAAAATATGTAAGATACTTTTTAATTATTCTTAAAATTGATCATAAGGTGCTAAATAATTAAAAGACAATGAAAAAATTATTTAAATTAAATCATCTCGTCTCATATCTAAATAAGTAAATCTATAAATAAACATAGCCTTAGGGCGTGTTTATCAATGAATTTGGGCCAATCGGATCATGTTTCTTTGGAGTTGCTAGCAATATATTTACACACATCCCATCACCTTTTACATTATAAACAAACTCTCAACCTAATCTTCAACCAACAAAGCCAAACACCCATTTGTTTAACCCCATCTTTTCTTTCCACTTTATTTCCCCCAGCTCTAGCTCCTCCAGCGTTAAATAAACACAGTCTTAGGGAGTGTTCGGTTTAAGCTTAAATGGGTTGGGGAAATTCCTGCATTTGAAATCCTAGAATTTAGAAATAAATATGAATAGTAAAAATGTATGTTTGTTTTGAGATTGTATAGAGTATGGTTGTACTGTAGATGTCAAATCAATGCTAGAAAACGTTAGTGAATGTAATATTATATTGTTGGAGGTGGTGATCGAATAATATAGGTAGATTTTATAGGATAAGATTGTATAGAATTGAGAAATTTAAATTTAAACCTTAAAACAAACAAGGATTGAGTATTATAACATTCGAAATTTATCGATACTAAGTAGAAAGCTAACATATTTGGAATTCGCTATTCCTTAACACATGTGACACTACATAACTTACTAAATTGCAATTAATTTCTTTTTCTTTTAACTCTACTTGCTAAATATACCACATAAACTTCCTAGTTCACCATTCCTGCTGTAATTTTAAGCTATTTAGTGTTGTAAATAAATAGAGCATGCAGTGAAGAGCTCGTGCACACATTCGTTTATTTTGTTAAACAAACAATATTGAGTTTGTTGAATAAACAAATAGATCATGAACAATTTCTCATTTATTATTTGACCACATACAAGCTCGTTTGATATTCAATTAATAAAAACAGTATTAACATAACAAAACAACAATATCAACATTACATATAACATGTATTCTTGTATTACATGTTATTCTAGTAGAGATACGGCTAATTATATGTTTACGTTTTTGGAGATTTATGAAATATCTGTCTATTTGATGTTCGTGAATGTTAGAAAAAAATTAAATGTATGTTATATGTTCTCTTAATTTCTATTTTGTCATTTATCGAAAATATAATTATGTAGTCTTTTGACTAATAAAATATCGTGTAGTATTATTTAGTCTATGGTTTCCTTGTTATAGGTGGTAACGTGGAATGGGATTACAAGGCAAACTCAATTTTCCACATTCAAATGTTCCTTGAAGATTTACTTTCCTGGATGTAATTGGTACATTAGAAAAGTTACCATCCTTCAAAGATCTCAAGATTAAGCGACAAGAAAGGTGAGATAAACATATTCAATTATACCATATCATACACTTAGAATTCTCGTATATTTTACTAGGTTTACAATTTGTTGTAACCATTGTTCTTACGGGAGGTAAGAACATGTAGAGTGTTTCATGAGGAGGTAGCTAGATCACTGATCAGGAGGTCTTATGATGCATAAGGAGGGATTCTGAGTACTTAAATTATTCCAGGAGATTGGGTGGTCAGATAGGTTATTAGAAGGGTGCTGGTAAGATTGGTTTTGAATTGCATGGAATCATAGTTTTTACAAGATATCTAGTTTGTATCTTTGTAACGTGCATCACTTGGAGGTCTTATGATGCATAAGAAGGGTTCCAAGTACTTAAATACATTCAAGGGATTATGTGGTAAGATAGGTTATTAGAGGGTGCTGATAAGTTTGATTTTGAATTGGAGGGAGTCCTATTTCTTACAAGAGTCTAGTTTGTATCTTTGTAATGTGTGAAAGAAAGCATTAAAAGCAGGAAATATAAAGAGAGAAGCCATTGCTATATGCAGAAAGTTTTTCACAGCCTTTTCATCTATTCATATCATCATCGACGTTACAGAATATATATACATGTATATGTGCTATCAACTAAGGTTTTCATAGCCGCTATTGTTTTTCTTCATCCGATAACAAATTAGGGGCACTTTCTGCATTTGTTGCATGATGGACCACAAACCTTTGTCTTCTTACCATAATACTCTAGAATATTGCTAATATGACATATTGAGCTGGAGGGTGACTTGTCTAACATCCCCCTTCAATTCGAGGGAGGCTAAGGGAGTGACAATGAGACGATTCCTTAGCTGACTGAAGAATTAGAAGCTGAGCAATTTTGTCAAGATATCTGCAACTTGAGTTGTGGATGGAACATGCTGTATAAACAGAAGATTAGCAGAGACCTTCTCCCTGACGAAGTGCAAGTCAAGCTTAATATGCTTCGTTCGAGCATGGAGGACCGGATTAGAGGCAAGGGAAATGGTGCTAAGATTGTCGACCCAAATTATGGGCTTTCGCGTACGAGGTATCTGCAGCTCATGTAAAAGATAAGAAATCCATGTGACTTCCGAAGTAGCTTGAGCTAAACTATGATATTTAGCTTTGGTGTTTCATTGAGAAACCGAATGTTGCTTCGTAGAGCTCCAAGAAATGAGATTAGGACCGAGAAAAATGCAAAATCCACTGATTGAATGCCTGTCATCTATGTCACATGCCCAATTGGAGTCGGAGAAGACAGTGACATTAGTATGAGAAGAGCGCACAAAATGAAGACCTGAATCTTTGGTTCCGACAAGATATTGGAGGATTCATTTCAAGGCTCGAAATTGGGATCCAAAGGAGTGGACATATATTGACTAACTTTGTTAGTGACGAAACTGATCTCCGGTCTCATAATCGTACCGTATTGAAGACCACCAACTAGGCTTCTATATTCTGCGCCATTGATGATGGCATTCCCTTGGTGTTTAGATAGAGAGGGAGAAGTAACCATGGGAGTAGCACAACCCTTTGCTTCAAGCATGTTAGCTTTCAAAAGAAATTCCCTAATGTACTTACCTTGGCTCAAGTGTATGCCTTGGGTTGTTTTAGTGATTTCAATCCCAAGAAAATGATGTGGCTTGCCCAAGTCTTTTAAGGAAAAATGTTGCTGAAGATGACTTATGGTGGAGGTTCAGGGGAGTGAATTCCGGTAATAAGCATATCATCGATGTAGATAAGGAGGAAGATATGACGATTGCCACTGAATTTATAGAACAACGAGTTGTCGGCTTTGGAGCTATGAAACTCAAAGGAAATAAAAAAAGACTTAACCTTGATAAACCAAGCTCGAGAGGCCTGTTTGAGCCCATAAATAGCCTTGTTTAATTTTCAAACCAAGGAACTAGAACCTTGTTCAAAGCCACGGGGTTGCCAGATATAAATCTCCTATAGAAGATTGCCATGTAAAAAGGCGTTGCTTACATCAAGTTGTTTTGGCCAAGAAAAAGAAACCGCAAGAGAGAGGACAACTCGAATAGTTGTGGGCTTCACCACAGGGCTGAGTGTTTCCGAAAAATCAAAATCGGGCTGCTATGTGTACCCTTGAGCTACGAGTCTAGCTTTATATCGAGAAATCGAACCATCGGCATGCTTTTTGAGCTTAAAAACCCACTTGCGACCTACTACATTTTTACCGAGAGGAGTAGTAATAAGTGTCCAGGTCTGATTACGAAGAAGAGCACAATATTCATCCTCAATTGCTGACTTCCATTCAGGAAACTGCATGGCAGCCTTAACACTTTTGGGTTCGTTTGAAGAAAGAACAATAGCCGTGCAGATTTTAGGCTTATGAATTCCAGCCTTAGCTCGTGTAATCCTATGGTGGGAGGGAGCTAGAGGTGGATCTAGTACCTTCTGAATTAAAACAGGAGAAGAATTATCAATGTTAGTAACATCGGAAGATGGGGAATGGGAATGAGGAGAATTTTTATCACTTGTTGGCAACTCCATATGTAGAGGACTAGGTGAAGAGGGAGTGGGTGATGAGCTGTTGGATGAAGAACCTAGAGGTGATTGAGGAGCAGAAGATGATGAAATCGGTAATACTATCGGAGGCAAAGTATGAGAAGGTAAGGGTGAGGGAGTAGTGACGTGTGGGTAGGGGGTGATGTAAGGAAATACATGTTCATTGAACATGACATGGCGGCTAATTATCACTTTACCAAAGGGAAGGAGAATTTTATATCCCTTATGATGGCTACTATAGCCAATAAATGTCTCTACAACCGAGCGATACTCGAGTTTATGCTTTGTGTAAGGACGAAGATAAGGAAAAGCTTAACAACCGAAGACTTTAAGGTAAGTGTAAGTGGGTTTCCTATGATAAAGGATTTCAAATGGAGATTTATGGTTGAGAGATTTGGAAGGGAGTCTGTTGATGATGTAGGTGGCAGTCGAGAATGCATCATCCCAAAACGTAAGAGGTAGGTGGGATTGAGCTAAAAGAGAAAGACCCATCTCGACAACAAGTCGATGTTTTCTTTCGGTAGTGCCATTTTGTTGTGGGGTGTATGGGGAAGAGAGTCTATGAATAATACCCACTTTCGTGAAAAATATGGGTGAGAGCTTGAAACTTACCCCCTCCATCACTTTGAAAATATTTGATTTTAGTGGTGAATTGATTTTCCACCAGATTCTTGAAGTGCAAGAATGCCGCAAGAACATCAGATTTTAATTTTAAAAAATATGTCCAAGTAAATTTGCTAAAATCATTGATAAAGCACACGTAGTAACGATGTTTTTTAGTAGAGGTGATAGGAGATGGACCCCAAACATCGGCATGGATGAGAGTAAGAGGGGAGGTGTATGTGGTTAGTAAATCCGAAAGGGCAGTTTGTGAGATTTAGCTAATAAACATGGAGAACATAAAGTAGCATTGCCTTTCATTGAATAAGAGAGACTACAATGGGAAAATATTGTTCTAACAACATCCAAATGACAATGCCCTAAACGTCTATGCCAAAGAAGAACATCAGGAACACTGTGTATGGATGGAGTGGAGTGAGGGAATGGAAGAAGAGCTTGGCTGGACCGAAGATGGATGGTGGCCTCGAGGCTTAGGTAATGTAGAAGGATGCAGAAGGAAATGATATAATCCATCTTTAACAGTTCCCCGGAGTAGAATTTAGTGGTAGCTAGATATCCTTGATAAGATAAAAAGGAGGGTGAAATTCAAAGAAAACGTGATTATCCTTGGCAAATTGAGAAACACTAAGAAAATTTTTAGTAATGCTAGGAACATGCAAGAGATTGGAGAGTAAAAATTGAGTATGATGAGATGGTGAAACAACATAAGAAGTGCCAACATGTTTAATATCCTCCCCATTACCATTACCCATAATCAGTCTGTTACCTCCATTATAATCCGAGGCAATGTTGAGGTTGTTCAGGTCGTTGCAAATAGGATTTGTTGCACCAGAATCTGGATACCACCAATTTTCATTATGAAAATCAGCATCTCCTACAGAGTTGGCACTCGAACTTTGACCATGTGTCATATGCAGGGAGGGCTTCTTTCTATTGTTAAATTGATTATGCGAATTGGACTAAGAAGTGCTGACCCTGTGGCTGGTTTCCATGATATCCAGATTAAGGAGGGTAGAGTGGATACTCTTGATCATTCCTATACCAACATTTCTCGGTAGCATGACCAGGTATGTTGCAGTTGGTACAAAATGGTATGTTACCATTGTTAGGATATCTACCGCCTCTTCCTCTCTGATTGGTATTGTTGTAACCTCCTCTGTAGTTATTTCTTCCTCCTCTTCCGTTATATCCGCCTCTGTAGTTTTCGCTATTACCATAGTTGGAGGTAGAAGAATTCGGCTTCTTAGAACCTCCTTGAGTGATGGTGTTCAAGGAAAATGGAGATCCATCAGTGTTGACAGCAGTACAAGCTGATTGCTCCAGCCTCGACTCGAAACTCAGTAGAAGGGCTTGAACATCCTCCAAGGTTTAAGTACTTGGCTTAGAAGTGAATGTCACAATTACTGGATCATATTCAGACCCCAATCCAGCTAATCCATGCAAGATCTTGTCCTCATTGGACAATTTATACCCTACAGAAGCAAGGGTATCACAACAACTCTTAATCTTGCTCAAATATTCTCTCACACTCAATTTCTCCTTCTTCATACTTTGTAACTGCAGTTTATATTGCATTTTTCTAGCCTCAGATTAGCTAGCAATTATTTTATCCAAGGTATGCCAGATCTCACGAGAAGATTCCAAGCTAACCATCAACAGTAGAATGCTTTCTGTTAATGAGGATAAAATCCAAGATGCAAGTATGGAATCTTGCCTTTGCCAAACATGGAAGTTAGGGTTTGATAGCTCTGTTATGACCCCTTTATCGTTTGTTTCTTCGAGAGTTTCTACTGGAACGGGAATGTTTCCACTGATGTATCCTTCCAGCCCATATCCTTTGATTGCCGTCAACACTGGCTGCATCAAAATCAAATAATTCTTCTCGCCCAGTTTTATAGAAACTAACTGACTTTTTGTGGGTAGATGACTTGTAAAGGGGTGTTAATCTCCTTTACTATCTGTGTGTTGTCTTTTGTGGGATCCTCCATCGATTCAATCAAAAAAGAAAATGAAATATCAGGGAGAAGGTATTAGGAGCTGGGTTAACCCGCTTTGAGACTATGAAAGAAAGCATTAAAAACATGAAAGATAAAAAGAGAAGCCATTGCTATATGCAGAAAGTTTTTCACAGCCTTTTCATTCATTCATATCATCACAAACGTTACAGTATATATATACATGTATACGTGCTATCAACTAGGGTTTTCATAGCTGCTATTGTTTGTCTTCATCCGATAAAAAATCAGGGGCACATTGTACTATTCTTAGCTATCAATTGGTGTGTTGGCACTTTCTGCATGTGTTGCATGATGGACCACAAGCCTTTGTCTTCTTATCAGAATACTCTAGAATATTGCTGAGATGGCATATTGAGCTGGAGGGTGACTTGTCTAACAATGTGCGACACTTGTTCTAATAATAGAGATATGCAAAGGAAGAAGAGAGTCATCTCTCGCGTATTTGCAAAGACTATACCACTACTCGCAAGGAGTTATGCCAACATGATGAATAAGTCCAAAGTTCCAAACACAACAAGAAGTCATATCCAAGTAAGTCATTTAAGCCTTTCAATAAGTATTAAAGTGCTAAAAACATGTTCTATCTAAGTCTTCAGGATTAAGAAAGAAAAGGACAGTATCATGATTGCAGAGAAGGAATGCCCAAACTTCCTTAGGAAGAATATAACTTACATAGCTACTTGGAGTGATTCTAAATTCGATGATGAACTTGATAACGAGGAAGAAGGAGAAATATATCATGCGTTTTTTTTTGTTTTTTGCGATAAAGTAACAACAAACTTGTTACCGAGTATATGTACAATCATCTGATCTATCTATGGTTTATACACTACAAAAAATTCTTAGAGACAACGGTTTAATCATTGTTGCAGGGGTCAACCACTATTGTTGAAAATTGTGTTGAAGACCCCCTTCTACAAAAACGATTTTTAACCATCATGATAAGTCAATATAACAATGGTTTTCGCTCTACAACAATGATTAATAACCTTTTTCATTAGTCAATATGACAATAGATAGTTTTGAACCGTCGGTTTAGAATGGGACCTACTACAACACCACTTTCAACAACAATGACTAACTCCCTACAACGGTTTTATCTTCTTCAACTATTGGTATGCATGGATTTTGATTAACTGAGTTACGCCAAAATCGAACTAAAGGCATATCAAACCCAAAAATAATAATTATAAACATACAAAATAGGCATCTTATTATTAAAACCAAGAAGAAAATTCATACTAGATATTTTATTCTTTTGGTTTTATACATAACCTTCCATGTCACTACTTCTGAACGACTTTAGTTTGAAATGTTCATTAATGGACTTATGCAACATTAATATTTATTTCACTTTCAACTTTGATAAAAGTATCTTGGTTTTTTTTTTTTCTTTTTTTTTTTCAGTATTGACATTGATACAAAATGTTTAAAAAATATATCTATATAATCGAGTCGATAGGACCAAATCATCCAACTAGATCTGTTATATCTGAAATAATCGAACTGTCTTGAAATTGGAATGGATTGGTACATGTATTTAAAGTTTTGATTCGGTTTCGATTTTAATATTTTGAGAGTACCGAACTTTCGTGCAATTCTAATTTTTTTAGATCTCTGAAGTCTGAACTACATTGTCTCTTGCACACTGTTATCTTCAACAACAGTCACGAACACTGGTGTCTTTTATACTTCAGCTTTTTTTCTAGGTAAAAACTTATATGAGACCGTCACACGGCCATCACACAATGTGACGGGAAAAAAGTATCACTTTTTGTGGTAAAATTACCATGTTTATCTGTAAAAGTACCACTTTTTTAGAACCAAAAAAAGTATCACTTTTTCTAGCAAAAATATCACCTTTATCTGTAAAAGTATCAGCGTAGTAAAAGTATTACTTTTGTCTGTAAAAGTATCACTTTTTCCTGTAAAAATGTAAAATTACTTTAACGACTAATGAATGTTTGTTTTTGAAGAGTATAGATTAATGAATGTTAGACTTACAATAACTCTGAAAGTCTAGAAATAAAAGTAAAAAACAAAGTAAATTTATCTTAAACTCAAATCTCTCTATCTTTCGATTTATATCTATGTCTATATCTATCTATATCTATCTATAATTTATATAAAAATATGAATCTTTTGTTTCGTTCATTTTTATGTTATATCTAATATATCCTTATTAGTATACAAATTTAATGGTGGCTAAGCAATTTAAAGATTTTAAATATTTATTTGTTTGATTTTCTATATCTATATCTATATATCTATACATATACATATAACTATTATAAAAGTATAATTTTTTTTTATTTCTTCAATTTTACGTTATGTCTAATATATCCTTACTAATATTAAAATTTAAGGGTAACTAAGTAATTTAAATTTTTTAAGTGTTTATTTATTTGATTATGAAATGTAAGAGGCCTTTTATATTTGGGTTAATTACCAAAAAAATCATGACCTTTGGTCCAATTTTCAATTGCAACATGACTTTTAAAACTTATCAATGTTGATCACCAACTATAATTCTTTTTCAATTACAACATCGACTAAATTTTTTGACACTTGATTGTGTCTCCATCACCACCATTAGATGTGTCTGGACAATATCTTCATTTACCCTCGATCAATTTCACAATCCGTCAATTCCTCTGTCGTTAATTGAGAGTCGAAGAAGTGACATAATAACTTCAATCACCGATTAACGAAAAAATAAATGACGAAATGTGAAATTGATCGAGGGTAAATAACGGTCTTGTCCGGGTGCATCTAACGGTGGTGATGGCGACACAATCAGGTGTCAATTTTTTTAGCCGATGTTGAAATTAAAAAATAGTTATAGTTGGTGATCAACACTGATAAGTTTTAAAAGTCATGTTGCAATTGAAAATTTGACCAAATGTCGTGATTTTTTTGGTAATTAACCCTTTATATTTCCAAGGAATAAGTTAAAATATACCCCTAAATTGTACCCTATTATACAAATATTGTAATACCCACCCTAATAATTTAATAAACAACAATATATATATATACATATATATATATATATTCTGAGAAAATAGACCTTTGTGCGCACGTGTGATTTTTTTAAAAGAAATACAAGATAAACTAATATACTACCTTAATATCTTCAAAAGACATCACAAACCCATGACTTACTTTAGTGATTCAATACAAAATGTCCATACTATGAGCCCCACAAGTCGCCATCCATGTACACAACTCTGAAAACCTGAAGGAACTCCAACCTCCAACGTGGTACATCTGTGGACAAGTACGCCTACAATGTGAAAACTATATGAGTTAAAGCTCAGTAAGAAGAAATCATGCCTGTAAAAATGCACAAATATGACCAACTTGTGAATTGCAAAGTTTTGCCTAAAATTATTCCTTGAAACTCTTTTATCTAAAGAAATTCTTTCGGTGGAATTGACTCCCGTCACTAGCACAAACCTCACCAAAATCACTCATCGGCCGTACTCGTGACTACCAAGGGCACATCTTCCTCCCTTTTCGTCCATCAGAGTCATCATTGATGGTTAGTATGATCAAGTGGGCTATCCTCCCGAGATCACTAGGGGTCCGCCTCCTCCATGCCCCGCAGTCCTCCAGAAAGCCTACCCCTTTCCCGTACCCATCATCATAAAGGTGATCTCTAGGAATTCTCTCCTATGTTACACTTGTCACTGAAGCCTCTTTAGAGACACCGTATATACATAATGTAGACACTCAATGTACCAGTGGTGACTAACTCCAAAACATTTTTAATTTTTGAAATAATGTTATCCTGACTTCTTTCATGTATATATGCAAATTATTACAAATGTTAGTGCTCATGATTGCTATGCTAATACGTAGAAACACGATCACTTTAACAAGCAGAAATACAACTACACATATTGTAATAAGCATCACAAATAATACACACAAATACTATATTCAAGCATTGTAGTTGGGAGAGGTCTCTTGTACACTAGTTGCGGGGATCTTAGATTCGTGCAATCCGGGTCATGATTCAAAAGATATCACTATTTATATCTAAAGATATTACACGTGATGGGAAAAGGAATCACAATGAAAAAATATCACCATTCATGCTTAAAGGTATTACACGTCCTGGATAAAGGTATTGTAATACCTTCACCCAGTACGTGTAATACATTTAAGCATAAATGATAATATCCAACCTAAATTGCACCGTGCAACTGATGAACTTGAAACTTTGTCTTGCAATTATAAATGAATTTCTACTTACCTCTTCTCCGATAATAATGATCTGAAACACTTTTCTCTTATGCCACCGCAATAATAATCTACAATAATAAGAATACGATTTAAATAAACTGACATTATTGGGCATTCTTTTTAAAGGTATAAAAAATTACTTCTTTTCATTTTACTAATAATCTCTTTCTTTCTAATTTAATTTTAAATATAATTGAACAAATAGACTTTTACTTAGTACAATGTATCACAGGCTTAATAATTATTTTTAGGAATACACGCATCTACGCACATGTATGTATACATAGATCTATACCTATGTATACATACATGTGTTCACGTATATTAATCATCTATAATCTCATCATTTTTACTTTAACCATTTAATTAGTTAATTAGTAAAACTTGTCTAATAAACATACCTCAAAATATATTCTACGTGTAAAAGATATAAATATCAAGGTTTTTTACAATTAAAAAATATAATTATAGAAAAAAATAATGCTCACAAAAATATTTTTAGTAACTACATGTCTACATGTGATTACTATTATTTCACCCTGCGTTGCATGGCTTGTGATACACAACTATCAAAATAATTAAAGTTTTAATAAGAAAAAGTTATATTAATACAAACATTATTTATGCTAATAATTTTAATATTTTTGTTAATTGTGTTACAAATAACATGTGTGATGTAATTTTAACATTTACTTGTTCATTATTAGATACGTTTTAACGAAATGATCCGATATTCACCAATTATTTTGCCATTCATCACTACACTTATATTGCAGTAAGAGTTGAAATTACGAGTTTTACCACTTTCACTATCGATTTACAATGATTGTGAAATAAATGGTGAATACAGAATGATTTCATAACGACACATCTAATAATACAAGAAGCAACACAATTATACGTAAGAGATATAGTCGGTGATGTAATTGAAAATTTGAATATTGACGACTTTTTTTTTTTTACTTTTAAAGTTCATTTGTAACTAAAAGTTCACCTCAAAGTTGGTGAATTGTTTGACAATTATTACACAACCCACACCTGCCCCAAAAAAGAAAAGCAATTGTTCAGCAAAGTAATATAAATAAAATTTAGTACAAATATTAAACAACTCTTGAAATAATTTATTCTGATATAAATTTCTGTCAACTCAAGGTTAAAAACAACCAAGGTAAGTGTATAAAAGTCTAGTAAATAAAAATTTCAAACCAACAACTTGTTACCATTAGAAGCCCAACAAAGGGGAATATTTGCAGGCCAAAATATTTTTAGGGGCCGCTAGACACAGAGAGTGAGGATACTGAGAATAAAAGAGGCTACATTTCTAATTTTTTTATAATTGATTCACATTAATAGGTTAATCATTATCCTCATTTTATTAATAATTCTTCCTCCCCCATGTCAAGACAGGTGAATTAAGGCCGAAAAACAGGTTCGAAGATCTCAAATTGACAAATCGAGCTCAAAGGAAAAAGAAAACAAGGAAAAACAGGGTGCCATGCCCGAGGCAATGATGCCACGCCTGAGCCACAGCCAAGGCAAACCATCCCACGGCCGTGGTAAATCCTCCAGAAGAGGGCCAAATTACTGCATTACAAGCCACGACCGAGGCAGCCCAACGCCACGACCGTGGCGAGCCAAGCCCCACGACCGCGGTCAGAATAAGCCGCGGCCGTGGCCAATCCTCCAGAAGAAGGGCAGTTCCAGACCAACGAAGACCACGACCGAGGTGGTTGCTGGACCACGGTCGCGGCCCCAAATTGGGCCCAAAACCCTTGTTTTCACCACGCCCGCGGCCAACTTTGTACCACGACCGCGGCGGGGTTCCCTGTTTTAAAAACCCAAACACGTTTTAGATACATGATTAAAAATGATTTTTTCCCCTCCAAGAAAGGATGTATATCCATGCGCTTAAGCAGACTCATATACATACTAAACTTAATTTAACAAAAAATTGACAATAAAACCACCCGACCAAATAATTATCTATGTACTTTTGCATGTATTTAATTTATAATTCATTTCAGTATATCTTTCAAATATTCTTTAAGGGTCCGTTTGGTTGGGAGTTTAGGGGTAGAAAATGAGAATAAATGAGGACTCATTTTTATTTTTGATGCTTGGTACATAATGAATAAGTTAATCAATACCCTATTTTATTGACAACTCCTCCTACATTATTCCATAGTATGATTGATCCCTTATTCATACCAATTATCATTGTCACTGATGATTTACAACCAAACAGACCCTAAATTAAGTTAATTAATCAGAATAAACCGTGAAGTAGTAAGGATGGAACTTTGAGTATTCTTATAAAACCATAATTAAATTAATAGGAAGAGATATACCTGCAAGATTTTTCTTTCTTCACGTTTTGACCTCTGAAGTAGAAAAACTTGGCTGGGATTAAGGTAATACCATCAACACTTTTTAACCTTATCTATTGATTGTGTGCAATGGTGTTAATTGTTTTCTCTCCCTCATCCAAAGATTAATAATTAAGTACAACCCACCGCCTTTCCTTTCTTAGTCTAATTAGTATTGTTGTTGTCGTTTTGTCAATTACACCATTTACATCTCTAACATTTCCACGTATTACATATTGAACTTCGCATTTTAAAACTCTATTACATATAGTCTTATATTATTTAGGTTCTTTCAATATTTTAAGTTTAGGGTTTCTCCACCACTGTTTAATGTAAATGTCTCAAAATTTAATCTTAAAAAATAAGACAAATAAAATGCAAATTGCAATATAAATAAAACACAAATAGCACATGAAAATGTAAAATTTATAAATAAAATGCAAGAACCACATTGGCCAGTCATTAGTGACAGGGCCGGGTATTACAAGTATTAATGTTTTATTTCTTCCATTTTGTGTTATGTCTAATATGCCCTTAGTAGTATTAAAATTTAAAGCTAACTTAGTAATTTAAAAATTCTAAGTGTCTATTTATTTGATTACAAATATCTATATTTTGTCTATATATATCTATCTATACATATACATATACCTATTATAAACTATACATTTTTTGTTTCGTCCATTTTATGTTATGCATGATATATGGTTAATAGTATTAAAATTTAAGGGTAACTAAGTGATTTAAAAAATGTAAGAGTTTATTTATTTGTTTATAAAAGGTATATAAAAGACCTTTCATATTTCTAAGCGATAAGGTACAAATAGACCCCTCAAAATTGTTCCCTATTATAAAAGTATGAATATTTTATCTCGTCCATTTTATGTTATGTCTAATGTACTCTCAGTAGCATTAAAAGTTAAAGGTAACTAACTAATTAGAAAATTTTAAGTATCTATTTATTTGATTATAAATATCTATATCCATCTATACATATATATATATATATATACATACATATTATAAAAGTATAATTTTTTTATTTTTTCCATTTTATGTTATGCTCAATGTATCCCTAATAATATTAAAATTTAAGCATAACTAATTAATTTTAAAAAAAAATTATGTGTTTATTTATTTGATTATAAAATGTTGATTTATGCATTGAATCCTGAAGTTTGACACACTGAGGAGTCGCGGCCGCGATAGGAGGTGACACGGCTACGTCAAATTATGGATAGAAAAAGAATCGGTTCTGTGAAGTGAACACGGCCGTGTCAGGAAGCTGGTGGTGGGCGCGAAAGCAGGCTTTGCGGTCGCGACATTTTGAGCTGGATTTGTTAGCAAAAAATGAGTTAGACGACACATGAATGCAACAATGTTCTTTGCGATCGCGACAAGTAGCGTGCTAGTTAAGTTTTCGGTCCTTTTGAGGCCCAACTAATTAGAGAATATATCTAATAATTCTAATTAGTGTTTGGCTAATTTGGATCAGTTTTTTCATCAGTCTCTGATCATCTGTAACATCTGAATAAGAAATTCCTCTCTTCTGCCCGTGGATATAGCTAACACATTATTGGTGATCCACATAATTTGTGTATCGTCTATTTTATCATTTCATGTGTTCTTTCTCGCATTTGTCATAACAAATTGGTACTAGAGCCCTGTCGAAGAGGGTTCCGCAATCTGATGAGAACAATCTAGGATATACGTGAAAGTCGACAAATTCAAGGGGAGGAACAATTTTAGTCTGTGGCAAATTAAGATGCAAGCCTTGTTAAAACAAAAAGGATTATGGGCATTTCTGATGGCGAAGGATAAGAAAGGCAAGGGGGTGGCTCTGTCTGACACTGAGATGACCAATATGGAGGAGAAAGCGCACTCAACTCTCATGTTGTGTCTCGCAGATGACATCATTATCGAAGTTGCAGAGGAGAAAACTGCGGCAGAGTTGTGGTTAAAACTGGAGAGCTTATATATGATGAAGTCGATCACCAACAAGTTGTTGTTGAAGCAACGACTATTTAGTCTGCGTATGCACGAAGGCAAGTCGCTTCATGAACATCTGGATCAATTGAACACATTCTAATTGGAGTTGCATAATATTAAGGTCAAAGTAGCAGATAAGGATGCTGCTTTGATTTTACCAGTTTCCCTACCCTTATTGTATGAGAACTTTGTACAGTCTTTCATCATTGGGAAAGACACTGTGTCACTAGAAAAAGTAAGATCAACCTTGTATTCTAGGGAGTTGTTCCATAAGGCGACTGGTACGAGTTCGGATAGTGAGGCCGCTGGGCTAGTAGATGGTGGGAGTGGGAACAAGGGGTTCATAAATCCAGGTAAGAAGAAATTCAAGAAGAAATCTAGATCAAAAGGTCCAAAACCGGCTGATACTTGCAATTACTGTAAGGGCCAGGTCATTGGAAGAATGTCTGTCCAAAGAAAAAGCAGAAACATGAGAATAAGACATGTACTGCTGCTATTATTGAAGGAGAGAACACCAGCTCTGAGGATGATTTGGCCCTTGTCGCTGCTGAACAAGCACGTCACACAGACGTGTGTAATTTTTTACTCTGGGACATCTTACCAGACATGTCCACGTAGAGACTGGTTCACGACATACAAGCAGATTGATGGTGGCAATATTTTCATGGCCAACAATTCAGTTTGCGAAGCGGTTGGGATTGGCTCAATTAACTTGAGGACGCATGATGGTAAATTCTGCACGATGAACGATGTTAGGCATGTTCCACTGATGACGAAGAATTTGATATCATTGAGTCTACTAGACAGCAAGGGTCCGAGGTGAAGGTGGAGTTCTATATGTCTGCAAGGGTTCAGATGTGGTTTTGAAATGTGTGAAGCGGGAGACTCTATATTTCTTGCAGGGGTCAACTGTATCTGTTTCTGTTGCTGTTGCATCGTCTTAGGTTCACAAGGATGACTTGACCAAGCTGTGGCATATGAGGTTTGGTCACATGGGTGAAAGGGGGGTGTAGATTCTATCGGAGAGAGATCTTCTTGGTGGCCATAGGGTCACTGGCCTTGAGTTTTGTGAACACTGTGTTCTTGGGAAATTAAATCACAACAAGTTTCCGAAGGCGGTTCATAAGATGAAAGACACGCTTGATAACATCCATGCTGGTTGGGGTCCTTCACGTGTTGACTACTTGGGTGTTTATGATGAAACATAAGGGTGAAGCTTTCAAGAGTTTCAAGTAGTGGAAGATGTTGATGGAGAATCAAATTGAGAGGAAGATCAAGAGGCGGCGAATTGATAATGCTTTGGAATTCTGTCCATCGGAGTTTGATGAGTTTTGAAAAGACAAAGGGATTGCAAGACATCATAAAGTGAGGCATACACCACAACAGAATGGTGTAGTAGAACTGATGAGCCAGACGCTTCTAGAGAGAGCTCGATGCATGCTCTCAAATGCTGGATTAGCCCGAAGATTTTGGGCTGAAGCGGTCAACACAACTGTTACCTGGTAAATCGTGGACCTCACAAATGTATCAACCTCAAAACACCTTATGAGACGTGGTCTAGTAAGTCTGCTGACTACTCAAATTTGAGAGCTTTTGGGTGTACGGTTGCTATCATGTTAGTGAGGGAAAATTGGAGCCAAGAGCGAAGAAGGGAGTGTTTGTAGGCTATGGGGATGGTGTGAAGGGTTTATAGAGTTTGGTCTTCGTCTGAAAATAGGGTTATTCTCAGCAGGAATGTAGTTTTTTTATGAGAATTCTATGCTTAACCCCACGATGAAGTCTATTGTTGTGTCAGGTAAAGATAATGTTGACAAACAGGTGGAGTAGAGTGAGTCACTAAAGGGTGATGAAGAAGAACACTCACAGGCTGACACCGAGCTGAAGGATGCTATACCATCAGAATCAAAACTAACTGAAGAGAGACCGTATAGTATAGCTCTTGATTGAGCTAGAAGAATTGGAGTTGAAGCTCCTAAGAGGTATGTATTTGAGGATATGGTGGGATATGCATTGCAGGTTGCTGAAGAGGTAGACTCATATGAGCCATCCACTATAGAGAAGTTGTTACATGTACTGAGTCCACTTAATTTGCTTCCATGAGAGATGAGATGGAGTCGCTACACAAGAATATGAATTGGGATATGGTCAGAAGGCCTCCGGAGAGAAAGGTTGTGGCTTGCAAATGGGTTTCAATAAGAAGAAAGGGATGTCACGGACTGAGGGCATAAGGTATAAGGCCAGAGTTGTTGCTAAAGAGTTCACGCAGAGAGTGGGAATAGACTATGATGAGATGTTCTCACCTGTGGTCAGACATACTTATATTCGGCTGCTATTACAAATGGTTTCCCATTAGGATCTTGAGCTTGAACAACTCGATGTGAAGACAACTTTCCTACATGGAAAGTTAGATAAGGAGATATACATGACTCAGTCAGATGGTTTCCATGTTATGTGAAATGAAGAGTATGTTTGTAAGTTCAAGAAGCCCATTTATGGGCTAAAGTAGTCTCCGAAGCAGTGGTACAAAAGATTTGATAGCCATATGATACAACTTGGCTACAACAGGAGTCCGTATGATAGTTGTATCACAACAAGCTGAAATATGGTTCCTATATCTACTTGGTCCTGTATGTAGATGATATGCTGATAGCTGCTAAAGTCAAGTCGGATATTCAGAAGTTGAAGGGTCTTCTCAGTGCTAAGTTGGAAATGAAGAATTTGGGTGCCGCTCAGAAGAGATTAGGCATGGAGATTTATAGAGGTAAGAGTCGGAAGGTGCTTTTCCTTTCTCAAAAGGAATACATTCCGAAGATATTGTCAAGGTTTGGTATGTCTACTGCTAAATCCATTGACACTCCTAGTGGTGCTAATATTCATTTGTTCGTTGTGTTTGCACCTAAGTCGACTGAAGAGATGAAGTACATGGGTAGAGTTCCCTACGCTAGTGCAGTATGGAGTTTGATGTATGTGACGCTCTCCACTAGACCTAATCTTGCACATGCTGTCAGTGTGGTTAGCAGGTTTATGGCTCAACCTGGGAAGGAGCATTGGCAGGTAGTGAAGAGGATTTTCCGGTACCTTAGGGGTACATCTGATGTTGGTCCGATTTATGAGAGTGATACGAGTTGTTTGGTAGCAGGGTATTGTGACTCTGACTATGTTGGAGATGTGGATAGTAGGAGATCGATGACTGGTTATGTGTTCACTCTTGGTGGATCCGTGGTGAGTTGGAAGGCTACTCTGCAGCTTACAGTTACTCTGTCTATGACTAAAATAGAGTATATGTCATTGACAGAAGCTGCTAAGGAGGGAATTTGGTTGAGAGGATTAGTTAGCGATATTGGTCTACATCATGACTATGCTTCTGTATTTTGCGATAGTCTCAGTGCGATAGGTTTGGCCAAGGATCAAGTGCATCATGAGAGGACAAACAATATTGACGTCAGGTATCATTTCCTACGAAGTGAGAAGAGAATAAAGGTGAAGAAAGTTGAGACTGCTGATAATCCCGCTGACATGTTCACAAAATTTGTTCTGCATAACAAGTTCCAACATTGTTTGGACTTGTTAAATATTACGAGTTGTTAGTTGTCCAATGGCTGGGGATAAATCTGGGTACGAGAGGTTGCTCGTACATCTGGGCATTCTTTGGAGTGCATTTGAAGAAACATCTGTTTGATCTGTGAGAGGATTCAAGTCAAGGTGGAGATTTGTTGATTTATACCTTGAATCTGGGTTTCTGTTGAAGTTTGGGCGTACCGAAAAGTCGTGGCCGCAACAAAAGGTGTCACTACCGCGATAAAATGTAGCATTAGGGCCGGACCTCCCATTAGGCGGGAGAGTCCGTCCACTCAGTCCCAGAAAATTTACAATTTATAGGGGCCAGTAATATTATTTATATATACTATATGTATGTATATATATCTGTGTTTAGCTATAAACAGGAGTATGCAATGATAAGTAGCCTAGCAGCAAAGGAACCTGAGCTAAATTTTTTGGATGTAGGTCCGATTATATGCTCTATCAATAATTTTATGATTTTTGAATAACTAAATATTATTGAGCATATGTCTGTTCTTCATAGCCGCATAGGTGTTGAGCTTGTAGGCCTCTCATATTAGATGTTTTTAATTGCTCTAACATACTCAAGAACCGTAATAAATAAATAAGTAAAAAACAGTATTGAAGGTTGTAGCTTATAAAATAGAGAGAAAATTAGTATGAAGACTTGTTCTAGGGTGTGACCAAATAAACTTATAAAAAAATTAAAGTAAATCTTGTTAAAAGTTTGCCTAAGTAGGTGAAGCTCATTAAAACTTATTTTGAATCAACAACGCTAGTCAAACATTTGAATGGATTAATTATGCTATTGATTGAGAAAGGAACTTACTTTTAAATTTTATACGTTCTGATATAAATATTTAGAGTATTATAAATACTTCAGTGTATTTTTATGTTTTTCGTATTTGTACATTGACTCAAAAGTTATAAGTTGAGGAGTCCATTGTAGAAGTTCGACTCATGCCCAGACATGGCTAGGCCCCGCCCTATGTAGAATCAATATAAGAAAATTTTACTATTCAGATTTCAATATTATAAGAAAAATCGCTATTTACAGTGATCTCCCTAATTTTTAAATATTTCCCTAATTTTTAAATATTAAACTATCAATATGCAACTTTGAAGTAAAACATGATGTATATAAAAATATTAAAATAATGTAAAGTATGAATACAGGACATTTTGGGTGTGTTTATGTATATTACTCTATTGGAAAAAATAAAGAGTATTAAAAATCATTATCTACATTGCAGTATATGTACATAACACATTTTTATAATAAAGAAATAATATTTAATTAAATACTTAATTAAAGTTATCTTAAATGGAATACTTACATCATTTTAATATTTTATTTAAATAATTATGAGTCATGTGCAACGCACTTGTTAATTCATTGTAAAAATATATGAGCAAAGAAGTGTCATGTTTTCTTCCAAAATTAGCTTCAATTTCCTACATCAAAACCAGAAATAATAATCCAACCACTCCATCATGCTAACTTTTTTATTTTAGTAATAAAAAATATAGAATAAGAACGATGAGAACAATAACAGAAGACATATTTTGTAATATGAAGCTTTTTTAATGAAAGTTAATGAGAACAACTCAATGTACTTAATATTACAAGCGAAGTACTAAAACATAGATCTATGATCATGAAACTCTATAAGTATGTATAAGTCTATTGTGGAACATTTATCCACTCATAAATTTTCAAAATTATATTAGACTCGTTGCAAAAGGATATTCTCAAAAGCTTGGAGTTGATTTCTATGAAACATTTGCTCATGTGTTTGGATGGAGATAATTCGAATTGTTCGAGTCGTCACAACACATCTGGATCTTACTATTTATCAACTGGATGTTAAATCGACTTCCCTAGATGGTGAATTAATAAAAGAAGCTTGTGTGCTATATTGTCGAAAGTTGAGAAAGAAAAGTCAATTGACTTAGAAAAAGCACTGTACGGGGTGAAACATGTCCCAAAAGCATGGTATAGCAAGATCAACAATTATTTCTGAAAGATTGGATTTCTCCAAAGTCCAAGAAAGGCGTCACTTGGTACACATATTTATGCATGCATATTAGGCCGATTTAAGTGTTCATTTGGCGACATTTGCATACATAATTGATCGCGTATTATTCATATTTGTATTATTGGGCAATTTGACGTCGTTTGACTTGTTTGAAGTTATTTGAGTAAATCTAAACCAAAACGTCAATCTCGACTAAGGATGGATGAAAAAACGAATCTCATAAGTCTACAACAAAGTAAATTCGAGTCAAGCATGAGAAAGCCGAGCTCGGTTGAGATAATCTTTCTCAAGCAAGACAAGAGCATGCTTGAAAAGCACAAGTGACGCTGCACAAATGGCTCGGCCGAGACAGTCTTTCTCGACCGAGAATTTGATACATGGCTCTCGACCGAGACGAATCGTCTTGGCCAATACACAAAGGCGGCTTAACACAGGATTTGCTCGAAGATTATTTTTTCAAGCCCAACTCAAGCCCACTTCATCCCCATCTATATAATGAAGAACCCAAGTCCGAAAAAGTAGTTTTTGAATTGATTTTGGAACGTGGACCTTGGGATTCCAGAGAGCATGAAGAGTCAAGATTCGTCGTCTCTGGTTTTTCTAGTTTAATGTTTATGTCTTTCATTAATACATTATTTTTAGCCATCACTATGATCGGCTAAGTTCTTTCATTTCTGTCTTTGACGAATGTTGAACAGTAGGAGAATGTTTTTGTAGTTCTTATAGTAGTTGTTTGATTGAATTGTGTTATGGAATTATTTATGTTATTCGATTAATTTATATCTTTTATGTGTTTTGTTATTTAGATTGAGCACCCGAGTCGTAATAACATAATCGTTGCTAGGCCATAAATCGTAATCTATAATTGTTTAAGGAATTATGTCTACAAGTATCAAATAGTGAATTCATTCGCTAGGATAACATAAGTCGTGGTCACTTGTACCGAGCTAGTGAGTACAACACCGCACCTATCCCGTTGCCTTGGTACCTTATGTGTTTGGTTAATGGTGTTTTAGAGATCGTATCCTAAGGCCACTTAATCGGATAGATTAATTGCAGAGCATACTTGTGATTAATTATACCTACGGGGTAACAAGGTTAGCAGAGCGTACTTGTTAGTTCTTGGGATAGAGGTTTCATAACTAATTTGTTAAACAGTTGCATTAATTACGATAATAATCAGGACTAGGGGATACTAGGTAAAGGCGGGAGTACCTTTATTATATTTAGGTTGTTCATCTTTAAAATACTACTTTATTTATTATCTGCATTAGTTCCTTAATTCCAATCAACTTCCCCACACTTTATTATATATATATATATATTATATATTATTACTATTATTTGCATTATTATTAAACGCAATAACACAATTAGTTTTCCTGTTCCCTGTGGGATCGACCCTGACTTACCTTTTCTACTATTTAGAAAATGAAAGCTAGGAAAATAATAACTAATTTGACTGCACCCGACACTGCAGTCAAATTTTGGCGTCGTTGCCAGGGAATGGTTGGAAATAATTGTATTTCTAGTGTTAACCATATTTTCTGCTATTTTAGTTACATATTTTCTTCTGTTAATTAGTATTAGTTATTTTCATTACTGTTTGTAATCTTTGGGTCATCCTATGTGCTTGTCGAACTGCAACTTTCTGCAGGACCGTTACTGTTTCTTTTGATGTCATGGCGGAACAAAATTCCAATATGACAATGGAAGATATGATGAAAATCTTGATTTCTAACACTCGGCAATTTTAGGAAGAGACACGGTCGACAATAAGGAATCTTGAGACTCAAATTAGTCAATTGGTTACCGTGGTAAGCAGGTTAGAAAGCCAAGAAAGAGAGATATTCGCATCCCAGCCCAAGGAAAATCTGATGAATGAAAATGCCTTGATTTTGAGGAGCGAAGAACAACCTAGAGAGGATGAAAAGCCCATGCAAGTGCTGCAGAATAAAGAGGGCATTGAAAGTCAGGCTGAACAACGCACATTGGATGCGAGACGCACATTGGGTCATCTAAAGTGCCATTAGACATTGTGTGCCAGACGCATACTGGGTCATCAAGTGTGTTGACAGACATTGTATTGAAGATGCACACTAGCTTATTCAGTATTCCGCCATATGTTGGGTTCAAGACACACACTAGGTCACCTCGAGTCTTACAGATAGTCTGTGAAAAAGAATTAAAGTGTGGGTACAATTTGAACATGGCTCCAAGTGCATACCTGAGAAGGAAACGCGTCAGAATGAAAACTCATACGGTAGTGGAGGAGCCACAATCATCAAGACCAGCCCGCAAACCACCTTGGTATATTTTTTAAAAGGGAAGTCTTGGGTCGGGCCGACGACGTAAAAATAAAGGCAATTTTCGGGAGGAAACCCAATGTTTATTGTATTTTGCATCTATTTTTATGTTTTATGCTTTTATGTTTGTTTTTAGAGTTTTTGTCGTTTTAGGGACCAACATGGCATGAAGTAAACGAAGCAATGGAACATGGTCGCGATATCAAGAAACGGGAGTCGAAAGGATGACAAATAAGCAGATTGACGATGAATACCCTGGTAAGCCAGCTCGGCCGAGACACACTGTCTCCGCCGAGATAAAACTGCCCCAGGAAACTCATCATCTCCCTGGTAAGCCAACTTGACCAAGCCACATCCTCGCGGCCAAGACTTTTATACACAACTCTCGGCCGAGATAGTTTATGTTTCAGTTTAAAAATCTGGCCTGTGAGCCATTAGTTGTATGACCTGTGAGCCAGTTACTTGGTTGATCGCTTGCCCTGTGAGCCACTCTGTCTTTGTTAGTTGTTATGCATTTTAATTGAGTCTTGGATTGATTTAGTTGGGAAAGAAAATTGAGATTGTATTTTGATTTTGATGTGTGTCTAAGGACAAGATATTAGGGAAATGATAAGTGTGCAACTAGTTAATGATGATGATGATTCTTGATTATAATTTGAAATTTGACATATGATAGAGCATGATATGTGATTGAGATGAAATTGAGCTTACACTTGAGACTGGTGATCATATATTATCCTGTAAGTTTTTTAGCCGTTTTGTACTCCCATCTTTGGAGTAAATTATGCATTCTTTCGGTGTGAATTCTTTGGTTATATGTGGTCGTCTCTAGAACTTGCCCTGATTCTTTATTTTTAGAGAACCAATTCATCTCACTCTTTTCCCCACAAACTTTGGTCTTCATCCAAATTTGGGGGAGGGGGTATAAGTGTGACGTATTGGTTATTTTTACTAGAAGCGATTTGCTTTGGAAAAAAAAAGAAAGAAAAAAAAAAAAAAGAAAGAGTTCGTTGTACATAAGTGATTTTTTTGTTTTTCTTTAAGAAGAGGTTAGGAGTCTAAAAGTGCTGTAGTGCATGAGTTGATTAGAGAAATCGGGTAGTCTCAAATTGTGGTACCCAAATGAAGCGTGAAAAACACTTAGGTTGTAAGTAATTTGGGAGGGGGGGAGGGTGAAGAAACCTTCTTGCGGGATGGTTTGCTTAAATTTGTAGAGTAAGGATTGAGTGATTGTACTGAGGGGGTGGTTGAGTAGGAATAACTCGATTAGTCCAAAGATTAGTCAGTTTTATCCAAAATATTCCCACCTTACTTTAAGCCTACACTACAATAAAAACTAAAGACCTTTTTTATCCTTTGTCACACATGTCATGTACGACTTTTAATTTAGATGATTGGCAAGCATATGGTAGGCATTTCATATAGTCCAATGTGAGTGAGATTGAATTTGCCTTATACACTTGAGAGATGAGGGATACACTTAACCAGGGAGGATCACTTGTTGAAAAATTTGTCTGAAACTGCGTTCGCCACTGTAGATATTAGTTTAATTTCATCAAGTGGTTTTGTTATGAATTAGAGGTTTTGAGGAATCCAGAACCGGGTTTGAAATGCAAGGAACCGGATCAGAGAACCGGATTTTAACTGAGATCAGAAATGAGGTTAAAAGAAGAACCGGGCTTGAGGTAGTTATAACCGCCGTTCACAATGGTTTTAGTCTGTTGCATAAGAAACCGTTGTGAAAGCCCTGCTGCAGCAGTTTTGAATATCCTGAGTCAAAGTGGTTACAACTTCCTCAACTTCCAGATTCGAGCTTCAGTACTTATATACATTGTAAACACTTTTAGTTGCGAGCTAGTAGACGTAATATTCCCTCTGTAAACATTACTCAATCAAGAGAATTAGATATCTAGGGATTTCTGCTCAAATCAAGCTGTGATTTAGGGTTTTGCTAGATTTCTGGATAATTCTTGTAATTGGTTGATTAGTGGAGTGAATTGAGGTGTATAGAACCTCCGTGGATGTAGATCACCTTTGATCGAACCACGTAAAAGTCCTGTGTTCATCATTTTCATTTCTGTTCTTGGTTCGGTTGTTGTTGGCCGATTTCTTGGTTGTTTTTCATTCAAATTCTGTTGTGTGTTGTCTTGTGAGAGGTTGAGCTAATCCTAACAACCACTTAATCGCCCTTACACATGTCCTTTTGTTTTTCTTCTTTGTTTTAAATTGTTCGGGACGAACAAAGAATCGGGACGAACAAAGGTTTAAGTTTGGGGGATTTTGGTACAAGTGTTTATGCATGCATATTAGTTCGACTTAAGTGTTCATTTAGTGACATTTGCATGCATAATTGACCATATATTGTTCATATTTGTATTATTGGGCAATTTGATGTCGTTTAACTTGTTTTGAAGTTATTTGAGTAAATCTAGACCGAAAAGTCGATCTCGACTAAGGATGGACGAAGAAACAAGTCTCCCAAGTCTAAAACGAAGAAAAATTGAGCCAAGCATGACAAAGCCAGGCTCGGCCGAGACAATCTTTCTCGGCTGAGACAAGAGTATGCTTGAAAAACACAAGTTATGCTGGACAAATGGCTCGGCTGAGACAATCTTTCTCGATCGAGAATTCGATACATGGCTCTCGATCGAGACGAACACAAAGGCGGCTTGACATAGGATTTGCTCAAGGATTGCTTTTTTTTAAGCCCAACTAAAGCCCACTTCATCCCCATATATTAAGAAGAACCCAAGTCCGAAAAAGTAGTTTCTGAATTAAATTTGGAGCATGGACTTGGGGATTCCTGAGAGCATGAAGAGTCAAGATTCGTCGTCGCGGGTTTTTCTAGTTTAATGTTTATGTCTTTCAATAATACATTTTTTTAGCCATCGCTATGATTAGCTAAGTTCTTTCATTTCCCTCTTTGACTGATGTTGAACCCCATGAGGATGTTTTTGTAGTTCTTACAGTAGTTGTTTGATTAAATTATGTTCTTGATTCGGTTTATTTATATCTTTTATGTGTTTTGTTATTTGGATTGATCACCCGGGTAGTAATCACATAATCCTTGCTAGGCCATAAATCGTAATCCGTAATTGTTACGAAATTATGTCTACAAGTAGTAAATGGTGAATTTATTCGCTAGGAAAACATAAGTCGCAGTCACTTGTACCGAGTTTGTGAATACAATACCGTACCTATCCTGTTGCCCTGGCACCTTATGCGTTCGAATAACGGTATTTTAGAGATCGTACCTAAGGCCACTTAATCGGATAGATTAATTGCAGAGCGTACTTGTGATTAATTACACCTACGGGATAACAAGGTTAGCAGAGCGTGCTTGTTAGTTCTTGGGTAGGGGTTTCAGAACTAATTTGTCAAACAGTTGCATTAATTACTAGAATAATCTGAACTAGGGGGTACCTAGGTTAAAGGCGGGAGTTCCTTTATTATATTTAGGTTAATCTTTAAAATACTAATTTATCTGTTATATGTATTAGTTCCTTAATTTCATTGAACTTCCCACATACTTTATTATACATATATATATTTATATTATATTATTACTATTATTTGCATAATTAGGTTAAAAACGCAATAACACAATTAGTTTCCCTGTTCCTTGTGGGATTGACCCCGACTTACCCTTTCTACTATTTAGAAAAGGAAAGCTAGGAAAATAATTACTAATTTGACTGGACCGACAGTGAAGTCATCACTGTACCTAAACAAAGTCTAGAATAATCTCCTCATTCTTTGTCTCTATGTGGATGATTTGATTTTTACAAGAACATATCTAGCCACGGTGCAAAAATTTCCAAAGAAACAATGATGAAAGAGTATTAGATGACCGACTTAGGTCTCATTTTCTAGGCATTCAAGTTTGGCAAGCGAATGAGAAATATTTATTTCTCCAGAGAAATATCTTGGAGAAGTTCTAAAGAAGTTGCAGATGAGCAGTTGCAAACCAATCTCAACTCCACTTGTAGTTAATAAGAAGTTTCATGATCATTCGCATTAATTGTCACATGTTATTTAGGCTCATTTACCCAGAAACAATTATATAAAAGCATCTGAAAATAGGCACATATTCTTTATTTTTCTATTTAATGTGGATTTCACGTTTTTTTTTATTTTATTTTGTAGGCTCGTTTGCAAACCAATCTCCACTCCACAACCATGTTGATTGGACATCTGTAGTTTTTTTATTTCGAGCTTACACTCATTGAAGAGTGATCATGGGCTAGACGGTCTGCAAGAATATGGTAGGCTTTATGCATGATTCAACTCGAGAGTAAACACGATTTATTAAAAACAAATTTAGTGAAGAGCGATACACAATAATCCCTGAGGATCGCTATCTCAAAGGACTGAGTTTTAAGAGTAGTTGATGGTGTCTGTCACATAATGTCTATATTGTAATGTTGTATACCTTTGTAAAATTCAAGCTTGAAGCTATAAATGTCACCAGTAATCTACAACAAATGTTGCGCTTGTTCTAATCTTATTTTATTTTTGTTGTTCCGGACGTCCAACAGGTACAGTTTGGGGAATTATCACTGGTTTTACATGCATTTTGAGCTCACTCACATAGAAATATCATATAAAAGCATGTAGAAATAGACATGTTTGCATTTATTTTTATATTTTGTATGAATTTCACGTATTTTTTTGTTTGTATTTTTTATGCATTTTTACGAAAAGAAAGTTTAAATATAGAATCCTGGAGAAGCTACAAGAAAGAAGCAGGACAAAATGGAGTTAAACAGTAGAGTTATAGGAGAATGGGCACAATCTATGGTGTAGAATTTGAAACAACATGATTCGTATTTTGTTGGAAAGCTAAGACAAAGAGAGCTAAAAAAAAAAGAAAAAGAAAAAGAAAAAGAAATTGCTGGGGAATTGGGTTGGGGGGGGGGGGGGGGAGAGGAGAGGGGCGATAGAGATAGGGGCAAGGGGAGGTGGGGTGGCCGGAGGCAGTTTGGGTTAGGTGGGGTGGGGTGGAGTGGGGGAGGGGGGAGGGAGGGGAGGGAGGAGGGGTGGGCATTTGGGTGAGCGGAGTTGCTGTAGAAAGGTTTAGGTAGGGTGGGGGGTGGGGGTGAGAGGTGTGTGCGGATTATGTTTGAGATTTTTTTGGTGAATTATAAGAAAATAAATATTTAGAAAGGGTAAAATAGTCTAATTAGTTTGTTAGTTATTCAAAAAAACTAACAAAGTCCTCCCCATGTATAACAATAGTTTTAGAAAATGCTCTTTAAAATTTCTCCTATATAGCAAAGTCCTCCCATGTATAACAATAGTTATTGGAAAAATTTGTACCACTAAACCCTAAAAACCTCTAACAAAGTCCTATATTTTCCCAATAAAACAATATTTAGGGGTTTCTAGGTTTTTTTAGGTTTTAGGGTTTAGGATTTTAGGATTTTATATAGGGGTTTTATGGTTTTTAGGAAGGGTGTACAATAAGCCCTATTGTGCATCTTATACACCCAAGTCCCACTAATAGTTATTAGTTATCATCTAGGCCAAGATTATTTTACCTTAGCCCATTTAACCTACCTTAGTACCACCAATTACAGAAGGGCCTTATTGCATAAATAAACTCTCCCAAAACGTAAGTTAAACTTTTTTCGCACCTTTGCCCATTTAACCTACCTCAAAATCACCAAACACAGAAGACCTCATTGCATAAATAAAATATCCAAAAAGTAAGTGAAACTTTTTCGCACATGATGATGTCAGGAATCGAAAGGTGAGATTCGAGGTCTGGTGACACTTGAAATCTTCAAGGTGGGGCAGACGTTGGTGTTAACTTGCAAAACAGTCCCCAGGTGTAGATTATCTGATGCTTAAGTAAGCGTCAGACAATGATTTTGTGAGGATAGGATAAAAGAGTGTGTGATGAATGTTGTTTGTTACTTACAACCTTACCTTAGCCGATGTCTATTTATAGGAGACCTTGAATCCCAGCTTTGATTCGACACTTTGGATGATATCTCTCGAGCTTGTCACGATGGACTAGGAGATGTTGGATGATATCTCCTGATTATATCCACTTGTAATATATGTGTCGTAAACTTATGTTGTCACGTGTCCATATGTATAACTAAAGAATTATCCCGTATCAACACAAAATGCTAAAAATTGAGGGTTCCCAGCAAGAATAGGACTGTGTTATGTTTTTCTATCGAAGTTCATGTCTGCTATATCAGACAATAGGCAAATGAGATTTTTCATGTGGTGGTAAAGATCCCTCTTTTAGATGCTAGTCCATGTGAATGGAGAAACCCGAACTTTTGGGACGGTTTGAATTGTTTGTGGTGATTAGAATCATATATTTTCACCATCGTATAAAGATAGACATAATTCAATATTATTTCTTGCCCTAAAAAATGTATTTGGTGTCAAAAATTGATGTCTAGTTTTTATTCAAAATAAAATTTAAAATTTTGATTTCACTAAGAAGTAACATTTAGTTGAATAAGTCAAATAAATAAATACAAAAGTCGAATAAACGATAATTATAGATTTAGAAGATTATACTTCATCAAACTGACTAAATGTAAAACTGTACGACCTTTTTATGTGATGAAAAGAACATAAGCTTTGTCTTTTTCCAAAAAAAAATGGAAATCTCTAACTTGAAAATATGGATGTCAGTTTTACCCGTAGGGTAGGATTATCCCCGTGTAAATTAATAAACGAGTAGGGCATTGCCTGAAGTTTAGGGTAATCGGGTAGAGTATCTCCTGTACCCGCCAAATTATATAGGATAAGAGTAGGGTATGTGGTTGGTGTTATACTTATACCCGCATACCCTATTTATCTACCTGATGCATATGTATATATTATGTTTTATACAATATGTACTTCTTTATATTATTTATAGAAGCTCTATTGCTCCATACATTTAAGGTTCAATCATCAAAATAATTAATAAAAAAAAATAGTTTTTTTTTTTTTTTTTCATTTTTGCTTTATTTTTCAATTTCTAGCAACACAAAATATTTGAGAATATTTAAGAACTGCTTTGATTCAACTGAGGATCATGATTGTAAAAAAGAAACAAATATTTAAACTATATCATAAACAAATAACACTGTTACAAAAAATTTCTGTTACATAGCTTTAGAAAGTTTATGGAACAAAACAATATACGGAAAATTTCACTTTTGGTCCCCCAAGATTAGGGTTGAAACTTTTTTAGTCCCATGTTTTCTTATTCATCACTTCAGTTCCAAATTTTCAATTTTGGTCCCAGGCAATAATAGAAGAGTTAACAGCCGTTTGTAAGTGTTTTCACGAAAAAGGGAAAAGAGAAAATAATTGAAATCATGTGACTTGCAAACTAATCCTATTTTATATAATAAAAAAAAAAAAAAAAAAAAAAAAAAAAAGAGGAACATAATGAACCTGTGGGAACGCTCACTTCTTCCCCATTCCAAGCTCTAGTTCACTCCAAAACCTACTGATTACCAAAGGAGTAAGTAATTTTTTTTTTCTCTCGAACTGCAAATTCTGTCGAAAATTGTTGGACTAGTGTTTAGATTTGCAGTATGAGTGGCATAAGATTCAGCCCTTTTAGCCCGACAAGCCCATATACATACATATGTATTCCATGCATTTTTTGTTTATATTTGATGTTCTTGGAGATTTCCGTGATTCAGTGCTTCAAAAGTCTGTCCACTGTTATGTAATTCTCAATTATTTGGAGATAATTCAATATGATTTAACTTCAGCCATAATTTTGTGATTAATTCTTCCTTAGGTTGTGTAATGTTGTGAATTCTAAAATATCATTGAGTTCATTTAAAGGCTTTTTGCAATAAGTAATATTAATACCTCTCATTTGTTTTGTTGGATGTTTCGAGTTAACTATTATTATTTCGGTCTTTCATTAATTTTTCTTCCTTGCAATTTCAGTGGATGTTGAGACTTGAGAGAAACACTGGGGATATTGAGGGACAGCTTGATGGTAAAGATGATGGGAAGGATGTTGAGCTAAATGAAGCACAAAGTGAGGAAAATGAAGATAATGATTCTTATTACAATGAGCTTATTGCACAGGCTGAATGTGAAGATGAAACTGAGAATGAACGTGGTGGTAGTGGGAATGAGTGAGAATTGATAAGGATAAGCAGAAAGTTACAGATGATGTTTCTGTATCTGAGGAGGTGGTGACCACAATGTCGAGGTGCAGAATAATTAGTAAACCTAGCTTTCCTCTTCTAACTTGTAGAAATGGGAGGTCAGGGTCGAACCCACAAGGAGCAGGAAGATTTATTGTGTTTAAGATAATAACCTAAAATACTAGTAACATATAAATATATATAGAATGAGGTTTTTTTATTTGATCTAATTAGCTAATTAAACTAAACACAAGAAATAACCAAGTAGCAATAAAAAAGTACTCAAAACTCAAATATGATAAACAATCCCAGCTCTTAATCTAGTCTCCCCTAGTCGAATTATCCTTATAAATAATGCAATTGTTATCCAGTTTTAGTTATGAAACTCCTATCCCAAGATTAGCAACAAGCTCTACCAACCTTATTACTCCCCATGTTTAACTAACCAAAACAAGCTCTTTAGTTAGTCTATTCGATTGAGTGATCTTAGGAGAAGCTCGTTGGACCTCATTAATCGAACGCATATGAAGAAATTTATGGACTGGTCATGAAGAGTGTTACTGAGAGTTTTGTAACACTTGGAGGAACACACTCCTTGTTTAAAGTTGAATTGTGAATTGTATCAAACCGGAAATGATAAATAGACAAGATAATTTAAACTCAGACAAAAATGAAGCCTGAGCAGTTTTATCTTAATCACAGCAGAATAAGTTTTATACATAGCCTTCGAAAATCCTAAATTTGATCATACAAGAAATGATCAAAGTTACACTTAAACTATATCCTGCATACTAAGCAATCCTCTTTTGAGAGAGGGATCGCACAAAGTCTCACAACAATGAATGTGAGAAGTATGAAGAAAGCCTTCAACTTTTAGTGCGAGAATGTCTTGGAGAAATCTTGATCTCTATACTCGGTTTCTTTCTCCTATTTTCCACACACGATCTTCTCTTGTCAGCCATATGAATATCCACCAGGAATGGTAGTTATCTCCTGCAAGATAAGATCAAAGAAAATAACCCCCAATCTTCCAAAGAAAGATTTTCGGTTTTGATAAGTTTCTCATGTAGTTACATATGTAAAACCAAACTTATCCGAATTCATAAACATACTAAACATATAGAGCAAACGTATAAGGGCAGCAAGGTAAAGTTGGAAGGAAGAGTAGAACGTGTTTCTCAGGGTGTTTCAACACAAGGTGAAACACTTAACAAAACACTGAAGGAAACACATGTTCTAACAATCTCCCCCTTTTTACTTTGCTGGCAAAAAAACAAACCAATCAACACAAGAATAACAAACATATCACAGAACTACATTATCACACATAGAACATAAGACCACATGAAAAAAACATCCAACCTAATGGGAGAGGTGCGAGGTCATAAACAGCTCCACTCTCTCCCCCTAAGTATAACAACACAAAACCATCATAAGGAAGAGTAGACATACTCCCCCTTAATCAGATTTATCCCTGCACCAATACACAAATACAAGTATTAAAATATGCAAACATATATGATGTCCAGCATCAAGAAACCACCATCATTCTACACATCAATCAACCTTGGTACCACTGGTACCATCAATGTTTGTTATATCCACACTTCCAACATTATTGTCATTCCCAGCATCCTCCTCCTCCATGTCATCACCACCAGCCACATCAGCAGTCACTCCTTTATCCCTTTGTCCCCCTTTTTGGCCTGCAAGCATGCTTCGTAAGTCTCTCTCCACACTCCCCCAATAGGCTGCATCAATCTCGGCATTCCTTCTTCTTGATCTAGCCATCTGTACCCAGCTCAAGAGTTGCACGACTGGGACAGAGACTGTTCCTGCGTGTGTTGCACCAGCAGCATCAGCACCTCCACCAAACAACTCTTGTTCAACCTGCTCCACAAGCTGTACATCCCTTACATGTGGAGGGTTGAGAAGTTTCTGATCAATTGTGATGTCGTGGAGATCATAGGAGTATTGAGCATTGGCGGAAAATTTGATCCTCTGATTCCGAAGCATCTTCCAGATAAGGCAGGGAATAGAAGATTTTGTTTTTGTGACTGTCTTTCTGAAAGTTAGTAATGGTGTCAAAGACAAATTGGCCAAAATTGAATTTGACACCATTTATCACACGATACAAGAACTTCATCTGAGTCTTAGTGGAAACATTGTGATTGGTGGTGGGGAACCAATTAAAGCATCCAACTTTGTGAAGGATGGCATACTTTGAGGTTAAAAAGGAAGCTGGAATTTTCTGGTTAATGGGCTAAGTATTCTTGTGACCATCCGTGGCTTGGGCAATCACATGATCTAGATCATGGAGTTCTTCATCTACATTATTTGGAGGGAAATGGAGAAAGTCATTGATGAGGGCAGGAGTAAAAAGCACAATTTTTCTCCTAAGATACACTTGTCCAAATCGAGGATCATTTGGAGTTCTCATGCCTTTAGTCAAATTGCAATAAAATTCTCTAACAAGATCATAAGCAAACTGGAAATTTAATTCTAGTGTCTTCCTTAGGCGTGCAGCTTCAATGATGGAAATGAGATCATATTTTTCAAAATGAGGGGTGTCAAGTTTTCGTTCAGATATTACCTCTCTATTTTGAAAATACTCCCAGTGTTTGAGGGCCTTCTCTGTATAGAAGTAGTTGTTGTAGCCTCTGCTAGCATTGAGTGCTGCAACACCTATGGCAACACGTCTGGGTTATTGATGGTAAGGCTTCCTCCTCACTGGAACTTTCATCTCCTTGTGCACCTTCCTGCATGACCACGTCCTCATCACTAGAATCATCAAATTCTGACTCAGGCTCCTTTGAATCCTCCTTTTCTTTTTCTGCCTCTCCTTCTTCTCCAGAATCAGTATTTTCTTCAGACCCTTTTTCTTCTTCAGAATCCTCTTCTCCATCTTCCTCTTATTCAACATCTAATTCATCATCAATTTCAGTGGTGAATTTGGTGATTTCATCATCAGGTGTTTTAGCAGGTGCTGGAACACTGGATCCTTCTCCAACTTTCTCAGGGACTTTGTTCTTCCTTTTCATATTCCTTACCCATTCAGCCCATGTCTGTTCTCTGTCATAGCTTGGCACCTGTTCTTTTACCGGAGTTTTAGGTTGTAGAACACCTTCAGAGAGGGATGTCAGTGGTGCTGAATCGTCCTCAACAACATATTTAGGACCCCTGCTTGAACTTTCATTGATAGTTTTCCCTTTCTTTTTGGCTTCTTCAGTGAACAGCCTCTGGGCACTTTTAGTTTGCTAGAACCTCATAATATGGATCCTCCTCATCATCATCCTCAAGATCAGAAGGCAACCTATATGCTGGTGCAGATTGTACCGTGGGAGGACCCTTCTTCGTGGCTGGGGGTTTGTTCTCTCCCAATGTTGGTGAATGCCCCCTTTGTCTCTTAGAAACCCGTTTGAGTGGCCCTGAAAGGGCTTGAATGGTGCCTTGAATCAGATCGAAAGGTGGTACATCATCAACATCAACAAGATTTTCATGATCCCCTGGCAGTTGCATGTTCAAAAAGGCATCTGAAGGCACGAATTCTTCAATTGCCATATTAGGGTTTTCTTCAGAAATTCCAGATGGTTCACAAACAGAGGGTGTTGTAGCATTGGCGGGAACATCATCTCTTTGGGCTGCAACATATTCAGACCTAATATCATGTGGATTTGGTGTGAAATCTGCCATTGATTGATATTGTGAAGTTTCTGCAGAAATGGAAATCGAAGAGTGAGATTGTGAAGTAAGAATGTGAGAGAGTAAAGGGGATGTTTATTTTTGTAAGCCCTCTTTAATTGAGGATAAAATGTGGGCTATATCCTCTTCCGAGTCCTACATATTGATAACAATAAATCAGAATACAAATAATGCACAAGCCCGTATTTTATATACACAAAAACCGTTATAAATATTTCGGAATAAAAATAACTTCCCCTTAGAAATAACTCCTCCTGAACGTGTTCTACCACTCTTTTTAACCACCTCCATTATTCCATCAAAATAGGGATTAAGATAAGTTCAAGTGATATACCACTAATCTAACAACTCAGATAAAGATTTTTTAGAATAATAAAAATAACTGTAAATACGAATTTAAAATAAAAATAACGAAATCAATAATATTTTTACGGATAATATACACAAATTTTATTTTGTTTTTATAACAAATAAACATTACACCATTACAGAATTTTTAAGAGGAAGTAAGACATAAGATGATTTATAAAAGCCAACCAGAAATGGTGTTCTATACGGTGATCGAACACTTGAAGCAACCCCTTAGTTCAAGTGTTTTCCTCCAAAGATAGAGCGAACTTGTTATTTAATTGCAAATTACCTATAGATCATCATCAGTAGAATCTGAACGTTATGAAAATCAGAATTGGATGATAATTTTGGTAAAAACATCAAATCAACAAGGGAGTGTATAGGTTACCCATCAAGATCAAGCTTCATTAAAATCATCTTTATTAGAATATGTCCTTCCATATATAATTTTGTAAAGTAACAAGAAAACTAAATAAAGCAGAAAAAACAGAACACATATGTACACTGGGGTGTTAGAACACCCTATGAAACATTACATATTTAAATAATACACAAACCGAGAGATTTCCTTAGGAAGGAGAATCTCTCAAAATCTAAAGCTTTAGTAAAAATATCTGCAAGTTGTCTTTCAGTAGGTATATGTTCTATGTTCACAACTTTCTTCTCAACCAAATCTCTTATGAATCTAAAGCTTTAGTAAAAATATCTGCAAGTTGTCTTTCAGTAGGTATATGTTCTATGTTCACAACTTTCTTCTCAACCAAATCTCTTATGAAGTGATGACGGATGTCAATGTGTTTTTTGCGAGAGTGTTGTACTAGATTTTTGGTGATATCTATATCACTGGCATTATCAAAATACATCAAAAGACCATCACTATCAAGGCCATAATCATCTTGCATTTGTTGCATCCATAATAGTTGGGTACAACAGCTCCCTAAGGCTATATATTCTGACTCAGCAGTGGATAAGGAAACACAATTTCGCTTCTTGCAGTGCCATAACACTAAGTTGTGTCCTAGGTAAAAACACCCTTCTGAAGTACTCTTTCTATCATCAACATCTCCGGCCCAATCAGCATCACAAAAGCCAACCAAATTAGTGTTAGTGTCCTTAGAATACCAAATGCCTAAGTCTGTGGTTCCACTCACATATTTTATGATTCGTTTTACAGCATTTAAGTGGGTCACTTTAGGATCAGCTTGATATCTAGCACACACAGAAACACTATAACATAAATCTAGACGGCTAGCAGTCAAGTATAACAAACTCCCAATCATACTCCTATACAAGATGTTTTCAACACCTTGTGAAACACTGTCTTTGCAAATTTTTGTACAAGAACTCCAAGGAGTTTTCATTGGTTTAGAGTTGACCAGATTAAACTTGTTGACCAGGTTCTTGGCATATTTTGATTGGCTAAAAAAGGTTCAGTTTTCATGTTGTTTAATTTGCAAACCAAGGAAAAAACTTAATTCACCTACAAGACTCATCTCAAAAGATGTGGACATTTGATCAGTAAAATCTTTCAAATCTTTTTCAAATGTTGATCCAAAAACAATGTCTTCAACATATATTTGGGCAATAATGATATGAGAAGACCACTTTTTGATAAACAAAGTTTTATCAACATTGCCCCTTTGAAAACCAAGTGAAATAAGAAATTCAGTCAACCTATCATACCAAGCCCTAGGTGCTTGTTTTAATCCATACAATGCCTTTTTAAGCTTAAACACATGATCAGTTTTATATGGATTAACAAACCCCTTGGGTTGCTCTATATAAGCTTCTTCATTTAGAATACCATTCAAGAATTCACTTTTAACATCCATTTGATAAAACTTGATGTTGAGAAAACATGAAATAGCAATTAAGAATCGGATGGACTCTAATCTAGCAACATGAGCAAAAGTCTCATCATAATCAAGGCCTTCAACTTGTGTGTACACTTGTGCCACAAGTCGAGCCTTGTTACGAATCACATTTCCTTGCTCATCCATTTTGTTCTTGAATATTCATTTAGTACCAATGACATTCATACCATAAGATCTAGGAACTAAATCCCAAACATCATTTCTTGTGAATTGATGAAGCTCTTCATGCATAACATTTATCCAATTTTCATCTCGTAAAGCTTCATCTATATTCTTTGGTTCCATATTGGATACAAAGCAAGTTTCATGTATTTGTATGTAAGTTTTACCATTTTTGAGTAGTCAATTCTTTCCTTATGACGAGTACGAACACGATCATTAACATTACCTATGATTTGAGAGATTGGATGCATCTTACGAACTCTACCAGGTGGATCCCTTCTTGCTGTGACTTCATTATCTACATACTTGATTTTAAGTTCAGTTTTCCTTTCATCATCATGAGAAGAAGTGTTTGGATTTGTGGGATTCTGAACATTGTCTTCAGGAGGTGTTCCAACACTTGCTGGAACACCTTCAGAGCTTTGAGATTGTTTTTCAACAAGATCTAATACATCATCCTCAACTCTATTCCCTGCAATGTCAGTAAGATCATCAAACACAATGTTAACACTTTCTAGGAAGGTTCTTGTACGTAGGTTAAAGACACGATATGCATGACTGTTACTAGAGTAACCTACAAACAATCCTTTGTCACTTCTGGAATCAAACTTGCTCAATTGATCACGATCATTCAGAACGTAACAAACATATCCAAACACATGAAAGTATTTAAGATTAGGCTTCCAACCCTTGAGTATTTCATAAGGTGTCATAGTACTACCTGATCTTAAGTACACACGATTAGAAATGTAACATACAGTGTTGACGGCCTCAACCCAAAATCTTTTTGACATGTTTTTAGCATACAACATAACCCTAGCCATTTCTTGTAAACTTCTATTTCTCCTCTCGGCTATGCCATTTTGTTGTGGCATTTTAGGAGCTGAAAACTCTTGTATTATGCCCTTCTTTGACAAAATTCAGTAAAGGATGCATTTTCAAACTCCCTACCATGGTAAGTTCTAATTCTATCTATCCATATTCCATATGAATTGTGAATTTGAACAGCATGAAATTTAAACATATTAAACGTTTCAGATTTTTCTTTAAGAAAGAACACCCATGTAAATCTAGAAAAATCATCCACACAAACTAACACATATCTTTTTCCACCTAGACTATTCATCTCTATAGGACCTATTAAGTCCATATGAACAAGTTCAAAATAGTGTCTTGTACCATGATGTTGCAGTACTTTATGAGACACTTTAGTTTGTTTACCTTTTGCACATGAGCTGCAAACTTTATCAATCTTACCACATAATTTTGGCAAGCCTTTCATCGCCTCCATTGATGCAAACCTTTGAAGTTGACGATAGTTCATATGGTCAAGCATTTGGTGCCACAACTCAAAGTCATCAATTTGTGCCTTGTGACATGCTATTCCTTCCTCAATAAAATAGCAATTATTGGAGGCTCTTGTTCCTATCATAATGCACTTAATTCCTCCATCAAAGACACTGCATAAGTCCTTTTCAAATTTGACATGAAGATTTTCTTCACAAAGCTAACTTATGCTAATCAAGTTTTCCATAAGGCCTTCCACATGAAAAACATTTTTCAAGTTGAGTAAACCTTTCACATCCAAGACACCTTTGCCAACAATTCTACCTTTGGCTCCCCCACCAAAAGTTACACTGCCACCATCAAAATCTTCAGATTTTTTTAGAAACTTTTTGGCTCCTATCATATGCCTAGAGCATCCACTATCAAAGTACCATACCCCCCTAACATCAGCAATTAAAGAAGTGTAAATCATATTACAACAACTATCAGAAGGTTGCTCAGGAGGAGAAATGATTTTAGTCTAAGTGCAGTGTGAGATAGAGTGTTGCAACACAGACTGTGACACTCTAGAAAGTTTTTTACGAAGTAACTTTCTTCTTCTCCTGAAACAATAAGGTCTTTTGTGTCCTGGGATTGTGCAATAGTCACAAACAACTTCTCTTTTTCCATCACCAGACCTAGACCTTTTTTATTTTGACATGACACTTTCTTCATAATTTTGGAAATTTATAGACAAATTTCCAGTTTGTTCAGTTAAGTAAGCAATGTCATGATCAAATTTTATCAAATATGGAGGAGTGTCTTCTAAAGATAAATTTTGAAACTTGTTCATTTCTCTAGTAAACACCGGAGTTTTGTAATCATCAAAGGATGAATTGAAAGAATTTTGAAATGAATTGTCATAACCTATTCCAAAAGAACCATGTTGTTAAGCTGAAAGAATTTCATTCAACTTTGAAGTTCCAGAATTAAAACGACTCAAACAATCAGATTTCTTTTTAAGATCCCTAGTCACAACTTCTAAATATTTATCTTTGAGAGATAATGATCTTTCCAAGAGAGAAATTTTATGTTTTAGAGAATCGTTTTCTAATCTAGTCTCATTTAACAACCTAACAGAAATCACAAGTTCTTGATGCATTTCTCTAAAAGCCATAAGAAGGAGTTCATACTCAGAAGGTTCTGAGTTAGTGTCAAGAGCACCAGGTGTTTCAAGGGGTGTTTCAACACTTTGGTCAACACTTAGATCCTCCAGTGTTACCATGAGTGCTACAACATCCTGTGAAGCACTACCTCCTTCTTCTTCATCATCAGACTTATTATCACTCAATGTGACAAACAGATTTGTTCCACGTGTCATCAGGTTGTTAGCACATTGATTAGCATAATGACCATAACCAGCACAAGCACGACATTGAATCGTCTTAGCATCTGTGGGAGAATATCCACTCTGATTTTGAATGTTAAAACCAAGAGTTTGAGGATAACCAATTTTACTAAAGGATCTTCCAAAAGAATCTTTTCCAAAATTTTTATTTTCAAAACCTTTAGTGACAGGATTAAAAACACCTTTTAAATCACTCTTCTTTTTGTTTTTAGATAAAAAGTGTTGATACTTCCTAGTTAAATAAGCAATTGGGTCATCAAGTTTTTCATCCAACAAAATGCTATCTCCTTTTGCATTGGAACTAGACTCACCCGAATGAGATGGAAAAGCAATTGTCTTGTTAATTCCTCTCATTTGGTGTTGTTGATTTAAGTTTAGTTCAAAAGTTTGAAGGATGCCAACCAACTCATCCAAAGACATTTTGGATGTGTCTCTTGAATCCTCTAACGGATACACATTGATGTTAAAACATTCAGGAAGAGTACATAATACCTTGTTAACCAACCTTTCATTGCTAATGGGATCTCCAAGGGCATGAGACCCATTAGCAAGTTCACACAATCTGGAATTGTATGAAGAGATAGTTTTTCTGACTCTTCCATTCGGAGTGTTTCAAAGCGTGCTTAATTTCGACTTCCGTACACTCTCTGAGCCTTCACATTGCCTTTGCAAAATCTCCCATGCATCCTTAGCAATTACACAATTGTGGATCATTCAAAACAAGGTAGTATCTACCGATCCAAAAATGGCATTAATTGCCTTAGAATTGTAGCACGAGAGAATAAATTCATCATTCGTCCACTCAGCCTCCGACTTGAGAACCACATCACCCTCTTCGTCTTCTTTAAGAGAAGGAGTCCAGCCAACCACTACTGATATCCACGCTCGTTCATCCAACGACTTGATGTAAGCCCTCATCTTTATCTTTCACATGGAGTAATTTGTTCCATCCAAAATAGGAGGCCGCATCAAAGCTGTTCCAAGCACGTCCGTGATCCCTTTTTGCCGTAGAATCTTACTTAGTAGCGTCAAGTGATTGCTCTGGTACCAATTGAAGGAATTTATGGACGGGTCATGAAGAGTGTTACTGAGAGTGTTGTAACACTTGGACGAACACACTCCTTGTTTAAAGTTGAATTGTGAATTGTATAAAATCAGAAATGATAAACAGAGACAAGATAATTTAAATTCAGACAAAAACAAAGCCTGGGCAATTTTATCTTAATCACAAGGGAATAAGTTTTATACAAAGCCTTCGAAAATCCTAAATTTGATCATACAAGAAATGATCACATTTACACTCAAACTATATCCTGCATACTAAGCAATCCTCTTTTGAGAGAGGGATTGCACAAAGTCTCACAACAAAGAATGTGAGAAGTATGAAGAAGTTAGCCTTCAACTTTTGGTGCGAAAATGTCTTGGAGAAATTCTGATCTCTATACTCGGTTTCTTTCTCCTATTTTCCACACACGATCTTCTCTTATCAGCCATATAAATATCCACACGGAATGGTAGTTATCACCTGCAAGATAAGATCAAAGAAAATAACCGCCAATCTTCCAAAGAAAGATTTTCGTTTTGGATAAGTTTCTCATGCAGTTACATAAGTAAAACCAAACTTATCCGAATTCACAAACATTAGCAAGGTAAAATTGGAAGGAAGAGTAGACCGTGTTTCCCAGGGTGTTTCAACACAAGGTGAAACACTAAACAAAACACTGAAGGAAACACATGTTCTAACAGCATAAAGTACTAAGGTAACGGGATAGACATGGTATTGGACTCACAAGCTCGGTATAAGGGACCGCGACTTATGTTATCCTAGTGATTAAATCACTATTTGCTACTAATGGCATACGTTCGTAATGAATTCGTGTTACGACAATTAACTAGCAATAAATATGTGATTACATACCTAAGTGATCAATCTAAGCAACAATACACATAAGAATGTAAATGTGCCCGAATAACATAAAACATTTCAATACTAAAACCTTCAAACAAATACTGTAGTAATTACAAGGTATTCGAACTAGGGTTCAACATAGATTAAAGATTGAAATAGACGACTAGCTTCTCATGTCTGTGACAAAATACATAATTGAATTAATAATAAAAAATATAACTGGAAAGAAAAACCCAAAAAACTACCGATCTTCGTTTGCTCGTCTTTTCTGAATCCTCCCAAAGCTCAGTTCAAGCCTCTCCTTTAATATCTAGATCCTTGAGATATTTATAGGAGTACATCTCTAGGATAAAGAGGGAGAAAACCTAATTGGAATAGGAAAATAAGTCCAAAACTCAGTTTTGAGCTTGTGGGTCAAGTAATGGGCCGACACTGCATTACTTTTCCAACTTCAAAGCTGTTTTTGAGGATCTTCCGGTCATTTTAGGGTTTTTTCTCTTTCAATAAAATTTGTAGCTCTTTGAATCAACTTTCCAACGCCACCAATTTCACCTTAAATTGAGTTGTAGATGTCAAGATATAGCCAAAATACTAGAGGTGTGTCAAGCTGACAGAAAACTTCACTTTCGCGAGGCTTTTGGTTGCGGCCGCGGCCTACATGCGCGGCCGCGGAGAGTTTCCATGGCTTTTCAACCCTTTTTAGCATACTTTTGCGCAGCCGCGCATGTAGGTCACGCTGTGACTAGCTTTCACACTTGGCTCGAGTTTTCTTCGTTATGGACTTCCCGGGACTCGTTCCTTCGTCCATCCTTAGCCAAATGCACAATTTTGGCTTTAAATCACCTGAATAGCTCAAAAGCAAGTCCAAAAACGTCAAATAGCCTAATAATACAAATATAAGCCAATCAAGGTCCATTATGCATGCAAATGTCATTAAATAGACACTTAAATCGACCTAATATGCATGCATAAACACGTGTACCAAAATCCCCCAAGCTTAAACCTTTGTTCATCTCGAACAAATCAAAACAAAACAAAGCAAATAACAAGACACGTGTTAAGGCGATTTAGGTGGTGATTCTAGCTTCAGACCAGTTTTCACAAAAGCAAGGCAAAATGATAAAAACGAGCATATACAATATAGTAACATTAACTACTCTCGAGACTTGCGAATTTCAACAATTGATCCTCGCTGGGCAAGTGTATCATTCATCTCTCAAGTGTATAAAGTAGGCTATATTTTCACTCACATTGACTTATACGCAACAACTATCATATGCTTGCCAATCATCTAAATTAGACCTCGTACTCGACATGTGTGGCAAAGAATAAAAAAGGTCTTTATTTTCGGTTGTAATGTAGGCTTCAGGTAAGGTGGGATAAATTTGGATAAAAGTGACTGAAAATTGGACTAACCAAGTTGTTCCTAACTCAACTATCTCTCAATACAATCACCCACTCCTCACTCTCTTATTCTCAGTAAATCATCCCAAAGAATGACTTCTTCACCCCACAAAAGTACTTACAACCTGAGTGTTTTTCATGCTATTACTTGGGTACCGCATTTTTGTGACTACCCGATTTTTCTAAACAATTCATCAATTGAGCACTTCTATTTCTAGCCTCTCCTCAACAAGAACACATATATACATCCACTATTTCTTTTTCTTTTCTGTTCTTTTTCGATTTTTTTTCTTTTCTTTTTCTGTTTTTTTTCAAAACACAACTATGAATTCAACGAAAATTCTAGGAGAGACTAATCTTTTCCAACTTCTTTGCCTATCAAATATTCCTTTTACAAATCCCATCAACTTCCACTTCATTCCCAAGATGTTACCCGAATTACCTTTCAATCCTCCTCCCTATAACTTAATTAGTCAAAATAAGGCTAAAGGTCAAATCGAAGGGTATTCAGCTTCTAGTATAGGACTATCAAATAAAAAGCTAAAAGTTCAAGTGGGCTAACTGAAGGTGATTTTTCAACTTTTGATAAAAAAAAAATAGGAGAAGACTTTTAAAGCTAAAAAATAAGCTATTAATCAAGAAATGACTAAGATCATCTTCTAAGCCACGACATGTACTAACACATTCTTAATAAAGATTCAAGGCAAGTTCTAGAGTCAATTACATATAAACATCGAAATCCACACCGAAAGAATATACAAATTACTCCAAAGTTAGGAGTACACAAATAGGCTCAAATATCTCACAGGCAATTTGTGATCAAAATTTTAAGTCCAAGCTCAATTTTGTCTCAATCACTCATCAAGCTCTATCATGTGCCATTTTTTTTTTTCAAAAGTTTAGTATAAATCATCATTAACTCATCGCCAACTTATCATTTTCTTACTTTTCTCTTTTTCTAATAAACATCAGCACTTCCGATTTTTTATCTTTCACGACTCAATCCTAGACTCAACAAACTAAACGACAATGCATAAACAATACTAGACTCTTAAACAAAACAACTACTAAATTGAACTAAACATGACTTCAGACACAACTCCTGGCTCACAGGCCGATCAACCAAGTAAGTGGCTCACATGCCAAACAACCAACCAAGGAAAAACAAGCAAACAAAAGCAAACGAGCAAAACAACTGGTAGCAAGAGTAAAGCATAAATATAAGAGAATAAAGCTCAAAAGCGACCAAGTCGTCCCACTTACACCCTCTCCCCCAAACTTGGTTGAAAACCAAAGTTTGTGGGGGGAAAAGAATGGTACGGCTTTGTGCTTACTTACAGTACTACTGCTGACATTCATTTTGCTGCTTTTTTGTGCTCCTTTCACTTCCTAACCCCCATTTCGTGTGATATCCCTTACACTTCACGATTTTGTTGATCCTGGTCATGTTAGTTCCTAAAGACTAAATATAATGCTATGAAAATACATGAAAACATGAGATAGCAATAAAATCAAGAGTTAAAAAAATAAAACACGATAAACGCCAGGTTGCCTCCCGACAAGCGCCTTTGTTTTACGTCGTTGGCTCGATCGATTCACTTCCCTTTAGCGTTTGTTTTAAGGTGGCTTCCAGGGTGGACCTGACCAATTCAAGCACTTTACTTCCTTTAGCTTCTCAATTTCCTCTTTACGATGCCTCAAAGATTTGGAACTATTCAGCTTATTCCTGCACCTCATCTTAAATTTTCTTTAACAAGAGGGTTAATGACAACATTAGAGAAAACAGAATGGGCATCTACATAGAATTTAATCGCATCATATATGTTAAATCTAGCTATGCGTCCATCAAACTCCATCGTGAGGGTGCTTTTACTGACATCAATCTTTGTTTAGGAGATATTCAAGAACGGGCGCGCTAACAAGATTGGTGGAGAAGTGGACGAGTAGCCATGCATATCAAGTACATAAAAATCAGCAGGAAGTACCAGCTCATCTACCTCAACTAGGACATCTTCTATTAAACCATCAGGATATGTGTTACTACGGTCAGCTAACTGTATAACTATCCTAGTTTCTTTTAATGGTCCTAGATTTAGAGAATGAAAGATAGAACGTGGCATGACATTAATAGATGCACCTAAATCTAACATGGCCCTATCAATATTTCAATCACCTATCTTACAAGGGATGATCAACATACCTGGGTCCTTGCATTTCAGAGGGATCTCCTTTTGGAATATAGCTGAGACGTTTTCACCCATTATCAATTTCTCGTCTCCTTTCAGCATGCGTTTGTTGATGCATAGTTCTTTAAGGAACTTGGCATACCTTAGAATCTGTTTGATTGCATCGATTAGTGGTGTATTAATCTCGACTTTTCGAAATATCTCCAAGATTTCCTTTTCCTTGTTGTCCTTCATCATCTTTGTCATTCGACTGGGGAATAGTAATAGATGAGTCGAATAAGGGGCCAAAACTTTCTTTTTGGCCAAAGGAGGTGCCTCGACCGCACAGGCTGGTCGTGGCCGCGCAGAGTCTACAACGTCTTTTTGCTTTTCTGGGGAACTTTGGTCGCGGCTGCGCCTTGCTTTTCATTTTCTTGTTCAGTTTTCTCTTTCGTTTGATTTTTCAAACTTTGCCCGAGCTTTTTAGGCTCTCCAAGCTGAGCTCCACTCCTCAAGGTGATGGCACTAACGTTCCTCAGATTCATTTCCGGCCGAGCTGGTAATTTTCCACTATTTATATTTTCCAGTCGGTTCACGACAGTTGCCAACTGGCTTACTTGATTTTTGAGATTCTTGATGCTCAATTGTGTATTCCTCTGAAACTAGACAATGTCCTCATGAAATTGGGATGTGTCCTTTTGAAATTGGATTATGTCTGTTGCCAAAGTTTTGACAATATCTTCCAAAGATGGACGGGGGGCTTGCTCGGTCGGTTACTTTGTGTAGTACATACCTCTTTGTGGTGGGGGTCTGTTTTGCTCTCCCGACTATGCCTGTTGATTCCCATATCTAAAGTTGGGATGATCCCTCCATCCTGGATTGTATGATTGGGAGTAGGGATCATACCTTCTACCTTGGGAGTTTCCCGTGCCAACTGCATTGCCATGTGTGTCAATCTCATTCCAAGAATCTCACAATTGTATGTCATATGATCAGTAGTATCACAGATACGGCATGGCTTGACAAACTAATTACCCCCTATAGAAACTTTTGTGACTAAGGTCGTTAATTTCTCCAGCTTCTAAGGGATGAATCTCTTATTTGTTTCACTATTCTCAAAGATCTTTCTCGAGACCAGAATTGTTGCGAGTGTTCTGCCATCTTTGATATAAGTGCCTTAGCTGCAGTTGGGGTCTTATCCACTAATGCTCCCCGCTAGACGAATCAATCATGTTTCGATCCGACACTGATAGTTCTTCGTAAAAGTACTGGATCAATAGTTGTTCATTTATCTAATGCTTTGGACAACTTACCACTAGTTTCTTGAATCGTTCCCAGTATTCGAAAAAAGTTTCACCAGGGAATTGTACAACCCCACTTATCTCTTTCCATATGTTTATTGCTCTAGATGCTAGAAAGTGCTTCTCTAGAGACTGAGTCTCCATTTGCTCCCATATTGATGGATGCCGGAGGAAGATAGTAGAGCCAATCTTTGGTCAAATCCTTCAAGGAGAAGGAAAAGGCCCGTAGCTTGATTTGCTCTTCAGTGACTCGGGTCGGTTTAATGCTCGAACATACAATGTGAAATTCCTTCAAATGCATATGAGGGTCTTCACCTGAGAGTCCATAGAATGAAGGCAGAAGATGATCAGTCCAGATCTTAGCTCAAAAGTAGTATCCTCTCCCAGTTCTGATGTGTGATGCCAGTATTAGCTAGCTCCTTTATGGTTCTTTCTGCTGCCATATCTTCTGGTTTAGTTTCTGATTCAGAGGGATTTTTAGTACAGGAAATAATATAACAAAAGAAGTATACTAAAACTAGAACACAAAAAATCTAACACGTTTCCCGGCAACGACGCCAAAATTTGACCGCACTGTCGAAGTGCAGAAGAATTAGTAAACCCAGCTTTCCTCTTCTATCTTGTGGAAGTGGCAAGTCAGAGTCGAATCCACAAGGAGCGGGAGATTTAATGTGTTTTAGATAATAACCTAAATACTAGTAACATATAAATATATATATAGAATGGTGGTTTTAGATTTGATTTAATTAACTAATTAAACTAAACACAAGAAATAACCAAGAAGCAATCAAAATGTATTTCAAACTCAAATATGATAAAAAAATCCCAGCCCTGAATCTAGTCCCCCACCTAGTTGTATTATCCTTATAATTAGTGCAATTGTTATCCAGTTTTAGTTATGAAACTCCTATCCTAAGATTAGCAACAAGCTCTGCTAACCTTGTTATCCCTTATGTTTAACTAACCAAAATAAGCTCTTAAGTTAGTCTATTCGATTGAGTGATATTAGGAAAAGCTCGCTAGACCTCATTAACCGAACGCATAGAGTACTAAGGTAACGGGATAGACACAATATTGGACTCACAAGCTCGGTACAAGGGACCGCGACTTATGTTATCCTAGTGATTAAATCACTATTTGCTACTATTGGTATACGTTCGTAATGATTACGTATTATGACAATTTCCTAGTGATAAATATGTGATTAACTACCTAGGTGATCGATCTAAGCAACAATGCACATAAGAATTTAAATACACCCGAATAACATAAAACATTTTAATACTAAACCAACAAACAATTACTGTAATAATTACAAGGTATTCGAACTAGGGTTCAACATAGACCAAGGACTGAAATAGATGACTAGCTGCTCATGTCGCGACAATTTACATAATTAAATTAATAAACAAAAACATAAACAAGAAAGAACCCAAAAAATTATCGATCTTCGTTTTCTTGTCTTCTCCGGAATCCTCCTAAAGCTCAGTTCAAGTCTCTCCTTTAATTTCTAGAGCCTTGTGATATTTATAGGAGTACATCTCTAGGATAAAGAGGGAGAAAACCTAATTGGAATAGGAAAATAAGTCCATAACTCATTTTTGAGCTTGTGGGCCAAGTAATGGGCCGACACTGCATTACTTTTCCAACTTCAAAGCTATTTTTGAGGGTCTTCTGGTAATTTTAGAGTTTTGCCTCTTTTGAGCAAAGTTGTAGCTCTTTGAATCAACTTTCCAACGCTACTAATTGCACCTGAATTGGAGTTGTAGATCTCAAGATATGGCCAAAATACTAGAGATGTATCAAGCTGACAGAAAACTTCATTTACGTGAGGCTTTTGGTCATGGCCGCGTCCTACATGCGTGGCTGGGGAGAGTTTCCAGGGCTTTTCAGCCCTTTTTAGCATACTTTTGTCGCGGCGGCTACTAGCTTTCTCACGTGGCTTAATCCGGGACTCATCCTTCGTCCATCCTTAGCCAAATGCACAATTTTGGCCTTAAATCGTCTGAATAGCTCAAAAGCAAGTCCATAAATGTTAAATAGCCCAATAATATGAATATAAGTCAATCACTTAAATCGACCTAATATGCATGCATAAACACGTGTACCATGTGGACTCTAGCAGCAACAATGATTATATTGGGAGACATAATGAGGCAGAAGATATTCTTGATGATATTTTGTTTGAGGATTATGTTGATGATGATGCAGAGTGGATCGACAATAGGGATAATGAGGTACATATGAATCATACAACTAGGAATGGAAATCATCTCTTTGATGATAGTGACACAAGTGGTGAATCAGAAGCTGAATTCGAGAGTAAACCTTCAAATGGTGCTGAATAAGATATCCATGACAATGAATTTCATGAAGTTGACATCTAATCTAATTTTTCGTATAAATAAATCATTTCGCTCCAAGAAGATCTTCAGAGAAACTGTACACTTCCATGCCATAAGAACAAGAAGAAACCTGAAGATTGTGAAGAATGATGAAATGAGAGTGTGTGCGAAGTGTATGGGTGTGAGCTGCAATTGGAGGATCAATATTTTAAGTGTGCAAATGAGGAAACATGGAAGATTAGAGAGTATCATTACAAGCACAGATGTGGCACCTCAATGGATGTGCGTAATGTGAGAAGTGGTTGGCTATCAAGGAGGTTTGAGGAGGAGTTCAGATCTGATGCAAAAAGAAGTACTCGTGGCTTTAGACTTGATTCAATAAAGCAAATAAAATGCCCTGTAAGTGCACAACAAGCTTACAAAGCAAAGGCTAAAGCATTACAAGGGATTGATAGTTCATATGAAGCCCAATATGCTAGTCTGCGGGATTATGCAGAGGCTGTGAGAATGTCGAATCCTGGGTCAACTATAATCATGGTTGTGGATGAGGCTGGTGGGTCCAATGCTCCTAAAAAAATCAATGAACTATACATATGCTTTGATGCTATGAAGAAGGGGTTCCTGACTGGGTGTAGACCAGTGATTGGAGTAGATGGGTGTTTTCTAAAGGTCCACATGGGGGACAATTACTAACAGCTTGCACTATGGATCCTAACAATGATCCATATATCATAGCATACATTGTAGTGAAAAATGAAACAAAAGAGAGTTGCGAATGGTTCCTATTACTTCTGAAGGAGGATTTGAAGATTGAGAGAAACGACTTGTACACCTTCATGTCTAACAAGCAAAAGGGACTTATACCGACATTTGAAGTTGTATTTCCAGGTTATGTTTCATTATTCTGTACTTTTTTTAGTGTTCTGTAATTTTGTCAGTACTCTGAATTTTTTTTTATTTTTTTAGTAATTTGTAAAAAAAATCGGTATTCAATATTTTTTTCTTCTATTATATTCTGTAAAAAAAAAAATTTAAAATAATAGTTTCATTAATTTTGTATTTAGTTAGTATTCAGGAATTTTATTATTTTAAAAGATTTTATTTTTTGAACTTTCAGTATTTTTTAATCTTCTATAACAAACTTGTAAATTCAACTTTTTAATGTTTGTAGGTGACAAACACAGATTTTATGTGAGACACCTTCATGGTGATATGAAGACAACAGGATTTCAAGGAAATACATTTAAGATGGCTCTATGGACTGCAGCACGGGCCACAACAATGGCTAAATTGTCGAAAGCGATGAAAGATATTGAGAAACTGGATCCTCAGTGCTTAGAATGGTTGCGGGATAAGCCACCTTCTCAATGGTCAGTCACACTTTCAATTATTTCCAAAATGTGGCATCTTGACCAACAACATGTGTGAGTCATTCAACAACATCTTGGATGTACGGGACATATCTATTTTAACCATGTTGGAGCGGATCAGGCAATATCTGATGAAGAGATTACAAACATATAGTGATAGGGCTGAAAGGAGATGGGAGGGGAGGCTAATTTGTGGAAGAATTAGAAAGATGTTAGACAGAAGAACTAACAAGGCAGCTGACTGTACATGCCTATATATTTATTTGCAACTTGAATTATCTTACTACTTCATATATATATATATATATATATATATATATATATATATATATATATATATGTGTGTGTGTGTGTGTGTATATATAGGATGGAGTACAAGATGCTTCAGTGGATAGGAGACATTTACGACAACAAATTCACAATATTGAAACTAAAGAGTTCCATGAAGTTGATAATACAAGTGAAGCTGTTGAGATGACCCAAGCACAAGATTATCCTCCAATAACACAAAGGACACAAGAATATTCAGAAGTAGTAATATTTTCAAACCTCTTGTTGTATTTTACTTTCATAACTAAGCTCATCTTCATCATGGGTGATGCAACTCGTTCACAGGTTGGGCAAGCAGGGAGTGGACAATCATCTAGACCACCAAGGCAAAGTAATTCAAGTCCACCTCTACTGACGCAGAGAGTTAATATTAGGAAACCTCCCCCATTGGCTGCCCATCCGCACAGTTTCATAGCTCAAACAAGGACAACAGGTAGTGCTTCAATAGAGGGCTTTAAAGTAATAAACAAAGGGAAGAAGTTTGTTACCTTATCGAACTTGGGGGTTGTGATTAATGATACAAGGTAAATGCAATCAAAGAGTAAATAATCGAAGAAGATCTAGTTATATTTTAAGGCAAGCTTTTGGGAATATTATTTTTTGTTGTTTTCGATATACTGTGATCACATATGTTATCTTTTGTTATACTATTGGGGGAGGGGGGGGGGGATATCAAACTGTGTTGAATTGTTGCACTTGCTGTGATGTTGGTAACGATTGGTGAGTATGTTGTTTTTGTCTCCCGTGTAATGACATATCTTCTCATGATCGAAGAACTGACATTTATATAATATGGTTAGTTGTATTATTTTGGCAATATGGTTTACTTATTTGTAATTTTTCTTTTTCTTTTTTCCAGAGAATTAGTGATTTTTCTTGTTGATTTGATGAAAAAGTAAATTTGGTAGCTAGATTTTGCTATTATATGGTTGAGGGAAAAGAGAGGCGAAAATAGCTACATAGCAAGTTATTTTCTTTTTCTTTTTGGCGCCAAAACATAAATGGCTGTTAACTCTTCCGTTACTGCTTGGGACCAGAACTGAAAATTTGGGACTAAAAGTGATGAAAAAGAAAACATGGGACTATAAATGAAAAAAGTGGGACTAAAAAAGTTTCGACCCTCTTCCTGTGGGACGAAAAGTGAAATTTTTCCAACAATATGCAAAGTAAAATTTGAGAATCTCATAATGTACATAAAAGCATATGCAATCATTTATTTATTTATTTATTATTTTCAAGAACATAGCGGCGTAAATACCCACGTGCATACTTGTCGGGCATCATTCGTACCTATTCGAAACAAAAAATAGAATAATAGGGGAAAGTAAGAATATGAAAGTTCAAATGTTGGTAGGGCATGGGAAAGGCCAACCCCTTGTCATCCCTACTCGAAAAAAACCCATTAAAAAGTGTTAGTCAACAGGAAAAAAAAGAGTCGAAACATAATCTGATCAAGAATCACAAGATTGTAATCATCTAATACTCAGTATCAGTAAAATGATGTATTTATTTTTTGTTCATTTGTTCTTCAAGAGCAAAGGTCCAACATTATCCCCGGTAGCCTTGTTGTGCTTCAAATGGCTTCCATCACATAGAGGAAAGGTCCCAGACCTCCAACACCTGCACCACAGTTACACCTATCTGCTTAAACTAACTAAATCACCAAAAAAATAAACACTAAATCAACATATTTTTACCAAACCAAAGTAGAGTACCGTAACAACAGTATATGATTAGGGGTCAGACTCTCAAGTTATATGTTAATTAAGGTTATAAATTAGAAAAAATATTATTCCAAGATGCCCCCTGCTCCTCCCAATTGTTATTGTACATCTATAAACCCTAGATCTAAATGCATCAATAATTAAAATATCATCGCTTAATTGAAGATGCCTCTACAATAATTAAAACATCGAAGGTCTTCTGAAGAAATGACTTGACCAGGTGAAGTTGTGAGTCAGAGAAATAAGAAAGTGTTGAATAAAATATATTAATTTCAAAACTCAAAACAAGAGCAGAGAAGTAGAAACCTGCAGTAGGCAGTGACGGGCTTGGCGAGGTCAGTGACAACCACGGAATCCACGACTTTTTCTTCGCCCTTACGGATTTGAGGGTTGATAGACTCGGCCCTGACCGCCACCATCCGCCGCCGCGACTTAGAGGCGGAAGAGGGCATGCCGACATGAACATTGCAGAAAAGAGACGCCATTGACAAATTGAATTGGGGCAGCGGTGGTGGATGGGTATAAAAGGAGTAGGTAGGTAATGAACGTGTGGCGGACACACGATGCACGGAATCGGGTGGACGATGTTACACTCGCACGTTTTGATCAGGTCCCACCTTATATGCCGCAATCGTCCGCAACACATTTGAGAGTCCAATCATACCTCGTCACGTGACACTTTTTTTGTGACTGTAAAATTAAAAAACAAGAAGGAAATTTAGTCAACAGAATATTCAGTAGCAGACACTCGATAACTCTCTCTCTCTCTAAATTGAGGGATACTCACGAGCAGTTTTGACAACTGCCGCACACTACCGCTGCCCATTCACAGCCATCCGCCACCGCTAACTCCACCATCGTTTTTGCCCCCGTCTCGGCGACGGCAAAGGTAAGGCTTTCTCAACAAAAAAAAAAAAAAATTCCTTTTTTCTACTTGAGGCAAGATGAGAAACCCTACCAATTCCATATTAGTTTGTGTGATACATAATCTTGTATCCATTATTTTAATATAATAAAATTCAAATAGAATTTAAATACAATAAAGTACAAATTCTGGTATACTCGCATAATCTGTCCTCATGCGCTAATTTATGCCTATGCTGCTGGACTTTGAATTACTTTGAATAGAGATATAGAAAAAATATATTCTATCAAAATATATGTATATTACTTTCTTTTAATGCTATAATCGAATTAGAGAATAGGTTGTAGCATTATATATATTTGGAGAAACCTTCCCATGTACTCTTTTATTTTGAATTCCTTCATCTAAGGCAGGTATGATTATGATCTTTATTATTTGGATTGTGAATTAGAGTTGTGTCATTATTTGCTTTACATAGTTTTCTGAAATTATTTTGATTTGGAATTTTCTATTTATTGATTCTTGATGTTTGATATAGAAGTAGTACTAGTAGAAATTTTCTTGCTTATTGTCTTTAGCTTGATTTAGTATGTGAAACTCTGTTCTAAAATCAAATCTCCTTCTAACTCCGTCTAGGCCCCTCACAGGCACTAGATTGTCCTCGATTGTCTACGTTTTTCTCTCTGACTCCCAATTAATCCCACCTAGACCATGTTTAATCCCGCCTCCCGACTAGGTTCTAGACGCTAATTTGTCGGGTAGAACATATTGTGAATAACTGAGATTGGTTCTACTTATTGGCTATCAATTGTTGCTGGAATTATATTTATCTTAATTTATGTTCTTGTTCATCTTGATAAGGCTTAAAGTTACATTATTTCTCATCTTAATATGGCTTATTACTGTTCAGCAAGTAATAGTGCAAATTATTGGGAATTTGATCCGGAAAAATGTGAGTGCACAGTGAATCTTTCACCTAATAATTCAGTTCTTTTTTGTTTGAAGTTTTACTTGTTTTATTGTCATTTGCGGATGAAGTTTTGGTTAGTAAACGATCGAAAGGAAAGTTAGTTCATTTTGGATTTGATGTTTCTAGATTATAGTAACTTGTTGTGGGTTGTAGTTTTTGTATGTATCAATATCTTTGAGCTGTAAACTGATGCATCAGAAGCTACATAAGCCAATACATTTCGCACAGCAAGGACAAGCCAAACTTCGACCTATGTTACTCAAAATGGTTGTGCACAAGCGCGCATACTTCATACAAGTATTTTTTCAAGTTCTCTGTCGTACTATTGCAATCTTGGTTGCTCACTTCATCAACGTTCCAAAAATGCCAACAATGAAAAATTACTAACAAGGTGCTTGGAGGACTGCTCCCACGTCCAATGCAAAACACAATAATTCTATACAAAGGCTGCCTGGTGAAGCCTACCTCTAAGAAAAAAAAAAAGCATCATGAAATTTCTCTTTATTGTATTGTTTTATTTTCCTGAAGTACTCCAATGATGTAATCCTCCAAAGTTATAATTTTTTCACTTTTGTATTTATTGTCTATCTTTTTTTTAGATTACTACGTGTACAGTCCGCTGTAAAATCTTCTATTTTCTGTCGATTTGAAAATATATAAGACATTTTTTTTCTTATCACATTTATATTTGTCTTGAGACCAATCTTGTCAACATAGACACGTTTATAATTTTTTTTTATTACCGGTAACAACATATCAAGCAATACAAATAGACATAACATTTTCAAATACTCCTCCCTAAAACTTAATCCATCGAACATACAAACCAATTATAAAAGATGGGGGCAACAAATTTAGCCACAAACATATATTAAACTAAAGATGAACAACATGCCACAAATACTAGTTCTTTACTAGTAACAATCTTAGGTCATCATCCAAAGAAACGGCTATTACAAAATACCGACGTTCATATATAATAAACTCCTACTTAAGTCTAAGTAAAGTTCTAAAAATTCACCCTAAAAAACTTCTAAAAATTCTTAAGAGTATATCACAATGTAAAACGGAGAACACATAAATAATGATTCAACACAATATATGATCTTCATCTATCTTATCCAACTTTAAAGCAACATCTTTACTATAATCCTCACTGTGATAGGTCGCCACCCCAAATATTATTAGATCCTGCCAAGTATACAAAACTTAAAATTATAAATGTAAATAGAAGTAAAATAAAAATTATGAGATCATTAAATTGTAAATTCAAATCTTTTACCTGCAATAGATACAAAGCGACCGTCATCAGAAAAATCTTGTGACACTGGAACCCTTTGAGATACGGTTGGCCTGCATATGTGATTTTTTTAATAAAACAAAACTCAACCAAATCATGTATATCCTCTACAAATTGAAGAAAAAGAAAAACCAAAACACCATCAAAGGAATACAACCTTCATAAAGAAAAATCGAAAGCGAACTAATTATAAGTAATATAATTAAAATAATACCTTTCTGACAATGTGGGACAATTTCGCTTATCATGTCGTTAGAGCCACAACCACGACAAGATCTTCCTCTGGAAATTGTTTTGTTCTTTGATGATTTCAATCTTTTTGAAGATCCTTTTGCTCTAACTTGTGAAGGATCATTAATAGTTTGACACCTCTCATTCATATTTTTCCCTTCTAAAGATGTCCGTTGCTCACCTTGGCCAATATTCATCTTCTTTATTTCACAATGGACGTATTCCTACTGTTTCATGAGCAATTTTTACCCATCTTCTCTGAGAGATGCATCATCAACAACAATGGAAATGAAATTGGCCAATTTCGAGTGTCTTGACAAAAGTGATTTATTATGAACATCCTCAATTTCTCTACCATAATCATTTTGCACTCTCCCAATTTTTGCACTTTTTGTCCACCTTGGTAGAATATATTTGGATGGTAACTCAAAAATTTGCTTGATCCGAAAATAAGCTAAAATGTGTGCAAACAATAACTTGGAACTCAAATTGATGACAAGTGCACATCAGTACATCTGTACTTTTATTAAACTTAAGCTCTCATTTTCTTGATGTTGAACTGGCATCAATACTAAAGACGGTGTAGATTGCTTGCAATTCATTCTCAGATTTGCAATCCACAAAATAGGCATGACTCTGAGAAATTTCTTCTTGGAAAATGTTGAAATTTTGCTTTGTGTATGTCTTTGCCATTTATGCTTCCAATTGCCAAAACGACCTCAATTTTGGTTGCACGGTGACTTCCATATGATTAGCTTCCAACTTATTGTGCCATTGATGTCTAAGAGCTCTGTTAAATCGTGTGATGAAGTCAATCAATGAATTTGTCACCGAAACGTGCCTTTTGAAAAAAGAAATGACAACTCTCTGCTCTTTAGCTACTCAAAACTCCAGCACTGAATATATGTTTAACATAAGAAGAACCCATATACTACGTAACTCATAAATATTCTGAAGCCATTCTTTATCTTCCAAGGTAGAACTAGTCATGACCTCCACTCACCGTTCTTGAAATTCTTCAATAAACTTAGTCGTGATACTCACCGTGATGTGTTACCACATTTATTTTCTCTGATAATTTGTTTAAGATATGCCAAATGCAATAATGTTGCACGGTGGTTGGAAGCACATGTGCAATGGCTTTCGTCATGGCGGCATCTTGATTAGTAACAATTACAAGAGGAGGATTGCCTAGCATAGCCTCTAGGAACTTTTTAAATAACCAAACAAAGGATTCTATCTTCTCATCACTTAGAAGGCCACATCCAAATACAATTGTTTGCCTATGGTGGTTGATCCCCGTTATTGGAGCAAAAATCATGTCATACTTGTTCGTGTTATAGGTTGTATCAAACACTATAACATCACCAAAAAAGTTATATGATCTTCTACCAACTGCATCTACCCAAAAGCATTTCACAAATATGTTGTCCTACAAACATTCAAGCTTCTTGTTAGGTCCGGATTCGATTCGCAAGAAGACTCTACATCAAGGGAACCTATCACCGCTACCAGCCATCAAGAACATTGTTCACTACTACGCAAAAGATGCTTAGGAAGAGTAGTTAGGCTCATCGACTTTTTCACAAGGATTAAAAATGTCATTGAAAAAAATAAACTAATAATCAATTTCGTAATATGCTTACATTTATTAGTATTCTGCTATTCAATATACTATTTAATGCTTATATAGATAAATGGTGTTATATCAGTAAATGAATTAAATTCTACTATATATAAAAACTGAACTATACATTTAGAACAAAAATGGAATATTTACCTATATATTTGGGAGAGGGAGTACATTGAAAGAAAACAAGATTACTATATTTTATAACATTCAATTATTAATAGAAAAAATAAAACAAAAATGGGGCAGAGGGATCCAAAGCAAATGTTGTGTTGTTATGTGGAAAGACATCATAGATCTTCTCATTCTATTATTAGAATAAAGACAAATCGCGAACGTGTGCAAGTGAAATTACTTCATGAGGTTAAAATATTATTGAATCTTGGTATATAATTAAGATATTAGAATACTATTAGAATTAGAATTATGATCCGAATAAAATGATTAGAATATATTAAAAAATTACAATATTGTCCCTAGAATATTTAAACTTTAAGAGGGTAAAATAGGCAAAACATATCTTGAACATTATAAGATTAAATTATTGATCAAAACTAATCCCTCTACACATATGAAGCGAAATAAGCGATTCAATTCGTTTCTTAATTCTATGTGATTAGCTAAAGACCAAGACTACTCTTCAAGAAATACCGTTCAATAAGCGATCGAGATTGAATTCGGTTCTTCATTTGTCCAGAATACTTTTGTGTTGAACCTCTCTGCTCGATACATTGGTAAATTTCAGGATGCGTTGAATTAGGCTTTAAATACAATGAGGATCCGTATTAATCACATTAATATCTGAACAAACCCATTCAATTATTAGAATAAAGACATATGCTAACGTGTGCAAGTGTAAATTTTGTCAAACGAAATTCACAAACACAGAAGTATTCAATCTTATTGAACTTTCATTTAATCATTTAAACTTAATTAATTCTCAAATATGTTGATGCTAGTGTATATAATGAGAATACATGATTATAATACAATTAGGATTAGAATTAGAGTTGGAATATAATAATTAGGATATGTAAGACAGGAAATTACAATATTATCCTTAAAATATTTACTTAAATTTGAACATTCATTATTCTATTTAAACTTAATTAATTCTCAAGTAAGTTAATGCTTGTGTATATAATTATAATATGTAATTATAATACAATTAAGATTAGAATTAGGATTGAAATATAATAATTAGGATATGTATGGTAGGAAATTAGAATATTATGCTTAGAATATTTAAATTAAAAGAGGGTAAGATAGGTCAACCGTAGGATTAGAATATATTAATTAAGATATGTATGGTAGGAAATTACAACACTGTCCTTAAAGTATTTAAACTTAGAAGGATTAAAATATGTCAAACGTAAATTGACTGAAATTTAAGACACTTTTATATTAGTATATATAGATAAAATACTCCACGAAACTATTTACAACTTCTCCGACATGATTTAAAATAAAGAATTCAGCATACTCATAATTAAAGGCAAAAACTTGTATGTGACCGTCACACGGTGTGATGAAAAAAAGTATCACTTTTTGTGGTAAAAGTATCACGTTTATATGTAAAAGTATCACGTCTTTTGAATAAAAAGAAGTATCGTAGCAAAAGTATCACATTTATTTGTAAAAGTATCATTTTTTCCTATAAAAGTATGAATGTTTTCTGTAAAAGTGTATTCCGTCACACGTGTGACCGTTCACCCACAAGACTCACTCATAATTAAATTGAATTCTTCAAATAAAACAAGATATAACTTACATCAGATTGAACACCTAGTCGAGAATCAAGAGGATAAAAAACAACAATCACAATCCTACACTTTCTAGTTCAATAGGTCAGGATAACAAATAATTACATATATTACAGTTTTATCCATTCGAACGTTATCGGCAGCATTCGTACGCAACTTTACGAATTTGAACCGAAAGGGAGTTGGTTCCTCTATTTATTTCCATCTGCAAATCACAATACCATCCCATGATTCCTTAGTCAAATCCGAGTTTCAAAATCCACATTAAAACTGAGAGAATTGGATATAACAATATCAAAGCAAATTTATCAAATTTACAAATGGAATATCCTTAGCAGGTTAATGCTGAATATGAAACTGATTGCATTAAAATTACAAAAACCTATCGAAAATATTTCATGCCCCTTCAAAGTTATAAACTCGAAGTTTTCTCATCCATACTATGCAAATCACAAGCCATTGTAATTGGATCCAACAAAACATAATCAAAATGTCATACTTCTTCTCATTGCAGTGGTTGATGAAATCATCAGAATAGATAAAGACTATGTTGTCTATTAATTCAACCAATTTAGTGCTCTCATTCATAGGCACTGTATCCCACACTTTCAAAACTTGCTTGTAGATGTTGTCCTTCACTATATGAATAGAGCAAGTAGCAAAGTATTTATCAACCTTAAATTCCTTCAGATTATAAGACGAGTTCTCGCTTTTCGTGTCCACATTGATCCTATTTGTCCGCAAACCACTTGCATAATGAAATGCATAACACATTCCAGTATTTATTTGCAAAAGCATAACCTTGTTGGGAGAATGTATCAAATTTTCAAAAGAAAAAAAATCACAAACAAGTTTCCAAATAATACACAATTTAATTTCATAAGATTAATAACTAGTCAGAGTACAGATACCTTAAACTCCCGACCGATTGGGAGAACGAGGTCTTCTAATGACCTGTATGATGCTACCGATTGCAGTAGGAAGATGATGGTGATGGTGGACCTGAAACGGAAAATATAGAAATTAATAATTAATTTAAATCTAACAATTTAAATCAATAAGATAACAAGGTAGAAGGTTCCAAAAAGTAACCTTAAGAAAATAGGGATATAATATGTTAAATCCAATTTTTTTGTTGCACAAACAAGAACTGATGAACATGAAGCAAAGAACATATAATTTTCAGGATAAAAAACTGTCAAGTGGCTGAAAATGCCATGGTTATCAGCTCTAATATATTATTTAAAATGCAGATCTATCTTCAAAACATCTATCAAACACTTTAACGATGCTCATGTGATCTCAAATATCCTATAAGCTCGGTGAAAGATAAAGAAAGAATATTAAAAATTAAAAAAAGGCACACGTGCACAAAGTATATTTTGTGAAAGTATTTCTGTAAGGTCGTATATTAAGTTACTAGCAAGTGGGGTTTTACATCCATCGTCTTCATGAAACATCAAATGCTACTATCTTCATTCTCGTGGTAAGTATAAATAAATCAAAAGACAAAGATATTGGACTAGTGGTGGTAAATTAGATCAATTATTTTCATGTTTCTTGCTAATTCAATGACTAAGGTGTTTAAAAATAGTTGAAATAGACAATCAAAGCCAATGAGGCAGAAAGTTTTACCAATGGTCCAGAATACAAACTTCTCAGGGGTAACATAATCATTTAACGTTAGATGCAAATTTCTCAGGGGTAAAAAGAAATTATAAAAACAAAACCTAATTTCAGTTATCAAGATTCATAAATCGAATTGCAAATATGTCTAAAATAGTGTACATTTTACCAAGCAAAGGAAGAAAGAAAGAAAAGAATGAAACTATCCAGATACATTCCAGAAAACCAAGGATAGAAAAGGGAATAATTCAATCTTCAATAAACTTTCAAATCTTAATCACAGATTTGTAATTCAACAATACATATCCTAAAACAAGTCTATTAAGACACTGACATTTCTTCAAGCATAAATAAACAATTCCTCATCGGATATACTTTATGTTTAGCTGAATTAGCTCAATTAACATTATTGAATTAGGCAAACAGACGGCAAGAACAACCATGCAGTGGAAATCTAACAGAACTAATAAGCCCTCTTTTTATCAGAACACAACAATGTAATATACTTGAAACGAAAAACAAAGAGTTATCCAGACCTCCAAAGATAATATACTTGAAGGGGTAAGCGTAAGACATCACTTCGATGATCGTAGAAACAAAAAAAACAAGTATCGAATTGATTTAGGCTGGACGGGTTTTGCTTTTTTAATTTTGTAAGAGTACCTAGTTGGTTTATATATTCTTATTAAAAGTAGGCATAACTCACCTCACCATCACTTTGATGACCGTAGAGGGGCGGCAACGGTGGCGGAGCAACGGCGGCAACGTCGAAAGTTATGGTGGGGCGGTGTATGATATGTGATTTATTGATTTAGGGAAGCTAGGCGATGAGTGCTGATATAATTTGGGGGGATATTGACTTTGAGAGAGATTGATGTTAAAAATTTCAGTTTTCATTCAGAATAAAGGAAAATGGAAAACTGAAACTAAAATACGGAGAAGAAGATGTAGCGATGGGAAAAGAATCCTTAACATTAGGAACTGATTATTGTTCCAGCATAAAATAATTTGATGTTAATTAAATATGGGATTAATTGCCAAACTTTTTTTTTATGAATACAATAACCAATATCTAATAAATTATTATCTACGTCTCAATTTAATTATCATGAAAGTCATCCAAAAAAATTAGACAAATTTGAGCCCAAAAATTTTATTTGAATAGATGATAAAGAGAGTCAGGTTAGGAATTTCAGATTAGGTCATCTATTCTAATTTATATTTTATTTAGTATATCATTGTATTTAACAAACAGACATTAGTTAATTAAAAATGTTATCATACATATCTACTACGTAGGGATGATTTTGAAATAAAAGATAAAATGCAAATTGCAATAGATGATCTCATCTGGTACATTTAGCCTTGACTTAAATACAAGGGACTCTCATAATGAGAGTTATATTTTGCATCAATTATTATCATAAAAATTAAAATATTATTCATATTTCAAATGTTAATGTCTCATTTTATGAGTCTAATTAAACAATTAAAAGTATAACAAGGAATAGTGACCGACCTATTAATTATTAACAAGGTTTTGTCTATTGGGTCACTATTCGGTCCGTTTTTAATTTTCATATCTATTTTTTAATTTTCTAGTTAAATTGTAAAGGATAAAGAACACAAAATGAAAAATAGTAGATGATATGAATGTGTGCATTGACTTGAGGTGACAATTCGGGCAAGACGGATCGGACGGTCCGACCGTGTTTTACCAACATAATATTTTGGGTCAGGTGGGGCCTGCCCAAAATTTGATCTGACTAAAATTTAGTGGCCCATTCTGGCCTCTACCCCTATGATATTATAAGATTATTATGCCAGTCCGTGGTTCGTCGGACTTTTGACCTAACGAGCCGCATAGGTCCCTAGATTTTTATGACCCAACTCATTGGGTCGAGTCAATTTTATCATCTCTAGTATTGACCAACATAAACCTGAAGATGGTCAAAATTCTTGAAGATGGTACTGAAGCTTATAGAAAGTATACTCTTTTAGAAATATTCTCATCTGAAAGAATATTTATATATATAGTTTGGATTAGGATGTATTAAAGGAATAATATTAGATATTTCCTAAAGTAACGGTCTATTTGCGACCCACAAAATTTCTCAATATAACCCACTTATTTAACTAATATAAATTACATTATTAAAAGACCGAAATACTCTTATTAATAATGTAGATTCAATTATTAGAAAATTGAAAAATTACTAATAACTCATTTTTTGCTCTCGTTGTATTCTCTCTTTCATCTTCTTCTCCATTTTTTTCATACATATCACAATTTATGATTTATGCAATAGCTTTCTTATAAGAAAACATAGGGTCCGTTTGCTTAAGACTGGAGAGCACTGGGTCAAATCTGACTGAGGGAGTTAATGAGTGTGCTTTATTGGGATTCAATCCTCCAAATCTACTGAGCTCAATTTTAAGCAAACGGACCCATAGTAAGCCCACACATCGATAATACATCAAAATCAGCATGATTCTCACTGGTTGAATTCTATATTAAACAAAAAAAAAAAAAAATGAAATATTTTGATAACTTAATTTGATTTAAGAGCAAGATCGGAATAAGGTGGGCTATATTGAGGAATTCGATTACATTTTTTAAATTAAAGCGGAGGTATTAATAAATTTAGTGGTATATTAAAAGTCAGCACCCTACATAAAAGTTTGCTAATAAATATGATAGATAAAAATAAAAGGAATATATGTATTTATATAGGTTTACTTTTTATATAATATACCTTATACATATATATTGGATTATATATGATGTAAATTTGGCATCATAATATATATTTGCTCCAATCTTTTTTTATTTAATATGTATAGAATAAACAAGATTCAATATTCAATATCATATTTTTTTTTTTAATTTTTTTGACGGGTGACACGTCGGTTTCCTAACCTAGTGTTCCGCAAGTGTACGGACGAACGTGTAGTAGCGGTAGCTAAGGTCGATCCCACAAGGAATAGATTTAGGTAGTTCGATGCCTCAATACTCTAGGACTGTCCTAACTAGATACGAAGTTGCAATAGATTGATTTTATTAACACTAAAGAAGTTTAACTAATTAACTCAATTACTCAATCAAATATGACTTCAAACTTAGCAGACAAAAAGAACTAACAATCAAGGAGAAAAAGGTATCCTAGAGTTTCGATTTCAGGATATTACTTCAATGATGATTATGTCCAACTTATTAATTTTTAAACCGATCTAGTGTTTATTAGGCGGTGCTCTATTAACCTAACCATTCTCTCGAAGCGGTTAAATCGTTGATTAACTAAAATAATTACCCTCTCGGGTCAATTAATCCTAGTAACTCAAAAAGCTCATAAACCGATGCCTACACAGTCATAGACAACTGCGCTCTATGTCGTACGTCTAATAAGAAACTCCTCCTCGAAGCGGATTTGTTAAACTGGATTACTAAACCTAGATGGCCAGTCTAAATTTAGTTACAAGAACAAACATAAAGATAAACACTTTTAAGAACGGAATCAATAAATTAATACATTGTTGTAAAAATCCCTACTTTCTAACCCTAGGACACGAATAGCTTAACTACTCATGCCTAGTCTTAAGTCAATATAATATTCTAAACAAAACATTATAAGGAATAAAACTAAGAAAAATTGCTAAACCCGAGTAAATCGTTCTGCTAATTGTAGTCTTCGTCTTCTTCCAAGTCGTTTAGCCGAATGTATGAATCTGATGTCCTCCCCCTCTAAAACGGGCTTTTTCTTCCTTTTATAGACCTCGGACAAGCCCCGGGAGAATTAGGAATCAATTCCTACTTTGGATGGGCTTTTTCTTCAAAAAGGGACTTCCGACACGGCCGTGTTGATTTTAACCAAAATCTTCTAAATGACAAACAATTTGACGCGGCTGTGTTGCTTAAGTGACACGGCTGCGTTCCATCCACATAGCTATTTTCACCTTTGCGAGACACTTTTGACACGGCTGTGTTGCTTAAGTGACACGGTCGTGTAGGTTCTTGCCCTAATTTGTTTTTGGATCGGTTCAGGCCGGTGTGGACTGGTTTTGACTGGTTTGAGCCGGTTTTTGCTGGTTTAGGCCGGTTTGGACTCTCTTCTGACTTCTTCTTTCACCCCTTAGTCGTGAATCACAACTTTTAAGCCTGAAAAATGTTCAAAAATGCCTTAAAATAAGTCAAATACGTTAAATTATCAACTTTATAGGACTTTATCCAATTCTTGACCAAATATGCACATAATTCTTATAAAATACTATCATAAATCGACCTAATTACATGCATAATTAACGTGTATCAAAATCCCCCAAACTTAAGCTGTTGTTTGTCCCGAACAACATAAAAGAAAACGAAGACTCATGTATTTAGGGCGATTAGATGACGAATTAGTTTCAGACAGATTTTTCCAAAAGCTAAACATCATAGTATAAATGAGCATATGTGATAGAGCAAAAATTAACTACTTTCGATACTTAAGCTTTCGAAGTATTTGATCCTCACCAGGTAAGTGTTTCTCTCATGTCTCAAGTGTTTATGCTAAAAATATCATTTCGCTCAAATTGGATTACATGCTCAGTTTTACCATAAGCTTGCCAATTGTCTAAGCTGGACGCAGTACTTTGGCATAAGTGACAAAGAATCAAGTAGGTCTTTTATTTGGTTGTAATGTTGGCTTAAGGTAAGGCGGGACAAATTTGGACATAAGTGACTATTTATTGGACTAATCAAGTTATTCCTAATCCGAATACCCCTTGATATAATCACTCGATCTCACTCTTCCCATCTCAGCAAATCACCCCTCAAGGTGACTTCTTCACCTTCCCAAAAATGCTTTTCAACCAAGTGTTTTTCATGCTAAGTATTCGGGTACCACATCTTGGGACTACCCTATTCTTTCAAATCAATTAAGGACTTATTTCTTTTAACCTCTCCTTAATACTTTAGAACAGTAAAACACTTATTTGCAGCTTACTCTTTTGCTTTTCCGAGTTTTTTTTTTTTTAACACAAATACGAACTAGGAAAGGTTATACTTGCTTTTTGAATTTGCACCTATCACTTTAAATTCGTTCTACCCTTCAGCTTATTCCTTATTTCGCCCATTTTGTCCCTAAAAATCCAATCTACCTTCCAATCCACCTCCCTCTTTACTCAATTAGTCCAATATAGGGCCAAAGGCTAAAATTAAAAGGTATCTGGCTTGTAATATGTGGCTATGAAACAAAAAGGCTTAAAAACTCAATTGGGTTCACTAGGGATAATTTTTTTTTTCCAGCTTTTTTGGTAAAAAGGATAACATTTAAAAGGCTCAAAAATAGGCTACAATAAAAAACTGCGTACATCAATTTCCAAGTCATATTACACCTTTGACATAATCACAGCAGAGTCTCAAGGCAAGTTCTAGAAACCAAGACACATATCCAATCAAAATCACACCGAAAGAAAACATATTGCTAAAAAAATAGGAGTCACTTTAGGCTCAATTCCTCACAAGGGTCATTTTGATCAAAGTTCTAGGCTTAACTCAATTTCGCCTCAAATTACCTATCATGCTCTGCTATGTGTCAATTTTTCTAATTTATGCACAAAATCGTTTCATCATTAACACATCATCATCCATCAAATTCCTAAATTTTTCAACAATTACAACTCGGGTTCAATTCTTCCGATGACTCTAAAAACTAAAACAATACTAATAAGACTTTGGACTCCTAAAAACTCAACATGGGAACAAAATATAATCAAACTTGGGTTCACAAACCCGACAGCACCAATAAAGCAGATAAATAGGCTCACAGACCCAACACTTGACCAAAATTTACAAAATAACAGCAAATCAAATGACCAACAACAAAACAGAATAGCAAAAATGACCTACTCAAAGTAGAAATAGCAACAAAACTAAATATAGCTGCCAAGACGTCCCACGGTTCAGCCCCTCCCCCAAACTTGGCTGAAAGCCAATGTTTGGAGAACAAGAGTGGTACGCCTTGGTGCTAGCTTACAAGTCACTGTGGTGGTGGTGGGGGTTGGAACCCATATTGGCTCCAAAATTGTGCCATCGCCTCCCACTGAGTCTGTTGTTGCTGTCTCCACATTTGCTCTTCATCACTCCTTTGAAGGAGTGTGTTAAGTAGTCCTCGTTGGTTATGTAATTCTGTGTTGATTGTTAGAAGCGATCCCCGGACCTCTGTTCGGTGCCTTTCCATCGAGGTTTGTATAGACTGCATCGACTCATTATGAAGGCGAAAATCATCCCGGAGAGAAGTAATGATCCCGACCATATCCTCATTTAATTCGGACTCGGAGGCAACTGCGGCTGCTGCTCGTTTCTTCTAGGGCTGTCTCGGGGCGTGGCTGCTGCCTTCTGCTGGTGTCCCGGACTGGAACAGCTCTGAATCCGGTGGTTGGGACAACTGGAGATGCTCTTCAGTAGATAATGAAAGATTAGCTGTATCGTTGACACTTGTTACTGCGGTCCCAATCTCAAAGGGAAGGCGAAGATAAGGTCCAATATTCTGGTACACATATGGGACGGTCCCATTTTCACTTAAAATTATGACTTGCATAGCTTCTAGCAAGTCCCATGTAAATTGGACCTCGCCTTTTACTGGCACCATATCAGCTAGGTCAATATCATCAAAAGCTGCTGCTATTGGAGTAATCAAACCTCCAATCATGATGTTGTCCTTCTGCTTCCGGATTACATTTGCAAAGTGCTCCATCAATATCTTTGCATGGTCCACTTTGTAACCGTGCAATGTTCCACAGCATGTGGAGTTCGCTTTGTCTCACGGCTCTCACTTCACGCCGGGCAAACAAGTATAAGCAAGCAGCTTCTGTATGTAATGAATGACTGGATTGCGAATCCAAGAAGCTTTGGCCGCCTTGGATATATAAGGTTGTGCTGCCACAATTGGAGGCGCAGCTGTCAACAAGCCCCATAATGTGTGAGGGTCAAATACCTCTGGGGGCTCCTCCCTTGAGGCTTTCTGAAAGCCATAGATTTGATCCAGCTGGCTGTATGTCAATGATCGAGCCTTCCATATTAACTGGAAAATGATGTCGTCGGGGCGGCGTGAGCTAGTTGAGGTGATGCTAAAAGTACTCGAGAATTCGATGATGATCCTCCTATACGTCTGTTGATCTCTCATAAACGGAAGTAATCCAGCTCGGTTAAGCAGAACATAGACATTATCATGGATGCCCATTGCCCCAGTCAAGGCATCACTACCAAATCTAGTCGGTATAACAGTGCGATGCTGGAGCTCCTCGAACCGAATCTTGTGTTCATTTTGAGCCAGAGAAAACCCGAAAAGAGCTTGACTATCATTTGGAATGACAGCCGGGGTTTCTTCCACCATGACTTGCTTGCCTTTGCGTCGACTAGAGTTGCCTTTTGGTGGTGCCATTTTAGTGAACCTATGCACACAATCCATCAACACACAAATCAACAATCACAAAATCCTCAATTCATCACAAGTAATGTTGAGAAACAAAGCATTCCTAAGTATTCAACAAAACAATCATATGCTAGCAATACCCGAGCAATTTGCACATTATATACCCCCTATTTCATGCTCAACTCCTAAACTCTTCGATTTGAAGTCATTTAGATAGTGAATCATCGAATCCTATCAACTTAATTCATGCATCTTAAGTCAATTTATCTTTGTATCACGTAGGATCGCAACAAAAGGTATTAAGCAAGGCATAAAGCTCATTATGAATCATGCACATAACATGTTTGATAAAATTTCCCAATGATAAAAACATATGAAATTCAAACCCGTTGTTCTCGTTTCATTCTGACCATAATGTTTATTTCTATTACAACAACAATCAACACACTTCTCATTCATATAGCAAAACCCAATCACTATTCTAGCAAATTTATACTACAATAACAATATTACGAATATAAGCACTACATTGTTCGCACAATTTCGAAATTAAACATTCTCTAATACCAATTAAGCGTAAGAAAACGATTGGAAGCAAACAAATTCGGGTTAGCTTCACTTACCGGAGAAGTTTAGAAGAAGACGTAGCGATTCGGAATTTGCCTAATTCCTCTGATTTAGGTCGAAGATTTCGACTTTTGTTTGTGGAATGAGTAAATTAGTGTGTGTGCTTGTTTTTGTGATGGATTGTGTGTGATTTCGAGTGTGTTTATGCTTGATTTGATGGAGTGTGTGTGAATATGTGTTTTTCGTGCGTGTGTGTGCAAGAGAGAAGAGAAGAGGAACAAATAACCTGAACTTCACGTTTTTTAACCCTCGTACGCATTGACGCGGCCGCGTTACATTTGAGCCAAAATCCGGGTTCTTACAACGATTTTGATGCGGTCATGTCCTTAGTTTGACGCAGCCTTTTTGTAGTCCAGCGTTGATTTCATTTGAAGAGGGAAATTGACGCGGCCGTGTTGAATGCTGATGCGGTCGTGTCCATTTTGAATGAAAAAATGGGTTGCAGGGCATATTTTGATGCGGCCGTGTCCATCTTGCGATGCGGCCGTGCTGGTTCCACAGTGCTCAAATCACGTTCTGGGACATTTGTGACGCGGCCATGTCCATGGTGCGACACGGCCGTGTTACTTCCTTCTCATTTAGCTCGAATTTTTGCATCTCTTCAACCCCTGTTTCTCTCAACACTCTTCCATGCTGATTCCTAAAAACATAAACACTAAAACACACGTGAAAACATAAAAATTGAAAGAAATAATTGAAATAACATAAAATAGTAAATATCGGGTTGCCTCCCGACAAGCGCTTCGTTTTACATCTCAAGCTTGACCACCTTTTCGGTTCTAATTAAGTTCTTTTAACCGCACTTCATGCACGGTTTGAATTTGGTCGGACTTGTAGTATTTCTTGATCCGTTGTCCATTGACGAGAAATGTACTCCTCTCTTGATTTAACAACTCAACTACGCCGGATGCTCTAACAGTTTTGATTGTGAATGGACCCGACCATCTGGATTTCAATTTGCTCGGAAAAAGTCTTAGGCGTGAATTGAACAAGAGAACTTGTTCACGGCTTCAAATGTGCGATCCTTGATCATTCGGTCATGAAACCTCTTGACCCGATCCTTGTACAAACTGGAGTTCTCGAATGCTTGATTTCTAAATTCCTCCAATTCATTGAGCTTTAGGAGTTGCTCTTTTCCAGCAGCCTCGGAGTCGAAATTCAACTTCTTAACCACCCAGTATGCTCTATGCTCCAATTCAACCGGTAGATGACATGCCTTTCCAAAAACCAATTGATATGGCGAAAGCCCCAAAGGTGTTTTATATGTTGTCCTATATGCCCAAAGTGCATCATCTAACTTCATCGTCCAATCTTTCCGGTTCCCGTTTACCGACTTCTCCAATATTTGCTTTATCTCTCGGTTTGCAAGCTCCACTTGTCCGTTGGCTTAAGGATGATACGGAGTAGTGACACGATGTTTTACCCTATACTTAGCCAATAACGCTGCCATCCACCTATTGCAAAAATGTGAGCCCCCATCACTAATCAATGCTCTCGGAGTGCCATACCTTGTCAAGACATTCTTTTGGAGGAATTTGAGCACCACCTTGGCATCATTTGTTTGGGTTGGAACAACTTCCACCCATCTCGAGACATACTCTACTGCCACCAATATGTATTGGAACCCATTTGAAGATGGAAAGGGTCCCATGAAATCGATGCCCCACACGTCGAACAACTCAACTTCAAGAATTGTAGTAAGAGGCATCTCGTGCTTCCTTGTTATTCCCTCTGTTCTTTGGCACTTGTCACATTGCAGAATGAATGCATGGCAAACTTTGGGAATTGTTGGCCAATAAAAGCCACTTTGGAGCACCTTCGCTGTTGTCCTTGCTGATGCAAAATGTCCCCCAGTTGGGGACGAATGACAATGAGCTATGATGTCTTTCACTTTAGCTTGAGGAACACATCTCCTGATGATTGTATTCGCGCATCTTCTATACAGATAGGGATCATCCCATATGTAAAACTTCACATCATGGAAGAATTTCTTCTTCTTATGATGAGGGAAGTCCGGAACAATCCCACTTGCTATAAAATTTGCGATGTCATTGTACCATGGGCCATTCTCCACAACCATCACATGCTCGTCTGGAAAGATATCGTTGATGGCTGTCTATTAACCCTTTGCATCTGCCTCATTCTCAATTCGAGACAAGTGGTTAGCTACACATTCTCACAGCCTTTTCTGTCATTGATTTCCAAGTCGAACTCTTGTAGAAACAGTATCCATCTGATCAGTATGGGCTTGGAATCCTGTTTAGCAAACAAATACTTGAGAGCGGCATGGTAGTATAAGATAAGAACGAAATTTATCACAAGCATAAACAACAACTAAAAGTTCCTTCTCTGTGGTAGTATAATTTGCTTGAGCCGGATCTCGAGTCTTGCTGGCATAATAGATGACACTAAAAATCTTTTCCCTCTTCTGGCCCAATGCGGCTCCCACAGCCATGTCACTTGCATCACACATAACGTCGAATGGTTGTGACCAGTCGGGTGTAATCAGTATTAGAGTGATGATTAATGCCTTCTTTAATGTCTCAAAGGCCTGCACACATGCATCATTGAAAACAAACAGAGTATCCTTTTCTAACAAGTGAGATAAAGGTTTAGCAATTTTAGAAAAATCCTTTATGAACCTTCTATAGAACTCCGCATGTCCTAAAATCTCCTAACCCCTTTCTCATTCCTAGGAGGTGGTAATTTCTCTATTGCCACTACCTTAGCCCTATCAACTTCTAACCCTTTTGATGAAATCCTATGCCCTAGGACTATCCCATCTTTCGCCATGAAATGACATTTTTCCCAGTTAAGGACTAGATTGGTGTCTTCACACCTTTTAAGCACCTGAGCGAAGTTATCTAGACAATTATCAAATGAAGAATCAAATACAGAGAAATCATCCATAAAGACTTCCATGATATTCTCTATCAAACCCCCGAAAATTGCCATCATACAACGCTGAAAGGTAGCAGGTGCATTACATAGCCCAAATGGCATTCTACGAAAAGCAAAAATACCATAAGGGCATACAAACGCGGTTTTCTCTTGATCCTCTAAGGGAATCATAATCTGATTGTATCCCGAATAAACATCGAGAAAACAATAATACGCATAACCTGCTTATCTGTCAAGCATCCGATCTAGAAAGGGAAGGGGAAAATGGTATTTAGGAGTAGCTGAATTAAGTTTCCTATAATCTATACATACACGCCAACCCGTAATCACCCTAGTGGCTATGATCTCATTAAGATCACCCTTTACTACAGTCATCCCCCCTTTCTTTGGCACTATCTGAGTTGGACTCACCCACCTACTATCAGAAATAGGAAAGACTATCCCAGCATCTAACCACTTAAGCACTTCTTTCCTAACGACTTCTTGCATCATTAGGTTAAGCCTACGTTGGTTTTGAACAGAGGGTTTATACTCATCTTCCATCAGAATTTTATGCATGCATATAGTGGGACTAATTCCCTTCAAATCAGCAATTGACCACCCTATAGCAGATTTATAAGTTCTCAATACATGCAACAGCTTATCAGTTTCACACTCAGTCAGGGATGAAGAGATTATTACCGGATATCTGTTTTCATTATCTAAGTACGCTTACCACAGATGATCAGGTAACGACTTCAGCTTTGGGCATCCATCGCCCCCTTTCGGCACTTCCTCTATCGCCTTGTTGTTGATGTTTTCTTGAGTCGAACTTCCCTTGGGAGCTTCCTGCAAAGCATTTAATGCACTAACACTTTCCACCAGATCAAGGTCAGTAGGGTCATGGAAATTTGAATTATATACAGAATTAACAAGAAACGTTTCAAGGGAATCACAATCACTAGGTGAGGTTAACTTCCTACACAATGCAGCATCTATAGAATGAATAAAACTACATGTTTCCAATTGAGCTACGCCCTCACTATCATGATGTTGTAGAGCTTTATAAATGGAAAAAAGTAACTTGCTCTTTATCTACCCTTAACGTCAACTCCCCCTTTTGAACATCTATCAATGCTTTTCCCGTTGCTAGAAACGAGCGACCTAAGATCAAAGGGAAATCTTTGTCTTCTAACATGTCTAAGACCACAAAATCAGTAGGTATTATGAACTTTCCGACTTTCAACAAAACATCCTCTACAATTCCCCTTGGCCAAGTTATAGACCGGTCGGCCATTTGTAGGGCAATTGTAGTGGGTTTCATTATGCCTATACCTAGTTTCTCATAGATAGATAATGGCGTCAAATTAATACTAGCCCCTAAATCACACAGTGCTTTATCAAATGTAACATTACCTATCTCACATGTAAGAGTAAAACTACCTAGATCTTTTCGCTTGAGCGGTAGCTTCCTCTGGATCACAGCACTGCATTCTTCAGTCAAGTTGACTGTCTCGTGCTCTTCCCACTTCCTCTTCTTTGAGATCACTTCCTTAAAAAACTTTGCGTAATTTGGAATCTGCTGTAGTGCTTCAACAAAGGGAATATTAATTTGGATCCTCTTCAGCACATCAAAAATTTTGCGAACTGCTCATCAATCTTCTTCTTTCTCAAGGCCTGTGGGAACGGGACAGCCGGGACATAAGGTGGGATATCTACTTTGATTTCCTTTCCTTCGCCTTGTTTCACCATCTTCTTTCTACCCGAATGAGCTTGCTTCTCTTCCACTTGCTCTTCCAATTGCTTATTTTCCACTACTTTTTCTTTGTCAACTGGCAACTGGGGTCCCTCATACTTAGTACCACTCCTCAGCTGGATGGCTTGACAATGCTCTCTCGGATTCACCACAGTATCACTCGGATATTGACCCTGCTTGTGTTGGGCCCCAACAATCTTGATCAATTGGCTCATATTGGAAGATAACTCACCAATGCTTGTTTGAGTTTGAACCATTATGTTCTCAAGCCTCTTGATGTCTGCCCCTTGCCCAGTAATATGCTTGTTTAGCTCAATAAATTTCCCGTCTACTTTCTTCTCCAACTGAGCTAACTTATCATCATACTTTTCAAACTGTGACTGGACAATTTCTTCTTATGATGGATTTTTACCGTCATGGAATACCATGTGTAACAGAAAACCCAGGCGGCGAATTGAGTGTATTCTTAGAATTTCCATACGAGAAATTTTGGTGATTCCGATTCTGTGGGTACTGATTGTACCTAGGCTGATTGTTTTGGAAGTTGTTAAAGTTCCTCTGATTTAGAAAGTTAGCATCCTCAACTTCTTCCTGACCCCCTATCTGTTGTGCTAACATCGGACTAGTTAGCAGATTAACCTGACTTGTCAAAGTTGTCAGCTGTGATGTGACCTTTTCAAGCGGCTCATTGCTGACTGTCTCCACTTCCATAACATTCACTACCCTCCTTGGCTGGTTTCTCTCATTCGGCCACTGATAACTCGTTATGGCCATATCATCCAAAAGAGAGAAAGCTGTCCTCACAGACGTCTCCATCAAACTACCCCCTGCAACTGCATCTACCTGATTTCTAGTGGGAGCAAGTAGACCATTATAAAACTTACATACCTGCTGCTTCTTTGTAAACTCATGTTGTGGGAAACTCCGGATAAGATCCCGGAATCGCTCCCAAGCTTCTCCGAAAGGCTCTTGGTCCAATTGCTTGAACTGGTTAATCTGATTCTGCAGATCGAGCATCTTGCTCGGTGGAAAATACTTCAACAGAAATGAAGTACTCAAGTCCTCCCAACTTGTTATATCCTCCAACGAATTGAACCATTGTAAGGCTCTATTTTTCAGGGAAAAAGGAAACAATCTCAATTTAACCTGCTCATGCGGCAAATGGTTTATCTTGATGGTGTCCGCCAATCTGCGAAATTTTATCAGATGTGCATTCGGGTCCTCAAAAGCACTTCCCCCATACTGATTTTGCTGCACTATGTTGATAAGTGCAGGCTTCAGCTCGAAACTGTTGGCATTGAATGGTGGAGGTTGTACTCCTCCTGCCTTCTTATGTGGATTAGGCTTCAACCAGCCACTGATGGAAGTATCACCTTCATCTCCTGCACCTGGTTCTTTCTGAATTGGTCCCTACTGCTGTTGCAGCTGTGGCTGCTGTGGAGGTAGCTGCTGCTGTATATTAGTAACTCGATCATCCAAGCATGCCAGAGCTGTCAGTACTCTATTAAGAGCTTCATCCGGCTTCGGATGCTGTGGTGGGTTCTCCATCTCAAACGTGGGGTTTCTTCTCGTGCGGTATCAACGGGTTGTTGCTTCAATTTCAGGATAGAAAGGAACGAGACTGTCTTTCCCTTTTGATCTGGTTTGCATGCGAAGCCTGAAAATACCACCAACAAGAAATACCATGTAATACTAAATTTAAATAAGAACTAAAACAAAAATTAAGTTAAAATTACGAAAATAAATCTAGTCTAGTTTTCTCCTACTTTTTAAGATAAAAACTAAGCACTAAATCCTAGTCCCCGGCAACGGCGCCAAAAACTTGACACATCGGTTTCCTAACCAAGTGTTCCACAAGTGTACGGACGAAGGTGTAGTAGCGGTAGTCAAAGTCGATCCCACAAGGAATAGGTTTAGGTAGTTTGATACCTCAATACTCTAGGACTGTCCGAACTAGATACTAAGTTGCAATAGATTGATTTTATTAACACTAAAGAAGTTTAACTAATTAACTCAATTACTCAATTAAATATGACTTCAAACTTAGCAGACAAAAGAAACTAACAATCAAGGAGAAAAGGGTATCCTAGAGTTTCGATTTCAGGATATTACTTCAATGATGATTATGTCCAACTTATTAATTTTTAAACCGATTTAGTGTTTATTAGGCGGTGCTCTATTAACCTAACCCTTCTCTCGAAGCGGTTAAATCGTTGATTAACTAAAACAATTACCCTCTCGAGTCAATTAATCCTAGTAACTCCCAAAAGCTCACAAACAGATGCCTACACAGTCATAGACAACTGCGCTCTATGTCGTACGTCTAATAACAAACCCCTCCTCTCGAAGCGGATTTGTTAAAGGAGATTACTAAACCTAGATGGCCAGTCTAAATTCAGTTACAAGAACATACATAAAGATAAACACTTTTTAGAACGGAATCAATAAATCAAAACATAAATCAAAACATTGTTGTAAAAATCCCTACTTTCTAATCCTAGGACACGAATAGCTTAGCTACTCATGCCTAGTCTTAAGTCAATACAATATTATAAACAAAACATTATAAGGAATAAAACTAAGAAGAATTGCTAAAATCGAGTAAATCGCTCTGCTAATTGTAGTCTTCTTCGTCTTCCAAGTCGTCTAGCCGAACGTATGAATCTGATGTCCTCCCCTCTAAAACGAGCTTTTTCTTCCTTTTGTAGACCTCGAACAAGCCCCGGGAGAATTAGGAATCAATTCCTACTTTGGATGGGCATTTTCTTTAAAAACGGACTTCTGACACGGCCATGTTGGTTAAGTGACACGGCCGTGTTGATTTTAACCAAAATCTTCTAAACGACTAACAATTTGACACGGTCGTGTTGCTTAAGTGACACGGCCGCGTTCCATCCACAGAGCCATTTTCACCTTTGCGAGACACTTTTGACACGGCCGTGTTGCTTAAGTGACACGGCCATGTCGGTTCTTGCCCTGATTTGTTTTTGGATCGGTTCAGGCCGGTCTGGACCGGTCTGGACGGGTTTTTGGCCGGTTCTGAGTGGTTTTGACTTGTTTGAGCCGGTTTTCGCTGGTTTAGGTCGATTTAGACTCTCTTCTGACTTGTTCTTTCACCCCTTAGTCGTGAATCACAACTTTTAAGCCTGAAAAATGCTCAAAAATGCCTTAAAATAAGTCAAATACGTTAAATGGTCAACTTTATAGCACTTTATCCAATTCTTGACCAAATATGCACATAATTCTTATAAAATACTATCATAAATCGACCTAATTACATGCATAATTAACGTGTTTGGATGTTTTATATATTGTTTGGAGATATTATTAGCATGACTCATTAATTAACGTTTAAAAAGGGATTTAATATGTTTCCTATTAATTAGCGTTATACTCACCGTAAACAAAGGAGACGAACAGTCGCTACTACTGCCAAATCCCACGTAAAACCCTTCTTCTCTCTAAGTCAGTTTTAGTTTGTCTTCATCAAGATTAGTTGGTTATCTCATTCAGGAAGGCTCGATGTCAGTGGTGCAGCGATTATAGTTGCAGAAAATCATGATTCCAACGGGTTGCTTCTCCTCGTCGTTTGCAGAGTCATCCAAGGTACACATTTTTCTTATTACTGATTTGATCTGTTGGGCTGTGATAGATATAATATATCTGCGAATTTTGTGAATAACTAGTTTGATGGATTTTCTGCGTTTCAGTTATTAAGACTTGCGTTGTATAAACTTGAATGCTTTCTGTATCTATTATATACGATTCAGAGGAGTTAACTTTGTGCCTTCACCAATGTTACATAGATTTTGAATCACTAAAATACAAAATTTCACGACCTCTCATATATTTTGTAATCGAATATACATATCGGAATTGAAATCTAAACATGTTACCTTTTACACAAATTCAATCCTTATTCGGATTACGCACCAGTTTTGCGACTGGTGATTCCGACGACTGTGAAATGTTGGCTTGATATTACCCTTTCAATGAATACTACATACACCATCGCCGCCATCTAGTACCTGCTGAATCAGTCCCCAAAACACCAGGAATCCCAAAGTTAGGTAGAATAATAATCATGATCTTTCGATAAATCGAGTGATGAGAGAGAAGGTGTGTAGAATAATACTCTATTAGTAATTTTGATCGCCTAATGTGGGTAATTTGGTGAGTAAATGTTGAATGAATGATTCATGGTTAGATCTGGTGCATTTTTTAGTGTTGGAAAATGAAATAATATTGGGCGAAAGAATTTTTCAGTGGTGAAGGATGCAATTCCCGTATGAGAGAGAGTAGAGGATGATAAAGCATTTGAAATTGTGAGATATATATTAAGATGGAGTCGTGTGTAGCTGATAACGGCGTTTGACAGGTGGAAAGAAGATTAGTGGAGGGGTGTGGTTCACAAAGACTAATTGATTTTAAGGGGTGTTTTTTTGTTTTTATTTGCTTTCGCATTTGATTAAGCGATTCAATGTAGAGACCGTAGTAAAATTGATTTTAATAAAAGGTAAGTACTGTTTGAAAATAAAAGTGCTTTTGGTAAACGTAGGTGTTAAGTAGCTTTTAGCTTAAAAGAGTGATAAAAGTTAACAAACCAAGTAAAAGAACTTTCCATACCGCTTTATGCTTTTAGGGAGAATTTGTTTTTAAAGTAGAAGTAGCAAGGAGCAAACACCTTTTGTTGTTTTTGAAAAGCTGAAAAGATAAACGTGATTTGAGACCCCCAAATACAAAATTGCAAAACTCCCGTCAAACTAAAATGATTTTTAAAAAGTAATTTTAGTGTTTCCATTAGGTGTAAAAACACCCTCATAGTGTTTGAATGAAACTGATTGGAGTAATTTTTTCATCACTCCTTGTCTGACGATTTCAAGGTAAGATACAAACTCTGATTCCCATTGTCCAAACTACATCTTTATTTATTTTATGATTCATATGAATATAGTAGTTGATATCTTTGTTTTAAGTAGCATTTAAGAGAGAACAGAGACAACAAATAAAGAACAATAAATACCCCCATAAGCTTTCTCATAAAGGTTATGCACGATTGGCCGAAGAAGTCGTAAGTACATTTATGTTTTTTTTATTATTTCCTTTACCATTTTTTAGAATTTGTTGAAGATGTCCACCTAATTCATATAGGCTGTTGAGTTGTGTGATGATGATGAAATTAATCGAGCTGTACTTTGGATACAAGCTCGTGTTAATAAAGAAGATGAACCTAAAGATGCGTTGAAAGAAACAATCTCCAAAATTGTGAGTGTGATTAATACCGGCCGTACACATGGGTACCCATCTCAATTAATTATAATGATTAACAAAAAAATTAGTAATAAACAACGACATGATTTGATGGTTTTTTTGGTGGAATAATTACTTATTTGTTACATTCAGATATTCAAGGATCTTTCAAGTACAAGTCCTATAAATTGATGACTTATTAAAAAATGGGCAAGTACTTTATGTTTTATAATAAGTTAAATATTGGATGTCAATGTATTAACCATCTTATAGCAAAAGTTATGCTTAGATATATATAATTTGTTTTCCTGTTTGAACTTATGTGTATCACAGGATGAACTTATACAATAGAGAAAGGATGGTAACATTGTTGTTCTTCCCTGATCAACAAAATAAAATAGAAAAAGAACTTCAAGTATTTAGGGCAATTAGATGACAAATCAAGTCTCAGTAAGGTTTTTCAGAAAATCAATAACAAAGAGTTTTGAGCATATATGACACGGAAATACACCAACTACTTTTGAGACAATAGACTTTTAAGTAAACGATCCTCACATGTTAGGTGTATCACTCATCTCTAAGTGTATAGAATGTGACATGTGTACACTCAGATTGGACCATATTCACTGTCTACCATAAGCTTGCCTATTGTTTAATTTAGACCTCGTACTTGGCATGTTGACAAAGAATAAAAAAGGTCTAAGTTTTCAGTTGTAATGTAAGCTTAAGCTAAGGCGGGAGATATTTGGACAAAAGTGACTTACTTTTGGACTAATCAAGTATTCCTAACCCAAGTATCCCTCAACAACATTCACTCAAGCCTCACTCTTCAATTCTCAGCAAATCTATTTAATATGGCTTCTTCACCCTACAAAAGCACTTATCACTTAACTTATCAACCAATTGCTGTTAATGCCAAACTTATTCGAGTACCTCATTGGGAATACTCAATCCCTTTCAATTGATTAGACATTTTAATCACTTTTCCATGTTCTAACCCTCCTAAACAATAAAACACATTTGTACAACTTTCTTTTTCTTTGGCTTGTTTTTTTTTTAAGAATAATATAAAACAACTAGGAGAGGTTATTCTTTCTTCAATGTTTTGCATACATCCATTCATTACTTTCACCAAAAACATCCCATTCATCCTTTTTACTTTATCCCATATGCTTCCTCCCTTTTCTACCTTCCAATCCACCTCCCTCTTACTTAATTAGTCCAATTAGGGCTAAAGAATAAAGGAATGGTATTAGGCCTGTAATATATAGCTAAGAAACAACAAAGCGTAAACACTCAAAGTGCCTGACTAGGGATTTTTTTTTTTCAAATTTCGGTAAACATGATCAATTTATGGCTAAAAAATAGGCTAAAAGACAAGAACGCCTAAAATCATTTCCTAAGTCAGAACGTGTACTCGACACATTCATAAACAGACTCAAGACAAGTTCTAGAGGCTCAATGACATTATGACTAATAATTCACACCGAAAGAAATATAAATTACTCTAATAACTGGAGTACAAATAAAGCTCAAGTCTTACAGGTTAAATTGATCATAAATCCAAAGTTAAAGCTCAATCTCATCTCAATATGCCTATCATGCTCTACTATGTGTCACAAAATAAAATTTTTAGCAAAATCATCTCATCATTGACACATCATCATCTATCAACCCCATATTTTCTATCATCTTTTCAGGATTTTTTTAACTCAGGATTTTTTACTTACAAAAATAACTAAGACTCAAACTCACACATAAAAGCAATAAAAATCAACTAAATGCATAAATTAAATAAAACATAAAATAAACCTAAACTAAACGCGACATGAGAATGTAGTAATGGGCTCATAGACCCTTTTTCTAATCTCAACAAAACAATGGGTACACAAACCCGACACCCCAAACTTCATCAGACTTGCTCTACAAGCAAACAAAAATAACGAGAATGGAACAATAGCAGTAAGCAACAACACCTTTAAAATGATAAGAATATAAACATAAAAAATGGCCAAGACGACCCACTACACACCTCCTCCCCCAAACTTGGTTGAAGATCAATGCTTGTGGCAAAAGAATGGTACACCTTGGTGCTTAGTCACAGTGTGCTATTAGTAAGGAGGAGGCGGCGGTAGTGCGGCATAACCCCATCTAGCCTAAAATTGGGTCGTCATATCCATCTGCTGCTACTGATACGCTCATCTCTCATAATGATGTTGTCTCCATTAGGTCTCTATCACCCATCTCTCATCTTGTTGTTTCTTCCAATTAGTCACTTGCTCCCATCTTTCATCGAGTTGGTGCCGCCATGCACTCTTATTCAAGCCTTTGAGTGTACGTGTTCATGAGATGTTGTTGAGTGTCCAACACAGAATTGAGCTCGCCTCTATACAAGTTCACATCATCTCTTAGAGAGGTTATTTACCCTTCCAAGTTCTCATTGACATCCAAGGCGGACTCAACAATACTAGCCGATCTCTTTCGTGACGGAAGTGTAGAACTACTACTCTCTTTGGCTTGCTCGACATAATCCTCATTTCCCTCTTCAGGCTGATCCAAAACTTGCCGTCCTTGAGAACCAAACCTCGCCATTTGGTACTTGCAACGTCCATCTTCATCGGGTTTTCTAGAGACCAAGATCGGCTGGAGTAGCTACGGACAAGTCTGTGGTGTCCTCAACACCTTTAATCTTAGTTAAGCGAGGTTGGGGTAACCATATAAAAGGTCCTAGATTTTGGATTACATCGGGGACCGTCTTATTTTCAGCAGTTCGGGGTTTCCCATCCTTGTAGCCCAAAGTAATTACCCTCATCTTGTCCAGCTCGTCCCATATAAGTAGTATTGGTCTAGCCTCCGGTTGAAAGTCTAAAAGGAGGACTCCTACATGCGCTAGAATCGGAGTAATCAATCCTCCAATAAATATGTCGTCCTTTTCGCGGAGGATAATGTTCTCAAATTGGCCCAAAAGTAGTGTTATCACATCCACCTTGTACTATGCTAAGATGTTCCACAGTAATTACAGTTCATCATGCCGACTTGCCCTCATCTCCTTACGAGCAAAAATGGTTAGAGCCAACATCTTCTGAAGATACGTAATCACTGGGCTCCGTATCCATGACATTTTATTGTTCTTGCTATTAAACAACATTGGTTCGACAAAATCAGGTGCCTCTGTCAACATCCCGCAGAAATGATTCTCATCATAAAGCCACTGAGATGGTTTCCTATCAGCCGGCGGAAGACCATATCCCCTATCAAGCTCACTATGGTTTAATTTGAACCATTGATTGCACAACTGAAATTCTATGTCATTTGGGCTATGGGTTCGCTTTTCATAATTTTCCTTCGGGACAAGAATCGCCAAAGTGCTTAGAAATTCTAAAGTGAGCCTCTTGTACATCCTTTGTGGTTGCATCATCTAGACCATGCCCACTCCAATCAACAGGTTCCAAATATTATCGTAAATTCTCATTACTTGTGTCACTCGGTCATCTATATACCGAGGAGGTACCACCTTTTTTGGGAATAACTTTCTCCACCTTCTTTTATGCTCATCTATATACCGAGGAGGTACCACCTTTTTTGGGAATAAATTCCTCTTGAATCCAAAAGTTAGACTGTATTGTGTGATTATGTGGTGTTTGTGGTGTATAGAGGTAAAGGTGTGTGAATGTGATGGGAAACTATGGAAATTGAAGAGAGGAGTTGTGTGTGTGTGTGAGTGTGTGTGAGCGCAAAGGAGGGAAGAATGAAAGATGAACATGTTTTGCTATGTTGTGACTTTTAGCCTGAGTTTTGGGACGGACGCGGCCGCATTATTGAATGCGGTCGCCTTTGCATCCCAGTCCTAATATGACTTATCCAGGCCAGTTATTTTGTGGCCGCGTTGATGAACGCGGTCATGTTGAGTGAACAATGCTAACAAGCTTTTCAATGCATGTTATTTTGCGGTCGTGTTATGAACGAGGTCGTGTTGGCTTCCTCGTTCTAACAATTGAATTTTCACTTCTTGTGCCTATTTTTGCTTGTTTCAGATCTATTTCATCAGCCTTATATTATTTGTCATGTTACTATTTTAAGATTCAATAAAAACAGCTAAAAATAAACTTAAAACAACAAAATAAAGAAATACAAAAAATTTAAAGAAAAACGGTAAACATCCGGTTACCTCCCGACTGGCGCTATATTTTATGTCTTTAGCCGGATGATCTTTTTGATTTCTAGTTGAGCTCGTGAAACTGCACTTCATGCACGCTTCTAACTTACTCGGCTTGTAGTATTTCTTGATCCATTGTTTGTTCACTTGAATCGAACTTCCGTCCTTATTCAATAGCTCCACTACATCGGACTAATGGACTGTCTTGATTGTAAATGGCCACGACCACGTTGATTTCAGTTTACCCTGAAAAGCCTTAGGCGGGAATTGAATAGTTGAACTTGATCACTGGCTTATAACATTCGAGTCTTGAGCAATCGATCATGGAATAGCTTCGTTCGCTCCTTGTATAAACTCGAGTTCTCGAATGCTTGACTCCGAAACTCATATAGCTCATTAAATTTGAGGATGCGTTCTAGTCCCGCCGCTTGTAAGTCGAAATTTAATTTCTTAACATCTAATATGCTCTATGTTCCAACTTAACAGGAAGATGGAAAGACTTGCCAAAAACGAGCTGCTATATGCCATCATATATACCCATAAAGGCATCATCGAGATTCATGGCCCAATCCTTTCTATTCTCATTCACTGATCTCTCGAGTATTTGCTTGATCTCCCGATTAGCGAATTCCGCTTGACCATTAGATTGAGGGTGATATGGAGTAGTCACTCGATGCCTAACCCCATACTTGGCTAATAAAATTGCTAGCCAGTTGTCACAAAAGTGGGAACCTCCATCGCTAGTTAAAGCCTTGGAGCTCCATATCTCGTGATGATGTTCTTGTGGAGGAACTTCAATACTAACTTAGAATCATTGATTTGTGTCGAAATAACTTCCACCAATCTTGTGATATAATCCATAGCTAATAGTATGTATTAGAAGCCTTTCGATGAAGGAAATGGCCCCATGAAGTCGATGCCCGACGCATCAAATAATTCCACTCCAATGATACATGTGAGAGGCAACTCATGTTTCCTAGATATTCCCTCTGTTCTTTGGCATTGATCGAGCTCCAATATAAAGTCTTGTCAATCCTTGAAGATCGACGACTAGTAAAATCTACTTTGTAACACTTTTCTAGCTGTTCTTGCTGAAGCAAAATGACCTCCACTTCAAGACGAGTTGCACTGCATAATGATGTCCCCAACTTCAAAATGAGGAACACATCTCCGGATGATCGTATCAGCACACATTCTAAAAAGATATGAGTCATCCCATATGTAGAACTTGGTGTCATGAAAGAACTTCTTCTTTTGATGTGATACCAAATTGGGAGGTAGAACACCACAAGCCAAGAAGTTGACTATGTCACTATACCATGGAGTATGCTCTACTATCAAAATGCACTTATTGGGGAATGTCTCTTTGATTGTCTTCCTTTGCTCTTCCTTGTCGGCTTCATTAGTAATTCTGGATAAGTGGTCGGCCTAGATGAACATTGGGTCTTCCAGTGGCCCCCACCAAACTAATTATGTTGTACTATCGAGATCAAAGCCGGCTAAAGTTCAAAGTTGTTGGCTAGGTGGCAGGTCGACTCCTCCATATTACTGATTAGGCAGGAGACGTAGATAATCGCTAATAGTTGTTTGTTCACCCTCTCGTACAGCCTACGGTTGTACATGGAGCATGTGGTTTAATTCGATACAACGCGCAAGATCTTACCAGCCCTTGACATATGAGCAAGAAAGCTGGGGTGAATCCCTCGGGATGTTCATACAGGTGTTGCATGGCTGTCGTAAGCTCGTGTCGTGAGATGTTTGGTTAAGTCCTTTAACGAGCGAAACCCTCGCTCCGTGTTGCTGAGACAAGCGCCTAAAGAGAAAGTGAATGGGCGGAGAGATCTGGGGCTCGGCATTCAGATGATCTGCCGGGGGGTCTGGTACGTAGTGACTGTAAGGCCCCCAAAAAGGCTCCAAAAGAGAGAAGAGGCGTGTGCCGCAATCACGGAGGACTGCCGGCGATATGCTGGAGGAAGGTGGGGATGACGTCAAGTCCGCATGGCCTTTATGGGCTGGGCCACATGTGTGCTACAATGGCAATGACAATGGGCTGTATCAGGGTATTTATTTTAGTTCATATACCAGTCATTACCCCGAACAACTCTCTAAACTCTTCCGTGGTCATGTTTTACGGTAGTCCAGCCATATCGTACAATGAGTTTTTTCTGGTTCGGTATCCTCTAGCAATTGCTTCAATTTCTGGATAGAAAAGAACAAGATTGACATTTTCTTTGGAACGGGTTTGCATTAGCCAATTGAGAACACAAACAAATAAGACCAATATAAAACCAAAGATAAACTAAATAAAAATGCAGAAAATGATGTCTAGTCTAGTATCGAACTATTTATCAGAAAAAAACTAACACATTTACAAGTTCCCGCCAATGACGCTAAAACCTTGATACACTATTTTAACCCTAGTATTACCGCAAGTATACCGTGCTAGTGTAGTAATAGCAAACAAGGTCGATTCATAGAGACTGTTTTCTATGTTCAGTTTAATACCCTAATTTTAATAATTTTACTCTATCTAGACTCTCGAATAAGTGGTTTGATTTGTGCAATAATCTAAATTGCGAGATTTAACTAATTAACTAATTGATTGCTTGGTTAACAAGAACCAGATAGCAAGGAAATATTCAGATAAGATTAAGATGCATTTGACTTCGATTTCAATTACGATTTCCTATGTTTGATTTTCCTAAATTTTAGCCTTTTAAACCAATTATATCATCTATTAGGCGGCACAAATATTGATTGACTCTCCTCTCGGACGACGCTAATGTGTAGGTCAATTAGAGATAATTACCCTCTCGGGTTAACTATCACCTAAAGACTCCCAGAAGTTGCTAGACCAATGTCTACATAAGCACCTCATTCCTCTCGGAAGGATATTGGTATTTACACTATGTTATAAGTCTATGAACGACCCCTCTCCTCTCGGACGGCGAATCATTAAACTTATAGATAACTATCAATTGATCAGATTGACAACATCATATGAATAAAATAAACACATAGATAAATGATAAAGGTGGAGCCTAAAACTAAAGGAAAAAAGTTAAAACATAATCAATACGTAGTCTACTTTCTTACCCTAGAACACAAGAAATTTAGTTACTCATGTCTAAAGTTAAGAACCAATATAATTCATGGACAAAGATTGTTGATTAATAAAAATAAATAAAAAGGAACAAAACCCGAAGTCTTGATCTTGATCTTTGTCTCTTCGTTCCTTGTTCTTTGATTCTAGTATTCCTTGTTCTTCGATTCTAGCCTCCAAAGCGCTTTTCCAATGATAGAAATCTTCTTTTCTCACCCTTAAAAGCTTCTTTTATAGTTTGAGATCAATTGAGATCGAATTGGGATGAAAACGCGTAGGAAATCAAATTAACCGACTAAAGAACGCGGTCGTGTTCGTGTCACAGAGAAAGTGGCCGCATCCATGAACGCAGCCGGTTCTGGTCCACAACTGGTTCAACTTCGGTTCTCCTTTGTCTGGTCTGTCCTTTAGCTCTTTTCTTCCGTTTTTTCCCCTATTTGACTTGTTTCTTCTCCAAACTCTATCCAAGTGGGCTTTTTGGCACAAAGTTCCCTATTTAACTCCAAAACAAGTACAAACACTTCATATGACACAATATGTTGAATATCAATAAATTTCGGCCAAATACACATACACAAAATGCCCTTCTAAATCGACCTAAAATGCATACATACACAACGTGTATCAAATAGTGATTCAATCCTAATACTTATAATTTTTAACTTGTAGAAGTCGCTGGAGGATTCACGATTTGACCAATTCAAAACCGTAACTGGATCCTCTCCCGCTCTCTTTTTGTCAATTTCGTCAATTTCAGAGGATCTCCATCCTTAATTACATCAATGGACAAATATTCTCCACGTCATATTTACTAATGAGAAGTCGACTTCTCCAAACTACAGGTTTTCACCAACAACAAGTTACAGAAATCTCCACTTCCCCTTTTCATCTTATTTTACCTTCCCCCATTAACAAAGTTGTTGCTCAAGATAACCACCACTCCTCCTCATGATCCACCGACGCAGATATCTCATGCGTCGTTCTCCTCCACGCCAGCTCGATTCCGTTCTAAATTCTCCACGCCCTTATTTTTTCTTCTCAATTCTCACCTCCGATTTCTTAAAAAATCTCCAAGCCCATATTTTGATATTGTTTGTTTTGGGGAATAATATCTGATGAAGTTTGAAATTTAGCTTGCAGGTTTTATCAGAATATCTATGAAGGAGTGTGTTTGGACATAACATACTCAGCAGAAAAATGGGTCAGGACATTGGATATTACAGAAACGGGTCAAGTTCACATAACTGAAATGAAGAGAGGAGAAAAGCGGTTAATTCTGTTTGTGAAGAGAAGCAGTTAATGCAGTGACAGTTTTTCTATTTTCATTCTGTTTTCATGCCAGTTTTCATCCGTTTATATGGAGCTGAGATTATTACTTCTTCCAGAGCTTAATTCATTTTACATAACACACATCAATTGTGAATATTGATTAGATAGAAAGAAAAACAATGGATATATACAAAGTGAGATTCTTTGTAGAGTGTTTTGTGCTTTGTTGTGATTGCGAAGCGACTCCTTGTATCTGTTACTTCCATTGATTATCAAGAGAGATCAGAAATCTCCGTGGACGTAGGTCTATTGGCCGAACCACGTATATGTGTGTGTTACTTGATTTCAGAAGTGTTTTGATTGTTTTGTTTCTTTAGAGTTGCATATTAGATGTTAGTTTGGATTCTTGATTGTTTTCCCACAACAAGTGGCGCCGTCTGCGGGAAAACACAAAGATATCAGTAATTTGGCAACGAATTTGTGCATGATAGCCATGGCATCCATGAAGTACGATGTGGAAAAATTTAATGGCAAGAATGATTTTGGCCTGTGGCAAGTCAAGATGAAGGCTCTCCTTGTGCAGCAAGGTTTATCTGGCGCTTTGAAGGGTTTGAATGGTTTACCAGAGAAGATGGAGGCTGGTGTAAAAGCTGAAGTGATGGATAAAGCACATGCTGCTATCATTCTGTCCTTCGGAGACAAAGTCCTGAGGGAAATCTCAAAAGAAAAGACAGCAGAGGCAATTTGGAACAAATTAGAAGAATTTACAAGAAGAAGTCTATGGTAAACCGTCTCTACATTAAACAAAAGCTTTATTCGTTTAAGATCCAAGAAGATAAATCTGTGGATGATCAACTAGAAGAGTTTAATAAATATCTTGATGACTTGGAAAGAATTGAAGCCAAAATAGAAGATGAAGATAAGGCCATTTTGCTGTTAAATGCCTTACCTAAGAATTTTGAGCATCTTAAAGATGCAATGCTATATGGAAGGGAGACAAATATCACTGGATGAGGTGCAAACAGCACTAAGGGCAAAGGAACTTCAGAATTTAATAGATACCAGGGGTGATTCTCAGGCAGAAGGCCTAAACATAAAATCTGGAAAATTTCAGAAGTTTAAGAAGTCCTCAACAATCAATGATCAATCCAAGAAACATCAGCAGAACAAACCAAAGAGTTTTGAAGGGAAGGAAACCAAGAGATGCCACCATTGTAAGAAACCTGGTCATCTCAAGAAGAATTGCTTTGAATGGAAGAAAAAACAAGCTCTGAAATCACAGAATACCAATACAGTTAATTTGGCTCAGAATGAAGGTGATGCTGATGTGTTAAATGTGGTTGATGGAAGAACTGAGGACGGGCGGATCATGGATTCTGGATGTAGCTTCCATATGTGCCCCAATGTCAATTGATTCCATAACCTCAGAGTTCACAAACAAGGATCAGTAATGCTTGGAGATGACCATGCATGCCAAATTGAAGGAATTGGAGAAGTAAAGCTCAATATGTTTGATGGATCTGTAAAAACTCTCACAGATGTAAGGTACATACCCTCACTCAGAAGAAATCTCATAAGTCTTGGCACACTTGAAAATAAAGGATGCAGTTTCAAATCTGAAAAAGGATACATATATGTGCTCAAGAACTCAAATCTTGTAATGAAAGAAGTTAGGAAATCTAGCCTCTACTACCTGTTGGCTGAAACAATCATTGGTATTGTCAACCATGATGTAGATAATGATTCAAAGCTATGGCATCAGAGGTTAGGACACATGAGTGAAACAGGGATGAATGAGTTGTTGAAACAAGGAGTCTTCAACCATAGTGGAAAGTTCAAGGTGCATTCATGTGAAATCTGCATTTTAGCCAAAAACAAGAAGCTGGCATATCCTGTAGGGAAACACACTTCCAAGAAACTTCTAGATTATGCTCATGCTGACTTATGGGGTCCTGCAAAGGTGGGAACATTGGGTGGAGGAAAATATTTCTTGAGCATTATAGATGACTACTCAAGAAAATTATGGATCTTCATTTTGAGGAACAAATCTGATGCTTTTGACAAATTTCAGGAGTGGTCCAGTGAGGTTGAGCTGGAGAAGGGATCAACATTGAAGTGTTTAAGGACTGATAATGGATTGGAGTTTCTCTCTGATCAATTCTAGACATTCTGCAAAGTGAAGGGTATTAAAAGACATAGAACAGTACCTGCTCATCCTCAGCAAAATGGTGTTGCTGAAAGGATGAACAGGACCATCTTAGAAAGAATCAGGTGCATGTTGATTGATTCTGGTATGCCGAAAAGATTATGGGGAGAAGCTGCTGCCACAACAGCATATTTGATAAATAGAAGCCCCTCCACTCCAAACCAGTATATTACACCTGAACAAATGTGGAGTGGAAATGCACTTGTGTACTCTCATCTTGAGCCTTTTGGTTGTCTGGTATATTCACATGTTAAACAGGACAAACTCGAAGCTAGAGCAGTGAGGTGTGTGATGCTGGGTTATCCACAAGGAATAAAAGGATACAGGTTATGGTGTATAGAAGCTGGAATGGGCAAGACAATCATAAGCAGAGATGTGAAATTCTGTGAGGAACAAATGCCACTGAATCCCAAGAAAGGTGTTCCACTAGAAATGAATGTAAAGGACACTGATACACAGGTCAAGGTGGAGCATGGTGAGACTAAAACAGATTTAGGAACTAATAAAGACACAGAATCTGATCAAGAACAAACTGATAATAATCTCAGTCAATATCAACTAGTGAGAGACAGGGAAAGAAGAGTTGTGAAACCATCTACTAGATATGGCATTGATTACCTTACTGCATATGCTTTAAGTGTGGCTGAGGAAACAGGATATGCTGAGCCAAGGAATTATAATGAAGCTGTCAAGAGTGATGATAAAGATAACTGGATTTTGGCCATTAAAGAAGAAATGGACTCACTGGAAAGGAATGGGACATGGATACTGGTTGACAAACCAGCTGGACACAAACTCATCATTTGTAAATCGATTTTCAAGAAAAAAATTGAATTCAGTGGGACAGAAAAGGTGAGATTTAAAGCCAGATTGGTTGCAAGGGGTTTCACACAGAGGGAAGGGATAGATTACAATGAAATCTTCTCTCCTGTAGTGAAACACTGTTCTATTAGGATTCTCTTGGCAATGGTGACTCAAATGAACCTAGAACTGGAACAACTGGATGTCAAAATAGCATTTCTACATGGAGAATTAAAGGAAACAATATTGATGCACCAGCCTGAAGGATTTGTAATGCCTGGGAATGAAAATAAGGCATGTTTGCTTAGAAAATCACTGTATGGTCTCAAGCAGAGTTCAAGGCAATGGTACATTAAATTTGATGAGTGTATGAGGAAGATAGGTTACACAAAATCTCAATATAATAATTGTGTATTCATGAAGAGAATGGGGAATGAGATTTTGTGTTTCTTATTGTTATATGTAGTTGATATGCTAGTAGCAAGCAAATATCAGTCTGAGATAGATAAACTCAAGTCAGATTTACAACAAGAGTTTGAGATGAAACAGCTTGGAGAAGCTAGGAGGATATTGGGGATGGACATTTGCAGAGACAGAAGAAAAGGTTTGCTATGGCTTGAACAGAAAAGTTATGTGAACAAGATTCTTGTTAAGTTCAGAATGAATGAAGCCAGGTCTGTGAATGTACCATTGGCACAACATTTCAAGCTTACAGAACTACAGAAGCCAAATAATGATGAAGAAGAGCTTGAAATGTCTAAAATTCCATATTCTAATGCTGTTGGGAGTGTGATGTATTTGATGGTGTGTTCAAGGCCTGATATAGCTCATGCAGTTAGTGTTGTTTCCAGATATATGTCAAATCCTGGAAGACAACACTGGGAGGCTCTTAAATGGGTCATGAGGTATTTAAAAGGTACTGAAAACAAGGGAATCATGTTCAAGAGAATTGATGAACCACATGAATTATTAAACGGTTATGTGGATTCAGATTATGCAGCTAATTTGGACAGCAGAAAGTCACAATTTGGTTATATATTCACATTGTTTGGAGCAGCCATTAGCTGGAGATCAATGTTGCAGTCAGTAGTGGCATTAAGCACCACATATGCAGAATATATGGCTATGACTGAAGCTGTGAAAGAGGTTGTGTGGTTAAAGGGGATGATTTCTGAGTTTGGAATAAAGCAGTCATCTGTAACAGTGATGTGTGATTCACAATCTGCCCTACACTTAGTTAAGCATCAAGTTTATCATGAGAGATCTAAACATATTGATGTTAAACATCATTATGTTAGGAATGTTATAGACAAGGGTGATGTAAGTGTGAAGAAGGTCAGTACAAAAGAAAATGCTGCTGATATGCTTACTAAAGCATTGCCATCGGATAAGTTCAATTACTGCTTGGATTTGGTCCAAGTAGTTCAGTGCTGTTAAGAGTTTCCAGGGAAGACGTGTCCAAGTTTGGACATGTGTGAGAGGTTCTGGTTTTTCTTGAAGATTAAGGTGTGGAGTAGGTGATCAAGTGCTTTGTATGTAAGTCGGGTGAAGATTTGTGAAGGAGTGCGTTTGGACTTAACATACTCAGCAGAAAAACTGGTCAGGACATTGGATATTACAGAAACGGGTCAAGTTCACATAACTGAAATGAAGAGAGGAGAAAAATGGTTAATTCTGTTTGTGAAGAGAAGCAGTTAATGCAGTGACAGTTTTTCTGTTTTCATGCCAGTTTTCATCCGTTTATATGGAGCTGAGATTATTACTTCTTCTAGAGCTTAATTCATTTTACATAACACACATCTATTGTGAATATAGATTAGATAGAAAGAAAAACACTAGAGATATACAAAGTGAGATTCTTTGTAGAGTGTTTTGTGCTTTGTTGTGATTGCGAAGCGACTCCTTGTATCTGTTACTTCCATTGATTATCAAGAGAGATCAGAAACTTCACGTAGGTCAATTGGCCGAACCACGTATATGTGTGTTACTTGATTTTAGAAGCGTTTTGATTGTTTTGTTTCTTTAGAGTTGCATATTAGGTGTTAGTTTTGGATTCTTGATTGTATTCCCACAACAAGAGAAGCGTTTTGATTGTTTTTTTTTTCTTTAGAGTTGCATATTAGGTGTTAGTATTGGATTCTTGATTGTTTTCGCACAACAATATCACTATTTGGTACGTGGCTTCTTTTTTTTTCTTTTTTTGTCATTTTTGGGAAATAGAAAAGCTGTAGATGGAGCCGGATGCGGGAAATAGAAATAAGATGAAAAGGGGTAGTGTGAATTTCTATAACTTGTTGCAGGTGAAAAGTTGTCGTCTCGAGAAGTGGGCTTCTCATTAGTACATATGAAGTGGAGGATTTCTGTCCATTGATGTAATTAAGGGTGGAGATCCTCTGAAATTAACGAAATTGACAAAAAGTGAACGGGGGAGGATTCGGTTCCTTCAAACCCACCCCCATCTCAAATTAACCATCTAACCACCATCACCGTGGACCTCGCCGCCACACCCCGAATTCCAACAAAAAAGAAAAGAAAATGATGGCCGGTTTCACTAAGAAGTAGACCAATAGAAATAAAAGAATAGACCAAAAAGATGAATAGGTGAAGACCACCGTGCGCTCAATCCAGAAAAAGATAAAGTTGTGCCCAACCAGAGAGACCAAAATCACATCACTGTCCTCTCCCAGACAAATCCAAAACCATGACTGCTACACTTCATCTCGGGTTGGCCCTGCTTGCTGACGACGAACTCCATAAATACCGAAGGAGAATCAATGCCCGGGGGGAGAGAGAGAGAGATCGAGATCATTGGAGATGAGGTGGGACGAGTTTGCGGCGTCGGAAGATAAAAAAAGGAATAGAAGTGGGTCACCACTCACGAGACACACAATAAGATTGGGAATCAATTTTCCCAAAATTCAACCTTAACCTATTTATAAAGGCAAAAATTTGTGTGCACCCAACACACAATTGCATTATTGTGCAATCTTCTATTTAATTTGAAATTAAGAATATATATAAGGATTTTGTTTGGATGAATTCACAACAACAACATGTGGTGCAGTGGTGAGACACGTGCAGGTGCAATCCAGGCGCGTGGGTTCGAACCTTGCTTTTTTTGATGTTGTTCAATAGTATATGTTATATCGCGTAATAGTATATGTTATAGTTACATGTACAATTTTTTAATAATATATTATGTTGTTTAATAGTACTAGTAACACTCCCGTGCGATGGACGAAAATTTATTTAAAAAAATAATAATTCAATTAAATTAAATATTATATCATCTAATATTAAAAAATGAAATATTTGAATAGTTTTGATTAAATATATAAAAATTATAAGTAATATAATTATCCGTTTATGTTTACATGATATATGGAATTAATATAACGAATGTTTTATAAATATATTATCTTATGGATTAACATAAAGAAATAGATATTCAAACAAAATAAAATATTTAAGAACATCAAATTGTTGTGTGAGCATATATTTAAGTGATAATGAATATTCAAACAAACACCAATATTATCTTAATATTGAACTCAAACATATATTTAGTGTGTTTGTATCCATATTGATATGTGTGGACACCCACAAATAACTTAAGTGATAAAGAATATTCAAACAAACACAAATATCTAGCTACCATAGAACCCATCAAAATATATTAAATATAATAAATTGAATAACATTATATGTAAATTAGTGTGTTTTTTTTTTTTTTTTCATTTCATTTAGATATTTTAACTTATCTAAATAATTTTATAATTTTGAATATACCTATTTAACTTCCTCTTTAAAAAGAGTACTAATTTCATAGATTTAATAAATTCAAAGATCCTTCAATATATGTTAAAGTTTATTCAAATAAATTCTATATTTTTATTATAAATATATGATTTATTTAAAGATACAAATTTATTAATTTAAATAAATAAGTTAATTAGGTTGAAAAATGAGGAAAATAGACATAATTGAGGTTAAATAATGTGACAAAGTAATGTTTAGATTATAAAATCTAAAAAAATTATAAAGATCAGGCTGATTAAACTTATTTTATTTTATTTTTTTAAAAAATTAGATTGCAACACGTATAAAATCTCACAATTTAGGTTGCAAAGTGTAAATTTTTAAATAAAAATAACATAATAAATATAAATAATGAAAAAATGAATAAGTAATAAAAAAATCAATATTAATTTTCATACATAAATATATAAATATGCGTGGAAGTCATAGTCCTGCGATTAACCAAACAAAATTATTATTATAACAAACTACAAATTAATATTTTCAAATATAATTATTTAATAAATCGATTATTAAATTATACTTTAACTTTTATTTTAAATTTAAGAAATTACATACTTAATTATTTAAATAATGAATTTTATCTTGACATATAAATGAAAAAAAAACTTACGGTCAAATTAAATAAATTAATTGGTTTTGTTTTTAATAAAATAATCAAGATAGTTATATTTATTAGAGAACTATTTACCTAATTATTATAGTTGTATTCTGGTCCTAGGCTATAGTACAAACTACCTTAAAAGCTCAAATCTTATTCAAATAATCAACGAACAAACAATATAATATTTCTAAATGAAATATCTAATTATAATATGTGTGATTAGGATATCAAATTTTCCTAAAAAAATATGAATATCAATTTAAAGATCTTGAAAAGAGTTTTAATTTGATATATTATACATAATTAAAAATAGGTTTGAAATGAAAAGTTATTTGCTGTGTAAAAGATTAAAATAAAGTTTGATTTTTACTAATGTGACAATAACATACTACATCCGTTATTTTTAATATACAGCTTTAATTTTGGATTAGAGAATCAAAATATAGGGGAAATGGTATATCCTCAACCAAATTTCTTATCTCCCCACGAATCCCTTAAATTTATCCTAGCAGAATATCAGTTGAAGACTTAAATTTTGGAAAAGTGTCCCAATTAGGGGCCTGAATATTGGAGGTTCTCAATTCAAGGCCTGAATTTTGAGTTTTTCTCAATTAGCGGGTCAAATTCTCAATTCAGGTTTACGTATCCAATAGTAGGATATATTATTCGATGTGCGAATGATTCAGTACGGAGTAGATTGAAAGTTCCACTACAGAGTATATTGAAATAAACATTCCATATATCAGATTGAAAGTGGTAGTACAATTCAAAATCTAGACCTCTAATAAGAAAAAAAAACTCAAAATTTAGGCCCCAAATTGAAAACTTCTAAAATTCAGGCCTCAAATTGATTTTCTGAAACCTTCTAGTGGAATTTCCCAATTTATCATCATATTTTTTTATTTTATCTTTCTTCCTATTTATATATGATATTGGATATGGTAAATTAGAAATTAGAGTTTTTCTAGAGATACTGGTACGAATAATATTGGAAAATTAGAAAAAACACGCTACACAAACATCTATTTAAAAATAATTAACAAAGCCTAAAAATATATCTAAACAAACATCTATTTAAAAATAATTAACAAAACCTAAAAATATATCTTAACAAAAAAAAAGGCATCTAATAAAAATTAGAAATATGACGCGGATAGTAATGAAAAAATTAGTAAAAAAAAAGGAAAAACGGGTATCTATTTAAAAACAATAGACAAAACCTAAAAGTACATCTAATAAAAATGGAGGTAGTACCAATTATGATCCAAAATTTCAGACGAAATACAAAAAAATCTGTTTCACTAATCTAGTTTTGCAGGCCAATAAATAATATTTAATACATATAATTAGCAAAGAAAATAATATTACTTTTCAACTCACTATAATATATGTGATATGGATGTCAAATTAAAACTCGTGAAAAGACCATTTAAATGATATATCTTACACAAAAATCGAATTAAAAATGAAAAAGTTATTAGTATTTGAAAATATTAAAATAAAATTTAATTCTTACTAAATATAACAACTTACCAAATTATGGAGTAAAAATTAGGAGGGAAAATGAAAATTACAAAAATAACCTCCATTTTACTTTTATATATATATATATAGATATGTTATAATGCGTAATAGTATATGTTATATTGCGTAATAGTATATGTTATGTTACAGGTATACACATTTTTTTTAAATAATATATAATTTTTTTAAATAATATATTACATTGTCTAAAATAATATAAAAAGTGCACATATATAAAAATTTGGAGAAGATGGAATTCGAACCCGTGACCTAATATCTAACAATTTAGGATTTTACCACCTAAGCTAGTGTCTCTTATATGATAACAAACATGACTTAATATATATATATATATTATTTGTTTTACAGAATAAAAAAAATAATTCAAGGCTGCGCAAGGCTCGAACACAAGACCTCAGCATGCACGCAACAACGCTATACCACTGCACAACTATCAGTTTGGTGACATCCAAACACAACCCTTATTATATATCTAATTCCAAAATTAAGTTGGAAAATGCACAATAAGCTTATTGTGTGGTGGGTGCACCCAAGACCTACTCATTTATAAATGCAAAATATATACCAACATTTCATCATCTTAACAACTATAACACACCCTTTAATAATTGATGACTAAAGCACAATTTATTAAAATTTTAATAATTATAGCATTCATTTACTCTTTTGTTAATTATTTACATAAGTGGATGACAGAAGTCTATGTGGTTGTCCCATGACAATACTTACTCATAAAATTACTAATGTAAAATATATAAATATATCCCAATGTTATATTTTTCCTAATAAATCTAGCATAATTTTTCAATAATTGTTATTGTATCACAACCTATGAATTTTTTTATCAATTACACAAATTTGGTACGTATTTCATCACCTTTCATTCATTACTCATAAATATTCAGAAGCTATTTGCAGAAACTGCAATGTAATACATTATGTTAAATTTCCAAACATATTTAGTATGTATTCTAGAGGTGGTTCGATACGGTAATCATCCATAACGTTATCGTAACGAAATATTTTGTATATAGAATATCTATACCGTTACCGTATCAAACCTTTGGAATACCGAATTGCGTTTCAGTACCGGTATATACCGTTACTTACAATTATTTGGGTGTGGAGAAATTCATCGGTAAAAATTTCAGTGTACCAAAATCAATCGAAGTAAAATTCGGCGTACCAAAATTTTCGATATGGTAGCGACATGAATTTTTCATATGCCCAAAATTTTAATATGATGACGGTATGAATGATTATTGTACCGAACCACCTCCGGAAATTCTTCGCACAAATTGTTTGGAAATTTGGATATGTATTATACTGCAACTTTTGCAAGTAGTTTTTGAATATTTATGGGTGATGAATGTAAGGGGATGACATACATACTAAATTTGTGCAATTGATAAAAAATTAATAGGTAGTGATTTAATCAACAAATATACAAAAATTGGTGTTAGATTTGTTAAAAATGTGAAACATTAGGATATACTTGTATATTTTGCAATTATAATTTTTCGAATAAGCATTGGTACGTGGACCTTTGTCAGCCACGTTGGCAAAAATCTAATAGGAAAAATAGACGGACGTTGTAATTGTTAAAATCTCGATATATTATGATTTAATAAAAAATTATTGAAAAATTGTGCTATATTTATTAAAATCGTAAAACATTGAGATATATTTGTGCATTTTTTCATTTATAAAATTGACATCCAAAATTTGTGAATTTGTTGACCATACCTAGTTCCATCCCATTCTGCAAAGCTTAACCTTTCGTATAATATATTAGCTTATGCTTCTTACTATATACCTGACATTAATAATATTACAGAACATTATATACATACATTGGAAATCATTCATTTGGACCTCTTAGAGCTTCTAATCCACTTGAGATTATAAGCAAGTCTCAATACACATAGGCCACTGAGGATCATAAGTAGATCTCTAAGCACGTCAAATATGAAATATGTTACATCAATTTCTTATATATTAAATATTTATGTTCTACAATCAATTGCAAATATGCTTATGGAATAATTATGTTTTAAAATAATTTGCACATGATGGTCACGTTTGGTTGGAGTTGGGTGATCGGGGAAGTGGTTGTAATGTATCATATATTATTTAATTGTAAAAGATGATATGATTTGTGTAAGAGGTTGTTATTAATGATTGTTTTAATAATTAAAGTGGTATTGAGATTTGTGATTGAATGATGATATGTATGATTGTTAATAAGTGATATTTGCTTGTTTTGTATTTATGTTATAAATATTTTTTTGAAACAAAATTAATTTTAAATTAAGTATTTTTTTTGTAATATTAAATTAAAATATGTTTTAGTAATTATTATTCTTTTTTTTTTTTTTTGTCAATCGTTCCAAATTACAAAAAAAAATATTTAATTACTATTTTTTCTTTCTTTTTTTTTTTTACAATTTTGTTGGAATTAAAAATAAGATCAATTAATTATGTTTACTCCTTTGATTTTATAATGTCGTTTGAAATAGCCTTCATTTTAACATTTTCGTTGGAAAATTAAAAAACAATTAATTAATTATTAATTCTTTTTTTTTTCGTTGCAAACAAAAAAATAAATAATTAATTGCTATTATCCTTTTTGTAACATTCCCCTTGAAAATTTAAATAAAACAATTAACTAATTATTATTACTCATTTTTCTTTTAAATTTTGTCGGATTTAAAATAATAATAATTATTATTTCTTTTTATATCATTATCTGGAAATTAAAAAAAGAAGAAAAACACTTTAGATTTCGTAACATTTAATATGAATACCACACTTTATTGGCAACATCGAAATGATTTGTTTTTGGGTTTATTATCAGTTGTGTATCCGGTTAAGCCTGGGGAATTGGTTTTGTTTTGTTTTTTTTTTTTTTTTTTTTCAAAGTTCTTGCTTTAAATATGATGGATATCAGGTGGTTCGGTATGGTGTATCACCTATGTTGTTATCATACCGAAAATTTTAGTTTATGAAAAATTTATAATATATGAAAAATTTATACTGTTATGGTAACAAAAAATTTGGTATATCGATTTTTATGTTAGCATTGGCGTAAACCATTTCTTAATATCGCTATTGTACCAAAATTTTGTTTTACAATTTAAAATTTGGTGTACCAAATAGCGAACTACCAAAAAAGTTTCAATACTGATGATGTCAGGAACCGGAACGGTCGGATCTGAGGTCTGGCGACGCTTGAGATTTCCGAAGTTGGTCGATCGTCGGTCTCAACCTGCAAAATAGAACCCTGGGGTCGTCCCCAGGGGTAGATCCTCCGATGCTTAAGTCAGTCTCTGACGACAGTTTAGTGAGCGGAGGGTAAAAAGTATATCACGATCTGCTATTTTTTGTTTACCTCCACCTTACCTTGGGCGAGGTCTATATATGATAGACGAGGTCTATATATGAGAGACCTTGGACCTCGGCCCTGGGCCAATACCTTGGTCCCAGGGTCTGGACTGGGAGACCTTAGACCTCGGCCGTGACCCAACACCTCAGATGATATCTCCATATTATGTCCACTAGTAGTCCATGTGTCGCAATCTTATGTTGCCCAACCGCCACCACCTACTCTCTCTTTCTCTCTATTCAATGATCTTTTTTTAGTGTTAATTCTTCTATTTTCACATAAGGAGAGACCATGTATTTATAATACATGGTTGAGTGTGGCCAAGCCTGATAGTTTGATTCCTTCTAGGATTAGGAATTTAATTCCTTATTAGGATTTTAATTCTCTATTCCTACTTGGACTAGGAGTCTATATAGGCTAGTCCAGAGATCAAATACAAGAAATAAAGATGGTATAACTATGAATTATTCAGCCCAGAACATAATTAATTCATAAATATTAATTCATCTCACTAGAGAATTAATACTGACTTACCCCTTTATTCCCGAGTTGAGTCGGGGCTTGAATTAGACTTAATTAATCCCCATATTTAAGATATCGAATATCCATTAATTAATTAAAGCCTCTGACAACTTAAATTAATTAATTTCTTATTTATTCCTTAAGTAGTACCACTCAACCTTATTATTGTACCTAAACTTAATCAACCTGCAGGGTTTAGTACAATAAACCTTTTGAGCTCCTTACGGGGATATCATCTTCCTAAACGGACCCGATCACCTAAATACAAATTACCAATTATTATATGCAAGTAGTATAAAAGTTATAACTTAACTCTTACCCATGGTAAATCAAAGTGACACACAAACAAGCATTCATAACTGTAATCTTATTTAGGCTTTAGATTATTATAAGTCACCGAGATCTCTAGTTCTTCACTTAGGTCAAGCAGAAGAACTTATCTCACTTTGATCCTATCAATACGTAAATACTTACCACTATAAGTAAATAGTCAAGATAAACTATTCCTACTTAATACTGCAGCCTAAACCAACAACTCGTCCTCAAGTTGTCTGAGTTGTGATTTATATTTTATATCTCATTAAGTTTAACCAATCATATGATCTTCTGTGATCTACAACACACCATATGATCTACTTATTTGCAAGAGATTTGGGGACACATACATAGTGAAAGTGAAAATATAATCAGATAAGAGATAAACAGTGAATAACTGGAAACATTGTATATAAAAGGTTTTGCTTTCAGTATACAAATCCAACAATCTCCCACTTATACTAAAGCAAAATTTTAGTATACGTGGTGTCTAACTATCTAGCTGTTTCATTCTCCCACTTATACTAAAAGTTTCCTAAGTGGGTGGCATCAATTGTAGTCCTAGTCCCTGAACATGCTTGTCGTATAATTTCTAGGGTAAGCTCTTCGTGAATGGATCAGCTAAATTCTCCGTCGTACAAATCTTCTCTATCCGCACATCTCTCCGTTTTACGATTTCTCGTATTATGTGGTACTTTCTCTCTGTTTTTTGTTGCCTTGTGGGTCTTGAGTTCCTTTGAGTTTGCTACTGCACCTGAGTTGTCACAATAGATTGTGATACTCTTAGGCAAACTAGGTACCACTCCTAGATGCAAGAGGTAATTCCGGAGCCATACTGCCTCCTTAGCAGTCTCTGATGCGGCTATATATTCGACTTCCATAGTGGAGTCTGCAATGCATCTCTGCTTTGCACTCCTCCATGAAATGGCTCCTCCTCCTAAGGTAAACACATTGCCTGAGGTAGATCTCTTCTCATCCCGGTCTGCCTGGAAATCCGAATTCGTATAACCCAAGAGATTTAGACTGTCTACCTGGTAAACTAGCCTGTAATCTCTAGTCCTTTTCAAGTACTTGAATACATATTTTACCGCAGTCCAATGCGCCTGTCCAGGGTTAGACTGATATCTTGCCACTATGTCGACTGCATAGGAGATATCGGGTCTCGTGCATAGAATTGCATACACAAGACTTCCCACTGCGGAAGCGTAGGGTACCTATCTCATTTCCTCTTTCTTCTTTGGTGTCTTAGGACACATCTCCATAGAAAGTGGAACGCCATGTCTGAAAGGCAAAAATCCTTTCTTGGCGGTTTGTATGCTAAAACGAGCAATCACAGTATCAATGTAGGCCGCTTGAGATAAGCTCAACATCCTTTTCTTGCGATCCCTTATAACTTTGATCCCAAGGATGTAAGCTGCCTCTCCTAAGTTCGTCATCTGAAACTGTTCGGATAACCATCTCTTTATGTCTGATAATACCTCCACATTGTTACCAACTAGGAGAATATCATCTACATAAAGTGCAAGAAATAATTTATCTCCGTTGACATCTATGCGATACACACAACTTTTGTTTTCACTTTGAGTAAATCCATATGATTTAATCACCTCGTCAAAACGTAAGTTCCATGACCTAGAAGCTTGCTGGAGTCCATAAATGGACTTCTTGAGCTTTCAGTCCAGATGCTCTTCGCCTTGCCTCACATAACCTTCTGGTTGCTGCATATAGATGTCCCTACCTTCTTCAAGGTAACCGTTTAAGAAGAGGTCTTAACATCCATTTGCCAAACCTCAAGATCTAAGGTGAGCTGCTATGGTGAGAAGGATCCGAATGGACTTGAGCATGGCTATTGGCGAAAAGGTTTCGTCATAATCTTTACCCTCCACCTGGGTATACCCTTTTGCCACTAGCCTGGCCTTAAAGGTTGTAACCTCTCTTTCTCTTGTATACCCACTTAATGCCTATAGCTTTACAACCATCTGGCAGTTCAGTTTTCTCGTATACATCCATAGCAGTTATGGACTCATATTCTGAATCCTAGCGCGACGCCATTCTTTCGCATCTTCGTCATTTACTGCCTCGGCGTAAGTCCAGGGATCTAGATCGACATGTCCGTCTCCTGGGATCAAATCCGAAGATTCTCCCACAAACATGAAACGATCAGGCTGACGAACAACCCTCACACTATGTCGAGGCTGTGTAGGCATTATGTCAAGGGATGCGCAGTACTTAGTATTATTGCCTTTTGCACTTGTGGTTGTGGAATTGGAATCGTACTGATATTCCCTTCGAGTTTTTGAAGGACAATATCGGTTCTGGACTTGTGATTAATCATGTAGTCCTCTTCTAAGAATCGGGTATAAGTGCTAATAACGACCTTCTTATCCTTAGGACTATAGAAATAACCACCTTTCGTTCCCTTTGGATACCCTATAAACATTCTTACCTCAGACCTAGACTCCAACTTATCAGCATCCTTGTTCAGCACGTGTGCTGGACTACCACAAATCCTTATATGGTTCAAGCTAGGCTTGAGCCCTGACCATAGCTCGACAGGGGTCTTGGGTACTAGGTTTAACAAATAAGAAGCCGTTTCTAAGGCATATCCCAAGACCGAAATGGGCAAAGATGCATAACTCATCATAGATCTGACCATCTAAAGTAAAGTTCGATTTCTTCTCTCTGCTACACCATTCTGTTGGGGAGTACCTGGTGTAGTCAATTGAGATGTTATCCCAACTTCTGACAAGTACCGTTGGAACTCGTTGCTGAGGTATTCGCTACTGCGGTCAGACCGCAATGACTTGATAATTTTACCTAGCTTCTTCTCCACTTCCGCCTGAAACTCTTTGAATTTCTCAAAACATTCAGACTTGCGGCGAAGTAGGTAAACGTACCCGTATCTTGAGTAATCGCCAATGAATGTGATGAAGTACTCATACCCTTCACGAGCTTGGGTGGACATTGGTTTACAAGTCAGAATGGATCTGTTCTAACAGCTCTTTGGCCCTATTCCCCTTTGCCTTGAAAGGCATTGTCGACATCTTTCCCTCTAGACAGGATTCGCAGACTCTAGTCTGAATTGGTTGGAACGAATCCAACACTCCATTAGATAATAGTTTTTGGATCCGGTTTAGATTGATGTGACCTAGTCTTAGGTGCTAAAGATGTGTTTGATCCCCTTAAGAAGATAATTTCCTTTTCCTTGGGTTCGATGATGTTGATGCAATGAAGTTTTGGGTATTATGCAGACAAGTTATAGTCTAAAGAGAATTGTTCAAAACACCAGTGAAGATAACTATGTTATTTCGCATGATAGAAACATTACTACCAAAAAAAACTGAATATCCATCACAATAAAGTTTCGAAATAGAAATTAAATTGCGCCAAAAACTCGGCACAAACAAAACATCTCTTAAAACTAAAATAATGTTATTAAAGCATAAAGAAAAATCTCCAACTGCAACTGCTGCGACTCTTGCTGCATTGCCCATGGAGATGATGATCTCGCCATCCCTAAGCTGTCTTGTTGGCTGGAAGCCCTACAAGGTGTAACAAACATGATCAGTCGCATCCGTATCCACTACCCACGAATGGGGAGAAACAGCGGCTAAGCATGTTTCAGTTACTAAAGCTAATGCCGTACCTTGATCCTTTGCCTTTAGCACTGGACAAACTTTCTTCCAATGCCCAGTCTTACCGCACTTGAAACACTTTCCCTTAGGTTTCTTTACTCCACCACTACGGCCCGCTCCGTTACTCCCACTGTTTGCCTTGGCCTTGCCCTTTAGCCTCTTTTTCTTGTTCTTACCTTTCGGTAGAACAGTGGGGCCATTGGGAGTGACCAAAGCTTGTGCATGCTTTCCCATCACCCCCTATGCTGTAACTAGCTCATTGAGCAACTCGTTAACAGTACAGTCTTTCTTGGCCATAACAACATTGAGACGAAAGTTCTCAGAGGATTTGGGAAGAGTGTTGAGAATGATGTCGACCTTGGATTCAAGCTTGTCCATGAGATTAATCATGTGCATGACATGATCATGCACTAAGTTGCCCTCGGTCATCCGACTTTCCATGATTTGCCTCATTAAGTCAAACCGAGCAGCTCTGTCCGACTCCCCATACACCTCTTGAAGGTTCAACATGATGTTGGCAGCATTGTTCATGTCCTGATGATGGAGCTACAAAGCAGACGACATAGTGTTCATAATATAGCACTTGGTCACATTATTAGACTTGTGCCACCTATCATGCTTTGCCCGCTCCTCATCAGTGAGCTGTGCAGTAAGGGGATCCGGACGAGGAGTAACTAATGCGAAATAGTATTCCTCACGATAAGAATATACTCCAGATTACGTTTCCATTCTTTATAATTAGGACCCGTTAAGGGGTGTTGTGTGAGAATATCTATAATAGACGATAATGACATATTTGAAAATATTAAACAATAAACATGTAAGAACACAATCACATATAATTTGAATCAACAATATTGTAACCTTTTGATATAACAATATTGATTGAATCCTCCAATAGCCTAAGAGATTTACATATAAGCCACGCAGGTGGACGTTTATATGTAAATCCCTCAACCAGACTAAAAATCTAGTCATTTTAATTTCATTCCATGTCAACCTAACCTTTTGACAAATGAAATTAATAATTTGACTTTTATACTAGACCATATTATTTTTAAGAAGGGACTCCGCGGGGAGTTGTACTTAATATTAATATCTAAGTAGTGACCACGTCCTAACACTTGTAAACAAATTCTTGGATTTGACACACTTTCGCGGATTACGTCGTTTCCAATTTATTTAACCTTCGTTATCCCATTTGTTTCTAACTATCTAGCAAACTTGTGAAAATGATACGTGTAAGCCACGCGTGTGGACGTTTACATGAGTAACTCCCACTTTTCTTTTGGAATTAAATAATTTATTTAGAAGTCCTAGCCAGCAAACTTATAAATAATAAATATGAGCAAGCCACGCGTGTGGACATTTACTAAATTTATTATTTATTTTGCCTAGAGACCGGTTGTGGAGGTCTTTTGACTATTTTTAGAAATTAAAATTTTCAGGTTCTGCTTAGTCTTTTACTTCAAAAGGTTTGTCCATGCAATAACACGTAATCCTAAGCATAAATAAAAACTAAGCACACTAAATAAAGCATGCTCGGAGAATTTAAATATGCTAATATACGAAAAGGTCCTAGCATGATAGTCTAAGCGCAATTAATAAATCACGTAGACATAATAAACATGATAATAAATATCATTCATCCATTGAGCAATAAAGAAACGATAAAAATAAATAAAATTCATTCTTCGTGGCTCAACATGGAAAAATTAAATCCTAAACTATTGCAATAATTTTGTAAATACTAATCTTCAAGTCTCTTGGGCCTTCATGTTGGGCCTCGCATACTCGAGTAAGGACTGGGTTAAAACGAAAAACACATTGGGCTAGTAAACAGGCTGCATGGGCCAATGGGTTGTCGGGCCAAAATCCTAGCTCACGTCCACGCCACGACCGAGGGGGCCGAACTATCTAGAGCCACCGGAGCCTGCTGGGCCGAAGCCTAGCGCCTCGCGCGCGCCCAGGCCCGACACGGCAAAAATCTGCTAGGGTTTGCAAACCCTAGCTGCCGCCCCTCCAACCGCAATCTGTCGGCCACCGGGGCCAGCTGTTGCCGGGCGCCGAGCTGCTGCTGCCGAGCGCCAGGCGACGGGGGCTGCTGCTGTCGAGCGCTGGACGCCGGGGCTACTGTTACCGAGCGTCGGGGCCTGAAAGTCTCTGACAACTTAAATTAATTAATTTCTTATTTATTCCTTAAGTAGTACCACTCGACCTTATTATTGTACCTGGACTTAATCAACCTGCAGGGTTTAGTACAATAAAACTTTTGAGCTCCTTAAGAGGATATCATCATCCTAAACGGATACGGTTACCTAAATACAAATTACCAATTATTATATGCAAGTTGCTGTCACCCAACATACATAGTATAATAGTTATAACTTAACTCTTGCCCATGGTAAATCAAAGTGACACACAAACAAGCATTCATAACTGTAATCTTATTTAGGCTTTAGATTATTATAAGTCACCGAGATCTCTAGTTCTTCACTTAGGTCAGGTAGAAGAACTTATCTCACTGTGATCCTATCAATATGTAAATACGTACCAGTTTAAGTAAATAGTCAAGATAAACTATTCCTACTTAATACTGCAACCTAAACCAACAACTCATCCTCAAGTTGTCTGAGCTGTGATTTACATTTTATATCTCATTAAGTTTAACCAATCATATGATCTTCTGTGATCTACAACACACCATATGATCTATTTATTTGCAAGAGATATGGGGACACATACATAGTGAAAGTGCAAATATAATTTGATAGGAGATAAACAGTGAATAACTGGAAACATTGTATATAAAATGTTTTGCTTTCAGTATACAAATCCAGCAATTATAAAATGGCTTGTGTGGTAAAAACTTCTTCATTTCACCATCCTCCATTTCAACTAGTAGAGAGGTAAAAAATTGGAGATTCAGTCATTTGAGAGTGGAGTCCTTGGAAAGAGTCTTGAGATACCTCTGCTCCCCAGACCTCAGTTGAAGCAAGTCCTCTGCAGTTCGGACCTAAGGTAACTCTCTTTACTCCCTCGTAGAGAGATAACATTCCTATTACATATGTGCAATAACCTCCTTAGAAGACCTTGGGAATCCTTAGGATAGTCCTTAGTAATTATTGACATACATTAGGATTCCTTTGGAAACACCCTGGGAGTCCTTAGAAAGCTTTAGCTAGATTTAGGAGTCCGTTGGAAAGTCCTTTGGAAAATTTAGTGCATCATAGGAGTCCTTGGGATAGTCCTTGGAGTCCTTTGGAATAGTCTTCAGACCCTTGGAAAGACCTTTGAAAAAATTATTAGAGCTCTTGATACACCTTAGGAGTCCCCTAGGATAGTCCTTCGGAATTTTTGTTACACCCTAGGAGTCCTTGGGGTTGGTCCATAGGAATTTTGAGCACATTTAGTAAGACATAGGAGACCCTTGGAATAATCCTTAGAACCTTGGAAAGACCTTTGGAATAGTCCTTAAGCAACATTTGTAAGACCTTGGCACAAGACCTTGGTATCAGACCTTTGAAACTCCTTTGCTGAAGTTGGGACAGTTCTCAGACCTGACCTCTTTCTTTAACATTAGGATATGTGTCTTATCATTGTCAGTGACTTATCTCAACTCCACTAAATAGCAAATCTAATAATAGACCCCTGCAAGTCTACCAACAAAACTAACGTACCAAAGGCCCTCACATGGAAGCATTGCAGATAACAAAGCAAAAGTTTGACCGTTGCTTTTATGTATTACCTAACAATTGTCTATGTCACTTTCTTAAAGATGCATTCCATTATTCAACCAAGTTCCTCCATCATATGTAATTAAACCACGAGTAAATTAAAATCATCTCGTAGCTCACCTATGCTTCTTCTATGACATGTGCGCCAAACAATCCGAGCTTGTAAACTCGTCAGTTTATTTTTGTTCTTTTTTTTCTAGCAAATGAAATTTCACTTACTCGAGCTTCATTTCTTCCATAGGTTGAGAGCTTGGAACACCTTGGAAAAAATATCTATTTGAGTTATCCTCTCCCAAGGCACTTGAGTAAGATTTCTAACATTTTCTCCTCCGTTTTGTTGCAATGTCGGACGAGTATATTGATGATATCCTAATAGCCAAGCTCTATCCATCCCTAGACATGATTTGTAGTCGTAGAAATAAAACTCTTAGGCCTGAAGACGTGATTTCTAACCTTACGGAGGCCGACGTCTTAGGATTTAAGCATATGATGTATTTTTCTAGTCATTGGAATGATAGTATTCCCAAGCCGGGGAGCGGGGGTTTGAGTATTTTACCACCGGGATGGATTTGCCTATATGAGGATATGTTTGATGCGGGGCTTATGTTTCCATTGCACCCCACAATTGTCGAAATTCTTGAGTTTTTTCAAGTCTGTCCAACTCAATTAGCCCCCAATGCTTGGAGGGTTATTGTCGGATTCACTATCGTGGCATCTTCTATTCCGACTGTCTCCGCGGGCGCCCGAGTCTTTGCATCCATCTATAGACTTCAAAAACATCCCATGGGTGATGGTTTGTGGTACTTCGTGTCTATGAATAAGACCAAACCCCTTGTAGATATTACTTGAGACACTAAAGGTTGGACGTCAAGGTTTTTCTACGTCTCTCAAGATAAACCTTGGGATTTTCCTTCGGAGTGGAACTTTGCATGTTCTCCTCCGTCCAAACCCAAGCTTTCCACGAACGACCGCCAAGCACTCTTGGCGATTATTATGCGAGGTCCCGTGAGCTTGAAAGACCTCCTTACAGAAGATAACTTGATTGCTGCGAAGCTAAGTCATTTACCTCCGTCTAGACCCGTGGACCTTAATATGCATCTTTACACTTGTATTCGCTTATTTTCTCTATACTGTCAATTGTGCTAATCAAATGCTTCTTGTTGAAAGTCCTGGAGGTTGGAAATGCCAAGAAAGTTGACAGGGAGGTTGAAAACACCAGGAAGGTTGACAGAGCTAAGATTTTAGCTCGGGTTGCTCAGAGGAAATCCTCGGGCCCTCCTTAGAAAAGACCATTGCGTCCTCACTCTTTTGAAAGACCCCGATCTTCATTGAGACCCCCAACCCTTGGTTCTATCCCAGAGTCAATCGCAACAGAGGACGATGGTGTCCTTGAGCACCACGCTGGAGCATCTGACCTTGGGGATCATGCATCTAGGAGTATGACCACCCGTGCAACAGATAAGTACTGCCGGAATTGGGATGTGAAGGTCTCTGACTCCATGTTTACCCGAGAGATGACGGTTGAGATGATGTCTCAGCTCATACCTCCTAGTGATAGGACTACGGTAAATGAGGCCATCTGGGAGGCGTTATGCATCTATGGCTACGAGCTTCTTGCCAAGGTAACGTTTTCTTTTTTTTTTTCTTAAGTCATTCTCATTTTTTAACAACACCAATGACTTCATCTTCCTCTATCCAGCAACTCCTTAACCACCACGGGATGGTTCGGAAGATCAACTATGGCTCAAGGAGGATTAGGGAGCTCGCAGAGGATTTAGCTAAGGAGACTGAGGAGAGGATATATACGGAGATCAAATTCGACTCCAAAGCTGCTGAGGTGGATCACCTACGGACGGAGACCTCCGCATTGACCGACAAGATTGCATCTCTTGAAATTGACTTGGGAGAGAGATCTCGGAAGGTTATGGAGGCCAACTTGCGGGCGGATAAAGCCTTGAAGGACAAGGAGGCCATGGAGGATGCACTATTGGACCACTGGCTAGACGACTTTAGTGTCTGTAAGGATAAGGTGAAGAGCTTAGCTCCTACCTTTGACATTAGTCGTTTGGTCCCTCCTGCATACTTCACCTCTGGTACAGACATGGAGGTTGAGGCGGCTGGTGATGCCCCTGCAGAGGACATCGCCTTATCCCCCACTTCCTAGATAGAGCCTCTGCGTGATTTCTCCTATGACCTTTGTTGTTTATCACTTTGTTATTGTTAAACTATATTAGCCATAGTGCCCTGCGTTGTCCGTATTTTCTGTACTAAGACTTCTTCTTAGGCTTTTCCCAAGAGTCGTTTTATGATTGAATTTCTAATTTGTGACTTCCATATGATTCTAATTTGAGATTGTTCCCCATCCGTGTTTTCATACTTGTCATAAATTAAGGTAGAGGATTCCTTTCTCTCTATGAGTAGGGTTATCCCAACCCTCAGCCTTAGGAGGCCTCGGCTATTCTATCCTTGAAGATCATGTCAAAGGACGAATTGCCGGAGCTAGGAAGTTCCTAGATAATTTCCTAAGGAGTTTCTTGGATGGTTGCTAGCTGGTTGATCAATCCAGGCATCACCACCTCTGCTTAGGGCCCGACGAGGTTAGGAGCTTTTGATAGTGGCAGTGGTAGTCCACTACAATCCTATTAAAAATGATAGTGACAATGGTAAGCCATTGCAATCCTATCGTTTCCAAGAGTCAAACGGTTGTACAATTTGAAAGAAATAAGAACTTAAATTCCATTGCAATGTTCAAACTAACTTAGAAACAAAAGTTGACCTCAACTACTGAACAAACAAAAGAAAATTACTACGAATCAAATAAAGCAAAAAATAAATGTCCAAGGTCTAAGGTCTTAGGACTAAAATAACCTATTGGTAGTACTTCCTAAGTTGCTCAGCATTCCAAGACCTCGAAAATGGCTTGCCATTGAGATTTTCAAGTTTGTAGATGCCTTCTTTCACCACTTCACGAACACGAGAAGGACCATTAGGAGATAACTTATTACGTCTTTCTTGGTAGTTGAACTGAGCCTTTCTAAGGACAAGTTCCCCTGGTCGGAAGTACCTCGACTTAACGCGGGTGTTGTAGTACTTGGCCACCCTTTGCTGATAAGCAGCCATCTTCACCATAGCCTTTTCTCTTTGTTCGTCAATGAGGTCAAGATTGGCGCGGAGCCCTTCGTCATTCTCTTCTATGTTAAAGTTTTCAACCTGCGGGCTTAGAATCCCAATCTCCATGGGAATGGCAATTTCTGAACCAAAGGTCATGCTGAAAGGCGTCTCATCTATTGCAGTCCTCAGTGTCGTTCAGTAAGCCCACAAGACCTCAGGGAGAATATCGGCCCAAAGACCTTTAGCATCGTCCAATCTTGTCTTCAGAGCCTGCAAGATTGTTCAGGTGGTGACCTCGTTGGACTGCGGGTAAGTGATGGAGGTCGTCCTAAGGTCAATACTGAGTCCTGAACAGAACTCTCTAAAGTGCACGTTATCAAACTGCTTCCCGTTGTCTGTGACAAGAGCCTTTGGAACTCCAAAGCGATACACAATAAACTTCCATACAAAGCTTCGAATTTGTTTCTCCGTAATGCTGGCCAAAGGTTTAGCCTCGACCCACTTGGTGAAAGGGAATGGTGAGGTTGCGAGCTTAGATAATGCATCAGCCTTAATGTTCTCTACTCGAGATATATGATTAATTTCAAAGTATTCGAGCTTGGAAATCAAGTTGCGGACCTTACCAAGGTATTGAGCCATAGTGGAGCCCTTAGCTTCATATTTCCCTTTAACCTGGTGACCACCAATTGCTAGTCACTATAGGTTGCCACCTGCTTAACAACGACCTTTGCCACAATCTTCAATCCTGTGATAAGAGCTTCATACTCAGCTTCATTGTTTGATGCCTTGAAGTCAAACCTCAATGCATATTCAAGGGTATTTCCCTCAGGACTGGTCAAGGTTAGACCAACGCCACTTCTGCCAAGGTTGGAGGCATCATCAACATGCAAGATCCATAACGATCTTCCTTTGGTCTATTTGCTCCTGATACGACCTCTTCCGTGGGAGCTTGGGCTCCCTCCTCAGTGGTGAACTCAACTAAAAAGTCAGCTAAAACCTGAGCTTTAATGGTTAGTCGAGGTTGATAGTGAATATCAAATTCACTAAGCTCTACAGAGTACTTTGCCAACCTTCCCAACGTCTCTGACTTCTGTAGTATTTGCTTCAAAGGTTGATCAATGAGTATATCTATAGTGTGTGCCTGGAAATAAGGTCTCAACTTACGAGCTGAGACTACTATTATGAAAGCCAATTTTTCTACCTTAGAGTAGCGTATCTCAGCACCTCTAAGGACTCGACTTACATAATAGATTTGTCGTTGCACACCATCCTCTTCTCGAACCAGCACTGAGCTCACTGTTGTATCTGAGATTCCAAGGTAGAGGTAGAGCACCTCTCCCCGCCGAGGTTTAGTCAAGAGTGGTGGAGAACCCAAGTAGGACTTTAGATCATCATAGGCTTTCTGGTAGTCCTCTGTCCATGAAAAATTCTTTGCATTCCTTAGGATTTTAAAGAATGGCAAGCTCTTCTCCACGGACCTCGACAAAAAAAGGGCTAAGGACTGCAAGCCTCCCAGTGAGCTTCTGTACGCCACGTACGGTCTGAGGAAGTTTCATCTCTAAGAGTACTTTAATTTTACCTTGATTGGTTTCAATCCCTCATTGTGTGACCATATAGCCCAAGAACTTTCCAGAGGTCACTCCAAAGGTGCACTTGTGAGGATTTAGCTTCATTCTGAAATGCCTCAATACTGCGAACACTTCACTAAGGTCATCTATATGTTGATTTGCATGTGTGTTCTTTACCAACATATCATCTACGTACACCTCCATGTTTTGCCCAATCTGATTTTTGAAGATTTTATTGACCAATCGTTAGTATGTTTCACCTGCGGTTCTTCAGACCAAAGGGCATGACCCTATAACAATATAATCCCCTCTCAGTCACGAACGATGTCTTAGCTTCATCATCAGGGTGCATTCTGATCTGGTGATACCCTTAGAATGCATCCATGAAACTAACCAATTGACACTCAACCGTAGCATCTACTAGTTGGTCAATCCTTGGGAGAGGGAAGCTATCCTTTGGACACGTCTTATTCAGATCCTTGAAATCAACACACATTCTCCACATGCCGTTAGCTTTCAAGATGAGGACAACATTTGACAACTAGTCTGGATAGTCAATCTCTCTCACATAATCAGCTTCCAAGAGTTTGCCGACCTCTGCGTTCATAGCTTGAATTCTTTTTGGTGCAAAGCTTCTCTTCTTCTGTCTGACGGGTCTAAAATTAGGATCCACATTGAGTCTATGGACAATGACCATGGGATCAATGCCTAGAATATCCGAAGGACTCCAAGCAAAGACATCGACATTTTCCCTTAGGAATCGGACCAAAGCAACCTTTAACTCCTCCGACAACAATAATCCTATCTGGACAACCTTGTTCTCATCTCCTTCGCATAGTTGAATAGAGATGAGTTCCTCCACCGGTTCTGCTAATTTCTCCCATTGATCACCGGTTTCCATACTATCAATAGCCAATGTCTCTGAAGAAATCTGCTTCCATTTAAGAGAAGCAACATAACGTTGTCTGGCTATTCCCTGTTCTCCTCGGACTTGTCCAGTTCCATGCTCCGTAGGAAATTTCATTAGTAGATGATATGTTGAAACAATTGCCTTAAGAGAATTCAACCCTGGTCATCCCAAAATGATATTATAGCTAAATGGTACCTTTACCACAAGGAAATCAACCATGACACTGGTCTGCTGACGTTTGTCACCTCCGACCACGGAGAGGGAGATCATACCCTCTGGCTCTACCGCTCCTCCTGCAAAACCAACCAGAGGAGTCTTCACGGGCCTCAGTCTATCCTTGTTGATGTTCATTCGTTCGAAGGCATCATAGAACAATATGTCAGCAGAGCTTCCATTGTCAATAAAAATCATATGCACTGTGTAGCCAGCTATTCCCAAAGTCACAACCATAGGATCATCATGTGGGGTGATAATCTCACCCATATCCTCGTTTGTAAAGGTAATCGAATCCTCCGACCGTGGTCTCTTTCCCAATGTTACTTCAGTTTGAGGTTGTTGAGCATACTTTTTCCTGGCTGATCGAGTCTCTCTACCGGATGGTCCTCCGGCTATGACAGCAATGACTCCTGCCGGCGGAGGGGAATCATCTCTCCTCCGAGGAATCCTACCCCGAGGATTTTGTTGGTCTGGACTTCGTCCTCTACGCCCCTGCTGAGGTTGTTTGTATCTGTCGTCCACAAATCTTGCGAGATACCCTCTCCAAATTAGGTCCTCGATTTCTTTCTTGAGGAGTTTGCAGTCCTCAGTATTGTGACCATGGTCGCGATGGTATTGGCATTACTATGATTCCTCTTGTTTGCAGGGGTCCGCATTTTCCCAGGCCACTTCACATATTCCTTATCTTGAATGTACATAAGAATTTCATTCTTAGAGGCATTCAAAGGTGTATACCCGTCGAACGTCCGTGGGCTCCTCTGATTCTTAGACGAACCAGCGGTCACCGACAATCTATCCCATATCTTCTTCTTCTTATCTGGACCATCGTTGTTATCATCTTTCTTACGTTTTCTATCAGAGGACTCATGCTCAGCTTCAATCCCTGCCTTAGACATCTCCTCGGCATTAATGTACTTTTCTGCCCTATTGAAGATGTCCGCCAAGGTTAGCGAAGGCTTCTTCACCAGAGAGAAAGCAAATCTAGAAGACTTCCGCACTCCATTCATTAGTTCCGCTAGGGCCACTGATTGATCAAGATCTTCAACCTCAAGAGCTTCTCTGTTGAATCGTTGGATGAACTCTCTTAAGGACTCGTCTGGCCTTTGACGAACACTCATTAGGTGTGTCGAGGCCTTCTTATACCTCTTGCTACTGGCAAAGTGACTGAGAAACTCCTGAGCCAATTGCTTGAAAGAACCGATTGATGCGGCCCGCAATGAAGAAAACCAAACCCTTGCACTCTTCCTTAGGGTGGGGAGAAGGCTCGACTTTGATGGCGTCGATCTCCCCATGAAGTATCATGAGAGCTTGGAAATTCTCAAGATGATCACGGGGGTCCGAGGTTCCATCGTCGTTCTCTATCTGAGGCATCTTAAAGTTTGGTGGGACTACCTCCCTCATGATGCTCTCAACAAAAGGAGATTCTGTAGGAGCGAAGAGGTCAGAGCCCGGCCTCTTAACCTCATTCCAGACCACCCCCAACCTTTGGTCCATCTCTGCCAACTTCATTCGCAGGTTATCTTGGCTATCTCCTTTGATGACGATTGTGGCGGCTTTACCACGGTCCTGATGTGGTCAGACCCTGGCTTCGTCATTCATTACCCTGGATCCTTGGGCACGACTGACGTCTCTTTCGTCGTTGGGCTCGTTGGGTATGTCTTTCTCGACGAGTCCCTCCAACAGAAGTTTTAATTCCTGGAGATCGGCGTCTATCTTATTCATACGTTGGACATCGATGGGCTGGGCAACATTGCCCTGGTCTCCTAGGCTTCGCTCCTCCTCCTCCATTGCCTCATCACGCCTTGAAGGATGGGAGTTTTGGGTGTTGCCGTGACTAGGGTTAGGGTTAGGGTTTACCCTTCGATCTTCACCAGGGTAGTGCGGCTGATGTATTTTTTCTCTTCTGTGGTGCCATTCTCAAAGCAGATCACCGGCCCCACGGTGGGCGCCAAACTGATGATGTCAGGAACCGGAATGGTCAGATCCGAGGTCTGGCAACGCTTGAGATTTCCAAGTTTGGTCGATCGTCGGTCTCAACCTACAAAACAGAACCCCGGGGTCATCACCAGGGGTAGATCCTCCGATGCTTAAGTCAGTCTCTGACGGCAGTTTAGTGAGGGGAGGGTAAAAAGTATATCACGTCTGCTATTTTTTGCTTACCTCCACCTTACATTGGCCGAGGTCTATATATGAGAGACCTTGGACTCGGCCCTGGGCCAGCACCTTGGTCCCAGGGTCTGGACTGGGAGACCTTGGACCTCGGCCCTAGCCCAACACCTCAGATGATATCTCCATTTTATGTCCACTAGTAGTCCATGTGTTGCAATCTTATGTTGCCACGTGTCAACATGTATAATTACGGAATTATCCCTCATCAAGTACATATATGAAAATGCCAAATATATTAAGTTATTGCATCATTATAGTACCGTAAGTTTTAGATTGAGTGTACAATATTTAATACTTGCACCTTGATTGTATAGAATAAAATTAAATAAAAAGTCAATAAGCTGAAAAAGTTAAAAAGAAAAAAGAAAAAAAAAAAAAAGAAAAAAAAGGAAAAATTGATGAACTAGAGAAAAAGCAAAGCGGAGATTTACCCTGCTGGGAGCCTAGTCGCTGTTAGATTAATTGTGTCAGCTTCTGAAAAACATTTCCAAACCCTTCCATGTGAGGGATTGTCCCAACTTGCCATTTAAGCATAGGTTAACCAAACATACCCAATGTTTAACATCAACAACTAAGGCATCGGTGAGCTAGATGTAGCTCAACCATCAAGGAGTTGGATGAGGAGGAGACGTCATTCCAGTGCAAGAATAGGTTTCAAATATGGACTTCCCCATTTTAATAATTAAGTTGCAAGAGACTTAATTATTTCCTTTTAAATAGATAGGTTTTGGTAAGTTCCAATTTTAGCTACTTAAGATATGTTTTATTTCAATAATTTCAAGTTATTTCTTCCATTCGGGTATATTTTGGAATTTAATTGATGTTCATAAAGTTGATTTGTTGGAAACATGATTAGGTTTTTATTAAGTAAAAAAATCCGCTGCTAGAGATTAACTTTTTTTTTTTTTTAATAAATTAAGATTATCTGATGTGTTTTTGCTTACTTCCTAGATTCGAGAAAAATAGGGCTATTATGTATATTTGTTATGGAACTATCTATGTTCCGTTTGTCTTACCAGCTTGAGTTAGGAATAGTCTTATGTTGAAATGAAGGATTTTTATTGATATGATTATTTACCTTCTAAATGTTTAAAAATTCATTTTATAAAATCGGATCATTACATTTTACAAAATGAATTCACAAGGTTTTGTCACAAACTGCAATAACTATTGAACATAGTATGTACTGTCTAAGCAAGTAAGATTCAAGTACAACAATCGACCTGTAATTTTATAGTATGCACTGACTACGTTGCAACACAAAAACTAACGAAAATAAAAACTGAAAAACGAACACCAAAATAAACAGGGAGCTGAGTTCCTCAGACTCCTCAGACCTTATTTTTATTGATACTCCGTATAACAATAGGATTTACAAAGAGACTCGAATCCCTAACACCTAACATATACTATACCGACAACGTCCGGCGAATCTCGTCAATTTGTTCGGCATTGACACGACAATCCATTGAAGGCCGGACAAGCTCTCCCGAATCTGCCTTTTAAGTCCTTCTCCTGAAGGTCCTTCGACACTATTAGATCAACTAGTTCCTCTCAAAATAAAAAAATTCAGAGCAATAAGATTAAAATATAAATCAAACTAACTATACTTACTAATCTGCTATCTATTCTTCCTCACAACTAATGGTTAAATTCCATGAGTACAAATTATGTTAACATTCAGAATATTGAAAACTATTTTACTCATTGTCCCCTCCCACGCCTAATGCCGCCGCCACACACACTTATAAGTTGATTATCTTGATGGGCTTAAGCCCGTTGGCCAAGTAGATCTTTCTTCCAAGTATATCTCCTTGTTGATAAACATCCATATCTTTACGGTGATATGTGACTCCTTAATCGAATCTTATCTTAAACAAATTATTTCCCTTTTCTTGTAAATCAAGACTCCCTGCTGCATATGATTAGCATACCATATCAACAATTAATTATAATCAAAATCAATAATAACAAAATATTACTAATACAAATAATATATCTACTACTTGAATCAAAGATTGAGACTCAAAACATAAAATAAGCTACCACAATTTTAGGAACAAAGAACTTCAAATTAATATATATCAGTAACTAAAAGAGTTTTAGTAAAAACTTCATAAAACGGAACACATAAAACATTATCCTCTCAAAGTCTAAATTATTTTGGCATCCCATTTGTGAATAGTTTATTTATAGTTTTTATATAATTTTGCTACGCCTTAATCATCCCATGACACCCCGTCAGCTTCACCACCTGAAATAGAAATATGTAAATGGGGTGAGTTGTCAAACTCTGTGTGAACACATTTGTCAAAACATAAAACAAATGGATTAAATATTCGATTTAGTGTATAGTAACTAGAGATAGAAATTTGTCATGGCAGTTCGCAATTAACATTTTGCGGGCACTCCCGAGGGTCCCAAGTTAGGATCCCGGACCATAGACGGTCCCATGTTAAACATAGTCATATTTGAAAATTTTGCATACACTTGAACATTGTCACATAGTAAATAGTACCTTTAACCACAAAAGTATCTAGAATTGATAAAAAAATTAAAATAGAGTTCCTACCTTGATGATTACCAACGCGTTGCAAGAAAACCCACTTGACCTCTACTCCTCCTCGGAAGACTCGCCTCCTAGAAAGAGAGTAACCTATCTTAGATTGACTATCCACTACATTAAAATGATGCCATGTGTATATTTATATGTACAAATTGAAAATATACAAAAGAATATATAAAACAAATTGAATTGTCAAGATCTTTTGTTGGAAATAGTTGATAGAGGCTTGAAAGAAGCAAAAAGAACTTGAATTTTTGATGAATTGAAGTTTCTTTGTAAACATTCTTCAAGTTTCTATAAAGTGTGGAGATAAGAGTAAAGAGTATATGTTTTCCCTAGAATCTTATCTCTAATTTGCTGCAAATAATTTGGAATGAGAATACCACCAACTCTAGGTCCTTTTTATAGGACATCCTAGGCTTAGATGACACATAAATGGTACTTAAGGCCTCAAACCGTTCATTTCTAACTCTTCATTTCCATCCTTTCATTTCCAACCTTCACTCCTCTAGAGTTATTTGAGATCCTTCAACGTTTTGAGTTACAAGAAGATCATGGGGTGGTGGAGTGATGTGCCATTTACTTTCTAGGACTAAGAGGTAAAAATAATAAAATATAATTTAATATTAAATTAAATTTACTAGTTCTTACATTCCTACCCCCTTACTTTAGTTTCGTCCTCGAAATTATCTAGACTTACCACTGAAAAAAGTCGGATATCTAGCCCGAATCTCATCCTTTCGTTCCCATGTAGCCTCGTCCTTACCATGATGACTCCATTGAATCTTGACAAAACACACATCTTTGTTCCTTAGCTTATGGACCTTACACTCTAAAATGGATTTCGGCACCTCTTCATATGTCAGGTTTTTATTGAGCTCGAGAATTGAGTAACTAATTATATGGTTCGGATCGTAGACATACTTCCGAAGCATTGATATATGGAATACATTATGAACCGATGAGAATTCTGGTGGTAAAGCCAAATGATAGGCCAAATCTCCAATTCGCTCGAGTACCTCAAATGGCTCGACAAACCCTGGTCTCAATTTTCCTCTTTTACAAAAGCGTAGAACTCCATTTATTGGTGCCAACTTCAAGAAAACTTTGTCACCAATATCAAAATGTAGATCCCTTCTACGCTTATCTGCATATGACTTTTGCCTATCCTGAGCTACTTTAATGTGTTCCCGGATCTTTTCAACTACCTCCATCGTTGTCTCCACAATATTGGGTCCCAATACCTTTCATTCTCTGACCTCATCGCAATATAACAGTTATCTACATTTCCTACTGTATAGAGCTTCATATGTAGCCATTCCAATTGTCGCCTAAAAACTGGTATTATATGCAAACTCAATTAATAGTAAATTCTTTTCCCAAGAACCCCCTATGTCAAGTACGCAAGCCCTCATCATATCCTCTAAAGTCTAAATAGTTCTTTCAGATTGTCCATCGGTCTGTGGATGATAAGCGGTGCTCAAAGTCAATTTTGTACCCATGGCCTTATGTAAACTTTTCCAAAACTAAGAAGTGAACTAAGGGTCTCTATCGGACACTATTGAAATGGGTGCTCCATGCAGCTTCACTATTTCCTGAATGTATATGTATGCGAACTGCTCTATCTCAAATGTCATTCTCACAGGTAGAACATGTGAAGATTTCGTTAAACGATCGGTAATAACCCATATCACGTCATGCCCATTGACTGTCTTTGGTTATCCAACAATGAAATCCATCGCTATCTGTTCCTACTTCCATTCCAAAATTTCAAGGGGTTGTAGTTTTCCTGCAGGCCGTTGATGCTCGATTTTAACTTGTTGACAAGTCAGACATCTTTCTACAAATTTTCCAATATTTTTTCACCAATATACCCCTCTCATATCATGGTACATCTTTGTTCCATCGGGATGAGCCAGAGATGGTATTGAGTGAGCTTCCTTGAGAACTTCCCTCCTCAGCTCCTCGTTGTACGAAATGCATATCCTTCCTTCGTATGTTAAGGTGCCATCACTGGCAATAACAAATCCTTTAATGTTACCCGCGAGTGCTCAGTCTCTTATTTTTCATAAAAAGAAGTCTTCCGATTGAGCCTCCTTAATTCTTCCGCGCAACGTAGGTCGTAGCACGAAGGTTGGCAAAATTGATTTCGCGTCCTTCGGTGACCTAACAACTTCAATTTTTATCTTTGAGAATTCCCTGGCTAAATTCCCCTCTTCAACCCCTAAAGCGGCTAACTCCCCTCTCGATTTCCGGGATAAAGTGTCAGCCACCACATTAGCTTTACTTGGATGGTAATGAATAGTACAATCATAGTTCTTCACCAGTTCCAACCATCGCCTTTGTCTCATATTATGTTCCTTTTATGTGAAAAGATACTTTAGACTTTTGTGGTCCGAGTATATTTCACACTTTCCCCTATAAAGATAATGACGCCAAATTTTCAAAGCGTGGACAATGACCACCAACTCCAAATCGTGAGTTGGGTAGTTTTTCTCGTGAGTCTTTAGTTGTCTTGACGTATAGGCTACAACCTTCCCATGCTGCATCAAAAAACATCCAAGGCCTACTTTGATGCATCGCTATATAATATAAATTCCTTTGTGGGATTCGGTATGGTTAATGCTGGAGCTGAAGTCAAACGGTGTTTGAGTTCTTGGAAACTCTCCTTGCACTTTTCTGACCATTGATATGGCTCCCCTTTCCTTGTTAATTGAGTTAAAGGACCTGCTATTTAATAAAATCCTTCGATAAAACCGCCAATAATAATCGGCCAATCCTAAGAAACTACGAACTTCATTTGCATTTGACGGAGTCTTCCAGTTGTTGACCGCTTCCACCTTCACCGGATCTACCTCAATACCTTGTGATGTAATGACGTGACCGAGAAATGTTACCTGGTCAAGCCAGAACTCACATTTCTTGAATATCGCGTACAACTTCTCTTTACGAAGTGTATCCAACACGATCCTTACATGCTCTTCGTGTTTTTCTGCATCCCTTGAGTATACCAATATGTCATCTATAAAAACTATAACAAACCTATCCAAGAATGGGTGAAAGATACGATTCATCAAATCCATAAACACTGCAGCCGCATTAGTTAATCCAAACAACATCACCACGAACTCGGAATGTCCATAACAGGTTCTAAATGCCAATTTTAGAATATCACTTTCTTTGATTTTTAGTTGGTGATAGCCAGACCTTAAATCGATCTTGGAGAAAGTACCAGCTCCCCTTAACTGATCAAATAAGTCTTCAATTCTTGGAAGTGGGTACTTATTCTTCACCGTGAGTCTGTTAAGCTCTCAATAGTCTATACACATTCTCATTGTTCCATCTTTCTTCTTTACAAACAACACCGGTGCACCCTACGCAGACATGCTAGGTCGCACAAAACCCAAATCCAACAGTTCTTGTAATTGGACCTTTAACTCTTGTAGTTCTTTGGGTGCCATGCGATAACGTGCCTTAGATATTGGTGTCGCTCCAGGTATCAAATCAATAGTAAATTCCACTTGCCGATTAGGTGGAATTCTTGGTAAATCTTCAAGGAACACGTTCAAGTATTCACGTACAATCGACACATTAGTTGTGACAACCTCTGAGGTTTGAGCAGTTACTATACTCACCAAATATCCTTGATAACTTTCTTTCCTCAACATCTTTACCGCTTTCATAGTTGTTATCATCCATGATAAGTGATTTCTTTTTGCCCCACAAAAGGTAACTTCTTCATCATTAGGCAACTAATGGTTATTTCCCGCTCTTGACGTCTAATGTTCGCCTTATACCAATCCATACGCAGTATTACATCAAGATCCTTCATTCCTAAACCAAATAATTCGGCCTCTAACTTGTTTCCATTTGTTTATATGATTGCATCACCTACTATTGAATTCGTATGTATAGTCTTTCCTGAAGGTAGACTAACTTAAAGGGATTCATCAACTTTGTTTATCTTACTTCCAATCATTTTACAGAATTTCATAGATACAAACGAATGTGTGGCTCCTGTATCAAAAAGCACTAAAGCCGGTATGTTAGAGATTGTTAGCATACCTGACATTGTGTGATACTCTTGCTTTATTTCCTGCTGAGATAAGGTAAACATACGAGCCCTTCCTCCTGAAGCTTGTCCTGGTTTCCTGCCAGATTCTTGCCCTTTCTTCTCCATCTCTTCTACGGGTACTTGGGACAGTTATACGAGGAATGTCCCGCTTCATGGCACCTATAGCACTTTCCTTGCCCCATCAAGCACTCCCCGCGATGGCCTTTGTTGCACTTAGGGCATGATGGTTTATCCCCCCAACCACTAGAGTTTAAACTATCTCCAGCTTTGACATGCTTATTTTGTCCTTCGCTTCTGTTTGGAGGTGGTCCTTGCCACTTCCACTCACCCGTATTATCAGTTTGCTTCCAATCCATATCCAAACTTGCAGAGATCCCCAGAGCCCTTGCCATAGACTCGGAGTAAGAAAGATCACCATGACCTGCTAGTATATTGCGAATTCCTGCGCTCAAACCTTTCCTAAACCTTTGTGCTCGTTTACGATCCATATCCACCAAATGAGTAGCGAAACAACACAATTAATTAAATTTCCTCTCATATTCAATGACAGTCATTCCCTCCTGTCTCAATTTCAGAAACTCGGTCTCCTTTTGGTCGCGATAGGATTGTGGATAATATTTTTCAATCAAGATTTCTTTGAATCCATTCCATGTTAATGCTTCTCATTCCTCTTCAGATTTCAACCTCCAACTTTGAATGGAAGGGAGGATCCTGCAGAAGATGAGGAATGGTTTCGATCTCTAGATCGATTCTTCTTACTGATGGGGTACACTGACACTCAATGCGTCACTTATGCCGCACATCAGTTAATTCAAGATGCCGACCACTGGTGGGGAGGATATTGGACCAATTGTAAATCCCTACTTTCATAAAATAAATATGTAAGATATATTAGTGGAAAAATGGAAAAATCTTTCTTACCTCCCCTGCTATAAGTGAAAGTAATCTATTTCCCTTTGGTTTCAAAAAGAAGATTGGGACTCACTCCCTAGTAACTACTTGAATCATAGATTGAGACTCAAAACATAAAATAAGCTACCACAATTTTAGGAACAAAGAACTTCAAATTCATATATATCGATAATTAAAGGAGTTTTAGTAAAAACCTCATAAAATGGAAAATATAAAACATTATCCTCTCAAAGTCTAAATTATTTTGGCATCCCATTTGTAAATAGTTTATTCTACGCCTTAATCATCCCACGACACCCCGTCAGCTTCACCACCTGAAATAGAAATACGCCAGCTTCACCACCTGAAATAGAAATACGTAAATACACAAATGGATTAAATGTTCAATTTAGTGTATAGTAACAAGAGATAGAAATTTATCATGGACGTTCGATATTAACATTTTCCGGGCACTCCCAAGGGTCCCAAGTTAGGATCTCAGACCATAGACGGTCCCATGTTAAACATAGTCACATTTGAAAATTTTGCATACACTTGAACATTGTCACATAGTAAATAGTACTTTTAACCACAAAAGTATCTAGAATTAACAAATAATTAAAATAGAGTTCCCACCTTGATGATTACCAACACATTGCAAGAAAACCCACTTGATCTCTACTCCTCCTCGGAAGCCTCGCCTCTTAGAAAGAGATTAACTTATCTTAGATTGACTATCCACTACATTAAAATGCTGCCATATGCATACTTATATGTACAAATTGAAAATATTCAAAAGAATATATAAAACAAATTAAATTGTCAAGACCTTTTGAAAAATACTAGATATTGAACTAGAAAAGAAATTATTGGAAGTAGTTGATAGAGGCTTGAAAGAAGCAAAAAGATCTTGAATTTTTTATGAATTGAAGTTTCTTTGAAAACATTCTTCAACTTGCTATAAAGTGTGGAAAAAAGAGTAAAGAGTGTATGTTTTCCCTAGAATCTTACCTCTAATTTGCTGCAAATAAATTTGGAATGGGAATACGACCAACTCTAGGCTTAGATGACACATAAATGGTACTTAAGGCCTCCAACCTTTCATTTCTAACTCTTCATTTCCATCCTTGCGTTTCCAACCTTTAACTCCCCTAAAGTTATTAGAGATCCTTAATAGTTTTAAGGATCCAATTCAAGAGTCGTGGGACTAAATTAAATTGATAACTTTTTTTGGGACCAAAATAGCACAAGCCAAAAGTTACGGGACCAAAAAAGTTTTTAGCTCTAACTTTCTCTATTTAACTAACTAACAGTTTTAATCTAACTAATCTATCAGCTAATATAAAATATAAACTCTAAATGTGAGATATATCTCAAGAACAACTCCACCCCCCTAAAAAAAAAAAAAAAAAAAAATGGGAGTGGATGTTAATTAACCCCATTTTGGTTTTGAAGAGCTGGTATGCAGATGGTGCCAACGGTTTTGTCATGATATCTGCCAGATTTTTAGTTGTGGGGATTTGTATGATCTTCATGAGGCCCTCCTTGATCTTTTCCCTTGTGCAATAAAAATCTATTTGAATATGCTTTGTCTTCTCATGCAATACAGGATTGTGAGCTATGGAGTATGCAGCTTTGCTGTTAGTGTAAAGTAATGCAGGATGTTGTGGTTGAATGTTGAAGTCATTCAGAATGTATTTTATCCATTGAAGCTCAGAAGCAGTGGAGGCCATTGCCCTGTACTCAGCTTCAGCTGAAGATTTGTTGATTGTGGTCTGCTTCTTTGATTTCCAGGATATGAGAGCATCTCCAAGATAAGTAGAGCTCATTCTGGTTTGAGGGCATCTGGCGCAATCACAATCAATGAAGCCCTACAACTTAAAACTATTGTTAGCAAGATAAAAATAAGCCTAGACCAGGTGTAGATTTTAAGTATCTGAGAAGTCTACGTACTGCAGATAGATGCAGCTCAGTAGGTTGGCTCATGTATTGAGTGAGTGTCTGTACAATAGGATATATCAGGTTTGGTAATAGTGAGATATAGAAGTTTGCCAACTAATTTCCTGTATGTAGAAGGATCAAATAATGGGGAACTATTTTTATGATTAAACACTTCCTTTTCATCCATGGGTGTGGTACATGGTTTGCTGCCTAAGTATCCAGCATTATGTAAGAGATCAAGAACATATTTTCTTTGGCAGAGATGAAGACCATCAGTATTTCTAGCAACCTCTATGCCTAAAATATATTTCAAAGTGCCTAAATCTTTGATGGTGAATTGGTCATGTAGATAATTCTTAACAGTATCATATTATTCCCAGCTAGTATCATATCATCAACATAACACAATACTGAAGTAAAAGAATTAGCAGTTTTCTTTGTAAAAAGGGAAGAATCTGCCATGGATTGTTTACAACCAATTTTCAGAAGTGAATCACTAAGCTTATTAAACCATTGCCTAGAAGCCTGTTTAAGACCATATAGACTTTGTTCAGCTTGCAAACCCTATCATCAATGGGTACACAATACCCAGGGGGAGAGAGCATATAAACTTCTTCTATAAGGTCACCATGTAAAAAGGCATTATTAACATCACACTGATGTATGAACCAATTTTTAGCCACAACAATAGACAATAAAATTTTCACAGAAGTGATTTTGGCTACTGGAGAAAATGTATCAAAATAGCCAATTCCTTCTTGTTGTGTGTAGCCTTTGGCTACAAGTCTTGCCTTATACCTCTCAATGGATCCATCATATTTATATTTTATTTTATATACCCAGTTACATCTTATGCAATGTTTTCCAGTAAGCAAAGGCATCAATGACCAAGTATTAGTTCTCTCAAGAGCTGCTATTTCACTAGCCATAGCCTGTTTCCAGTTTTCATCGGTGTGTGCTTATTTATACGTTTTGGGTTCTTGAAGTTTTGAAATAGAAGCTGTGAAGCATTTATGTGTGTGAGAAAGTCTAGAAGTTGTCAAATAGTCAGAAATAGGATATCTAACAGATGTGTTAACACAGTTTGTAGAAACATTATTCACAATTTTGTCAGTTTGATGTATATTGCTAGAATTGTGATTTAATGAAGGTGGAAAACCAGTTTTATAGACATCTAAATAAGCTGGTGGTTGTCTGTCTGGAGCTGAATGCAAAGAGTGCAGAAAAGAGCATGATGATTCAGGTGAAAATTGTGTCTTGTTTGCATGCAGGAAACATGTATTTATAGGCTGCTGCTGGGGAACATCAGAATTAAATAGATTTAATTCTGTCACTTAATTATTGGCTGTTACAGGCTTAGTAACGGCCCAATTTATTCACTCCTTAACAGCCCAATTTATTCACTCCTGAATTTGAATTTACTTTCTAGGACTAAGAATGTAAAAATAATAAAATACAATTAATTATTAAATTGTATTTAGTGGTTGTTACACATAAGTAATGTTTAAGATATCAGTCACTGCCAGTAATAGAATGCAATAAACTTCTCTGACTTGTGATATGTAAAAAGAAACTGATCATTAGTGATTCCACTGTCTATCTGTCTACAAGTATTAACCATATTTGTTTGCAAACTTGGATAGATAAAGCCTTAGAATATCCTAAGGGTGGTTGCATGTATACCTCCTCTACCAAATAAGCACTATTAATTCATTAACATCAAACACACAACACTGATTAGTTTAGCCACATGGAAGAAACTTTCTACGTAACCATTCACATACATTTTTACCCAGAATAAGAGAGGTTAGAGTCCATTTCCAATCTTGTAGTTTCATTAATTAAGCACAAGCAAAAATATTTAAGATTTCGAACTTCTTCAAATTATTTTCATCACTATCGAGAGACTTTGACAAAGCGAGGTTAAAATCATAAAACATGAAAACAATTAACAATGTTAACTTTTATGTCTGAAGAAAATGAGCCTACAGGTTTCTTGTAATTATAGAATCAAATGGGTTCCTCACATGTGATTTTAAAACCATAGGGACGTTTGATACAATTTACCCTTCTGTGCAACCGTTGTTCTGCATGTTTTAAATATTTCAATAAGGGTGAGCAAGGATCTCAAAGATAATCCGCTCTGCATCGAACTCTGAACTGAAAGCACCCCCAAAATTAATAATATCCGTTGTCTATTTGACTTTATCTGGATCGGACCAATCCGAACTTTTTGTTGTAAGTCTGAACAGTTTCGAACTAAAATATAAAATAGAACCGAGTAGAACCGATTCTAATTAGTAATTAACTCTAGAATTCTTTTTATATATCATTTAATTCATTTCTTCTATATTATGATATTGAATCATTATAAATTTTTTGGTAGATTTCAACGGTTTATGCATAATACTACAATTGTTTTAGAATTTCATAAAGGATTTTAGTAATTAATAATGGAGTAAAATATTTATAATGAATTATCTTCATAACAAAAAAATCTATTTACTATAAATATATTAATTAGTTAATACATTTATAAAAAAAAATACATTGCATGATATGTTGAAATTCAACTTTTTATTTCTTTAATCCAACTATTAAAATTTATTTTCATTTATGGTATTTACTTATTTTCATATATAAATGTCAAAATCCTAGACATGAACTCACTGTACGTAGTTATTACACCTGGATTCCACCGTAGACAACTATTAGTAGCGTTCGTTACTCGTTCTCTTCTTCTTTGGTTTTCCATCTTTCTCGGACACCTACAATTTTCTCTTGAAGTCAAATTTGATTTCACTATAATTAGCCATATTAATCTTACTTTTTCACTTTCATATTCTACCCTCCCCATATTATTTGCAATTATTTATAACAGAAAAATGGGAAAGCGTGTGAATGAGACAAATCTTATTGAAAGTGTATATATAGAGCTTTATAGATGAAAAAATATCGATAAAGTGTCCAAAGAGGTTATCGATAGCTGATTACTTTATATTTAGTGCTATTTTTTTAGATGAGACACATGCTTGAGTAACTTGTAATTGGTTTTTTATAAGTTGAGGTTTGAAATTTGTCTTAATATATAACTTATAAGTTGTTAGAGTTTCGTATGACAAACTATCTATAAAATCCTCATTTTATTAGTTTTATCTTTTATAAACTTAGGTAATATTATTTAATTAAAAGCAATCGAACTAGTACTAAGTAGTGCAAGTACATTGGAACTTAATTGGACCTATTCAACCAACGAATTGGTCGTTTGGAATAGCTGAGCTGAAATTGTGGAAGGAAGTTGAGAGTAGACCTTGTCAACTCTCAAAGACCAAGTCATGGCCACGTTGAGGGACCATTAACCAGCCAACTAACCACATCCTAAACAGGTGGAAATGAGGTTATTGGAGAGTGTTGTCCAAGTGAACTTGTTTCGGAAACTAGTTTAAAATATAAAAAGGGCTTTCGTTTACCCGTAAACATACAGGATAGTCAAAGGTAGTAAAATATCGATCCACATATCTCGGGAAACACACTAAACGTTTATTAATTCAATTAAGTTAAGCAAAGTGAAGATTTAGAGATTTTTTAATTACTAGATAAACATAATTAATCAATCAAATAAGTAAACATTACACTCAACTATAAATTGGTTTCTAAGGGACGATTTTACTTTAAACCTAGGATTATAATCAAGTGATTACTAATTGATCTAAAGGTTGTGACAGAGTGCCGTGTTCCACATTAGAAATCCACGAGGGGATATAGGATAGATCATCAAATTCAATAATTACACAATAATTCTCCCTAATTCCAATTACTAAAGACTGAGAATGGAATTATTAAGCCAAGGCAAGAAAATTAGTTATATAATCCAATTAATCCTAAAATCTCCACCCCAAGTGGATACTGCCTAAGGAGCGAGGCCTTAGGACATCCACCGAGATTAATATATGAGATTTTGATTCTCCCATTGTCCCTCACAGGCCTGGAGGAGAAATGTAGAAAAAGAAAATAAAAACTCTAGGTTAGCTACGCCTCTGATATGAGCCACATAATGCGACAATATCGATTCCAACCATAGATTATCCCTTAAATCAACCAAATAACCAACATGATATCAAACCCTAGAAACCACAAATAAATTACTCACAGTCCATAAATATTACCATAATAAATACAAGACCCAAGCATTAAATGAAGAAGAAAAGAGAAAATAATAAGTGTAAAGAGAAATAAATGGGGAGAGAATGTAAGAAGGCTTAGTCTTAATTAAATATGACAATGATAATCTTCAATTCTTTCTTGTAATCGTCTCCAAGAGAAACTTCTAGCAAAAGCCATAAAAGTTCTTCAAGAAACTAAAGAACCCTAAGTGGGTTCTTCAAGAAAATAAAGAACCCTAGTTTTTACTAGATATAAAAGAGAGGAAAAATTTATAGAGAGAGAGAGAGAGAAAGAGAGAGAGAGAGGGAGAGAGAGAGAGAGAGAGAGAGAGAGAGAGAGAGTAATTAGAAATCGACAAATCTTGCAAATGAGTTAGTTGTTCTTATAATTGGGTGACGGGGTGTTAATATGGGAGACACTTTTTTCCACACACCAAACAAAAAATCTGCAGAAATTCCTAAGGTAAGTTAGGGTAAACTAGTAAAAACATAATTAAATAGCTTGGGCTCCTTAAATATTGAGTCGGAACCCCAAAATGCGCTCGATTCGGCATTCTCGTCAATTCTGCCACTTCCTGGACCATAGGGCGCTCGATTTGGCATTCTCGCCAATTCTGCCACTTCCTCGGACAGAATAAGCCATTGATCCGTACATAAAAGTTTTAGACCTTCATCTTCTCATCAGGTGACAACTTGAATCGCTCAAATCAGAATTTAGCTGAGAAAGTTATGGCTGAAATACAGATGGATGGCGGTTTGTAGGCCCAAAAATGGAACCCTTATAGACTGGTACCGAATCTAGCATTGGCTCACTATCTTGGGGTTCCAGCCTAGTCCTAGGCCGGTACTAGATTAAAGGGGGCCGGTACTGGTCCAGAAATTTGACCCTTCTCCTGGTTTTGAATGATGGGCGTGTCGCGTGCTCCTTTCGTGCGCTATTTTCTTTTGTCGTCATTTTGAACCTTCTCCTCTTGTTTTCTCAAGTCGAATCCTCATGACTTATGCTCACAACTTGACAATATTTGGGTTAAGCTTTGGTGGGGTCCAATTAGGACATGTTTGGGCCTCGATTAGCAGGCTGGGATAGGAAAGTGCGCGTGATTGACCTCATTTCTTTTCCGAAATTTCCTAACCTTCAAAATATAACTAAAAAAGGCATTAAATCATATAAAAAAACGAAATAGGGCCGGAGAATGCAATAAAATACGAAATCCCACATAGATGTGATAAACACTTACAACTTACATAGAAATATGAACGTGGATAATACAAAGAGAATGAGTATTTTCACATTCACCATCCCTACAGACTTAAGCTTCGCTTGTCCCTAAGCAAATTAAACAATAAACCACATAAGAAAAATAAATTCGGAGAGCCATTAGAAGTCCACAAAACGTCGAAATTCTCTTTTTGGTTAAGCATTTCTGACTTTTTGGTTCACCACATTTGCGTAAATCAATTTGTTTAACAAGTAAGGAAATAGAAATGCATAAGACTTAGGAAAACAAGTGATATTTTCATTTCACTTCACCCTAGGTCATGGATTAAGGGCACTTCACTTCAACCCAAAATGTGCTTATGTGTGTGACTTTAGACGAATCATTATTTTTCAAAATTCTTGACCATAGGTGATTTGACTCGGTTCTTGTTTAGGAAGACGCCACGCACTCACCTAATGTAGATGATGCGGCTCTTTTCTCCCTCGAGCCAAAATATTTACACTTTATCTCCCAAATACTTTTTTTTTTTCCTTTGGGCTTATTAAAAAACATAAAATTGCTATTTTAGTTGTTGTTCTTTTCCAACTACAATACACTTTGCGGGTTACAAAGTATTTTCAATGTTAACACATGGTAGGCGATCGTCGTGTGTCGCTACCAAATTAATTAGTGTATATAGAAATACACTTATCCCTATCCCACTACTCTAACCAGTAGAGTAGTAAGTAGGAGTCGAACCCACGAGGAACTGTTGAACAATATTGTCTTGATATGCCAAGCGTTTATGTATTACAAACACGAATAAACTCGAATAAAGAAAGTAATAAAGGTGGGGGAGGGGTTTGTTTATCAAGCTAGAAACCACTATTTAGCTATGATCAACTAAGCTAAGATTCAATTAACAAAAGATAGCAAGATAGATAAACCGATTTTTTGGATTTTTAATATATGATTTAAGTATCTACCATTAATTGAGTATCTCTTTGGTTCCAACGAATTACACAACTATTGTTGATGCCCAATGGAAAACATTTCAAGTTCCTATTTCACGACTACTAACAAGCTCTAGCAACCGTATTATCTCTTAATTATGGCTAATCAAATAAGCTCTTCGACTAACCCTATCCAATTAAACCAAAATGTCGAACAAGCTCTCTTCAATTTGGCAATTGAATGATAAAAGCTCCAAGATAATGAAACAGATTTGACATAAACCTCGAAAGCTCGGGTTTAGAGGTCGAACTCTACACTGTCACCAATGAAACCACTCGTTGTTTGCTACTAGGGAATCGGAAATTCTACAATTACGGATAGTGATTTCCAATTCTAGCAACACATTCATACACTCCCTAGAGGTTGATCAAGCCAACAAAAAGCATACAAATATGAGTCAATAACAGTAAATAGTATAGAACACTTGAAATTGCAATCAAATGGTAACATCAAATAGCAATAATCATGTAAACATTGTCACTCAAAGTTTTACATTTGATCAAGGGTAGAAATAAGGGTGCTACTCACCCATGGAAGCTAAAACAAACAGAAAATAAGTAGAAAAATAAAGAAACATGATACTGAGATGGATGAATCTAAAAATGTCAATTGGAGAAGATGATCCTTCAATCTCTTGTCCAATCTTCCTTCCTTGGTGGCTTTGGTGGCTAAAAAATGGCTGGAAAGTGTGTATTTCAAAGTCCCAAAGTAGGTTAATTTCGAAAGGGAGGATATATATATAGGGGAAGAGTTGTTACTTCAATTTAAGGCAAAATCCCGTTCAGGAATATAAATCAGGGTAAGGAATCTCGGCCGAGACGCAAGTGTGTCTCGACCGAGACGTGAAAAAGGGCTTTTTAGATTGTAAACCGAGGGATAATCTCGGCCGAGACGTGAAAAAGGGATCTTTAGGGTTTTGGTTATCTCAGCCGAGATTGGGTTTCATCTCGGCCGAGATCTTCATCTCTTTGAAACTCTGATTTTCTCTGGAGCGCTATCTCGGCCGAGATGCCGTACCCGTCTCGGCCAAGATCTTCAATTTCTCAAAACTCCAGGATTTCTCTGGAGAAGTATCTCGGCCGAGATTTTGCCCTATCTTGGCCGAGATCTATCCCTCAGCCCTGTCCCTTGTTTCTTCGACCGATCCCTCGACTCTGCGATCGTTTGGTGTTCTTTTTCGATCCTTTTTCACCTGTATTAACACAAAAACAAGACAAACACATTATTTTGCCCATGAGAATACAAAAGCACTAAATACACATGATTATGCACATTATTGACACTAAAATGACACTAAAGTGCCCTAAAGTGCGTGCACGAGACACGTGTACCAACACAACACTTGATTCTTTATTTTGAGCTTTTTTTTCTATGTCTCATACAACATTTTATTTTTCATTTTATGCTCATCTCAATAGTTAGAGTACACAAATGTTACTAGAATTTATTACAATCAATGAAATGTAATGACTTTGCCCGGTGACCTAATCCACCTTATAACTTCTCCAACATCACCTTAATTTTTCTACCTATAGTCAATTCAGTCTATGTTTCACTCAGCGCCCTTAGTCGTGTAGTGTATGTTTTGGAATCAAAGTGACGCCCACAAGCAACATAACTTCAGGGTAAGTTATTTTATTTTACACTTTGGATCCTATTTATTATGCCAAACTCTCTCCCTACTTACGAGTCGCATCAACCTATCTTCCGTTAGAATTAGGCAAGGAACACTCTAATTTCTATTACTCAACCTCTTAAAGAAGTCATTGTTACTCCCCCGGCCATAGACGGTATGATTAATGCAATAGTGTAAATACCTCAAACATAGATCTTTGATCTGGATTTCTCTAGCACAGTCGGGATTGAAATCTGAATAGCCCATGATGCTCTCCCAAAAATCACTCGAATGGTAATCTACGAAGATGGTGTGGCGCTCGGCATGCTGAAGCTGGAAAATACTGTTCATCTCCTCAAGGTTGATTTGATTGTGAACGTGAACCCAAAGTTGTTGAGATACCTCTCAGTCTTGTTATGGATGTGGAGGGTGCATAAGAACTGCCTTATGAGCTTCGAGAACATCGGGTACTCCTCGATCATCTTTTGATACCGTGAGTTCTCCTCGGCCCATTTGGAAGTCTCCCGAGACGAGGAGCTCGTAAATGACTACTTGGTCCAAAAACATTCTTGATCCCTATGCCCCTTATCTTTCTCTCTTCTACCTCATAATTAAGGAAGATTTCCCATGCCCAGATCAATGAAGCTTGGAGATTTCATTTTGTGGGTGGAAGTGGGATACTAACTGCAAGAAGTTTGAGGAGATAGTGAAGTATTTGGTGCTTGGAGAAGTGGTAAGGTATGAGGAATAAATAGGGAGAGAGGACGGGAAAATGCATATTTTTTAATCCTTTCATATGAAAAAATGTTGGGGTAACACATGAGCTTTCACTTTTAACTTTGAATCTTCACTCCTTTAGTGTGATTGACCATTACATGCATGCCATCTCATTTACTCAAACAGACGAGGGTCCCACCCCCAATCTTCTAGTATCCATCCAAGAGACTAAGAATCTTGTAGGAGACATGTGACTCTCATGATTCACCACTCTTGTAGTTTTGGCTTTTCCCGACTTCTATCTCGTACTGATAGATCATACCCGACTGTTCCACCTGTGACAACACAGAAAATAAATTACTAACATAATTTGAAAATTTATCTAAATTACCAATTAAACTAATTAAATAAAAAATAAAATACTAATTATGAAAATCCTTGGGGTGCCTCCCAAGAGCGCTTGGTTTTTGGTCATCAACCTAATCCTTGATAACGGATCAACGGATAGTTGATTCGGATGCTTCTAGAGTGTGACTTTCCTCCGGAATGACCATTTCATCACTAACATAATTCTTCAATCTATGCCCGTTTACCATGATAATTCTCATCTCGGGATCATTAATCTCTACAACTACATCCACAAGCACTCTCTCAACAACATATGGGTCTCTCTAAAGAGACTTGATTTTCCAAAAAGCCATCAAGAGTCGGGAATCAAACAATAGAACCTTTTACCCTTGTTTCAATTGTATAACCCCAAATATTCCTATCATGCTACCATTCTCTTTGTAAATGAGGACTTACAACCACCAGATAAGTAGAGTCAGGGCCAAGAAATTCATACCTCAAGGTGGAGGGAAAGGTTTTAAGTCTACTTTTGGTGGTTTTCCACTCTTCTTTCTTGATTGTCTCGCTCACCACCTTGAGTTCCCTTTCAGTAAGTTCGACCTCCTCACACTTGAAAACATATTCCGTCGTGGATCCACTTGTTTTGCCTTTGAATTCTTCTTTCCATCCCATATGTTCCAGGACCTTCTCCCACATTTCACTTTCAAGGTTTGTGTTCACCTCTTCTTCAACAACATTCTCAAGCACATCAATCCTGAAACATTTCTCAGTTTGGGAGGGTTGGTTAATGTAACCTTTAAGGTTGAATTCAACCCTTTGGTCACCAAGCTCAAGGGACACAGTCTCATCTTTCACATCAATAATGGCACTAGCGGTAGCCATGAAAGGTCGACCAAGAATTATAGGGGTTTCGGGATCCTCGTCCATGTCAAGAACTATAAAGTCAATCGGAATATCAATTATATTGATTCAGACGGGGATATCCTCAAGAACTCCCATAGGTTCCTTGATTGACCTATCGACCAATTGGAGCGGAATGGAAGCGGTTTTAAGCTCATAACTAGTGAGTTTCCACATAATAGAAGAAGATAATAAACTAACACTCGCACCTAAATCAAGCAAAGCCCTATCTATTTGCACATCATAAATAGAACACACGATAGTAAAAGTACCCAGATCTCTAGGTTTAACATAGGACATATTTTTGAATTATGGCACTAATTTCCTCTGCTAAATAAACCTTCTCTATTTGTTCCCGTTCCTTTTTATTATTAATAAGATCCTTTAAGAATTTTTCAAAGCAGGGGACGGTGGCAATCGTTTTGGAAAATGGCAGCGAGGGAGTTAATCGGTTGATAGCATCGAGGAAATTTTGAAAGTGTCGATCAACTGTACGTGCCCGTTCACGTTTTGGAAAAAGTAATCGAGGTTAGACATTAACAGGGAAGATTAACTTCGTAATAGGAGGGTCATTCTCCAATGGTTCCTTGGTTAATTACTTTTTCTTTACCTCTATCATTGGAAACCCTCTCAAGAATTCTCCGCTCAAGCTCTCGAAGTGGTTTACCACTTCTTAGTGTAACGGCTTGCCGCTTTCTAAGGGGGAAGCATGAGAATTACCTTGAGTGAGAATTCCTTCTTCATCAAGATTAGCGAAAAATACTACAAAGCTTCAAATGTGAGGGCATATCCCTTCTCTTTACCGCCACTCTTTCAGAAAAAGTTTCCCACTAACTTAAGTATTTGCTTTTTAGCGGAGATCTCATTGGAATTATCCTCAGTAGAATTCCTAGGAACTACTGGAACATGGGGTTCTAACAACATAGACGATTCCCTAACACAAGAGTGATCAAATGAGTCTTTACATCCCGAGCAAAAGGGAAGAGTGGTACTTACCTTGATTCCTTGATGCAAATTGTTTTGTAGAAACGATTCACCTTGTGCAACGGATTCAAGATTTTCCCTCTTCGCCCTTTTTCTTGGCTTAGCCTTTTCTTTTCTTGTATTTTTGGTCCCATTGGCTTTGGTTGTACGCTGTCTTCTTTAGCCAAGCAACGACTTGATCGAATTACTTATTAAGGAAGGATCCTCCCAATGCTATATCCAACAAAATACGTTCTTCAGGAGTTAATCCGTCATAGAAGACATTGCAAATAAAGGCATCATCAAATTTATGGTGCGGGCATGATCTAAAATGGCTTAAGAGCTTTTCTCAAGCATCAATCCATTGCTCTTCACTACGTTGGATGAAACTTGAAATATCACGCCTAGAGCTCGCACTTTTCCCACCGGGAAGAATTTATGGAGGAAAGAGATGGAAACATCCTCCCAAAGCGATGAAGGGCCGAATGACTCTTTGCGAAACCATTGTTTCATAAATCCTTCAAGTGTGAACTGAAAGAGCTTTATCAATTGTTCGGTATGAGATCATTAGAGATTTTTACAGATTCGTGAATCTGTAAAAACTCCTCTAAATGCCCATAGGGATCTTCCTTTACTGCCGAAAGCCTCAAAGTTGCCAGCCGATCCGATGATGTTATAGTCAATGCCTTTATGAATGGCCTCCGACCCGGGCCACTCTACATCGAGCTTGTGCGACACCCCCCTGCCACAACCCGGGCTCTTTTTGGCATTATAAGTAGGTTTGCAAACGCGAGAAACATGCTACCAAACGGCAACCGGACAAAACGCAAGCCGGGACCAGTACTCGGCCTAGTGCCTTCAGCCGCCTAAGCAGAGAACGGTTGGAATCTCGCGGAGACGTTCCTCAACTCACTCCACTTACTAAATCAAGAATAGAAATACTTTCTGTTCACAAGAACGATCTGCGACCGTGCCCACGGATGATTGCTCCGGCAGAAAAACGAAAATGTGATAAATGGTGTGCATACCACCACGATCATGGACATGATACCGAAGACCGTTGTGAGCTTGGAAAAGAAATTGAGGATTGTCTGAAGAGAGGTTTCTTGCGGCAATATGTAGTTCGGATCGAGGACAGATCTCGGTCAAATCAAAATGGAGGCTCGCAACAAGGCCACGGGGGTTACAACGACCGAGGTCCAAGACAAAACAGACCTCAGTGGCACAATGACAGATCGGGATACAACAATTATGCTCGGCAAGACTAGGGTAATCGTCAACAGCCCCAATTGCTGCCACCTCCGCCACCTCATGGAGGACCCAGAGACAATCCACCAAATCACGTTATAAATGTGATCTAACGGGGCCATTCCAACAGGGACTTCCCGAAGTGTCCTAAAAGCTGAAGCACGTAGGCCTCCTCCCGAGGAGCCACACCACAAGCGCCTCCACAAATCTGAAACTGTGAGTTTCACGGATGAAGATCCCGTCCCCGAACTCACCCCGCACACTGATGCCATCGTCATTGATATGGCCGTGGCCAATATTACAATCAAACGACTCTTCGTTGAACAACGGAGCCGTTGTCAGTGTCATCTTCACTGATTGTTTCCAAAAAATGGGCATACCTCGCGAACAACTCCAACCTGAAGGAATCATCAACCTCCCCGCTTCGCTTGGCACATATCCGGTGATAAAAACCATCTTTGTCGATTTTTATGTGGTCAACTCCCCATCTCCGTACAATATGATTTTAGGCCGAGATTGGCTTACCCCGGCGAAGGCCATCTGTTCCACATATCACCTCGCGTTGAAGTTTCCTACGCCCCATGGTGAGGTGGCCATCCGTGGCTGACACACACTTAGTTGTTGTAACTAAATCGAACTACCGCAAGTATACGGCGACGAAGTAGCACTATGTGAGCACAAGGTCGATCCCACGAGGAATCGGCCCAATATCGGAAAGATGAAGTAATCCAAACATTTAAGTGACTAACTAGACGGTCGAGATTGGTTTTGGTATTTTTAAACTCTAATTTAGATCAACAAGCAATTGAAACTAATAAGATAGACTAGATGGCAATTTATAGACCGATTAATAAGGGTAATCTAGGCTTAGATTTCGATTAGGGTAATTAGCAATTATTATCTCGATTATTTCAACCTTTAAACCGAATGCTACGTATTAGGAAACGATCACAAATTATATGTAAGATCCCCTCTCGGAGCAACTTACGTGTTAATTGTATAAGATTAATCACCGTCTCCGGTCGATTAATCAAATACAACTCCCAATCGGTCTTAAGATCAACGTTCCCACAATTAACTCAAACCTCTCGGTTTTATTGCCTAATCATGTCGATTAATGTGATCTCAGATCAAATTTCCCCTCTCGATTGCAATTTAATCCTCAATAATGTTAAACAAGTGATCAAATCATTCAACAAGCATAATAAACCATTAATCAACTAATAGCATAACACGGGATTAAATTAATCGAGTAAAATCACTAATCACCCATAATCTACTTTCTAAACCTAGATTAAGAAAATTAGCCAACCATGATCATCATAATAAATAAACACAAATATATAGACATAATCATGTTTATACAAAATTTAGATGAAAATGGAAGGATAAAACCTATTGAAGAAATAAATCTTGATCTTCAAGTAATTCCCCCAAAATGCTCTCTAGCTTTCTCTCTCTAAAAAGTAAGTAAAGTGAATAGTATCTCCTCCAAAAATCTGAAAATCTTAGTCTATACCCCCATTTGGGGCTTTTTTACAAAGTCTTGGGCTCAAAATTACATAAATGGGCTGAAATTAAGCCATTTCCGGAGTTTGTGCACGGTCATGCCCGTGCAAGACTGAACAGATCGTGCACAACCCCTGAAATCACCTATTCTCTGGACAGGCTTGCACGGTCCGTGCACGGTCGCACGGTCATGACCGTGCGCCCGTGTATGGCTGCCCCTGCTTTTTGCGCGCACGGGCCGTGCACGGTTTGTGAAGGCATGCACGGTTGTAACCGTGCACGGCCCAATTTTGGCCCGTTTCTTCATTCCTTGGGTTTTTTCTCGATTTCTTCGACTCCAATCTACTCGTCACCTCTTTGTATACTTTTTTACCTGTAAAATGATTGAAAACGAGGTTTTCCAACAAGAGAAAAGAAATACGAAGAATATAACAAATGGGTGTTTAAAAACTACAAATTTATGTTAAAAACACATACTTTAATCCTATTTTTAACTCTAAACAACCCATTTGTCAACCCCCTCAAACTAAAACCTTGCTCGTCCCTGAGCAATTAATATCAAAAGAATGAAGAATTTCTTTCTCAGTAGGAGGGAAACATATAGGTATCATCGGTTTTACTTGGAAATGTAAGTCTCAGACCAAAAGCACATTCTAATTATGCACATCACAAGTTAATGAACCTTTGAAATCATCATACTATCCTCACAGATAAGTGTATCACTCAAGCACTCAAGTGTATAAAAGAGGGTCGTGTATCTCTCGAGTTGTATACATATGCATGCCCTACCATATGCTTGCTTATTGTCTCATATTTCCGTCACTTTTGATAAATATGAGCAAAAAATCAGAAAGGTCTTTTGTTTTGGTTGTAATGTAGGCTTTTTGGACTAAGTGAGATATGTTTGAGTGTAGAGACTTAACTTGGATCGATTGAGTTACACTCAACTAATTCTCACATAAGTTTCACTCTCACTCCTTTTTCATCATTTCAAAACTTCAATGTTTCTTTCACCTTCTCCAAATCACCACAACCAACTCTTGTGCATAAAATATGAGTTAGCAATATTTTGACTTCTAACTCAATCAAAGTAAGCTCTATTATTGGTTTCCTTTGACCCTTTCTTGGTCATAAACTATAAACATCCAATCGAAATAGAACGCAATTTTTTTTTTTTTGGCTTTTTCTCCCCACTTTATATTCATCATCGCACTTTCATCATTTTTTTTTTATCCCTCTCTCACATCCACTTTCCAATTCCCTCTATCAAACTCGTTCGATCCAAGTGTGGGAAAAAAGCTAAGAAGATGGATGTGGCTTGTATTATAGCTATCAAGAAAAAGGCTACAAGTTCAACTTGGCTAACTTGGGATCATTGATATAAAGGGGTAAGAAGATGATTTTTAAAGCTCAAAATGGGTTATAATCAAAGATTGCCTAAAATCATTTTTAATGCTCACAAATATACCTAGTGATTTCAAGTAGACTCAAAGCAAGTTCTAGAGGTACTATGCATATGACCAACATCACACAAATCAAAGAAGATATTGAACTTCGAAAATAGGAATTCTTCATTTTGGCTCAAAATCTCACCGGCTTATATAGTATGGTTAATTTCTTTGTTCCATAACAAGTTTGTGCATATATCACATTTTCAATCAAAACACAAAATTGTGTATCATCATTGACAACACTTCCAACACCTTATCAACCTAATCTTTCCTCTTTGAAGAACTTCATTTTTTTTTTATTTTTTTTTAACAAATTAAAATCAACAACCTAACAAACTATGAACAACTAAAGATAAAATAACTTAACAAATTAATTGAAACTAAAAGTTCGAAACAAAAACTTCATAAACATTAAAACATAGTTCAATTTTGGCAAAACAAATGCAAGAAAAGACAACCAACCACCCTTCAAATTTCGCAACATACATCCCCCCTCAAACTATTTTACACTAGATTCCAAAAGGCGTTAAAATAGTTTTAAGAAGTAAAGATGTTGCGAATAACTTACAAACTCCCCCTAAGGGGAGGGTGGTGTGGGATCATAATGGCTGGCTTGAACATTCAAGTCCTCGAGCTTTTGCAGCATTTTTGCCATTCTCCTTTCTTCTTTTGAGCTGACCTTCTGGGCCTCCATGATTTCCAACAATGCGTTCATAATTGTGGACTGGCCCGTTGTCAAGTTTCGCTGTGTTTGCATTATGTCAGCTTGGTTGTTGATCAGTGTTTGCTGCTGCTCTTTAAGCTCGTTGAGGGCCGCTTCCACAACTTTTAACCTATCAGTGACTGTGGAGGATTCCCCGCACTGTCGGGAGGAAGACTCCTCCCCTCGCTGTCTAAGGAATGCCTCTTCAATGTTTTGGATCTCCCGATCCTCTTCCATTTGCTCCTCAGTCGCCACGTGCCTAGGCAGAACGCCGGCTAAACCCTTCTGAATCATCTCCGCATGGGCCGGGGTCATCATCAACCAGTTTTCACGCTTCATCACCGTAGTCAGAGGGGGGTTAGGCAAGGGAAAGGACCCCCCCTCTCGCTACTGCCACATCCAAACTCTCTCCTTGGATAACTTAATATAGTGAGACGTTTTGAGAACTTCTGTCGTTATCCTTGATTCTCCACGCATTGGTTGAAATTTGGAGAGATTTATCTTGTATTGCAATGCCAAGGCAGTGATGAACCCTCCAATTCGAATAGCACCTGTTTCATGTGCTATTGAATTGAATTGGCCCATCAAATAAGGTCCCGACCTCACCTTGTGAGGCTTCATCATACACCACAGCAAGTAAAGCTCGTCTGCCCGGAGACCTCCTGCCTCATGCCTGGCGAAGAGAGTATGCTGCATAATCTTAGCCAAGTATCTGAATACCGGATTGCGAATTTCGGTCGGCTTTGATCAGCTAGCATTGTAAGTGGAATGAGATGGTGTGGCGTCTCGTTGGTAACTGATTTGTGGCCAAAATTCTTGAGGATTGAAATCCTCATGGTGAGGGAAGTCGCCGAGGGAGTGGAACCGAAAAATGTCTCCCAATTGTCCAGAATGCATCTCACTAGGCCTGTTCCCCAATCGGAATGTCATGCTCAAAGCTTCTTCGCGATGCATGACAACATTGAGAGTAGAGAAGAATTCCAAGACTAGTTCCTTGTAGGTGGGCCAAAATCCATAAAGGAGGTGACCCCAATCCATCCGTCGGATCAGAGTCTCCACGTCTTCCTGGGAAAAAGTTGGAGACGGGAATTGAACAAAAGAACTTGGTCTCCATGACAAAACTCTCTCTTGATGATCAATTTGTCATGAAACCTCTTGACCCTTTCCTTGTACACCCTTGAATTCTCAAATGCTTGATTTCGGAACTCATCAAGTTCGTTCAATTGTAACACCCTATTTGCCCCAGCCGATTGGAAGTCGAAATTCAACTTTTTTATCGCCCAATATGCACGATGTTCAAGCTCCACGGGCAAATGACATGATTTCCCAAAAACAAGTTGATAAGGAGACATACCAAGGGGTGTCTTGTAGGCCGTTCTATACGCCCACAATGCATCATCCAACTTTAGAGCCCAGTCCTTCCGGTTTCCACTTACTGATTTCTCGAGAACTTGCTTGATTTCCCGGTTAGCTAATTCGGCTTGTCCATTTGCTTGAGGGTGATATTGTGTAGTCACCCTATGCTTCACACCGTACCGGGTCAATAAGCCATTGAGCCATTTGTTACAAAAATGCGACCCTCCATTACTAAGTAATGCTCTAGGTGCTCCATAACGGGTGATGATATTCTTCACAAGAAATCTTAGTACCACCTTAGAGTCATTGGTTGATGTAGGGATGGCCTCAACCCATCGAGAAACATAATCCACCGCCGACAGAATGTATTGATAGCCTTGAGATGATGGGAATGGTCCCATGAAGTCGATTCCCCAAACGTCAAACAGTTCCACTTCAATAGAATTGGCAAGTGGCATTTCATATCTTTTCGAGATCCCACCGGTTCGTTGGCACCGATCACATTGCTTGATAGAGTTGTGGCAATCTTGGAAGATCGTTGGCCAATAGAATCCACTTTGAAGCACCTTAGCCGCTGTTCTGTTTACCGCAAAGTGTCCCCCACTTGGTGAAGAGTGACATTGTTCGATGATTTCTCGACCCTCTTCCTCCGATACACACCTCCGGATAATCGAGTCAGCACATCTTCGGAAGAGATATGGATCATCCCACATATAAAACCTTGCTTCGTGATAGACCTTCTTCTTCTGATGTGAGGAGAGATCGGGTGGAGGTGCTCCACAAGCTAAGAAGTTCACAATGTTAGCATACCATGGAAGCCGAGCAATCGCCATCATGAGATGTTCATCGGGAAATGTATCCTTGATCACCTCTTCTTGCCCTTTTTTGTCCACTTCATTCTCAATCCTTGAAAGGTGATCGGCTACAACATTTTCACACCCTTTCCGATCCTTGATTTCTAAATCGAATTCTTGCAAAAGTAGGATCCATCGAATGAGTCTTGGCTTGGCATCTTTTTTATCGAAAAGGTACCGGATGGCTGTGTGGTCGGTGTATACAATCATTTTCGTGCCCACAAGATAGGCACGAAATTTGTCGAACCCATATACCACCGCTAACATCTCCTTCTCTGTTGTTGTGTAGTGTGACTGGGTCGGGTCAAGGCTTTTACTCGCGTAATATATCACCCGGAAGATTTTATCCCTTTTCTGTCCTAAGACTGCCCCGGCTGCTGTATCACTCGCATCACACATGAGTTCAAAAGGTTGGTTCCAATCAGGTGATATCAAGACTGGTGCCGAAACCAACGCTTTCTTCAACACTTCGAAGGCCTGTAGATAAGAATCATCGAAAACATAAGCAGCATCTTTTTCCAAAAGGCGAAACAAATGCTTAGCAATTTTCGAAAAATCACGAATAAACCTTCGGTAAAAACCAGCATGGCCTAAAAAGCTTCGGATTCCCTTCTCATTGAGTGGTGGTGGTAATCTTTCGATGGCAACCACCTTGGCTCGGTCTACCTCCAAACCTGCAGATGAAACCTTATGTCCTAACACTATACCTTCTCTTACCATGAAGTGGCATTTTTCCCAATTTAATACAAGGTTAGTGTCTTCACAACGCTGCAAGACTAGAGACAAGTTAAACAAACAATGACCAAATGATGCACCGAAAACAGAAAAATCATCCATGAATACTTCCATCACATTCTCGATCAACCCACTAAAAATAGCCATCATGCATCGTTGGAAAGTGGCCGGTGCATTACATAAGCCAAAGGGCATTCTCCTAAATGCAAAGATGCCATATGGGCATACAAAAGCCGTTTTTTCTTGATCCTCCGGGGCAATCATAATTTGATTGTACCCAGAGTACCCATCTAAAAAGCAATAATAGTCATACCCGGCTAATCTATCCAACATTTGATCAAGAAATGGAATTGGAAAATGATCTTTCCTAGTAGCCGCATTCAATTTCCGGTAGTCAATACAAACCCTCCAAGCGGTCATCAACCTAGTGGCTACTTCTTCTAAATCACTCACTTTTACTACCGTTATTCCTCATTTCTTAGGCACGACTTGGGTAGGACTCACCCACTTGCTATCGGATATAGGAAAGACTATGCCATTATCAAGCCATTTCAAAACTTCTTTCCTCACCACCTCTTGCATAATTGGATTTAACCTACGTTGACTTTGCACACTCGGTTTAAAGTCCTCTTCCATTAAAATTTTATGCATGCAAATAGCGGGGCTAATCCCCTTAAGATCCGAGATGGACCATCCAATAACACTCTTATGCTTTTTCAAGATTTCAACCAATTTCGCACATTCACTCTCATTAGATATGCTGAAATTATAACCGGAAATTTCTTACCTTCATCAAGGTACTCATACCTCAAGTGGTCGGGGAGAGGCTTCAACTCAACATTGGGTCCTTCTTCTTCTTTGCCCTTAGATTCCTTTAGTCCGGTTGACTCCTCATCCTCCAATTTCAACCAAGAAATCTCCTCATTGCGTACCTCTTGTAAAGAATTCAATGCACTAACACTATCCAAAACATCAACACCGTTAGCTTCATGGTTAGCACATGCAAAAATAGAGTCATGCAAACAAATCTCCAAAGAATCAATTTCACTCAAAGCTAAAAGATTTCTTGTATCATTGGTATCTAGCAAATCCAAAGCATTACATTCTTCTATGACATTAACCTCATCCTCATTGTGAAACCTCATTGCCTTATAAATTGAAAAAGTAACCTTCTCATCATTCACACGTAAGGTGAGTTCCCCTTTTTGAACATCAATGAGGGCTCCACCCGTTGCTAGAAACGGGCGGCCCAAAATCAAGGGGACTTCCTTGTCCTCATTCATATCCAAAACTACAAAATCCACCGGGATTATAAACTCACCTACCTTGATCAACACATCCTCCACTATACCTTTTGGATAGGTCAAAGACCTTCCGCCATTTGCAAAGCAATAGTGGTAGGTTTGATGGTTCCAATTTCCAATTTATTGAATATAGAAAGTGGCATGAGATTAATACTTGCCCCAAGATCACATAATGCTTTTTCAAATTTTTTATCCCCAATAATACAAGAAATTGTAAAGCTACCTGGATCCTTCCTCTTTTGAGGAATTCTTCTTTAAATTACGGAACTACACTCCTCGGTTAAGTTAATCTCATAAGTCTCCAACCTCCTCTTCTTCGATATCACCTCCTTCAAAAATTTAGCATAATTAGGCATTTGTTCCAAAGCATCAATAAAAGGAATGTTAATATGTAATTTCTTGAAGATTTCCAAAAACTTAGCAAATTGGTTATCCAACTTTTTCTTTTGATAAGTTTGTGGAATTGGGAGGGGAGGGACATAAGTAAGAGGAGTAGAGTTAGGAGTGGAGTTTGGCTTCACGGCCCCTTTTTCACTTGATTCTCCACAATCCTTGGGTTTGGTTTGCTACTCTAAATGCTCTTTCTCAATCACTTGGTCACCTTCCACCGGTAGCTTTGGTCCTTCATACTCGGTTGCGCTCCTTAGTCGAATTGCTTGGCATTGTTCCTTTGGATTCTTCACCGTGTCACTCGGAAACTGCCCCTTTTGGTGTTGGGGACTAATGGCTTGGGCTAACTGGCTCATTTGCAATTGCAAGCTTTGAATGTCGGCCCCATTTGTCACAATGCTCTTGTTGACATCAACTTGAAACTTCGTGAAAGAATTGTCCATTTGTGACATTCTTTCGTCCGTCCTTGAGATGAACGATGTCAAAAGTTCCTTTAAACTTGGTTCCTTTCCTTCGTTTATTACCCTATTGGTAACGGAGAATCCGGGTGGTGGTTGGACCGAATTGTTGGGGTTGCCATAGGAGAGATTTTGATGCCCCTTTGATCCTGATTGGTAGTGACCCGGTTGGTGTTGGTTGTGATTGAAGTTCGAATGTTGACCTTGCCCCGAATAGGGATATTGGTGTCCCCTTTGGTTTCCATAACCCCTTTGATGAATGAAGTTACAATCCTCGGGGTCTTCTTGTGCAACAACGGCCTTTGCACTTTGTTCCATTTGAACCGATGAAGCGGCTTTGGTTAGCGACTCCAATTGTTTTGACAAAGCTGCTATTTGAGTTGAAAGCGAAGAGCTTGCCTCTTTTTCCGCTACACTTGCAACCACCCTCGGTTTATTCCTTTCGGTTGGCCATTGATATGAATTTGTGGCCATGTCCTCAATGATTGATGTTGCATCTCTCGCCGTTCTTGCCAACAATGCACCACCGGCGGCTGCATCTATGATTTCTCTAGTAGACCCGAATAATGCGTTATAGAAGTAACAAATTTGCTCCTTATCTTGCAACCCGTGTTGGGGACACTTCCGGAGTAAGTCTTTAAAACGCTCCCAAGCTTCCCACAATGATTCAGAATCGAACTGTCGGAATTGCGTGATTTCTCCTCTCAATCTAATGGTCTTACTCGCCGGGAAGTACTTCTGAAGGAACCTTTGATAGAGATCGTCCCATGTTCGGATATCTTCGTTGGCGAGGGAGTTGTACCACAACTTTGCCCTATCTCTCAATGAGAATGAGAAAAGGCGGAGCTTAATTTGATCATGTGGGACTTGGTTGATTTGAATCGTCCCACATACTTCTAAGAACGTTGACAAATGCAAATTCGGGTCTTCACTAGCTTGACCTCCAAACTGGTTCTGTTGAATGATGTTAATGAGTGCCGGCTTAAGTTCGAAATTCACTGCATTCATGGGCACTCTACCCATCCCACCAAAATTCCGATTTGCTACCGGTCGTAGGAAATCTTGTATGGTATCTTGTGGTGGCGGGTTAAGTACTTGCTCTCTCCAATTCCGGAGAGCATTCACCTCTTCTTGTTGTTTCCACATCATTTCTATCATTTGATGATAGATGTTTGCTTGATCCGGCGGAATTCCCGGTGCATTCCTCTCAACTTGATTGAAGACTCTTGGGTCGTTATCTCCGGCTTGCATGCTTCTTTCTCTACTCCTTCTTCCTTGATTGTGTCTACAAGTTGCCTCGATTTCCGGATCAATAGGTAGTAAGCCTTCCAATCCTTGTGACCTCAAGTGCATCAACACCTTGCACACCAATCAAAAAGAGATCCCGTAAGCTCAATTAATGATTAATCGACAATTAAAATAAACTAAACTACTAACAAAAAGAAAGTGTCTAGAGTATCACTAAATGCCTAGAACAACATTTTCCGGCTATTGTTACCGACTCCCCGGCAACGGCGCCAAAAACTTGACACACACTTAGTTGTTGTAACTAAATCGAACAACCGCAAGTATACGGCGTCGAAGTAGCACTATGTGAGCACAAGGTCGATCCCACGAGGAATCGGCCCAATATCGGAAAGATGAAGTAATCCAAACATTTAAGTGGCTAACTAGACAGTCGAGATTGGTTTTGGTATTTTTAAACTCTAATTTAGATCAACAAGAAATTGAAACTAATAAGATAGACTAGATGGCAATTTATAGGGAAGAACCGATTAATTAGGGTAATCTAGGCTTAGATTTCGATTAGGGTAATTATCAATTATTATCTCGATTATTTCAACCTTTAAAACAAATGCAACGTATTAGGAAACGATCACAAATTATATGTAAGATCCCCTCTCGGAGCAACTTACGTGTTAATTGTATAAGATTAATCACCGTCTCCGGTCGATTAATCAAATACAACTCCCAATCGGTCTTAAGATCAACGTTCCCACAATTAACTCAAACCTCTCGGTTTTATTACCTAATCATGTCGATTAATGTGATCTCGGATCAAATTTCCCCTCTCGGTTTCAATTTAATCCTCAATAATGTTAAACAAGTGATCAAATCATTCAACAAGCATAATAAACCATTAATCAACTAATAGCATAACATGGGATTAAATTAATCGAGTAAAATCACTAATCACCCATAATCTACTTTCTAAACCTAGATTAAGAAAATTAGCCAACCATGATCATCATAATAAATAAACACAAATATATAGACATAATCATGTTTATACAAAATTTAGATGAAAATGGAAGGATAAAACCTATTGAAGAAATTAATCTTGATCTTCAAGTAATTCCCCCAAAATGCTCTCTAGCTTTCTCTCTCTAAAAAGTAAGTAAAGTGAATAGTATCTCCTCCAAAAATCTGAAAATCTTAGTCTATACCCCCATTTGGGGCTTTTTTACAAAGTTTTGGGCTCAAAATTACATAAATGGGCTGAAATTAAGCCATTTCCGGAGTTTGTGCACGGTCATGCCCGTGCAAGACTGAACGGACCGCGCACAACCCCTGAAATCACCTTTTCTCTGGACAGGCTTGCACGGCCCGTGCACGATCGCACGGTCATGACCGTGCGCCCGTGTATGGCTGCCCCTGCTTTTTGCGCGCACGGCCGTGCACGGTTTGTGAAGGCATGCACGGTTGTGACCTCAATAAGCTCTTGGATGCAGATATCCTGTTCGAAGTACACTATCCGTCCTGGCTCTCTAATCCCGTGATGGTAACAATGTCAAGTGGGGGCGTGGAGGATGTGCGTAGATTTCTCCGACCTCAATAAGCATTGCCCAAAGGATTGTTATCCTTTGCCGTCCATCGACCAAAAAGCCGAGGCCATTATTGGGCACAAGGCACTTTGCTTTTTAGATTTATACAAAGGTTACCATCAAATTCACATGAATCGCCGCGATGCCCTTAAAACGGCCTTTATTACTGATTTTGGGTGTTTTGCCTTCAAGAAAATGCCCTTCGGGCTCAAGAATGCTGGAGCCACTTACCAACGCCTTATGGACCACGTCTTCCGAGACCAAGTCGGCCGCAATGTCGAGGTATATGTTGACGACCTCGTTATTAAAAGTTCCTCCCCTACTACGTGTGTACAGGACATTGCTGAGACATTAAGCACGTTGCGACACTATAATCTTCGACTCAATCCGGCAAAATGTACCTTCGGCGTTGGCTTAGGAAAATTTCTGGGGTATGTGGTTTCACAACACGGTCTCCAGGCTAATCCAGCCAAAATTAGAGATGTATTGGATCTTCAGCCGCCGAAGACGGTGAAGGATGTTCAGCGTCTCACAGGCGGTCTTGCGGCCTTAAATCGTTTTTTGTCTAAGGCCACGGAGCGTCAGCTTCTTTTCTTCAAAATTTTGCGTCGGGCAAAGAAATTCGAGTGGACTCCGCAGTGCACCGAGGCCTTTGAGGCTTTAAAACAACACATGAAGCAGTTGCCAACTATGTCCGTGCCTATTCCCGGAGAGCCTCTTTATGTGTATCTAGCATCTGCCGAAGAAGCCATTAGCGCGGCCCTCGTCCGCGAGGATCACGGGAGTCAGCTGCCTGTGTATTTTGTCAGCCGAGCACTTCAAGGGGCGGAGACCCGGTATTCTATGATAGAAAAAACAGTATTGGCCCTCGTTATGGCGGCCCGCCGCCTACGGCCCTATTTTCAAGGACATGACATTAGGGTTCTCACTAATCACCCTATTCATCAAATCCTCGTTAAGCCCGATATGTCGGGACGTCTGGCTAAGTGGGCCATCGAACTCGGGGAGTATGACATCCAATTTCTACCTCGCCGGGCCATAAAAGGCCAAGCCCTTGCGGATTTTTTGGTAGAAGCACCCTTCACTGACCCCGAGGTAGTCACGTGTGCTGCCCAGGCTCATAATTCCGATCTCGACGCTGAAGCCCGCAAATGGCAAGTGTACGTGGACGGTGCCTCTGCAACCCGAGGCAGCAGCGTCGGGGTTCTTCTCATTGGCCCCGATGGCGTTGAGGTCAAATATGTCTTGCGTTTTAAGTTCAAAGTGACCAACAACGAAGCGGAATACGAGGCAGTCCTTGCTGGGCTCCGGCTCGCCCAAACTTTCGGAGCTTCGCATATCCAGCTTTTCACTGACTCCGAGGTGGTCTCCAGTCAAATCAAAGGCACTTATCCAACCAAGGATGATACGTTGAAAAGGTACCTCGCTTTGACACTTAAGCTTTTATTGACTTTTGCTTCGATTGATGTCCGGCAGATACCCCACAAAGAAAATGTTAAAGCTGATGTTCTTAGCAAAATGGCCTCCGCGGTCCCGTCCAACATGTCTCCGGACATAATTGTCGAAGACGCCACCCACCCTTCAATTAATGTGGCGGCGGTCTCTGTATTAATCGAGGCCAATCCCAATTGGATGACTCCTATCGTCCATTATCTCCGGGATGGTACACTGTCCGACGATAAATTACTCGCTCGGTGGATAATTCTTAAAGCGCCGAAGTATACACTCCACGATGGAATCTTGTACCGTCAATCATACTTACAGCCGAGTCTCCGCTGTCTTGGCCCAGTTCAGGCTGACTATGTTCTCCGAGAATTTTACGAGGGGGCATGTGCAAGTCATATTGGCTCACGAACGTTGGCCAAGAAAGTCCTCCGGTGGGGATACTACTGGCCCACATTGTTTAATGACGCCCATAGTTTAGTGTCCAAATGTGACAAATGTCAGCGACACTCCAAAGTGAAGCATCGACCACAAACCGAGCTTACTGGCATAGAAAGTGCCTGGCCATTTATCCAGTGGGGAATCGACATTGTAGGTCCGTTCCCGGTTGCTCCGGGATGATTGATATTCCTTGTGATTGTAGTGGACTACTTTACCAAATGGGTCGAAGCCGAGCCCCTCACTGCTATAATCGGCCAAAACATTCTGAAGTTCGTTCGGCGTAACATCATATGTCGCTTCAGTATCCCGAGCGCCATTATCTCCGACAATGGGAAACAGTTCGCTAATGACCCCTTCCAGTCCTGGTGCGAGGAGTTGCACATCAAACAAATTTTCACCTCGGTTGCTCATCCTCAAGCTAATGGCCAGGTCGAAGTCACTAACCGCACTCTGCTTAACGGTTTAAAAAAGCGCTTAGATCAAGCTAAAGGCCTCTGGGCCGAGAACCTTCCGCAAGTTCTCTGGGCCTATCGTACTACGCCGCATTCGTCAACCGGGGAAACCCCATACAGCCTCACCTATGGCTCCGAGGCTGTTATTCCTGCCGAGGTGGGAGTGCCCAGTCCCAGGCTCATTAACCTCGACCCCGAGACTAATGGGGAAGCACTCCGTACTAACTTGGATGAACTTGAACATCGCCGTGAGCAATGCTTTATTCGACAGGCTAAAAGCAAGCAACAAGCAGCTCAGTATTACAACCTCCTTTCTATAGCCTTGGCTCTCGCCTCTTCGGTTTCCTTTACCCTTCTCTCCGCTGAGGCTACTCTTCTCTCCAACTGAGGCACGACCTGTTTTTGCAAATTGTCTTTCTCCCCGCGGAACCATTCGAAGGACTGCATGAGCTTCTTTATTACATTGTGTAGCTCCTGGGCATTCTCCTGTTTGCAGCACCGAATCAGTAATAAAATGACATAGTCAACACTGATGAGAAGTGCAGTAACTCAGCAATATTTACTCAAACAGACTTCATTTTCCAACACAATGTCATACACATCATTTGCGAGTACATTACAACAAGACTACGGATTCTTCCTATCATCTACGATATGTACAATTTATCAAAATTGCGGGGAACTGACCTCCCCCTGATCGGCCCCCTCGGCCGTCTCCGGCACCTCCACCTCCTCCTCGTGCTCCTCCTCTGGCAAGACCTGGTTCACCCCCGCATCACCCTTCGTTGTCTCTGCTGTGATTTCCATGCGCGGGGGTGGAACTTTTGTTTGTGGCTCCTTGGTGAACTCTCCCCGCCGAAAGGACAGGAACTCTTCGTCCTGATCCACACTGCAGGCAGCGATCTCCTCGGCGCTCAGAATCGTCTTCTTCTCAGCCAGCGCCTTAACCAAGGGCCACTCCGGGACCCAAGCCAGTGCATTGTAATACACCTCTTCCATGGCGCCCACGGCGTTGAAATCGTATCCGAGCTCTGGACGATAGACATCCATATTCGGATAGATTTCCTTGACCTTCTCCAGCAGCACCGAGCGTGTTGCCGTGACACTGACCGCGACGAAGCCCATCTGGTAGTCGAGAAATGTGCTGGTTTGCAGCAGCTTCTCTGCAAATGTCTTCAGCACGGCCCCCTGGCCCTCAACTACTGCTGCCTCCTTGGCCTTCCGCTCCGCACGAAGCTCCGCCACTTCGCCGCGGAGCACCCGGGTCTCCGCCTCCACATCGCACAGACGCACCACCTCCTTCTCCACCAAGGAAGCTCTCTTGCGAGCCTCGGACAGGTCATGAGTTAACCTGTCGTTGTGAGATCGCAGCTCCCTCACCGTTGCGGCTAACTCCTCCTTAGCCTCTCTCTCACACCTTCGGCCTAGGTCCATGATCCCCTGAGCTAGCCGCAGTAGGTCCTCGGCATCGGGCCCCTCCAAGCCCAGTACACTTGTGTGCCCTTGCCCCTACAAACACAAACCAAAAACAAAACATCAGAAAAAGAGATTCAACAACAATCATTCCCTCCAGAAAGTATTATCCCTACTATACCTCGAGGGTTGGCTCCGTGCGCAGTCTTTTGGCCACTCCCGGTGGAGTCACAGACGGCTCTGGCCTCCTCTTTGACCTCGGCGTCAACCCTGCGACCACAACATCTTCCTCCGTCCCTTCTGACGGCCTTGGACTCGGTGACACCCTCACTCTAGGGGTCACTTCGGCAGCGGTCCAGATCTGGCCTTTTCAAATTCAGCGTTCAAGATTTGTGCGTGGCAAACACGCGCGTTACAGTTACCTAGGCGCGTGGGAAACTCGCTTCTGGGGATTCCCAAACGCGTCACTTCACATCCCTTCCCCTCATGATGGCGCCACCAATCACATCAACTTCACCCTTCCCCAGGAAGCTTTGGGTTTCTCTCCGGTGATCGCTTTACCCCGGGGGTACATCAACTCGGCTCCGGTCAATCCCATGACCCGGGGATACTTCAGTTCCATCCAGATCGGTCCCTGATTCGTTCTTTACCCCGGGGATACTTCAACTCGGCTCCGGTCGATCCCATGACCCAGGGGGTACTTCAATTAAATCTGAATCGGTCCTTGACAATCTCTTTCCCCGGGGATACTTCAGTTCGGCTACGGTCGATCCCATGACCTCGGGGATACTTCAGTTCGGTCCAGATCGGTCCCAGATTAGTTCTTTACCCCGGGGGTAAAGAACTCGGCTCCAGTCGATCCCGTATTCCCGGGGGTCCTTCACGTCAATCCAATTCGGTCCCTCGCGAGTTCTCCACCACGAAGTCATGCCTCAGTTCGTTCCCAGCTACGCCTTTACATTCCGTAATATGAGTTACTACCCCTTGATCACTTATACTGCCCCAAACATCTGACTGCATTTTCCAACCAAGATTTGCTTTATCTGGTATCAAACGGGAGCTACGAGCAAATAGAACAACCCTACATCGGCGCCCATTACACCATGCCTTCCTTTTAACCGAAGCTCCTACCTCGCTCCGGCTGGTGGGGGGCATCTGATAGGTATGGCCCAGTGGCCAGTCGGGTCCACTAGGCCCAGAAGCGCGAGCCCAACACAGCTAAGTTGGCCCAGTTCCCAATACAGCTAAGCCGGCACAGAAGTGCGAGCCCGCGAGCCCAACACGGCTGAGCCCAGTCACTGCATATTGGGATATTGAGATCCCCATGATCTCTTCCCAACTCCCATGCAGATTTGATGGGAGCAATTATAGGAATTCGGTTAGGGTTCTGTTTGTGATAGCATAAATAGGAGAATTGTACTCGGATTTAGGGTTCGGATTCTTGTATTCTAAAACAGCACATTGTAAGGTTGAAGAGGAGATAGTGAAAAACACCCCAGAAGGTTATTGCCTCCGTCCGTGGACGTAGATCTCCGGATCGAACCACGTATATCCTGTGTTCTTGATCTTTCTTGCATTTTACGCTTTCATTAATCAACTTTTATCTCGAACTTCTTTGATAACCGGGTTGCGCTTTATCAGTTACAATATAAATTTTCTTTGTTGTATACTACTATATATGTATATATATTTTATCCAGCTTGCAGTATAATTATTGATCCCTTATAGTATATATTATATTTCTTAAAAGTATAAGTTCATTTAGGAATACGCAATTTACAATTTACAATATAGCTATTTATTCATCACCAATTTTCTTTTGTCATTCTATTGTATATACAATTTACAATAGATCTATTTATTTTTTGTATTTACTCTATAAATATTTATGCCGGTTACAGTATATTTATTGTTTGCTTATAGTATATATTATGTTGTCTCATAGTTACAATATAATTTTTTTTTGAATACTACTGTATATTTTTTTTTTCAGCTTACAGTATAATTAGTGTTCTCGTATAGTATATATGAATCCGACGTAAGAAAAAGGGAAAAAAAATACACATTAACAAATTAAAAAGTATAATGTTTGGGACAATAAAAAAAATCATAAATTTGAAGAATTAGAAATTATACTATTTATGTAAACAAATTATATTTTTCGGTTACGAGTCAGTTGCCACAACATGGAAAAAAGAAGAATTATATTATATCGAATCGAACAAAAAAAAAAAAAAAATTAAACAATAAAAAATAGGCTGAAATATTAAAATAAATATAATCAAAAGATATAGAAATTAACAAAATAAAAAATAATAAAAAAATAAAAACTATAATTAATTATTAAATTATTCTCTTAATTATATATATATATATATATATATATATATATATATATATATATAAAAAATAAGTGCTAAAAGAAGGAAAAGGGAGAATTTGCTGCAGAGGAGAATCGAACCTAAGCCCTTGCCATTCATGTCAATGATTTTTACCATCAGGCATCAGGGCAGCCCCATTAATGAAGGGACAAACAATTCCTTGAACATTTGTAAGTGGCGCTGAATTAAGAGAAAAATAAGAAAAATCTGAGCCTTTTTTTTTTTACTTATTTTTTAGCAAGTGTGTAATAAGCTTATTCTGCATCTTATGCACCCATGTTTTTAACATAAACTAATGTACATGGTGCCACTTAGAAGTAGATTAAAGGGAAAACCGCTATATACTAATGAAACCAATCTATTCAATATTTCTTTGCTAGAAAGTCAGAAACTTCTATGAATTGCACATGACCATTCATGTAAGAAGAATTCCGGCCGATGTAGTGTTTAACTAGATTATTTAGAGGGTAATTATATTTAACTAAAAATTTATAAAATAAGTTTGCTTCTTTTCTCATCTCCTACATTCATTACCCATCTTTCTCCCCAATCCTTCATCCATGCCTCCCCTAATCCACTAACTCGAGTCCTTCCCCAAGCCATTACTTAGCCATGGTGGAAATCATCGGGTCATTCTACGGTACCAGTGCACCATTAATGCGCACAAATTTCTGATTGTTGGATGTTATTCTGTTAAATCACAGCCCTTTATTTTTTTACCGCTTTTAATTTTTACGGGTTGACCAGATACATTTCTCTCTCATCTTCTTAAAATTCTCTGCAATAGTGTATCTACACCAAAGAAAATATCCATGAATCTGAAAACGCAATGTGCAACCATAGAATGGATTAAATATTGATTTTACCTATTCCAAATAATTCTACTGTTAAAACCTCACATTTTAAGATCCATTTTGAATATTTTTGGACAATGATCGGGATCTGCCCTTATCTTTCTGTGAAGTGCATTTGTTCCATAGATTAGGATGGCAAGATCCGATAAAATCTATGCGCGAGGAGTAATTTTCTCTGGTAATCACTGATGGTGGCGAGATCCTCCTCATACGGGGCATATTCTGACAACCGTCATGAAAAAAGGGCTACGGCGGCCAGCCCGTTTCCGGAGAAACCTAGCATCGCCTGAGACGACGGAGCTACTGGGCCGCCACTAATCTACTGGCGCTCCAAAAGATCATAGATTCCTTCTTCCTAATAGGTATCATTTTGCTTCTATTTGCTTCAAATTAAAGGTTCTTTGCCATTTATTTTCATTATTTGCTTCAAATTAAAGGTTATTTGTCATTTGTTTTCATTTTGAAGCTACATCTGTGCAATCCTGTTGTCAAATTTTATTTCCAGGCTTCGTCTCCAGGACCATACCATATTTATTAGTTGTTGATATGCCTAAAAGATTTTGAGCCTACGAAATTAGCCAGGCTCTAGGAGATAATTTTTATTTAGGAATTCATCCCAACACAACTTTAGAGTGGATAAGCTATAGCTCCACTCGTATCTACCAACCACTGAAATGATTCCGCGGCAGCGGCGAAGCGAGGTAGTGGACACTTGGCTACAAAATTATTGAGTTGTCAACTGCAACAATGGCGGCGGCGAAGCGAGGTAGTGGCCACTTGGCTTCTGAATTATTAAGAGGGTGTTTGGCTGAGCTTAGCTTATAAGCTCTTGCAAAGTGTTTGGCAAAATAAGTTGTTTAGGAGCTTATAAGATCAAAAAAGAAGCTCTAAGAGCTTATAAGATCTAAAAAAATAAGTTGCTTTACCCCAACTTATTTCCATCTTATTTTTTAAGATCTTAATTATTACACTCAAATTTCACACAAATTTCACACACTTACACACACTACACACTCTACACACATTTCACACACTACACACATTTCACACACTACACACACAACACACACTACACATATTTCACACACTACACACATTTCACACACTACACACACTACACATATTTCACACACTACACACATTTCACACACAACACACACAACACACTTCACACACAACACACATTTCACACACTATTTACACTTCACACACTACATACATTTCACACACTAATCAAAATGTGCGTTTAATATTAATTTTTAAATTAGACCCCAAATTTATAGCTAAATCACTATATTCAATTGCAAACTTATAAGCTCTTTTATCCAAACATTTTGTTAACTTAAGCTCCTTAAAAATGACATCTTATAAGCTTTGAAACAACTTATAAGATGTTGGAGCTTATAAGATGTTTAAAATAAGCTTAGCCAAACACGCTCTGAGTTGTCAACTGCACCAATGGTGGGGGATCCAAGTGAAGGTTAATAACAACAATTAAATCAGGCGTTGGGTATACTGCAGAGGAAGATGCAGGATAGCGCATTGAACGGATGATTAAATCTGAACCTCTTAACCACACTAAAAATTCTGAGAAGCCCGTTTTAGCAAAGAAGAACTTGAACCGGAAGATTCGTGCACAGGACCTTTCGCGTAAGCTCAAAATAATTCTCCTTCACAAAGTCAGGGGACGCCTAAAATCAAGACCTAACTTTTCCAAATCTTCTACATTTGATGTTAGATGAATTTGGAGCGTCTAACTAGTACTATACTCAACTGTTTTGGAGCTCGATTATTTTGATTGTTAAAATCTAGGTCTAAAAACAACTTAAAATTAGATGTTTTTGGGTAAGCTTAGCCGATCAGCCTCATAATTTTGTCTCTACTTTACAATCATCAATGTTGTTTTAAGCAATTTTATAATCGAAACTTTGAGTTTGTGTTTGGTTCTTCGCTGGAAAACAAGATTTGTATCACAACTGGACCCAAAATCGGAGGATTTAACTAGTTACGATCACCAGTGTTGTTGTAAGCAGTTTAATAAAGGAAATATAGTCGAATCTTCGAGTTTGGGAATTGGTTCTTACCCGGAAAATGAGATTTTTATTACAACTGGACTCAAAATTGGAGAATTTGACTAATATTTTTACCCAAAAACATGTCTTATTCTCTGAGTTCCTGTGAATGTGATGCCTTATTATAGTGTCGTTTACTCGGAATGAGAGTAAAAATGGATGGTCAAGTTGCGCCACGTTCTTTCACAAAACTGACTCTGGGAGTCACTGGTACACGTGATCATGCATACAACATTTTAGGTCGCTTTAATATTTTCATGCATATTTGATCGTGTATCGTGCATATTTGTATTATTGGGTCATTTAATGTGTTGAGCTCGTTTCAGGACAGAACAGGTGAGTTGAGGCCGAAAAATGAGTCTCGAAGAAGTCCGAAACGGAGAACGAGCCAAGGATGGAACAAGGGGGAAGAGTTTCGAATGAACAGTCGCGTCGCGGACGCGACCAACCAAATGGCCAGGACACGGTTCTCGCCCGCGACTCCTTTTTACTTCTGCGACCGTGTCCACGAACCAAACCAATCCTCAAGCAAAATGAAGGGTTCAAAGTTGCGGTCGCGGTCTGATACCCTGTTTTTAATCCTAAAACACGTTTTTGGCCTATTTGGAATCCAACAATTTCTCCTCTATATATATAAGGTCATTTTCGATTTTGACCTAACCTAGAACCAATCCCCAACACATATTCAGCCACTATTCAACATTAGAAGCAAATGATTGGAAGGGGGTTGAAGATCAAGATCATCAATCCTATCTTTTGGTTCATTCTATTTTATTTTCATGTTTTCTTGGTTTCTCTTATTTTATCTTTGTAATAATTGTAATGGGTTGCTAGCACCCTAGAATTCACTCTTGATCAATGTGGAACCTTGAGTTGAAGATATTTATGTAATTACTGCGGTTAATATTATCGATTGGATTATGTTTTTGGAATATTCTATGTTATTTGGGATTGTTGATTCACACTTATGAATTAAATTGTGATTTGATCACTCATTTGGATATTTGTTTGTGTGTTGCTAGAATTGGGCTTACAATCCGTAATTGTTATGAATCTGATTCCCGTGTAACAAACAATAGATTTATTTTATTGGGGATAACATAGAGTTCAACCACTAAAATCGAGCTTGCAAGTTTTATGTCAAATCTACTCCGTTGTCTTGATTCTTAATGCACTTGACTATTGATTTTTAGAGAGCTTGTTTTAGGAATTGATAAGTTGACTAGGACTAATTAAAGAGCTGATTTTGATTAATTATACTTAAGAGATAACAAGATTGATAGAGCTTGTTATTAATCTTGGAGTAGGATTTCTAAGGTTAACTAATTGGGTATTAACAATGTTGCATAAATCGTCTAAGACCCAGGGGAAACATGATCAAGGGTGGATCGTTTTATTACTTGAAACCCCAAAAAACCGAAAGAATCATTCTATTTGTCTTTGTTTATTTGAATTGTTAAATTGCTAAGTATTTTTAGAGTAATTATTATTTAAGTTGTTTAATAGAAATTTAGGTGTTAGTTGTGATTTCATTAAAATCCCCCCACTTCTTTATTGTTTTTCTAGCTTATTTACATTATATTACTTTATCATAATAGTTTAATACATAAAGCAAAATTGTTCGACCGTTCCTCGTGGGATCGACCATTACTTGCCACTCTATTATAGTTGAAGGATAAAATTAAGTATATATTTATATACTTAATTTGATGGTAAGAAACGAGCTACCAGTCATGGATATTCTATCAGGTATTACTATGTAAATCATTTCTGAAATTTATAGAGCAGTATCTTCCTTTTCCCTCTTCCCCTCTCATTTATTTATGTATTACTTTCTTTATTGTTGTTATTTCAAGTGAACTTGCATGGAACTAATTCGAACAATTCTTAGGAATTGATTTTGTTTCTTTAATCTGATGGCAAGTGCTGTTGATATTTAGGGATTTTAATAGAAATCTGTGAATGGAACTTGATAAGTATGGCCCAGCAACTTCGGGTCGGGTTAACACACCGGGCCAGATCAATCCGACCCGGAGCAACTGAGCCCAGGAAGATAAGCCCAACAACCGGTCCAGAAGCGCGCATGAGCCTGGAGCAGCCCAATCGCGACATATAGGGAAAGTAAGATTCCCACGATCTTCTTCCAACTCCCATGCAGAGATGGTAGGCGTAATTGTAGGGAGTTAGTTAGGGTTTGAATTGAGTAGTATAAATAGGGGAATTGTACTCAGAATTAGGGTTGGCATTTTGCCGGGGTGAGTTCTTCCCAGAGCCCCGAAACAAAGAACCACCTCCTCGCGTGGAAAACGCCTCGGAGGCCGCGGGAAATAAGGCAGGGATAGTCGGAGAACGGCAGGAGGTGGAGCATGAGGTGGAGGAGGAGGACGGGGGGGTGCCTGAGGCCATTGAAGGAACCGAAGAGGGGGAGGTCAGTCGTTCCCCGCAATTTTGATGCCCTGTTATTATATAGTAGATGATAGGAACAGTTGTAATGTTGTTGTAAAGACCTTTGACAATGTATGCTTGCTTTGCGAATATAAGTTGAGTTGTTTATATGATTGAATATTTGTCCGGCGAGGCGTTGATATTTATATGTTGCACTGATTGTGGTATCCGATCAAGAGGATATCGCGGAGCTGCATAATACAATAAAGAAACTCATGCAGTCCTTAGACTGGTTCCGCGGGGAAAAGGATAACTTGCAAAAGCAAGTGGTACCTCGGTTGGAGAGACGGGTGGCCATAGCGGAGAGGAGGGCCAAAGAGGCCGAGGAGGCAAGAGCTAGGGCCGCGGAGAAGGCTAGAGATCAGGAACTGAAGTATTTGTCGAAGGTGGCCAAACTGGACCGCGTCATTATCCATCAAAGGGAGTACGACCGGATACTTACAGAATACGGCCTGCTGACTTTTGAGAAAGTTGAGGAGCGGATCACCGAGATTCAAGGTGAAATTTCATCGCTGATGACGACTGGTCAGGCGGAGTCCTCGGAGCTTATAAGAAAGCGGGAGCTGCTGGAGTTACTCCTGAATATGTACGAAGGACTGAAAGGACGCGGCAGGTGGCGGCGCATTGCCGAAGAGTACATCGCGAGCTCCAGCCAGGGCCAAGGGACTGCGAAAGCGCCTCGGAGGGGTAAAAAGAAACCGGCGGGAAAAAGCAAAGGGATAGTAATCCAAGAGCCGGCCCCGATAACCGCAGCCGAGGAAGCCCCCGTAGTCGTTGCAGAAGAGGAGGTCGAGAAGCTGGCCGAGGAGATCGAGGTGATGGACCCCGCGGAGTGGGATCCTGCGGAATGGGCCATGACTTCAAGACAAGTGCCAGGGGTGAGTCCTCGGCGTAGAGGGAGCCGCAGTAGGGAGAGAGTCGGGGCTCAAAACCGAGAAGTGCCGGGATCCCGGAGGATACGGAGAAGTTCCCGAGACGGGTCACAACGCCGGAGCGCCGAGTACTAGCTCGGAGGCTGAAAATAGATTTAACTTTTGTAGCGTTGTAAAGAAATTTTGATTCACGTTGATTATGCATGTAATTAGGTCGATGTATGGTACTATTTGATAGGAATTATGTGCATAAATGGTTGGAAATTGTATGAAATATGATATAAGTGACCAATTGACGTACTTGACTTGTTTTAAGGTATTTTGAGTATTTTCAGGTAAAAAGTTGTGATTTACGACTACCGGACAAGAAAACAAGTTGAAACGGAGTAAAAATCGGCCCAAAGTAGTGAAAATCAGTGAAAACCGACCCGAACCGTCCAAGAATCGGTCCAAACCGGTCTGAACCGGCCCGAACCGGTCCAGGAGCAAAACGGGGCAAGAACCGACACGGCCGCGTCACAAAGCAACACGGTCGTGTCAAAAGTGGTCTGCAACACTCAAATTGGCTCTGGAATAGGACACGGCCGTGTCAAATTGTTGCTGGAAATGGGAATTTTTCAAAGCGACACGGCCGTGTCATTTAAGCAACACGGCCGTGTCAAAAGGCTCGCCGGTTGTTAAAATTCTGTCTTAATTGAGGATTTGATTTCCTAATTCAATTGAGATTATCTAACTCTATAAAAAGGATTCAAGTGCTTCTTAAAAAGAACAACACACATATTATCCGAGTTTGAGGTACGAGACGACTTGGACGATGATGAAGATTCGATCAACGGGACGATTTACTCGGGTTTAGTAATTTTTCCTAGTTTAATTCTTTAGAATGTTTTGTCTTGAATATTGTATTGAATTGAGCCTAGGCATGAGTAGCTAAGCCATTCGTGTCCTAGGGTTAGAAAGTAGGAATTATTTATAACAATGTTTTGATTTATGTATAACTTATTGAATTCCGTTCGTTGATTTGTTTATCTTTATATCCGTTTTAACAAATAAATTTGGACTGGCCATCTAGGTTTAGTAATTTCGTTTAACAAATCCGCTTTGAGAGAAGGGGTTTGTTATTAGACGTACGATATAGAGCGCAGTTGTCTATGACTGTGTAGGCATAGGTTTGTGAACTATTTGGAGTTTCTAGGATTAATTGACTCGAGAGGGTAATTGTCTTAGTTAATCAACGATCTAATTACTTCGAGAGGAGAGTTAGGTTAATAGTGTGCCGCTTAATAAACATTAGATCGGTTAAAATCAATAAGTTAATTCTAATCATCATTGGAATAAATATTCTGAAATCGATACCCTAGGATGCTGTTTTCCCTTGATTGTTAATTATTCGTGGTTTTCAAGTTTGAATTTAGAGTTAATTAAGTATTTTAGTTAGTAAAATCAACCTTTCCTGGATTAGTGTCTAGTTAGGATATTCCTAGAATATTGAGGTATCAAACTACCTAAAAACCCTATTCCTTGTGGGATCGACATTGACAATAGTACTACACCTACATCCGTACACTTGCGGAACACTAGGATAGAAACCGACGTGTCAAGTTTTTGGCGCCGTTGCCGGGGAATAGGATTTAGCGCTTAGTTTTTACCTTGAAAAATAGGAGGAAACTAGACTAGATTTTATTTTTTCGTAATTTTAATTTTAATTTTCGTTTTTTATTTTTGTTAATTTTTGTGTTACACGACATTTGTTGTTTTTGGTGTTATCAGGCATCGCATGCACACCAGATCAAAAGGAAAATAGACTCTTCTTCCTTTCGATCCAGAGATTGAAGCGACAGCTCGTAGACACCGCACTAGAAGGTCTGAGATGGAGAACCCACAGCAGCAACCGAATGATGAAGCATTAAATAGAGTGCTAACAGCCTTAGCACGATTGGACGATCGCGTCACTAACATACAGCAGCAGATACCTGTACAACAGCAACAGTTGCCACAACAGCACGGACAGATTCCAATAGAGCCTGATGTGGGAGAAGAAGACGATACACCCATTAGTGACTGTTTAAGGCCAAATCCTAATCAACAGTCAGGAGGAGTACGACTCCCACCTCTGAATGCCAATAGTTTCGAGCTGAAGCCTGCACTGATCAACATAGTGCAGCAGAACCATTATGGAGGAAGTGCATTGGAGGATCCGAACGCTGACCTGATAAAGTTCCGAAGACTGGCGGACACAATCAAAATAAACCATGTGCCACACGAGCAGGTTAAGCTGAGATTGTTTCCTTTTTCGTTGAAGGATAGAGCCCTCCAACGGTTCAATTCCTTGGAAGATATCACCAGCTGGGAAGAGTTGAGCACTTCGTTCCTATTGAAGTACTTTCCACCGAGCAAGATGCTCGACTTGCAGAATCAAATTAATCAATTCAAACAGCTGGATCAAGAACCGTTTGGAGAAGCTTGGGAGCGATTCTGGGATCTTATCCGGAGTTGCCCTCAACATGGGTTTACGAAAAAGCAGCACATATGTAAGTTTTATAATGGCTTACTCGCTCCGACCAGAAACCAAGTGGACGCAGCTGCAGGTGGTAGCTTGATGGAGACATCAGTAAAGACAACATTCTCGATTTTGGATGCTATGGCTAGAACAAGTTATCAGTGGCCAAACGAGAGAAACCAGCCACGGAGGATGGTGAATGTTATGGAAGTGGAGACGGTCAGCAATGAGCCGCTGGACAAACTCACATCACAGCTGACAGCCCTGACGAGTCAAGTCAATATGCTAACTAGTCTGACGTTGGCATAACAGACAGGGGGTCAAGAAGAAGCTGAAGAGGTTAATTTTCTAAACCAAAGGAACTTCAACAACTTCCAAAACAACCAGCCTCGGTACAATCAGTATCCACAAAATCAGAATCACCAAAACTTCTCATATGGGAATTCGAAGAACACACTCAATCCACCACCTGGGTTTGCTGTTTCAAACGGTATGATACATGACGGTAAGAAGCCATCACAAGAAGAGATTGCCCAATCACAGTTTGAAAAGTATGATGAGAAGTTAGCTCAATTGGAGAAGAAAGTAGAAGGGAAATTTATTGAGCTAAACAAGCATATAACTGGGCAAGGGGCAGACATCAAGAGGCTAGAGAATACGATGGTGCAGACTTAGGCAAGTATTGGGGAGTTGTCTTCCAATATGAGCCAGTTGATCATGATTGTCGGGGCCCAACACAAGCAGGGCCAATTTCCGAGTGATTCGGTGGTGAACCCAAGAGAGCAATGTCAAGCCATTCAGTTGAGGAGTGGTACTGAGTACAAGGGACCCCAGTCGCCGGTTGGTGAAGACAAAGTGGTGGAGAAAGAGCAAATGGAAGAGAAGCACGAGCAATTGGGCAAGAAAAAAGCAGTAAAGCAAAGCGAAGGACAGGAAATCAAAGCAGACATCCCACCTTATGTCCCAGCTGTCCCATTCCCACAAGCCTTAAGGAAGAAGAAGATCGATGAGCAGTTCGCGAAGTTCTTGGATGTGCTGAAGAGGATCCAAATTAACATCCCCTTTGTTGAAGCACTGCAGCAGATGCCGAACTACGCTAAATTTCTGAAGGAAGTGATTTCAAAGAAGAAGAAGTGGGAAGAATACGAGACAGTCAACCTGACTGAAGAATGCAGTGCTGTGATCCAAAGGAAGCTACCGCTCAAGCGAAAAGATCCAGGTAGTTTTACTATTGCATGTCAAATAGGTACTGTTACGTTTGATAAGGCACTGTGTGATTTAGGGGCTAGTATTAACTTGATGCCATTATCTATTTTTGAAAAATTGAGTCCAGGTACTTTAAAACCCACTACAATTTCTTTACAAATGGCTGATCGATCTATGACTTGGCCAAAAGGGATTATAGAGGATGTTTTGTTAAAAGTTGGGAAGTTTATAATACCTGTGGATTTTGTGGTTTTAGATATGGTAGAAGATAAAGATGTCCCTTTGATTTTAGGTCGCCCGTTTCTAGCAACGGGAAAAGCATTAATAGATGTCCAAAAAGGAGAGTTGACATTAAGGGTAGATAAAGAGCAAGTTACTTTTTCAATCTATAAAGCTCTACAACATCATGATAGGGAGAATGAATCTCAATTAGAAACATATAGTTTTGTTCATTCAATTGAAGCTGCATTTTATAGGAAACTAACCTCCCCAAATGATAGTGATGCCCTTGAAACATGCATTACCAATTCTGTTTATAATGTTAATCTCCATGACCCTACTGACCTTGGTCTTGTCGAAAGTGTTAGTGCATTGAATGCCTTGCAGGATGTTCCTAAGGGGAGTTCGACTCAAGAAAATATAAACAAGAAGGCGGTTGAAGAAGAGCAAAAAGGAGGCGATGGATGCCCGGAGCTGAAACCACTGCCTAATCATCTGCGGTACGCATTTCTAGATAATGAGCACAAATATCCGGTGATAATCTCCTCTTCCCTTACCTTTGTTGAAACTGATAAGCTGTTGTGTGTATTGAGGAAGTATAAATCTGCTATAGGATGGTCAATAGCTGATTTGAAAGGAATTAGTCCTACGATTTGCATGCATAAAATTCTGATGGAAGATGAGTATACACCCTCTGTTCAAGACCAACGTAGGCTTAACCCAATGATGCAAGAAGTAGTTAGGAAAGAAGTACTTAAGTGGTTAGACGTTGGGATCGTTTTTCCTATTTTTGATAGTAAGTGGGTAAGTCCAACGCAGGTTGTGCCAAAGAAGGGGGGGATGACTGTAGTTAAGGGTGATCTTGATGAGGTCATAGCCACTAGGGTAATCACGGGCTGGCGTGTATGTATAGACTATAGGAAACTTAATGCAGCCATTCGTAAAGACCATTTTCCCCTTCCCTTCCTAGATCAAATGCTTGATAGGTTAGCAGGATATGAGTATTATTGTTTTCTCGACGGTTATTTGGGGTACAATCAGATTGTAATTGCCCCGGAGGATCAAGAAAAAATTGCTTTTGTGTGTCCTTATGGTGTCTTTGCTTTTCGTAGAATGCCATTTGGGCTTTGTAATGCTCCTACTACGTTTCAAATGTGTATGATGGCCATCTTTGGGGGTTTGATAGAAAATATAATGGAGGTCTTTATGGATGATTTCTCTGTATTCGGTTCGTCTTTGGATAACTGTCTAGATAACTTAGCTCAGGTGCTTAACAGGTGTGAAGAAACTAATCTGGTCCTTAACTGGGAAAAGTGTCATTTCATGGTAAAAGATGGGATAGTCTTAGGACATAAAATTTCCGCACAAGGATTAGAAGTCGATAGGGCTAAGGTAGTGGCCATAGAGAAATTACCACCTTCTACGAATGAAAAAGGGGTTAGAAGTTTTTTAGGACATGCGGGGTTTTATAGAAGGTTATAAAGGATTTTTCTAAGGTTGCTAAACCTTTATCTCGTTTGTTAGAAAAAGATACTCCTTTTGCTTTCGATGATGCATGCATACAGGCTTTTGAGACGCTAAAGAAGGCATTGATCACTGCTCCAGTACTAATTACACCTGACTGGTCACAACCATTCGAGGTTATGTGTGATGCGAGCAACATGGCGGTGGGAGCTGCATTGGGTCAAAAGCGGGAGAAGATTTTTCGGGTCATATACTATGCCAGCAAAACTCTCGACCCCGCTCAAGCAAACTATACCACCACAGAAAAACAATTGTTAGCTGTTGTTTATGCTTGTGATAAATTTCGTTCATATCTTGTACAAGCTAAAACAATAGTTTATACTGATCATACTGCTCTTAAGTATTTGTTTGCCAAACAGGATTCCAAGCCAAGGCTAATTAGATGGATACTGCTTCTACAAGAGTTCGATTTGGAGATCAAAGATAGGAAGGGCTGCGAAAATGTGGTAGCTGACCACTTGTCTCGCATTGAGAATGAAGCGGATGCAAAGGGTCAACAAACAGCCATTAGCGACATCTTTCCAGACGAGCACGTGATGGTTGTGGAGAATGGGCCATGGTATAGTGACATCGCCAATTTTATAGCGAGTGGGATCGTTCCGGACTTCCCTCATCATAAGAAGAAGAAATTTTTCCATGATGTGAAGTTCTACATATGGGATGATCCCTATCTCTATAGGAGGTGTGCGGATACAATCATTAGATGGTGTGTGCCTCAAGAGGAAGTGAAAGATATCATAACACATTGTCACTCATCCCCAACTGGGGGACATTTTGCATCAGCACGAACAGCGGCGAAGGTACTTCAAAGTGGCTTCTATTGGCCAACAATCCACAATGACTGTCATGCGTTCATTCTGCAATGTGATAAGTGCCAAAGGACCGGAGGAATCACACGGAAGCATGAGATGCCTCTTACCACAATTCTTGAGGTTGAGTTGTTCGATGTATGGGGGATAGATTTTATGGGACCCTTTCCATCTTCAAATGGGTTCCAATACATCTTGGTGGCTGTGGAGTATGTTTCGAGATGGGTAGAAGCTGTTTCGACCCAAACAAACGACGCCAAGGTGGTACTCAAATTCCTCCAAAAGAACATCTTGACAAGGTATGGCACTCCAAGAGCCTTGATTAGTGATGGGGGCTCCCACTTTTGTAATAGATGGATGGCTGCATTATTGGCTAAGTATGGGGTAAAACATCGGGTGACCACTCCGTATCATCCTCAAGCCAATGGTCAAGTGGAACTAGCAAACCGAGAAATCAAGTAGCTGGAGAAGTTGGTAAATGGGAACCGGAAAGATTGGGCGATGAAGTTAGATGATGCGCTTTGGGCATATAGGACGGCATATAAAACTCCATTGGGGCTATCGCCGTATCAATTAGTGTTTGGGAAGGCATGTCATCTACCGGTTGAATTGGAGCATAGAGCGTATTGGGCAGTCAAGAAGCTGAATTTCGACTTGAAGCTGCTGGAAAAGAGCGACTCTTAAAGCTCAACGAATTGGAGGAGTTTAGACAACAAGCTTTCGAAAACTCCAGCTTGTACAAAGAACGGGTCAAGAAGTTCCACGACCGAATGATCACGAACCGCGTATTAAAGCTGGGGAACAAGTTCTCTTGTTCAACTCTCGTCTACGACTTTTTCCGGGCAAGCTGAAATCTCGATGGTTCGGGCCATTCACAATCAAAACTGTCCGAGTATCGGGTGTAGTGGAGCTGTTGAATCAAGACGGGAGCACATTTCTCGTGAATGGACAACGCATAAAGAAATACTACAAGTCCGACCAAATTCAAACCGTCCATGAAGTGCGGTTGAAAGAAGCAAAGTAGAGTCAAAGGTCGTCAAGCTTGAGACGTCAAACAAGCGCTTGTCGGGAGGCAACCCGATATTTAGTATTTTTGCATTGTCTTTAAATTCTTTTTAGTTTATGGTAATTTTATGTTTTTTTTGTTTCGTTTTTCATTCTTAGGACTCAATATGGACGAGTAGTGCAAGAAACGGGGGTAAAAAAGACGAAAAATGGCGTGCGGAAGAAAAACGGAGCAACACGGCCGTGTCACTTGATAAACACGACCGTGTCATAACTAGCGGAAAAAGGTGAAATCCACTGGAAATCAACACGGCCGCGTCACTAAATGACACGGCCGCGTCAAACTCAGCTCAAAACCAACACGGCCGCGTCTCACAAATGACACGGCCGTGTCAAAAGATGGCTCAGAATGCAAAAACACGCTGGAATACAACACGGCCGTGTCACATATGGAACACGGCCGTGTAAAAAACGCCTCAGAAAACCAGTTTTGGTTCAACTCCAACACGGCCGTGTCGCATGCTTAACACGGCCGTGTCAAAAAAGGGCTCAAACAGTCAAAACACACTGGAATGCAACACGGTCGTGTCACATACTGAACACGGCCGTGTCAAAAGTGCCCCAGAAATAGAGAAATTGGTTCAAACACAACACGGCCGTGTCACATTATAACACGGCCGTGTCACACTTTCAGCCAGTTTAAACACGCGAGCAGGTTCTTTTCGTCCTCCCTTTTCTCTTTTGATACTCACGCACGAAGCACACACAAATTCACCCACACTTCACCAATTCACACACAAACACACTCAAATTCACCCATAATCCAACTCAAACACAATCACACACTCTAATTCACTCACTACCTCCATCAAAGTCAGAAATTTCGACCCACTTCCACGAACCTAGGGCACATTCCGAATTGGGTTTTCTCCGACTAAATTTCTCCGGTAAGTGACGCTAACCCTTATTAGTTTGTTTCCCATTCAGTTTTGATGCTTAATTCGTATTGGGGATGAATTAATTTCATGATTCAAGTGAGTATTGGAATACCTATGTGTTCAATAATGCAATTTGGGTATGAACTTGTGCGAGTAGTGCATGGGGTTATGTAATGAGTGTAAATTGTTGTGATTGTTGTTAGAATTAGATGAAAATGTTTTGGTTAGCATGGAACGAGCACCCCGAGATTGAAATTTATGTGTTGGACTCATTGAGGCATATTATCAAACATGTTATGTGCATGCTTTATATTGATGTTTTGTCACTTGATTTCTATTCCTTATAGCAATTCTACATGATATACGACTTAATGGAATTACGATGCATGCTCCCGTTCCTAAAATTCGAAATTTCATTATTTAACGATCTCCCAAGTGAAGTGGGTAGGAGTTGAACATAGGTAGGGGGTATCTAACGCATAAATGGCTCGGGTGTCACTAGCCTATGAATATCTTGTTATATTTGTTGGCATATTTCATTTTTGTCTATGATTGTGCTAAACTAAGGATTATGGCCCTATTGATTTGTGTGTTGTTGAGTGTGTGCACAGGATTCTAGAAAATGGCACCACCGAAAGGACAATCTAGTCGTAGCAGAGGCAAGCAAGTCATGGTTGAAGACACCCCGCTGTCAACCCAAATGACAGTCAGACCCTTTTCGGGTTCTCTTTGACGGAGGTGGAACATAAAACTCGGTTTGAGGAGCTTAGGCATCACACTGTCATTCCCACACAGTTTGGCAGTGATAACTTGACTCGGACCATGGGCATTCATGACAATGTCCGTGCTTTGCTCAACCGAGTCGGATTACTTCAGCTCATGAGGACGCAGCAGACATACAGACGGATCACCCTCGAGTTCTTGAGCACATTCCACATTATCGCAGCCAGCTCTTTTCGCTCCACCCGTCCGGACGGCATCACGTTCCAATTGATGGGGAAAGTTCGAACATTGACTTACGATGAGCTGGACAAGATATATGGCTTCCCGACTTTTGCAAAAGTGACCCCACCGGAGGTATTTGACCCGCACTCTTTCTGGGCATTGTTGACGGCTGCACCACCAATTGTAGCAGCCCAACCGTATATCTCCAAGGCCGCCAAAGCTTCCTGGATTCGTAGTCCAGTCATTCGGTATATACAAAAGTTGCTGGCCTACACGTTTTTGCTCGGCGTGAAGTGGGAGCTGTGAGACAGAGTGAATTGCATATGTTGTGGAACATTTTGCATGGGTATAAGGTGGACTACACCCGGATATTGATGGAGCACCTGGAGAATGTCATCCGGAAACAAAAGGACAGCATTATGATTGGAGGATTGATCACTCCAATTGCAGCTGCGTTTGATGACATCGACTTAACTGAGATGGAGCCGGTGAGAGGGGAAGTCCAATTTACATGGGACTTGCTTGAATTGATGCAAGTGGTGGTCCTCGGTGAGGATGGGACTGTCCCGTATGTTTACCAAAATGTTGGGCCCTACCTTCGTCTACCATATGAGTTAGGGACAGCAGTTACCGGAGTCCATGATACAGCGAATTCGTCGCTATCCACTGAAGACCATCTCCAGCACTCCCAACCACCGAACTCCGAAGTGTTCCAGTCTAGGCTACCAGCTGAGCAAAGTAGCCACACTCCGAGACAGCCCCGGAAGAAACGAGCATTTACTACAGTTGCTTCCCCATCGGAGCTCAATGACGATATGGTTGGCATCATCAACTCATTACGGGATGATGTTCGTCTCCATACCGAGTCGATGCAGACGTTCCAAACCTCGATGGAGAGGTACCGCACGGAGGTCCGGGGATCACTTCAGACTATCCACTCTGAATTACATGCTCAACGGGGAGTACTCAACACACTGCTGCAAAGAAGTGATGAAGACCGTTTGTGGAGACAGCAGCAACAGAGTCAGTGGGAGGCCGTGTCACAGTTTTGGAGCCAATATGGGTTCCACCCTCCGCGTCCGCCTCAGTGAATTGTAAGTTAGCACCAAGGCATACCAGTTTTTCCTCCAAACGTTGGCTTCTAGCCAAGTTTGGGGGAGGGGGTGAACTGTGGACGTCTTGGCCGCTATGTTTATTGTTTTGCTGTTATTTTTGCTTTACGGTCTTATTAATCATTTGGTTGTGTAATTGCAAAATTTGAATGATGGCTTGATGCGTTGAGTATTGGTTGAACTTGTAGTTAAGTGAGTTGTTGGGTCTGTGAGCCCTTTGCTTGATTGACACTTTTATTTTGGGGTCTGTGTGCCCATTGCTATCAAGAACGAGCTATGATTTTTTATTTTTAGTATCGGGTCTGTGTGCCCAAGTATTTGTTAAAATTGGTGGTGATGGATGTGTGCAATCAAGTTCTTTGTTTTAATTTGTCCATAATTGAGTTTTAGAGTTTAGTTTTTTTAGTAAAAAGGAAAAAATGCAAACCCAAGGAATAATTGTTGCAAATTTAGGGAAAAGATGGATGGTAAAGTGTTATGATGATACGATTTTACGCATGAATTTGAAAATTGACACAAGAGTTGAGCATGATAGGCAATTTGAAACGAAATTGAGTAAACTAAGAACTTTGATCAAAATGACCCGTGTGAGAAATTGAGCCTAAAAAGTGACTTCTATTTATGAAGTGCTATATTTTCTTTCGGTGTGAGTTTGATTGGATATATGTCTTGGTTTCTAGAACTTGCCTTGAGACTGCGTTAAGAATAGGTCGAAAGTGTAATGTGACTTAGGAAGTGATATAGGCAAATACCCAATTATTGAGCCTTGAACTAACCTTGTTACCCGGAATTTTTGTGCAAAAGTGTCCCTAGTTAGCCCACTTGAGCCGTATAAGCCTTATTTATTCACAACACTGTCAGCCGAAACCTTTTGATTTAACTCTTTTGGCCCTAATTGGATTAATCAAGTTAGAGGGAGGAGAATTGGAAGGAAATTGGGTGAATAATGTGTGAGAAGGAATGGGAAGTAGGGATGTTTGCGAAGAATGAAGGAAATGAGAGAAAAGTGATAGGTAAAATCCGAGAAAAATAGCCTCTCCTAACCAAAAAAAAAAAAAAAAAAAGAAAAAGAAAAGAAAAAAAAAAACAGGAGGAAGTTTGTTATTTTAGTATTCTTGAGGAGAGGCTAGGATATAAATAATTGAATTTGAATAGGAAAATTGGGTAGTCCCAAGATGTGGTACCCGAAGAAATGAAAATCGCTTGAGTGTATGGGCTTTTGTAAGGTGAAGAAATCACCTTAAGGGGTGAATTGCTGAGACGGGAAGAGTGAGATTGAGTGTTTGTATTGAGGGGTAGTGGGGTTATATTTATATAACTTGATTAGTCCAATACACAGTCTCTTGTATCCAAATATGTCCCACCTTACCTTAAACCAACACTACAACCAAATATAAGTCCTAATTGATTCTTTGTCACTTATATTAATGTACTGAATTTGATGTAGACAATTGGCAAGCCTATGGTAAAACCGAGCGTATAGTCCAATTTGAGTGAAATTTCAAATTCTCGCCATAAACACTTGAGAGATGAGAGAAACACTTACCTGGTGAGGATCCAAAGTTTTGAAAGTTTAAGTCTCGAAAGTAGTAGATTTTTGCACTATCGCACATGCTCGTTTATACTACGGTGTCTAGGCTTTTGAAAAAAATCATTCTGAAACTAATTTATCATCCAATCGCCCTAAGTACATGAATTAATGTGTTCGGGACGAACAACAATTTAAGTTTGGGGGATTTTGATGCACGTTGATTATGCATGTAATTAGGTCGATGTATGGTACTATTTGATAGGAATTATGTGCATAAATGGTTGGAAATTGTATGAAATATGATATAAGTGACCAATTGACGTACTTGACTTGTTTTAAGGTATTTTGAGTATTTTCAGGCTAAAAAGTTGTGATTTACGACTACCGGACAAGAAAACAAGTTGAAACGGAGTAAAAATCGGCCCAAAGTAGTGAAAATCAGTGAAAACCGACCCGAACCGTCCAAGAACCGGTCCAAATCGGTCTGAACCGGCCTGAATCGGTCCAGGAGCAAAACGGGGCAAGAACCGACACGGCCGCGTCACAAAGCAACACGGCCGTGTCAAAAGTGGTCTGCAACACTCAAATTGGCTCTGGAATAGGACACGGCCGCGTCAGAGATGCAACACGGCCGTGTCAAATTGTTGCTGGAAATGGGAATTTTTCAAAGCGACACGGCCGTGTCATTTAAGCAACAAGGTTGTGTCAAAAGGCTCGCCGGTTGTTAAAATTCTGTTTTAATTGAGGATTTGATTTCCTAATTCAATTGGGATTATCTAACTATATAAAAAGGATTCAAGTGCTTCTTAAAAAGAACAACACACATATTATCCGAGTTTGAGGCACGAGACGACTTGGACGGCGACGAAGATTCGATCAACGGGACGATTTACTCGGGTTTAGTAATTTTTCCTAGTTTAATTCTTTAGAATGTTTTGTCTTGAATATTGTATTGAATTGAGCCTAGGCATGAGTAGCTAAGCTATCCCTGTCCTAGGGTTAGAAAGTAGGAATTATTTATAACAATGTTTTGATTTATGTTTTAACTTATTGAATTCAGTTCGTTGATTTGTTTATCTTTATATCCATTTTAACAACTAAATTTGGACTGACCATCTAGGTTTAGTAATTTCGTTTAACAAATCCGCTTTGAGAGAAGGGGTTTGTTATTAGACGTACGATATAGAGCGCAGTTGTCTATGACTGTGTAGGCATAGGTTTATGAACTGTTTGGAGTTTCTAGGATTAATTGACTCGAGAGGGTAATTGTCTTAGTTAATCAGCGATCTAATTACTTCGAGAGGAGAGTTAGGTTAATATTGCGCCGCTTAATGAACATTAGATCAGTTAAAATCAGTAAGTTAATTCTAATCATCATTGGAATAAATATTCTGAAATCGATACCCTAGGATGCTGTTTTCCCTTGATTGTTAATTATTCGTGGTTTTCAAGTTTGAATTTAGAGTTAATTAAGTTTTTTAGTTAGTAAAATCAATCTTTCCTGGATTAGTGACTAGTTAGGATATTCCTAGAATATTGAGGTATCAAACTACCTAAAAACCCTATTCCTTGTGGGATCGACCTTGACAATAGTACTACACCTACATCCGTACACTTGCGGAACACTAGGTTAGAAACCGACTTGTCACATATGTACATAATGCCTGCTAGAAAAACAAGGCAAAGAATCTCCCCGGATGGATCAGGCGGGAGTTAAGGGCCTCTCCGGTTAAACGGACGAAGGGGAATATAAGTCCGGGGACCAAATGTTAATCTCCCCGGACGGATCGGGCGAGAGATCAAACTGTCCGTTGACGGATAATAATAGTAAGTCTAAGCTAGTACGTCCCCGTAGCGTAGAAGAAAGTACAGTAAGATTCGTAAAGTAAAAACTTTATTCAAAGTAATTGTCGGAACAATTAAAAAATACAAAGAGAACTCATAACGAAAAATTAATGTACAAGGAATGTAAAGGTAGAAACGATACTTGTCTCGTGGTGTTATAGACAGAAACGTCTTAGGTTGGTAACATGCCAGGTTCGGGGGATTGGAGTCCCATCAAGATGCGCTAACTGGTAGCACCCGGAGTCATGCGCAGCAATGACGCGATAAGGTCCTTCCCAGGCGGCATGCAATTTACCCTCGGGGGCAGCCTTGCTGGCTGAGTTGAGCCGGAGTACCAAGTCTCCGACATTAAACTGAGTACCCCGAACCCGAAGGTGGTGATACTGAGCTGCGCGTTGCTTACACTTGGCTTGCTGGATGAAAGATTGATCACGACGATATTCGAGCTCATCTAAATTAGCACGGATGGCTTCATTATTAGCCTCGGGATCCAAAGTCATGAGGCGGGGACTAGGCACGCCGATTTCCGCAGGAATGATGGCCTCGGAACCGTAGGTGAGGCTGTAGGGGGTTTCTCCGGTTGAGGTGTTCGGTGTGGTGCGGTAGGCCCAAAGAACCTGCGAAAGATTCTCAGCCCAAAGACCCTTAGCTTGATCTAAGCGTTTCTTTAGACCCATAAGGAGTGTGCGGTTGGTGACTTCAACTTGACCATTGGCTTGAGGATGAGCGACCGAGGTGAAAAGTTGATTTATGTGGAGCTCCTCGCACCATGACCGGAAGGGGTCATTGGCGAACTGTTTGCCGTTGTCTGAGATAATGGTGCTCGGAATGCCGAAGCGGCATATGATATTACGCCAGACGAACTTCAAGATGTTCTGACCAGTGATGGCGGTGAGAGGTTCGGCTTCAACCCATTTGATGAAGTAATCAACAGCGACCACAAGAAATTTAAGTCCCCCCGGAGCGACTGGAAACGGGCCCACAATATCAATTACCCATTGGATAAATGGCCAGGCGCTTTGTATGCCAGTGAGCTCGGTTTGTGGTAGATGCTTTACGCGAGAGTGTCGCCGACACTTGTTGCACTTGGCCACCAAATCATGGGCATCATTAAACAATGTTGGCCAGTAGTACCCCACCGAAGAATTTTCTTGGCCAACATCCGTGAACCAATATGGCTGGCACAGGCCCCCTCGTGAAATTCCCGAAGAACCTGATCAGCCTGGGCGGGAGCAAGGCACCGAAGACTCGGTTGTAAGTACGACCGGCGGTACAAAATCCCATCGTGGAGTGTGTACTTAGGTGACTTAAGAACTATCTGCTGAGCTTGCAATTTGTCAGTCGGCAACGTACCATCCCGGAGATAATGGATGATCGGGGTCATCCAATTGGGATTGCTTTCAGTCAATACGGAGACTGTGGCCTCATGAATTGCCGGATGAAGGGCATCTTCGACTACGATGTCCGGAGACACGTTGGTAAGGACCGCGGAGGCCATTTTGCTGAGAGCATCAGCTTGAACATTCTGTTCACGGGGTATCTGCTGGATATCAACCGAAGCAAAAGTTGACAAAAGTTTGAGCGTCAAAGCGAGGTACCTTCTCAACGTTTCATCCTTGGCCGTGTAGGTGCCTTTGATCTGATTAGAGACAACCTCAGAGTCCGTGAAGAGCTCGAGATGGGAGGCTGCAAAGGATTGAGCGAGCCGGAGCCCGGCAAGGACTGCCTCATATTCCCCTTCATTATTAGTTACCTTAAATTTAAATCGTAGGACGTATTTAATTTCAACGCCCTCGGGGCCAATGAGAAGGACCCCAGCACCACTTCCTCGAACCTCGGAAGCGCCATCCACATACAGTTGCCACTTACAGGGTGGAGCTTCAAGGGCAGTGGGGTTAGGACTGGCGTTATTTGTAGGAGGTTCGGGGTTATCCACTGTTACCTCGGCCAAAAAATCTGCTAGGGCTTGACCCTTGATGGCTCGGCGTGGGAGAAATTGAATATCATACTCTCCGAGCTCAATAGCCCACTTAGCGAGGCGCCCTAACAAATCGGGCTTGACAAGAATTTGACGAATGGGATGATTAGTAAGAACTCTGATTTCACGTCCTTGGAAATAAGGCCGCAGACGCCGGGCCGCCATGACGAGAGCTAGCACTGTTTTCTCCATTACAGAGTACCGGGTTTCCGCCCCTTGGAGTGCTCGGCTCGCAGAATATACAGGGTGCTGTGTGCCATTAGCCTCGCGCACAAGAGCCGCGCTGATGGCTTCTTCGGCCGAGGCTAAATATACATAAAGAGGCTCTCCGGGGAGAGGCACGGATAGAGTGGGCAACTGCTTAATATGGTGCTTGACAGCCTCAAAAGCTTCGGTGCACTGCGGGGTCCACTCAAATAGCTTTGCCTGCCGCAGAATTTTAAAGAATGGAAGCTGACGCTCCGCGGCCTTAGACAAGAAGCGATTTAAGGCCGCCAGACCACCAGTAAGGCGCTGGACTTCTTTTACCGTCTTCGGCGGTTGTAGATCCAATACATCTCGAATCTTGGTCGAATTGGCCTGGAGGCCATGCTGTGAAACCAAATAGCCGAGAAATTTACCGGAGCCAACGCCGAAGGTGCATTTTGCCGGATTGAGACGCAAATTATAACGCCGCAAGGTGCTCAACGTTTCAGCAATATCTTGCAGACATGAAGATTGAGAAGTACTTTTTATAACTAAATCATCAACATATACCTCAACATTACGACCAATTTGACCTCGGAAGACATGGTCCATAAGGCGCTGATAAATGGCTCCCGTATTTTTTAGCCCAAAAGGCATTTTCTTGAAGGCAAAGCATCCGAAGTCAGTGATAAATGCCGTTTTGAGAGCGTCCCAACGATCCATGTGGATTTAGTGGTATCCCTTGTATAGATCCAAGAAGCAAAGTGTCTTGTGCCCAGTAATGGCTTCGGCTTTTTGGTCGATAGAGGGCAAAGGATAACAATCTTTTGGATAGTGCTTATTAAGATCAGAAAAATCTATGCACATTCTCCATGCCCCGCTGGACTTCGTTACCATCACCGGATTAGATAACCAAGAGGGATAATGTACTTCAAACAAGATGTCTGCATCTAGAAGCTGTTGTACTTCAATTCGGATGGCTACGTTCCGCTCCGGAGCGAATTTCCTCCGCTTTTGTTGTATAGGTTTCACATTGGGATCGATATTCAACTTGTGAGTTATAACATCCGGAGAGACCCCGGGCATGTCCAAGGGAGACCATGCGAAGACTTCAGAGTATTCCCGTAAGGTCTGAATGATGGCATTATGTAACCACGGCACATCCACAGCGCCGACTGTTACAGTTTGCTCAGGCTTGGCTGGATCAAGCGGCACCTGAACAGTGGTGTCCCCTAGCGATGCAGATGAATTAGGTGTGAGAGCCGAGGTTGTTACCTGAAACTGTGGCTTAGGGGGAACCTTTGCTGCCTTTTTTAGCGCGACGTACATGCACTCCTTAGAAACTCGCTGATTGCCGCGGATAGCCACCTCGCCATGCGATGTAGGGAATTTCAGCGCGTGGTGGTATGTGGAGCATACGGCTCTCGCCGGGGTAAGCCAGTCCCGACCCAAAATCATGTTGCATGGGGACGGAGAATTAATCACATAGAAATCCACGAAGATGTTTTTTATCGCCGGATAAGTTCCAAGAGATGCGGGGAGATTAATAACTCCTTCAGGCTGGACTTCACCCTGGGTGAAGGTCTGTAGCGGCCCGGGGGCCGGTCGGAGCTGCTCACGAGGAATACCCATTTTTTGAAAACAATCAGTGAATATGACACTGACTGCGGCTCCGTTATCGACGAAAACACGTTTTATTGTAACATTAGCTACAGCCATGTCAATGACGATGGCGTCGGTATGCGGGGTGAGCTCAGGAACAAGATCTTTGTCAGTAAAACTAACGGTTTCAGATTGGTGGAGGCGTTTGTAACGCGGCTCCTCGGGAGGAGGCCGGCGTGCTTCCGCCTTCAAGGCACTCCGGGAAACCCCGGTGCAGATGGCTCCGTAAATCACGTTTATGACATGAGTAGGCGGATTGTCTCCGGGACCTCCCTGAGGAGGTGGTGGCAGCAAAAAGTGGGGTTGTTGACGATTTCCTTGGTCCTGCTGCGCATAGTTGTTGTGCCCAGGCCTATTATTCTGCCATTGCAGCCTGTTTTGACGTGAACCACGATCATTATTGCCTCCGCGGTTTTGATATGAACCTCCATTCTGGCCTGACCTAGACCTATCGTCGATCCGAGCAACATACTGCCGTAGGAAACCTTTCTTAAGACAATCTTCGATTTCCTTGCCGAACTCCCTACACTCTTCTGTTTCATGTCCATGATCATGGTGGTACGCGCACCATTTCTCGCGGTTGCGCTTTTCTGCCGGAGCAGTCATCCGTGGACACGGCCGTAGATCATTCTTGTAAACAAAAAGAATTTCGGCCCGTGATTTTGTAAGCGGAGTGAGTTGTGGGATGTCCCCGCGAGATTCTGGGCGCCCTCGGTTTAGACGAGAGAAGGCACTAGGTCGAGTACTGGGTCCGGCTTGTGCTCTATCGGACTGCCGTTTGCTAGCATGCTTCTTACGCTTACGGCGAGTCTGCTCCTCAGCCTTAGCATATCTGCACACAATATTAAACAAAGCCTGGGTTGTGATTGGAGGGTTCCGAACCAGCTCGGTGTAGAGCAGTCCGGGACGAAGGCCATTCATAAAGGCATTGATGATAACATCATCCGACCGGCTCCCCACTTTAAGACTCTCCGTTGTAAAGCGATCAAGAAATTGGGTAACGATTTCTCCATCCCGCTGTTCCATATTCATGAGATCGGCCAAGGTGGCCATGGGCTTTGCCCGCGTATGAAAACGCGCCCAAAACTGTTCGGCCAGATCGCGAAAGGAAGTAACGCTACCCCGCGGTAGAGAATCGAACCAAAGTCTAGCCTCGTCCTGGAGATACTCAGGAAACACCTTGCACAGGTGGTGAGGAGTGCTGTTGCGGTTAAACATATCATACTTAAAGGCATTCAAGAAATTACTTGGATCTCCAGTGCCGTTGTAAACGGCCACTGGGGGGAGTTTGAAACCGTCAGGGAGTGGAACCGCAAGAATCTCGTCAGAGAATGGGGTGATGATCTCCCCGTCGGCATCAAGACCCAAAACCTTGTCAAGCTCCGCGGCAAATTGGGCTTGCTCTTGTTCCATGGGATCCAGCATACGGGATTGGTCTAGGCGAGCACGCTTCGGGACGTCAGCAGGTCGTCGGCGATGTACGCCTTCGTGGACATCTCGGGGCCTTGACCCGATAGAACTGCGGTTATCCAACGGAGAAACTGTCCTCCGTCGCCGACGCTCAAGTCTCGCTAGATGAGGGGGATCCTCGTCCAAGTCACGTGACAAGTCACGGGGAGGATTTCTCACATGCTCTGCGCCATTGTTGGCACGCTCACCGGAGTGGGCGCGCCGGTCGTTCCATTCTAGGAACAAAGCGGCGTGTTCCTGAAGGAAGGCCCGCTGCACCTGCGACAACTCAGGGGCTGGCGGAGGATCACCTTGCGCCGAACCATCGGCAGGGGGATGATTCGGCATGTGAGCATGCTCCACTGGCGGATCCGGGTTCCGCTGACGGGGTGGTGGAATTTGCTCCACAGGAGGATCACGACGAGACCGAGTTGGATGAGCGGACCTACGAGTATTCACCATAGCGATTCCGATGAAAAACTAGGGTTTTTTGCCAAGCGTTCCCACAGACGGCGCCAATTGATAAAGCGCAATCCGGTTAACCAATGAACTCCGAACGAAAATCAATTGGCAACGTAAATCAATGCAAGAAACTTAAAGAATACACGATGTACGTGGTTCGATCCGGAGATCTACGTCCACGGGCTTAAAATATCACCTGCTGAGGTGGTTCTTCACTATTCTTTTCAAGCTTACATGTAGTAGTTTCAGATTACAAAATGTCAACCCTAATTCTGAGTACAATTTCCCTATTTATACTACTCAATTCAAACCCTAACTAACTCCCTACAATTACGCCTACCATCTCTGCATGGGAGTTGGAAGAAGATTGCGGCATGAGCCTGGAGCAGCCCAATCGCGGCATATAAGGAAAGGAAGATCCCCACGATCTTCTTCCAACTCCCATGCAGAGATGGTAGGCGTAATTGTAGGGAGTTAGTTAGGGTTTGAATTGAGTAGTATAAATAGGGGAATTGTACTCAGAATTAGGGTTGGCATTTTGTATTCTGAAACTACTATGTGTAAGCTTGAAAAGAATAGTGAAGAAACACCTCGGCAGGTGATATTTTAAGCCCGTGGACGTAGATCTCCGGATCGAACCACGTACATCCTGTGTTCTTTAAGTTTCTTGCATTGATTTACGTTGCCAATTGATTTTTGTTCGGAGTTCATTGGTTAACCGGATTGCGCTTTATCTGAACTTACAACCTAAAATTGAGATCTTTATCAGGTCTTGTTAATTGAGGGCACTTTTGCTGCAGAAAGATAATTTTACGTGTAGAGACTGAATCGGCATTAAGAAAAAATTAACATAGAAAATTAGACATTTCATGATATTCATTTAGTAAAAATGATAATCAAAATAGTAGTTTCAAAATTATAAGGTCTTTTGAAATCTTAGGACACTATCAATAGTTATAGGATCTTGGTTACTTTCTAGTTCAATATCTTTCAAGGTAAGATTAAACTAGTGATGAGATCAAAGGTAAATTTAAAAAAATATATATAATTATTTTGTGCAAATTAAAGAGTAAAATTAGATATTTCGTGATATCCATTCAGTAAAATGATAATCGAAATAGTAATTTAAAAATTATAAGGTCGTTTGACACCTTAGGATTCTAGCAATAACTATAGAGTGCCAATTACTTTTTATTTTGATATACTAAAGGTAAAATTAAACTTATGAAAAAAAAAATATAAGTAAAATAAAAAAAAATTAATTATTTGTGTAAATTTCGCAAAAAGTTAGATCTTTCTATATAATCGATATAGTAATTTCAATATTATGAGATATTCTAACATTTAGGACTTGCAATATTCATATGATGTCGATCACTTTCTATTTCATATATAAAGAATATTGGTTATGATAAAATTTAAGGGAAAATATATGAAAAAATAATAATAAAATCATTACTTATGTTTAAATTACTCATAAAATTATTCCTGACAATATATGTCCCGTGAGGCGGTTAGTGAAATAGTAATTTAAAAATAGCCAGTTCTTTTGACACATTCAAACTATAACAATGGCTCTAAAACGTTAGTTAATTTCTACTTCGATATACCAAAATGTAAAACTTAATTTACTCTTAAATCTAAGGAAAAAGTAAAAAAAGATGATATTTTTTCAATTTTGCATATTTATTTTTATAAATTATCCTCTTTATGTATTTATTTTCTATAATAATAATCACTATTACATAATAAATAACAACAACAACAATAATAATAATAATGATAAATAAATTGCTCACTTGTATAATTCTTAAAATTTTAATTGGGATTTTTTATGATTTTTTCTTTATATATCTTAATTTTCAGAATGAATAATAGCAAATAGTTAATTATTATTGTTTAGTTAAATAGTAAAAACAAACTATAGTCTATGTTGTTGTCATTGGTTATCTTATTATTATTATTATTATTATTATTATTATTATTATTATTATTATTATTATTATTATTATTATTATTATTATTATTACTACTACTACTACTACTACTACTATTACTACTGAACAAACTTACTTATTTACCCAATATAGGCTAGACGGGCCAATTAGATCGATAGTAATTCTAGCCCTACGGTGGACCAATTCGGCAAATGAATCCGAACCGACCCACTTATTGACCCTTTATAGGCTAGAAGGACCAATTAGAACCATAGTAAGTCTAACCCTACGATTTTGTCAACGGGAGACCGATGCAGGCAATGGTGGACCGATTTTGTCACACTAACCTGAACCGACCAGATATAGGCTAGACGGGCCAATTAGACCGATAGGCTAGACTAAACTGACCCGCTTATTGATCCGATATAGGCTAGATGGACAATTTACGTTGATAGTAAGTTAATTCCTATGATTCGGTCAACGGTGGACCAATTCGGTCAAACGAACCCGAACCGACCCACTTAGTGATCCTTTATAGGCTAGACGAGCCAATTACAACGATAGTAAGTCTAATCCTACGATTTGGCCAACGGGGAGTGATTCTAAACATAAGCATAAAGTTTATTGAAACTTGTATTTATTTAACAAATTTCTAATTGTAAGTTGTTATCCTTATTTCTTTGAATTTTAGAATATATTATTTCTGATAAAGCGCAACCCGGTAACCACACAATTTGAACAATAATCTACGCAAACAGAATGTAAAAACACAGGAATTACGTGGTTCGATCCGGAGATCTACGTCCACGGGCAAAAAAGGGCAATCGCCGGAGTGTTTCTTTTACTAGAATGCTGAGTTTACACGGAGTAATTCAGTACACAGAGTGCTGTCACACCCACCCTTGTAAAAACTTATTTTATACCAATTTTTAGCCTTACAAAGCCTGTATATTTTTTTTTAAAAAATTCATAATCTAAAATACTTTCCCGATGTTAAAAATCTCATCAACATGTGTTCACATAGATCCAAGTCAAGCACAGTAGCATCACTCCATCTTCAACACCATATTTACAAAAATATATATATTAAAGTTTCTTAATTTGAACATGTCCAAAAAGATTATTAGAACACTAGCAAAAACATAGTGAGTCCAAGGTTTAGCCCCACAGGTCGTCATTCATATACACGAGGCTTCAAGACTTGCAGAAGTTCTAACAGCATGCCAGATTAGTCCACGAGCTCATACGTAGTCAAACTCACCTACAATGCAAGAACTACGTGAGCTAAAGCTCAGTAAGCAGAAATCATACATGACAAATGCGTGAATGATGAGATGCAATTTACAAAACCATTTCTTTCAACTCTACTCAAAAGAAAACCGTTTTCGTGAGTATTGGCTCCCTTCACTGGCACAACCTCACCAGAATATCACTTATTGGCCATACTCGTGACTACCAAGGGTCCCTCCTCCCCCCTTATAGTCCACCCGAGATATCAGTGATGGTTGGTACGACCAAGCGGCTATCCTCCCGAGACTACCAGGGGTCCACCTCCTGCCTGCCCCCGCAGTCCACCGGGAAGTCTACCTCTTCCCGTACCCCTCATCACGAAGGTGCTGAAGTGGGAACCTCTTCCGCGTGCACGCCTGTCACCGGAAGCATCCCGAGAGACACCATATACAATGTATAACTCTCAGTGTACCAGTGGTGACCAACCCCAAAACATTATCAATTTATGCAATTACGTTATTTTGACTTCTTATATGTACACATGTAATCCTCGTAGATGCTAATGCTCATGATTGATGCACATCCATTTGTTTTTTTAGCAACAGAAGAATACACTTTATACACATGCATACAACAACACATACATCAATCAATTATCACAAATAATAAACACAAATACTATGTTCAAGCATTGTAGTTGGCGATGGATTTCTACTTACCTCTCCTCCGGAGTAGCTTTTGAAATTTCCTATTCCACAATGGTAATCAATCCAGTTCGTTACGAAGCGTAACTACGTCTGGGGGCGATACCAAGCCAAGATATTTTGCTTTAGATGAATCTTGGAGTTACAATTACAAAATGAAAGAAGAAAACTGTTTTAATAGCTTCTTGGACACAAAAGCTGAAAAGTAAGTCGGTCTTTGAATCTCGGCCGAGATTAGACCCTGTCTCGGCCGAGATGACTAAGTCGGTCTAAGGGTCTCGGCCGAGATCACTCTCTGTCTCGGCCGAGATGCGTCTCCAGGGCAAACTTCCCGTTTTCCCTGCCTTCACGTCTCGGCCGAGATCACTTCTCTGTCTCGGCCGAGATGACTCGACCACCCGTCTCGGCCGAGATCCTTCCCCGTCTCGGCCGAGATTACTTTCCAGCGAGAAACACTTCATTCTCCTTGCTTTTGGCTCCACACTATAAACTTGTCACGCATAGTCTTAAATTCTGTAGCATGTTTCATTATTTTAGACTAGGGGGTTCTTGACTACCAAGGTAAACATGTCCAAATTAGTCGCAAAATATAAAATAACGCAATAAATGTAATAAATTAATTACTATAAAACTATCACGTAAATAGCACATAAAATATGGAATGCATGAAATGCAAAAATTATATTTGCCAGTGAGTTGTGAGAGGCACGGGTATTACATCCTCCCCCCCTTATAAAAATTTCGTCCCCGAAATTTACTTACTTGAAGAGTTCAGGATATTTGGCTCTCATTTCATCCTCTCTTTCCCAGGTGGCTTCTTCGACTGATTGGTTTCTCCATAACACTTTGACCAACGGAATTTCTTTGTTTCTGAGCCGTTTTACTTCCCTTAACAAAATTTGTACTGGTACTTCCTCATATCCCAAGTCTGCTTGTAGTTCTACAGGTTCACTGTTCAGGACATGAGACGGATTTGCGACATACTTCCTCAATACTGACACATGGAACACATTATGTATTTGAGACATTGATGCTGGCAAATCGAGTCTGTAGGCAACTTCACCAATCCTCTCGATAATAGGAAATGGACCAATGTATCTCGGACTAAGTTTTCCTTTCTTACCAAACCGCATTATTCCCTTCATTGGAGCAACTTTCAAGAACACTAGATCTCCTACTGCAAACTCAAGTGCTCTCCTTCTCTTATCTGCATAGCTTTTCTGGCGACTCTGAGCCGTTTTCATCCTTTCTCGAATCTGTGACACAGCTTCTGTCATTTCTTGTATTATACTTGAACCTAGAAGTCTTCTTTCGCCAACTTCATCCCAATGTATCGGAGATCGACACTTCCTACCATATAGTGCTTCATAAGGGGCCATTCCTATAGTGGATTGATAGCTGTTGTTGTAGGAAAATTCTATCAAAGGTAGAAATTTGCTCCATTGACCCTGGAAATCTAACACACAAGCTCTGAGCATATCCTCTAAAGTCTGTATCGTCCTTTCCGATTGTCCGTCAGTTTGTGGATGATATGCAGTACTGAAAGACAACTGTGTTCCCAGTGCCTTGTGTAAACTCTTCCAGAAAGTAGACAGGAATCTTGAGTCTCTATCTGAAACAATGGATAACGGTACTCCGTGAAGTCTGACTATTTCCTGTATATATATCTGAGCATAACGATCCATGGAGTAAGTAGTACAGACTGGAAGAAAATGAGCAGTTTTCGTAAGTCTGTCCACAATTACCCAGATAGCATCGTGACTCTTTACAGTTTTCGGCAATCCCACTACAAAATCCATTGTAATGTTCTCCCATTTCCATTCTGGAATCAGTAAGGGTTGTAAGGTTCCTGCCGGTCTTTGATGTTCTGCTTTTACCTGCTGACAGGTCAAACACTGTTCGACATACTGAGCAATATCTTTCTTCATACCTGGCCACCAATACTGCACCTTTAAATCTCGATACATTTTGGTAGCTCCTGGATGTACTGAATATGGTGTCGAATGTGCCTCTGTCATAATATCTCTACGAATGCTATCTACATTTGGCACACATAACCGGTTTTTGAATCTTAAGATATTGTTCTCTGACATCTGAAAGTCTGAAGGCGTCCCTGAAGCGGCATCCTTCTTCACTTTAGCTAAATATTCATCTTCATTCTGTCCCTGCTTAATTCTATCAAGTAGGGTAGGCTGAAGGGTTAGAGCTGCTAGTCTTGCCTCTACTACTCCCAATTGAACAATCTCGACATTCATTCTTTGCAAGTCTAGTAATTCTGGTTTCTGAATCAAAGCCATCAATGTAGTACCTTGGGACGATTTTCTGCTTAAGGCATCAGCAACGACATTTGCTTTACCAGGACGATAGTTGATAACACAGTCATAATCTTTCACGAGGTCTAACCATCTTCTCTGTCTCATATTCAGCTCTTTCTGTGTGAAAAAGTACTTCAGACTTTTGTGATCTGTGTAGATCTCACATCGTTCTCCATATAGATAGTGTCTCCAGAGTTTTAGTGCAAATACTACTGCTGCAAGCTCCAAGTCATGAGTAGGGTAGTTCTTCTCATACTCCTTCAATTGTCTGGATGCATATGCTATTACTTTGCTATTCTGCATTAACACACACCCTAAACCATTCTTCGAAGCATCACTGTATACTACAAAGCCTCCAGTCCCTGTTGGTATAGAAAGGATCGGCGCAGATGTTAACCTTTTCTTCAGTTCTTGAAAACTCTGCTCACAAGCCTCTGTCCACTTGAATGTTACACTCTTTCTAGTTAACTGTGTTAAGGGAGATGCAATTTTCGAGAATCCTTCTACAAATCTCCGATAGTACCCAGCTAACCCGAGAAAACTACGTACCTCTGAAGGATTTGTAGGTTGTGGCCAATTGTTAATTGCTTCAACTTTACTTGGATCAACTGAAATTCCTTCTCCTGACACAACATGCCCTAGAAATATTACTCGATCCAACCAGAACTCACATTTCTTGAACTTAGCGTACAACTGTTTCTCCTTTAGAACGTCTAAAACCTTTCTCAAATGCACAGCATGCTCTGCTTCATTCTTGGAGTAAATCAGAATGTCATCAATAAACACGATAACAAACTTATCCAAAAAGTCTTTGAACACCCGATTCATCATATCCATGAAAGCTGCTGGGGCATTTGTCAATCCGAATGGCATCACCAAAAACTCATAGTGTCCGTATCTTGTACTGAATGCCGTTTTTGGGATATCTTCCTCTTTAATTTTCAGTTGATGATAACCTGAACGCAAGTCAATCTTGGAGAATATGGCAGCTCCCTGGAGTTGATCAAATAAGTCATCAATCCTGGGTAAGGGATATTTGTTCTTGATCGTAACCTTGTTCAGTTCTCTGTAATCTATACACATCCTCATAGTACCATCTTTCTTCTTGACAAACAAAACTGGTGCACCCCATGGCGAAAAGCTAGGTCTAATGAAGCCTTTGTCCAGTAAATCTTGCAATTGAATCTTCAACTCTTTCAACTCTGTTGGCGCCATTCTGTATGGTGACTTCGATATAGGAGCAGTCCCTGGATATACGTCAATTACAAACTCTATCTCTCTGTCTGGGGGTAATCCTGGGAGTTCCTCTGGAAATACTTTAGGGTATTCTTGCACCACCGCTACCTCCTCTATAGTCGGACAATGTTTCTCTTCCATACTCATAACACTTACTAGGTAGCCTTCACAACCGCTTTCCAATAGCCTTTTCGCTTTCACCGCTGATATCATGTGATATTTAAACCTTTTTCGTACTCCAATAAAGACGAAAGATGTGTCTCCAGGCGGCTGAAATGTGACTATCTTGTTCTGACAATCTATTGTAGCACCATACTTCGATAGCCAGTCCATTCCCAAAATCACATCATAATCATTCATATCTAATATGATTAGATCGGCATAAAGTTCTCTTCCTTCAATAGAGATAACACATGCTCGCAGAATTTGGTTAGTTTGTTTTGACTCTCCGGAGGGGATCACTATATTGTAACTAACGTCTGCTACATCAGGTTTTCTACCCAGCCTCTTCACATACTCAGTGGATGCAAATGAATGTGTAGCTCCAGAATCAAATAATGCAAATGCAATAGTATCACAGATGGGAACTTTACCTGTTACTACAGATGTATTTGCTTCCGCTTCCTCTGTGGTCATGGTAAAGACTCTAGCTGGCGTCTTCTTTTGTGTAGCAGGGTTTGAGTTTTCTGGACAAACCGTGGAAATGTGTCCTGCTTTTCCACATTTAAAACAAGTCCGATACTCTGCGAAACACTTTCCACTATGCGAACCTCCACATGTGGGACATGTAGGTTGTGTAACTGGTGATTTTCCTTGTTCACCCTTTTGGCGCTTGTCCTGATCCCATGATTGTTGTCCTGGTTTTGGTTGAGAACCCGGCCTTGGACCTTGCACTTGTAGCGGCCTTTTCTTTCCATCTCCTCCAAAACGAGGTCCTTGTCTTTGTATAAACTGGCGCCTAACCTCCTGAGCACGCCTAATTTTCATTTCTGCTTGTTCGGCAATCAACGCTCGTTCAGCAACTTGTGAATAAGTTACTCCATGTATTCCAGCCATACACACATCTCTATATAACTCTGGCCTCAGACCTTCTAGGAATCTCTCTACTTTCAGCGCATCCGTACTGACCATGTGCTCCGCAAACCTAGAGAGTTGCTCGAACTTGGCGATGTAGTCTGCAACATCCATTGCCCCTTGTCTCAATTGTATGAACTCGTTCATCTTCATTACTCGAACTGGGGCAGTGAAATACTTGTTTCTAAAAAGTTCTTTGAACCTATTCCACGTCATTGTCGCCACATCCTCTATAGTTTTCATTGTGTCCCACCAGTGTCCCGCACTTCCACGTAACATGAATGATGCGCACAATACCTTTTCCCCCTCAGGAACTTTACTATACAAAAACATGTTCTCCATAGTTCTAAGCCAATCCTCTGCATCAGTGGGATCCGTTGCACTCTCAAATGTTGGCGGGTTAAGCTTTCTAAACCTTTCCCCGATGACCTCTAAGTATTCAGCTCGAGGTTGTTGTTGATTTACACCATTTCCTGGTTGTTCACCCACACCCCTTTGTTGGATAAGTTGTTGAATTTGTTGCGACTGTTGTTCGACTAACCCTGTCAACCGAGCCACAATCGCTTCGAGGCCAACACTTACTGCTGGTGCATTCGGTTCTGGATCGTTATTTCCTTCAACACCTTCTCCTCTAACGACCTCCATGATTTCTTTCTAATTTTATTGTTCCTCTGTCACAGGCCAATATGATTCATGAAATAATGAATGCAAGTTACGAATAAGTAAAACTTACTGGCATGTCTGCGCTTCAGAAGTTCCGAGCTCATGTATATGAACTGTCTACAGGGCACAAACCTGGCTCTGATACCACTCTGTCACACCCACCCTTGTAAAAACTTATTTTATACCAATTTTTAGCCTTACAAAGCCTGTATATTTTTTTTTTAAAAATTCATAATCTAAAATACTTTCCCGATGTTAAAAATCTCATCAACATGTGTTCACATAGATCCAAGTCAAGCACAGTAGCATCACTCCATCTTCAACACCATATTTACAAAAATATATATATTAAAGTTTCTTAATTTGAACATGTCCAAAAAGATTATTAGAACACTAGCAAAAACATAGTGAGTCCAAGGTTTAGCCCCACAGGTCGTCATTCATATACACGAGGCTTCAAGACTTGCAGAAGTTCTAACAGCATGCCAGATTAGTCCACGAGCTCATACGTAGTCAAACTCACCTACAATGCAAGAACTACGTGAGCTAAAGCTCAGTAAGCAGAAATCATGCATGACAAATGCGTGAATGATGAGATGCAATTTACAAAACCATTTCTTTCAACTCTACTCAAAAGAAAACCGTTTTCGTGAGTATTGGCTCCCTTCACTGGCACAACCTCACCAGAATATCACTTATTGGCCATACTCGTGACTACCAAGGGTCCCTCCTCCCCCCTTATAGTCCACCCGAGATATCAGTGATGGTTGGTACGACCAAGCGGCTATCCTCCCGAGACTACCAGGGGTCCACCTCCTGCCTGCCCCCGCAGTCCACCGGGAAGTCTACCTCTTCCCGTACCCCTCATCACGAAGGTGCTGAAGTGGGAACCTCTTCCGCGTGCACGCCTGTCACCGGAAGCATCCCGAGAGACACCATATACAATGTATAACTCTCAGTGTACCAGTGGTGACCAACCCCAAAACATTATCAATTTATGCAATTACGTTATTTTGACTTCTTATATGTACACATGTAATCCTCGTAGATGCTAATGCTCATGATTGATGCACATCCATTTGTTTTTTTAGCAACAGAAGAATACACTTTATACACATGCATACAACAACACATACATCAATCAATTATCACAAATAATAAACACAAATACTATGTTCAAGCATTGTAGTTGGCGATGGATTTCTACTTACCTCTCCTCCGGAGTAGCTTTTGAAATTTCCTATTCCACAATGGTAATCAATCCAGTTCGTACGAAGCGTAACTACGTCTGGGGGCGATACCAAGCCAAGATATTTTGCTTTAGATGAATCTTGGAGTTACAATTACAAAATGAAAGAAGAAAACTGTTTTAATAGCTTCTTGGACACAAAAGCTGAAAAGTAAGTCGGTCTTTGAATCTCGGCCGAGATTAGACCCTGTCTCGGCCGAGATGACTAAGTCGGTCTAAGGGTCTCGGCCGAGATCACTCTCTGTCTCGGCCGAGATGCGTCTCCAGGGCAAACTTCCCGTTTTCCCTGCCTTCACGTCTCGGCCGAGATCACTTCTCTGTCTCGGCCGAGATGACTCGACCACCCGTCTCGGCCGAGATCCTTCCCCGTCTCGGCCGAGATTACTTTCCAGCGAGAAACACTTCATTCTCCTTGCTTTTGGCTCCACACTATAAACTTGTCACGCATAGTCTTAAATTCTGTAGCATGTTTCATTATTTTAGACTAGGGGGTTCTTGACTACCAAGGTAAACATGTCCAAATTAGTCGCAAAATATAAAATAACGCAATAAATGTAATAAATTAATTACTATAAAACTATCACGTAAATAGCACATAAAATATGGAATGCATGAAATGCAAAAATTATATTTGCCAGTGAGTTGTGAGAGGCACGGGTATTACAAGTGCGAACCCCTAAATCAGGATTCTCTCCTCCTCTTTATACTATCAAATCAAAACCCTAACTAAATCCCTATAATCTGGCCCACAAAATCTGCATGGCAGTTGGGAATGGGTCTTGAGTCGCGGAACAGGCCATAAGTTGGGCCAGCGTATGCTACTGGACCGACGCGTGCTTTCGGACCTGCTGGGCCTACGCGTGCTGGGCCGGTCAGTGGGCCAAAGTATGAGTCCGACCCGAAGTGATCGGGTTATCCCTATCAGATGCCCCCCCCTCCCAGCCGAAGTGAGGAGGGAGCTTCGGTTGTCACCGGGGTGGAATCGTAAGTAGGAGGAACCGTGGTCGCTGGCGGGCCGAAGTGTTCATGGAGGACTAAGTCTATCCGCGTCCCTGGGCACTCCGCGGAACAGTCTGTAGACTCGGAGTCGAGCTGAGCCGAAGTGGACAAGACATATAGCCGAGATACCGAGTAATAGCCTGGCCGAGATGGAGAATACACCGGAGTGTAGTATTATGACCGAGGTAAAGAGAACACCGGAGTGCAGTAGCCTGGCCAAAATGAAAGGAACACCGGAGTGTGATTTAAATCTTCCTGGCGAAGAGTAAGGTTGATGTGATTGGCGACGCCATAAACCGGACTGAGCCCATATTATTCGGGCGATTCGGTTGTATCCTGGGTGGAGCTGTAGGAAAGATGAGTCGTGGTCGCTGGCGAGCCACAGTGTTTTTGGATGTTCAGAGTCTGTGGAGGCTGAATCGAACTAGAATGAATGCCACCGAAGTGATAGCGAGACCGCGATCTCCTCAAAAGCAATAAAGTGTAACGGAAGAAGATAGTAGTCTGGCCGAGGTAAAGGGGGGATGATGTGCTTGATGCTGCCCCGGTGGAGAATCCGGAGGCCGAGGTAAAAGGATCACCGGAGTGTAATAGTCTGGCCGAGGTCTACTCCGCAGCCGAGTCGTTGGGCTCGCTAAATCTCAACGCCGGAGCGCCGAATATTGGCTCGGAGGCCGTAAATAATTAACCAGAAATAAGAACTTCTTTATCGGGTGTTCGGGAACACGACATGGACATTGCCACAGTGAATCTCCCCGGACGGATCGGGGGAGAGAATTGATTGTCCGAAGACGGAGGTTTAGTTGTCCGGAGACGAGATGCGAATCTCCCCGGACGGATCGGGAGAGAGAATTGATTGTCCGAAGACGGAGGTTTAGTTGTCCGGAGACGAGACGCGAATCTCCCCGGACGGATCGGGGGAGAGAATTGATTGTCCGAAGACGGAGGTTTAATTGTCCGGAGACGAGACGCGAATCTCCCCGGACGGATCGGGGGAGAGATTTAATTGGTGTTTGGGAAATGATTATGACACGGCCGTGTTCTAAGGCTGACACGGCCGCGTTGCTGTTTGAACCAAAAATTGGTTCCTCAGCATGATTTTGATGCGGCCGTGTCGTTTGTGTGACACGGCCGTGTTGCAATCCAGCATGGTTTCTCGTTTTGAGAAACTTATTGACGCGGCCGTGTCGTTTGCGTGACACGGCCGTGTTGCTGTTGAACCAAAAAACTGGTTCCTCAGCATGATTGGAACGAGCTATTATATCTCTATCAGCAGTAGATTTGAACATTCATAGTGTAAGATTTGAAGAATTTCACACGCTCCAAATAAACAGACTCATCAACATGAACAGTAATTGTATTACCCGGAATTGGATGAGGATCGAGTGGCGGTGGATCGAGGCTGGTCTTGGGAGGCTCGGCGGTATGGACGCTGGCGGCGGCGGTGATGATGCCGAGACAGCGGAGGGCGGCCTGGCGGCGGCGGTGATGATGCCGAGGCAGCGGAGGGCGGCCTGGCGGCGGCGGTTATGATGCCGAGACGGCGGAGGGCGGCCTGGCGGCGGCGGTTATGATGCCGAGACGGCGGAGGAAGGCCTGGCGGCGACGGTTATGATGCCGAGGCGGCGGAGGGCGGCCTGGCGGCGGCGGTTATGGTTCCCACAGACGGCGCCAATTGATAAAGCGCAACCCGGTAACCACACAATTTGAACAATAATCTACGCAAACAGAATGTAAAAACACAGGAATTACGTGGTTCGATCCGGAGATCTACGTCCACGGGCAAAAAACGGCAATCGCCGGAGTGTTTCTTTTACTAGAATGCTGAGTTTACACGGAGTAATTCAGTACACAGAGTGCGAACCCCTAAATCAGGATTCTCTCCTCCTCTTTATACTATCAAATCAAAACCCTAACTAAATCCCTATAATCTGGCCTACAAAATCTGCATGGCAGTTGGGAATGGGTCTTGAGTCGCGGAACAGGCCATAAGTTGGGCCAGCGTATGCTACTGGACCGACGCGTGCTTTCGGACCTGCTGGGCCTACGCGTGCTGGGCCGGTCAGTGGGCCAAAGTATGAGTCCGACCCGAAGTGATCGGGTTATCCCTATCAATTTCTAAATTGGAATTAAAAAAAAGTACAGAAACTAAAATAAAAGTACAAAAGAAAGCCTCACATTTTTCGAGAATTATACAGATATTATTCGTGATATACTCGTATATATGATAATATTTTGAAAATAAAAAGTAACTGACAACCTATAACTATTTTTAAAGTCCATAAAAAATAATATTGAGATTACTACTTTGATCACCGTAAAAAAAATGGTTTCTTATTTTTGTATTTTTAAAATTTTGATCAAAAGTAAAACTTTATCTTATAAGATATCTAGAGTCCGAAGGTGTCGAAAAATCTTATAATTTTCACATTTTTACTAAATGGATATCTTGACATATCTAATTTTCGAGGTATTTTGCAAAATAAAATAATTAGATTTTTTATAAAAAATTATTTTTTTCGTGAATTTATCATAAGCTTAATTTTACCTTTTAGAATATTGAAATAGAAAGTAACAAAAATACTTATACCTATTGCTAGAGTCCTAAGGTGTCAAAAGACCTTATAATTTTGAAATTACTATTGTGATTACCATTTCACTTAAGTTTTAAGTTTACCTTTTAGGATATCGAAATAGAAAGTAACTGACATCATATAACTATTTTTAGAGTCCATAAAAGAATATTGAAATTACTACTTTTATAGGCTCTGGATTGTAATTTTACTCGAAATAATCACATATGTATAAAAAAAAAAAGCACAAGAGTAATGATAAGCGCGTTTCGAACTCACGACCTCTACAAGCTCTGAATTGCAATTTTATTCGGAATAATCACATCTATATACAAACATAGCACAAGAGTAATGATAAGCGACTTTCGAACCCACGACCCCTTCAGGCTCTGAATTGTAATTTTACTCGAAAATCACACACACACATACACACACAGATATATAGCACAAGGGTAATGATAAGCGACTTTCGAACCCAAGACTTCGCATTTGTGACATGGGCACACCTAACCATCAAGCTACCACCCTTTTTCGTTAAACAGGTTTGTCCTTTTTATATGTTTGATATAGGCCCTAAACAGAAAAAAGAAAAGATAAACTATTTAGTGGTTTATACACCTAGTGTTTACTAGTCCGTGCACCTAGCGTATAGCTTGCTTGTTCACTTGTTCACCGCTGATAATGAGACCTTTGTATGAATCCGTATTAGCATAAATCAAAATGTAACTGAGATTAATTGTTATTTTTAAACATAGTCCTTAAAGGTTTTAGAAATTTCATATATTAGTAAGCACTACCTCCTAGATGTCTTAAAGTAATATTTAATTGCAGTTATTTTTAGGTACATCTTAAAATAACATATTATTTTTGTCATTATTCTACATACGTCTTTAAATGGTGTACTATTTGTGACGTTCTCCTAAATAAACCTCTGAAAGCAAAAAAAAAAAAAAAAAAAATATTTTTCAAAGTTACAATACGTTTCAAGTTACAATGTAGAAATATAACAAACTATTACTACATATCAAAGTTACAATATGTTTCAAGTCAAGGTAGGAAAAAAAATATACAAATTAATTTTTCTAGACTGAATCAAAATATTAGCAAATTCATCTTTTCTTCTAAATCATCTTCATTATTCTGCAACAAACCAAATAAAAATAGAATTAAAAAAGAGAACCATTAATAATTTCTTGCATTAAATCTCAAAGGAAGAAGGGAACAATGTTACTTTCTCCACCAATAAACACAATATATAAAAAAAGAAAAAATAAAGAACAATGCCATTATAAACTAGATATGCTTACAATCAAGCCTGGGCTGGATATAACATAGTGAGCTCACGCAGATTTTTACTTCATGAATTGCTTGAAAAAACAGGACATGCCTAGACAACGTACTACAATTATAGAACAGATTTATATGAACAGCACTATAGTGTTCTACAGGCTAGAGTTGCAGAATTCTACAAAAAATGGCTAGTTATTGCACAGTTGCTGAGTCTTTGTGAACCGAATGCGAACAAACTTTGTATAGATTGAGGAAGTTGGCTGCTAAAACTGCCTAAAATATATAAAGGTGGCAGTTAATGTATGTGAATTCATTATTTGATGGCATAAACTGGAATAATATGGTTCCCGAGCTGCTAAAAGGTGAATTATTCATCTGAAACATGCTAGATGAAGACGGCTGACTATTGCTTTGGAAGACATTCGTTTGACCAAAGGTATATTCGGGGACAGCAGCGGACCTAGAGGCAGAACACAACATTGCAAGTGATAGGTATGGCCCAATCTCCCCGTGTCGGCCTAGCCCGCCAGGCGGGTCAGGTGGGCCCAAGAGCACAAGCCCAATACAGCTAGGCCCAAGCCCAGTCGCGGCATCTTTGGAAGCTGAGATCCCCATGATCTTTTCCCAACTGCCATGCAGATTTGGCTGGCGAGATTATAGGGACTTAGTTAGGGTTTCGATTTGTATAGTATAAATAGGAGAATTGTAGATGGATTTAGGGTTCCAACTTTGTATTCTAAAATTACGGCTTGTAATATTGGGTTCCAACATTGAAGGAAAGATAGTGAGAGCACCTCGGAAGGTTATTGCCTTCTTCCGTAGACGTAGATCTCCGGATCAAACCACGTAAACCTTGGTATCATTTTAGTTCCTGCATGCTGTGATTGTGACTGGGTTGATATTCGGTTTTACGCTTTATCAATTGGCGCTGTCTATGGGAACGTTCATCGAAAGGCAAACCCCAGTATACTTCACAGTAGACTCGCGTCAGTCATGGTGAACACCCGCCGATCTGCTAACCCTACACGGTCCCATCGCAATCCCCCCGTGGATCAAAACCCCCCGTTGTCGCGCCAACAGAATCAGGATCCACCTGCGGAACACATTAACGTGCAGCATCTCGCACCTGCCAACGCGCCGGCACGGGTTAACCCTCAACCTGCCCCCGAATTACGGCAGGCACAACAAGCCTTTCTTGAAGAACATGCTGCTCTATTCCAAGAATGGAATAATTGGCACGCTAACTCTGGTTGGTGTGCCGATAATGGCGTTAGTCAAGTGGCAAGACATCCGCCTCGTGATCGGTCCCGCGCACGTGATGAAGACCCGCCTCACCGAGTCAGGCATGATCGCCGCCGACAACGGTCAATATCCCTTAAGGAGAACCGGAGTTCTAATGCTTCGAGGCCCCGCTATGATGATCACGAGGAGGCCGACCGCCGCAGACCTGTAGATGCGGCAAAACGGGATCGTTTTGAAAGGTCCCGTGTACTTGATCCTCTGGAACAAGAACAGGCACAATTCGACGCCGAGCTCGACAAGGTATTGGGCCTCGATGCTGACGGGGAGATCATCACCCCATTTTCCGAGGAGATTCTTTCTACTCCACTACCCGAAGGGTTTAAACTTCCCCCTGTGCCCGTCTATAATGGCACCGGAGACCCAGGTAACTTCCTAAGCGCCTTTAAGTATGCTATGTTCAATCGCAGTTGCACACAGCACCACCTGTGCAAAGTGTTTCCTGAGTACCTTCAAGATGAGGCCAGACTTTGGTTTGATTCCTTGCCTCGAGGCAGTGTTACCTCTTTCTGGGATCTCGCTGAACAGTTTTGGGCACGTTTTCATACACGAGCAAAGCCCATGGCCACTTTGGCTGATCTCATGAACCTGGAATAGCGAGAAGGGGAGACCGTTACCCAGTTTCTTGATCGCTTTACTACCGAAAGCCTAAAAGTATGTAGCCGATCTGATGATGTTATTATCACTGCGTTCATGAACGACCTCCGACCAGGGCCACTCTACACCGAGCTAGTGCGACACCCCCCCGACCACGACCCGGGCCCTTTTCAGCACCGTAAGCAGGTTCGCCAAAGCTGAGGAGCAAACCCGCTGCAAGCGCGAGAAACATGCTACCAAAAGGCAGCCAGACAGAGCGCAAGCTGGGACTAGTACTCGGCCCAGTGCCTTTAGCCGCCTAAGCAGAGGTAGGCTGGAGCCTCGCAGTGATGTCCCTCAACACACTCTTCTTACAAAATCAAGGACATAAATACTTTCTGTTCACAAGAATGATTTGCGACCGTGCCCACGGATGACTGCTCCGGCAGAAAAGCGTAACCGCGATAAGTGGTGTGCGTATCATCATGATCATGGACATGACACCGAAAAATGTCGCGAGCTTGGTAAAGAAATTGAGGACTGTTTGAAGAGGGGTTTCCTACGGCAATACATAGTTCGGACTGAGGACAAATCTCGGTCGATCCAAAATGGAGGTTCACAACAAGGCCGAGGAGGTTACAACGACCGAGGTCCAAGACAAAACAGGCCTCAGTGGCAGAATAACAGGTCGGGGCATAACAACTACGCATGGCAAGACCAGGGTAATCGCCAACAGCCTCAATTGCTACCACCTCCACCGCCTCATGGAGGACCCGGAGACAATCCACCAAATCACGTTATAAACGTGATCTATGGGACCATTCCAACAGGGACTTCCCGAAGTGCCCTTAAAGCCGAAGCGCGCAGACCTCCTCCTGAGGAGCCACGCCACAAGCGCTTCCACAGATCTGAAACTGTGAGCTTTACCGAAGAGGACCCCGTTCCTGAGCTCACCCCACACACTGATGCCATTGTTATCGATATGGCCATAGCAAACGTCACCATTAAGCGAGTCTTTGTCAACAATGGAGCCGCCGTCAGTGTCATATTCACCAATTGTTTCGAGAAAATGGGCATACCTCGCGAACAGCTCCGACCCGCCCCCGAGCCATTACAAACCTTCACTCAGGGAGAGGTCCAACCTGAGGGAATAATCAACCTCCCAGCTTCGCTTGGTACTTATCCGGTGATAAAAATCATCTTCGTCGATTTCTATGTGGTCAGCTCTCCATCTCCATATAATATGATTCTGGGCCGAGATTGGCTCACCCCGGCGAAGGCTATCTGTTCCACATATCATGTTGCATTGAAATTTCCTACACCCCACGGAGAGGTCGCCATCCGTGGCAATCAAAGAATTTCCAAGGAGTGCATGTATGTTGCGCTTAAGAAAACAACCAAGGCTCCTCCTAAGCCTCAGTTTCAAATAGCCACCTCGGCTCTTACCCCGGGTTCATCTGAATCACTCGGAGACGATACTACCAAAGTGCCACTCGATCCTGCTAAACTGGAACAAACTGTTACAGTAGGCGCCGTGAACATACCGTTATTAGACAATGCCATCATTCAAACACTACGAGAATATTTTGAAGTCTTTGCTTGGTCTCCCCTGGATATGCCGGGGGTCTCTCCCGAGCTTATCACTCATAAGCTGAACATTGACCCCCATGTGAAGCCCATACAACAAAAGCGACGGCAATTTGCCCCAGAGAGGAACGCAGCCATTCGAACTGAAGTTCAACAACTTTTGGATGCAGACATCCTATTCGAAGTTCACTATCCGTCTTGGCTTTCAAATCCAGTGATGGTGACAAATTCTAGTGGGGCATGGAGGATGTGCATTGATTTCTCCGATCTCAACAAACACTGCCCAAAGGACTGCTATCCTCTACCGGCCATTGACCAAAAAGCCGAGGCCATTACCGGGTATAAGGGGCTTTGCTTCCTGGATATTTACAAAGGATATCACCAAATTACATGGATCGCTGAGATGCCTTCAAAACGGCCTTCATTACTGATTTTGGGTGCTTCGCCTTCAAGAAAATGCCCTTTGGGCTCAAGAATGTCGGAGCCACTTACCAACGACTCATGGACCACGTCTTTCGAGACCAGATCGGACGCAATGTTGAGGTATATGTCGATGCCCTTGTTATTAAAAGCTCCTCTCCTACATTATGTGTGCAGGACATTGCCGAGACATTGAACACGTTACGACGCTATAATCTTCGCCTCAATCCCGCCAAGTGCACCTTTGGCGTGGGGTCAGGAAAATTTTTGGGGTATATGGTCTCACAGCACGGTCTCCAGGCCAACCCAACCAAGATTAGGGATGTGTTGGATCTTCAACCGCCAAAAACTGTGAAAGACGTCCAGCATCTGACCGGCAGCCTCGCAGCTTTAAATCGTTTTTTGCCTAAGGCAGCTGAGCGTCAGCTTCCTTTCTTCAAAATTTTGCCGCAAGCCAAGAAGTTTGAATGGACTCCGCAGTGCAACGAAGCCTTTGAAGCTTTAAAACAACACATCAACCAGTTGCCTACTATGTCCGCGCCTCTCCCCGGAGAGCCCCTTTATGTGTATTTGCCATCCGCCGAAGAAGCTATTAGCGCGGCACTCGTCCGCGAGGATCATGGAAGTCAACAACCCGTGTACTTCGTCAGCCGAGCATTACAAGGGGCAGAGACCCGATACTCTGTAGCGGAAAAGACAGTACTAGCCTTAATCATGGCGGCCTGCCGCCTGCATCTCTATTTTCAAGGACGAGATATTAGGGTTCTCACTAATCAACCTATTCGTCAGATTCTCACCAAGCCCGATGTGTTGGGACGTTTGGCTAAGTGGGCAATCGAGCTCGGGGAACATGATATACAATTTCTACCTCGCTGAGCCATCAAAGGTCAAGCTCTTGCGGATTTTTTGGTCGAAGTTCCATTCACTGGCCCTGGGGCAGTCACATGTGCTACTACTAAACACCACCCCGATCCCAAAGCTGAAGCCAACAAGTGGCAGGTATACGTGGACGGTGCCTCTGCAACCCGAGGCAGTGGCGCCGGGGTCCTCCTCATCGGTCCCGATAACGTTGAAGTTAAATAAGTCCTTCGTTTTAAGTTTAAAGTGACCAATAATGAGGCTGAATACGAAGCAGTCCTTGCTGGGCTTCGGCTCACTCAAACCTTTGGAGCTTCGCAGATCCAGCTTTTCACTGACTCCGAGGTGGTCTCCAGCCAGATCAAAGGCACCTACACGGCAAAGGATGATACATTGAAAAGGTATCTGGCGTTAACACTTAAGCTTTTGTTAACTTTTACTTCGACTGATATCCAACAGATACCCCGGGAAGAAAACGATAAAGCTGATGTTCTTAGCACAATGGCCTCCGCGGTCCCGACAAATATGTCTCCAGACATAATCGTCGAAGAAACCGCCCACCCTTCGATTAGTGAGTTGGCGATCTCTGTGTTAACTGATGCCGAACCCAATTGGATGACCCCTATCATCCAATATCTTCGGAATGGTACATTGCCCGAAGATAAATCACTCGCTCGGCGGAGAATTCTCAAAGCACCGAAATACGCACTTCATGATGGAATCTTACACCGTCAATCATACTTGCAGCTGAGTCTCCGATGTCTTAGCCCGGACCAGGCCGACTATATTCTTCAAGAATTTCATGAGGGGGCATGCGCAAGTCATATTGGGTCGCGAACGTTGGCTAAGAAAGTCCTCCGGTGGGGATACTACTGGCCCACCTTGTTTAATGATGCCCATGATTTGGTGTCGAAGTGTGACAAATGTCAGCGGCATTCCCGAGTAAAACACCTACCGCAAACCGAGCTTACTAGCATAAAAAGTGCCTGGCCATTCATACAGTGGGGGATCGACATCGTGGGTCCGTTCCCGGTTGCTCCGGGGGGATTGAAATTTCTTGTGGTTGCTGTGAATTATTTTACCAAATGGGTCGAAGCCGAGTCTCTTACTGCCATAACTGGCCAAAATATCCTGAAATTTGTTTGGCGTAACATCATATGCCGCTTCGGTATCCCAAGTGCCATTATCTCTGACAATGGCAAATAATTTGCAAATGATCCCTTCCGGTCCTAGTGCGAGGAGTTGCACATCAAACAAGTTTTCACCTCGGTTGCTCATCCTCAAGCTAATGGCCAGGTCGAAGTCACTAACCGCACTCTGGTTAACTGTTTGAAGAAGCAATTAGATCAAGCCAAAGGTCTCTGGGCCGAGAACCTTCCGCAAGTTCTTTGGGCCTATCGCACTACACCACATTCTTCAACCGGGGAAACTCCATATAGCCTAACCTATGGCTCCGAGGCTATCATTTCTGCTGAGGTGGGAGTGCCCAGCCCTAGACTCGTACACCTCGACCCCGAGGCTAACAAAGAAGCACTCTGGACCAACTTAGACGAGCTCGAGCATCGCCGCGAAAAGTCCTTCATCCGACAAGCTAAATGTAAACAACAGGCGGCTCAATATTATAACCTCCGGGTTCGGGGTACACAGTTCCAAGTTGGAGACCTTGTACTCCGGCTAATTCGGCCAGCAAAGCTGCCCCCGAGGGAAAACTGCATGCCACTTGGGAAGGGCCTTATTGCGTCACTGCCGCCCATGCCTCCGGGAGCTATCAGCTGGAGCATCTGGACGGAACACCGATGCCTCGCACCTGGCACGTTAGCAATCTGCGGCAATTCTATTTATAATTTCCGTTGTCAAGTACTTTTTCTTCCTATACGTTTTTTGTACATACTTTTATTTTCATACCATAGTACTTTATTTTTCAAGTTCACACTTGTATTCTTCAATTGTTCCGACAATCGCTATGAATAAAAGTTTTAACTTCCAATACATAAACTGCTTCTCTTCTATGCCGCGGGGACGCCCCGACCTCGAATATTTATTATGACGAATCATTATTTGTCTACGGGCACATCGGTCTCACGCCCGATCCGTCCGGAGAGACCGCAAACTTGGTCCCCGGACATCTATTCCCTCTCGCCTGATTTATCTGGAGAGGTCAATAACTTTGTTGTTAAACACTAACTCCCGCTGATTTGTCCGGGGAGACTCTATGCCTTGTTTCCGAACAAGGGCTTATTTACGCCTCGTACTTCCAAATACTGACTACCACATTATTTTTATCATGATATATAAAAATAATTCAAAGAAAATTGCATCATGCCAAAATACTTAACTACTCTATTTTATTTACAAAACGTACTTCTTATATATGTCAAATATTTTCACTAAAGTTTTATTTACAAAGGGTACTTTACAAATACAAATGATATGTTACAAAAAACATCTCTATTTATCTGCGGCCCCCTAACCAATACTCCGCGCTCCAGCGTTGAGACCTGTCCCGGGAACTCTTCCTTTGCGTCCTCCGGGATCTGGAAGCACCCCGGGACTCGGCTTCGGCCCTCCCCTTACTCTGACCTCCTCGAGCGCGAGGACTTGGTTGATGGCTTCTTTGCACATGAGAGCTTGGTTGCCGCGCTGGCCTTGAAGGGTTAGCCCATTCCATAGGATCCCACTCTACGGGGGCCATCACCTCAATCTCCTCGGCCAATTTTTGCACCACCTCTTCGGCAACCACCACCGAGGTCGGTTCTCGGATTATGATACCGGTCGGTTTTTTCACCGACCCCTTTTTGCTTCTCCGTGGAGCCTTTAAGGAAATCCCCCGGCTGGAGCTGGCGATATTTTCCTCCGCAGTACGGTGCCACCTTCTGCGGCCTTTTAGGTCCTCGTACATGCTGAGGAGTATCTCTAGCACTTCTCGCTTCCTCGCAAGCTCGGCGGACTCAGCATGCCTGCCCTCTATGAGTACTGCGATCTCTTTCTGAAATCGGGAGTTCGCTCCTCGACCTCTTTAAATGTCAGAAGACCGAACTCCGACAAGATTCGCTCGTACTCTCTTTGATGCACAAAGAGTCGCTCCAGCTCGGCACATTTAGACAAATACTTCAGCTGATAGTCTATTGCCTTTTCCGCGGCCTTAGCTCTCGCCTCTTCAGCCTCCGTTGCCCTCTTCTCCGCCGAGGCTAGTTTTTTCTCCAACCGGGGCACAACATGCTTCTGCAAATTGTCCTTCTCACCACGGAACCATTCCAAGGAACGCATAAGCTTCTTTATCACGTTGTGTAGCTCCTCGGTATTCTCCTGTTCGCAGCACAGATTCAGTACTAATATGTACCAGTCAAAACCGAAGCAAAAGCGCAGTAACTCAACAATATTTATTCAACAAACATCATTATCCAAAAGACTGTCATATACACATTCATCTTATAGTACATTGTAGAAAAAATACAGATTTTTCCTACAAACTACGATATTTACAACTTATCAAAATTGCGGGGAACTGACCTCCCCCTCATCGGCCCCCTCGGCCGCCTCTGGCACCTCCTCCTCCTCCTCGTGCTCCTCTTCTGGCACGATTTGGTTCACCCCCGCATCACCCTCCGTTGCCCCTGCAGGGATTTCAATACGCGGGGGTGGAGCCCTTGTTCGTGGCTCCGAAGTGAACTCTCCCCGCCGAAAGGCCAGAAACTCTTCATCCTGGTCTGCATCGCAGGCAGCGATCTCCTCGGCGCTCAGTATTGTGTTCTTCTCTGCCAGTGCCTTTACCAGGGGCCACTCCGTGACCTGAGCCAGTGCATTGTAGTACGTCTCCTCCACGGCGCCCACGGAGTTGTAGTCGTATCCGAACAGTGGATGATAGACATCCACATTTGGATAGACCTCCTTGACCTTCTCCAGCAGCACGGAGCGCGTTGCCGTGTCACCAACAACAACGAACTCCATTTAGTAATCGAGGAACGTGCTCGTCTGCCGCAGCTTTTCTGCAAAGGTCTTCTGCACGGCCCCCTGGCCCTCAACTACCGCCGTCTCCTTCGCCCTAAGCTCCGCGCGTAGCTCCGCCACCTCGCCGCGAAGCACCCCGGCGTCCGCCTCAACCTCGCGCAGCCGCGCCACCTCCTTCTCCACCTTGGAAGCTCTCTTGCGAGCCTCAGACAGGTCGTAAGTTAACCTATCGTTTCGAGACCGTAGCTCCGTCAACGCCTCGGCTAACTCCTCCTTAGCCTCCCTCTCACTCTTGCGGCCGAGTTCCATTATCCCCTGAGCTAGGCGTAATAGATCCTCGGCCTCGGGCCCCTCCAGGCCCAGAACACTTGTTTGCCCCTGCCAACATAAGACCAAAGAACACAAAAAACAAGAAGAGTCTCAGCACGGTACGCTTTCCTGAGAAAATAACTATCCCTACTGTACCTCGGGGGTTGTGTCCGTGCAAAGTCTTTTAGCCTCCGCAAGCAGAGTCGAGGAAGGCTCCGACCTCTTCCTCGACCTTGGGGTCAGCCCGGTGACCACAACTTCATCTTCCGTCCCTTGTGACGGCCTCGGGCTTGGCGACACCCTCACTCTAGAGGCCACTTCAGCAGCGGCCCCCTTTTTCTACGAAGCCGGAGGCACCGTCGGGCTTCCAGAAGTGTCTCTTCCGAAGCGTCCCACTGCAAGAGAAGCCATGGTTAATATCATACAATTTACACACAGTTCAAAAACATTAAGAGTCCCTACCCACCTCGGCTGCCCCGGCTGCCTAACCCTGTCCCCGGATGGGATTCTCCTCTGCTCCTCCCGAGTAGTAGGAGCTCCTCTTCGGTGCAGAGTGTCTTGAATGTACCCACAGTGCGGAAATCATCAACTGACTCCAGCTCCACCACCGAGGCATTGTCAACTACCTCCTCCCTCCTCCATCTCGGGAGGGCCACATCCACCTTCACATATATAAACTTCTCCTTCCAACCCTCTACCTTACTCGGGGTTTTCACCTTAAACCCACCTCGGGCCCCGGGGCTAAAAGAATACCACCCCTTCGATTTCCCGAAGGCTTTAAGTTGGAAGAAGAACCTAAATATATCTACATCCGGTTCTACCCCGGCCCTTTTGCATACTACCAAAAACCCAACAACTTGCCTCACTGCGTTGGGCGCTAACTGGCAAAGGGCAATGCCGTAAAACCTTAACAGACGCACTACGAAGTCCCAGAGAGGGAACCTCAGTCCTATGCTAGAGAGGATAGTAGTTCTTGTCAAATTATTCACATTAGCCTGCATGTTGGGTACTGTTGTTTTCTTATTTTGGTTGGTATCGTCAATGTAAAATCGGTGCAATTGCACGCTAATGTGGCTCCAAATTGTGACAGGCCAGTTAAATTGATGTAAAGGTTCATTAGTCTGAAGAAGTTTATAATTATATTACAATTCTTCTTTTTATTATTTGTTAGTTTTTTGGTTGCTTGAAAAGTCCATCCAAGCAGATCTCTCATGCCTTATTTGTGTGATATGATAATCTGTCATAGAAAAAGCAAGCACAAAGGGAAAAAAGTAATAGAAAATTAATTTGTTGGGCATGTATAATCAGCTGTCCCTAGATTGTGTTTGATATGATTCAGCCTTAATTGATATTTTCACAGATCTGCAATTGCTATTTTTAGGTGGAATATGTTCCTTGAACTTGACGGGCATTCGTCTTATAGTCTATAATGAGGAAAGAGTAGAATATATTCCTCTGCAAAGAATCTTTGCATTCTCCAGAAATGAAATTTCATTCACATGTCAAACTTTTGGGATTTCATAGATTGTCTTGCGACTATTTAATAACCACTTTCTGGAACCATTTTCTGCATCAATAACTTCTTGCTTATCCAAAACTCCCAAACCTCTTCCAAATGGCACCTACACCTCTTGACCAGGAAGAAGTGTTCTACACTGATCAGTGGACACGTAAGATAGAGACTGAGTTCCTGTCTCAACTGGTTGATGAAGCCTTGATGGGAGATTGGGATCATCAAGGAGGGAATTCGAAGGCTGTCCGGAAGGCGATGAGGGAAATCAACTATCAGTTCAATAGGGAATTTGACTTCAGGTACTGTAGGATCAAGTTGGGTCGCCTAAGGAACCGTTATAGGGTTTTTAAATGGATCACCTCCCTAAGTGGTGTTGCTTACGACGAGGCCATTGGAAAAATCAGCTGCAGTCCTAATGCATGGGAATTTATTTGCGAGGTATGTGGTTAATATTCCAGCTAGTTGTATGATATTTATAAGTTGTTGCATTTTGTTTCTTTGTAACACTTATGACCATATTTTCCTTGAACAGAAAGAGAGGCTTGGAGCTTGTTACATGGAGCAGGGTGCAGAGCACTTTGACTAGCTGAAATGCTTATTCGAATCTATCCCAGAATCTAATGACTTCCCATAAGATGTAATTCACATCCCGAGTGATGGCAAAGACCACGACTTTGAAATTCCTACCTATCCATACGAAGTCAAATCGGCGGTTGACCCTCACTTCTGGGATGATGTCGCACAAGAGTTCAATGAGCCTTCAGCTGACGACGACGTACAATCGTCGGCCATGTCCTCAAGCGTCATTGCAAAGCTGAAGAGGCCTGCTGCACGTAATGGGCCAACCACTTCCAAACAGCGTGCTTCAACATCTCTTGGGTCTAGTGCGAGCTTCTCCCCGGGCAAAAAGCTTTGAGTTGGATTGTTGTTATGCCTTAAACTTCTGTCTTGAGTTTGTTATGTTGCTTCCCTTTTAATTTCCTTGTATCTGTCTTAGTTGTGACCTGTAGGCTGCTTTAGAGAATGTTGATCTATGGATGAAGTCGTTTATGTTGTCCTCAACCCTCGCAATTAGTAATCGCTTGCAGTTTAATTAGTGTAATTTTCCTAAATTTGGCACTTGTTTTGTGACCACAAATTACAAGTGATTTCTACAATTCTTGTGTTCGTAACATTTATATCAGCAACTTTATCGTTTTCGCTGCATGCTTGAAATTTGAGTGAAAGCAGTAAATGCAACTTTTGCAAATATTTTAAAATTTGTTCTTGGAAACCTCTTTAGGAATCTAATGGATAGTAATCATTTGGGAATCTAGTAGAACCCAAACTTGGTGGTTATTAGTGGAGCCTATGTCATAAATAATGTCATATATTAATATGTTGAGTTGGCTCATAGAAATATCCACAAGCCTTAATAGAAAACCACACGCCAGATTCTAGGGTAGTTTTTGAGTGTAAAATGAATTAACCACAAATTCAGGAATCATACTCCTTACAACCCAATGGTTCTAACAGTTACTAAAAATTAGACAAGAGTAAATGCCTTATTGAAAAATAAATAGATCCCCGTTACAGTAAAATGTCCACAATTAATAAAAGTAGTGGCCTAATGCAAAATGACAATTACACCACCAGTTTAAACCAACTATACAAACAAACTAGAAATAAAAGTAACATCATAACATTCCTCTTTTTCCCACTGACCAAATAGTAATTGGAGAAGGGAAAATATAATATAATTAAGTCATATACAAGGTCCACAAAGAGTGCTTTAAATTCCAGAAGAGCGCCACCTCAAAATAATCAAGACCCGATCAATCGTGTCAACTAAACATATCCAAAAGATGTTAACCTAATAAAAATCGACTATTTGCAACCGGCATATACTTGTCCCAATATACAATTCATTTGGGTAAAACATCCAATTGAATGAACAAAAAGAATTTTAAATCATTTGTGAGGATGCCGTTTCGCTACTCGCTGGATTTTACTCGCATTTGCAGCCTTCTAAAGATGGCCAGCTAGCTTCATCTTGGCAAACACTAATTTTGCATCCGGTGGCAAGCTAAAGAACAGATCAAGGTCCTCGGCATCCTTCACCAACAACTTCGAGGCTAGCAGCTTCTCGTTAAGATTCATACCCTCGATGGTGTCAACAAAAGCCCACACCTCTTTTCTAGCCACCGAGCTATCGTACTCAGAGCCGATCCTCTGCGCTATATCACCTAGACGGGCAGCAGTACCTTCGCAAAACTTGCCGAGAAGGTCACAGACGCTATCGTTTATATTAGCAGCTTTCCTCTTCTTTCCACCTGATTTCTTACCACTCACATTACCCGGCTGTTGGGATTCAGATGTAGCACCCATCGGCGATTTCCCTTTTGCGGTCCCAGTATTCAAAGGCTGACTCTCGGGCACTGTCTCGGCCGTCTCGCCAAGACCATCATTGGAGAACTCAAAGTCAATGTAGTCACCTTCGTCAAGGCCTGTTGTCTGTGAATGCATTAATTTTCACAAAAAGAAAAACAGATTAGATGATGTTTCATGCTTGACATTTCAATTTTAATTTTTTTTGTGTACCGAATAATACCTGTTGAGACTGCTCATTCAAGACGGTATTGACTGCTTCAACAAATCCCTCTGCATTTTCTCTGTGGCTCTGTCCTTCCCGAAGATCTCACACCAGTCCTCGTAAAACGCCTGGACTTGAACCTCATTTGTTTCGCATTTACATCAATCTACATCTCCCACAGAATAATCAATATAATGAATTTCCACTTGAGATGTATATACCATTGAGTTTAGACAAGTTATATAATACAATTGAATTTTATAATATATGAGAAAACATATAAAACCAACCTTCACATAAGCCTCCCACGCCTCAGTACTTGCTTCGATCATGTTGGTTGTATAGTTGTAGCCGATACCACTCTTGGGTAACATAGAAAACAAACTCCCATGGTTCTTCTTTCACCCATGTATCTTGCTGTTTATGTGAGGATTTCCCTTCAGATCCATCTCGGGAAATGCACGTAACATGAACTGCTCGAGAGTGTTCAGGTACCCGGGCCTAAAGCCATTCTTCGATTTCCAACCGGTCGTGATAATCTCCTTCAGACCTACTATCAGCATTTTTTCCTCTTCCAAGCTCCAGCACGTCAACCTTTTTCATTCCTAACACGAGGAATACGAACAGCGGGAGCATTCCGAGCGTCCATCTGAAGGAACAACAGTGTCTCGGTCATTCTTTTTGGATTACACACAGAAAATAACTCAAAAACAACAAAGGACTCATTGACCCCTCAATCTATCATTGTTGCTTTCTCCACAACTTAGAACAAAATCAGCACGTTATAAGCATACATGTACAGAAATTCACTTCAAAGACATAAAAAATATCAATATGATAAAATTACAATTCTAACTCTAACAAAGAAATCAATAACTAAAAACAGAACAAACGAAATATTGATCAACGTATTATCGAAAAACAACGGTAACAAAAAAATACATCATTAAAACACCACTGCATAATAAACTGATAGTTCACAAATGTCGCTTGTCTCATAACCTAACGATACATCAAACATTAAATATTACAAACCAAATGTTTCAAGAATATCAGTATCTAGAATTTCATTATCGAAGGTCAACGGTTCCTAGAGTTTCTCCACTCGTTGCACATAGCAATTGCAAGGTTATCTCTCATGCTAGACCAAGCATGCGTAGCCTCTATATGGTCTATGAATGGAACGTTCTCGTCATCTTGGTGCAGGATTTCTATATCATCTAAATCGTCAGCCAGGGGGTCTATTGGCATCTCATTTCGAAGAAAATTATGCAGAAGGGAACAAGCCATAATGATTCTATTCTGAGCCTTCAGGGGATAAAATGAGGCACTCCGTAGAATTACCCAACGTTTCTTCAGCAACCCGAATGTTCGCTCGATTACATAGTTCTGTGGTGCCCGGGTGCCCTCTCCCCATTCCTCTAAGTGATAATGGACTGCCTTATAGGGAGTGAGAAACCCATCGGCGTTCGTGTATCCGTTGTCACAAAGGTAGTAGTGACCTGAGAATATAAATGGTCATTAAAGCCTATAACATTCTATAGCTGAAACTTAGGGGAACATAATACCATATATTGAGTGTACCTTGGGGTACTCTAAAACCATTCGGTCTACTAACGGCATCCCGTAAGACCCTACAATCGGCTGCCGACCCTTCCCAACCCGATAGGACGTAGACAAATTTCATATTACGATCGCAAACCCCAAGAACATTGACTGCTATGTCCCCTTTTCTCATCCTGTACCTTCCCTTGTCTGATTCAGGTACTATCATTTTGATGTAAGTTCCGTCCAAAGCACCCAAGCATCCCTAACATAATGTTTAATAACATCTCTCAGCCTTAAGACGGTTTATTTTCAAAACCAAAGTTAATTTTAGGTTTTAGTGAGTTAATTTTACCTTGAACTATCTCCAACTCGTGGTGTCACAAAGTTCATCAACGGGTTCTAGTGAAGCTAAGAGAATGGGGTGTAGCTTTAAAACAGCAGCCAATACGCTGTGGAAATGAGTGCTAACCGTTTGCCCGGAACGCTTGAAATCAAACTTGACAACTCTATTTTTTTTATGGTGGGACAAAACCGAAAGAAGAAGTGCCACTTTCTCACTCACGTTGACATAACGTGAGTCTTTTAGACCCCCCTACATTTTTCAAAAGGAAACAAAGCCTAGCAAAGGCACATCTAGGCATTCATAATTGCTCTAAACAATCAACATCGTTACATGTTATTAAACAGTCCATATGCTTAATTTGATCTTGTATCTTATCGGCCATGACATAGTGAATGTCATAGTCCGTTGACCTCCTAGACGTACTTGAAGTACCTAGAAGACCTACAAGAGTGGTTACAACAACAAGGACATGATTTCCTCAACCAAAAGGAAAATCTCCGCCCTCCTCCTGCCTATCTGCGACATCGTTCGGCGCCTTGATATCATATATAAAAACAAAAACAGTAAGTGCAACTGAAAATAGTTTTATTGCCGACTATATTATGTAGTGCTACTAACATTAAAACAAATTTTAAAACAAGATTCATAAGAAAATCAGATTAAAACACAATCCATGCAAACCGAAGATAAACTTTACTTATGTCATTGCAGTTTCATATGTATACTCCTCAATACAAAGATGAACAAAATTGAAAATAAAGAAAAGTGGAAACTAGCTAGGAATAAAGAAATCATTTTTTTAGAAATTTAATCATATTAACTACTTCCAGACAATGAAGATAGTGTCCACTCATCTTTTATGTTTTGATATCGAGTATGTTAACCCTACTGCAATTAATCACATTCAAATGCTTACACCTTTTTATTTACTAGCACTACGCACGTGCGTTGCACGTGGTTATAATTTTTTACTATTATTTAATAAAAAAAAAATTAATTTGAACACAAAATAATTGTACATTGTGATCACTGTAATATATATACATAATTTCGTAGATTATTCAATGTAATAAAAATTAATCCATTGAACAAACATAATTTTGAATCAACTAAGAACTAAAAGAATCACAAAAGAGAAATAGAAAAGTTAAATAACCTTAGTCTTAATAAAATAAGTTATAATAATTAATGTTAAAAGATTCGCAAAAAACGGCATACCATGATATATTGTAGAAATATTTAGTCTTACAAAATTTTCTATTATACATGTAAAGTTTGATTTATTCAAACTATTGTTTACTTCTTATTATACACAGACTCGAATATCATTAATATATCTTGAATAAAGTTATACGATGATTGAAAAACTATATACGGAATAATGAGGCATATATTTTTATGTTTTGCACCAAATCACTGACATTTGAAGAAAAACACATTTTTAATTGTCTCATTATATCATTAACTGACATTCATAAGTCAATTATTTGTTTATATACACAAAATATTAAGTCTAACGTACTTTTCTATAATTCTCTAATAAATAATTTCGATTTCAATATACATTTGCACATGAAATTCTTTACATATTTTAATATGAGGAAAAACTTCCAGCAACTTAGTATTAAGGTCTAACATCCAACTTTTGTCATGAAAGCCATTTTCTAATTTTTTTATTATTATTATTAAGTATAACCCTCTTTAATATAATGTACTTATTGATTTAAGATTGCTTATTTCAATTTTCCTTAATTATTTTCTCAATGCAACGTCGAAATTTAAAAATTATGTGTGATTTAAAATAAAAATCATACTATAGTATAATTACAAAATAAATAATATTTTTTATGGAAGGTTGACTATATACATAGTGTCTCACAATCTTCAATCAAGACACATGCTACAATCTATATAAAATATAATAAATGTTTTACATAATTTGTAATGTCTTTAATTCCTTATTTAGTTATAGTGAAATACTCGTAATTTTTTCAAACATTGTACATCCATTTAAAAGTCTTATATATACATGATTAAACCACGCATTCCGATTTTATTTTTCTCATTTCATTTTTTATTTAGATTATACCGTACTTTATTCGACGTAATTATTTTTCTAATCTATTGTCAAGTTAATATTAACATTCACATTTCACTTTCTTTATTTTTCAGCATGTTTTAATTTAATTATGTGATACTTATTCACATAGTACAATTGAATCATTCATAGTACAACTTAGTTCATTATTTCTTTATCGTTGTTTTTTATTCTTTATTGTACCCTATAATTTATATAGCATAGTACATTCATCTATCAAGTTATTACATATGCTTATTAAAAAAAAAAAAAAATATATATATATATATATATGTATATATATATAATATTTTTATTGATTTAATAATTTGTTTAATGTTAGATCTTAAATATTTAAAAGAATTGCAACTATTCATGTTCACTAATTTTTTCGTTTGCCATTTTATTATTTCTCTTATTAGTACAATAAAATTTCACACCTCGGTCTAAACTCCAATTATTATAAACCTTGTGATTTTTATGTCTCTCTCCAATTTTCTACCATAACAGTTTTTTCGTTGGTCTACTTAAATTACATCAACTGTTAAAAGTATTACATCAGTGAGTATGTTTATGTAGGTGTGTAAGGTATGTGATTAAAAATGATGTCAAGTTATGGACTTATTTAAATAAAATCGATCCATTGTATAGACCAATAGTACTTGAATTTACACAATATCACTACCGATGCATTTATAGTTTTTATATCTTCGTATATCTCTTTTACTGATTTCATATATAAGCTACTTTTATCGCTTTCCTCCATATATATATATATATATATATATATATATATATATATATATATAAATGACTTTATCGTATACTTTTTTGATTCAATAAAATTCATAAATCAATTATTATTTTCTCTTGTTGTAATGTTTATAGATGTTACTTATGAAATATATCGATTTCATTCTTCTAAATCATTGAAAATAAATATAATATATAATCTCATTTCCTACAAGTATAATAATTCGATTTATATTTACTTAGTAATGCTCATACAAAGAAATTTAGCTTGTAAACATATATATTGCTAGTTTAATCTAAATTTAAACAGTAAGGCTAAATGTATGCCTAGTTTAATCCAAATTTTGAAATACTACATTGTAATAGTTAACTTGTATGTACATCTACCTATAATATAGATATTTAATTTTTATTTTCGTATACTTTTCTCATAGTATAATATGTCTAACTCTATCATATTAATTTATCCTTTGATTTTTCTATTATATTACCTAGACTCGTCTATTATAATTTTTTTTCATAATGAAAATTTACTTAGACCCTTTTAATATTCATAATTTTTACGCTATTTTTTTTTTATATAATTTTGTTTATTATGTTAATAAAGTTATATCTACTAATAATAAAGTCTATTCATAAGTTTGTGTTATCTTTCTTCACAATGCATTTTCTCGCTTCTATTCATTTTATCATCATATAGTTCTTATTCAATTGTTTTGACATTATTTTCTATTGTTGGACTTTGATAAAGTGGTATACACAAAAATATATACAATTTTCTAACATGTCCTTTTACTTACTCAAAAGTCAATTTTAAAATATAACTTAGCAATTTCACGTGCGAAGTCATTTTATTCTTTCATTTTAGTACTTGCTTCAAGTTTATATTATAATGAAGTATAAATACTATGCTCTAACATTTGACCAATTCAATAGTTTACACTTTAGTCAAAATATTACATATTCAAATCTTATTTTTCATTAGATAACTTATATAAATTCTATTATTGTTTCCCAGTGTTATAATATTGATACTTCAATAATTTAGAAATTTAGGGAGATTATTGCAAGTAGCAAATTTATAATATTCAAATTTAGACAAATAAATTGTTACTATTAGATAAATAAATTGTTACTATTAGATAAGTATTATTCTAATTTATATTTATAATAAGAGTTGACTGTTTTATTTATGACCAAACGCTATGTAAGAATTTGTTAATAATTTATACATAGTAATATAAATCATTGTGAATCATTTACATATTGTTCTGACATATAATGTTTACATTTTTTAAATAGACTAAAAGATTTAATTTAATTTCATCTATTTTCCCCAAAAATTCTTTAATGACATTTTTTTAATTTAACTTTCAATTATTTTAATATAATAAAAAAATATAAGTACAATCATATGTCAACAATCTTGCGTCTATTATTCTTAAAAAATAAAGTTACTAAATTAGCCTTAAAATTTTGCTAATTAATGGTTTTTTTTTTCTATAGTTTTTTTTGACAATTATATAAACGAATCTCATTATAAAAGAGATAAGAAATTTATAAAGAAACTTAAAAATAAAATAAATAAAAATAATAATATTATATATATTATTAAAAATAAAAAAATATATATATAGAATATGATTAATATGCAGGTTTAACTTATGCCATTAGATGAATTACATATCATATCCATGAATTTTTTAGGGTATCATATCTATGAATTGATAGATGAACTATATAGGGCTCTAACCAAATAAATAAGACTTTGAGAATATAGTTAATAAACTAACCTTAAAAACTAAAATTCATTAATAATATAATAGGCAAATCAAATTTTGTCTAACTATATATAAAAAAGATTCAAAGATAAAGTTTATAAATAAAACTTTAAAATATAGTTACCAAACTAACCTTAAAAATTCAAATTCATGAAGGATATAATAGGCAAATCAAATTTTGTAAGAAACAACTCACACTTTTATAATAGAAGTAGATTTGTAATTCGTAATTATTTAGAAATGATTATATTTAGTCTACTCTTTCTTTCATGAAAACAAAACCATCTCATTACTAGCAAAATAAGCCACAGATTAGCAATAAAGCAATTATTTTACTAAACATGAAGCAAATCAAATCTTTTAGATTTCCGTCTCCATACTAAGTAATACTAAATACAAAAGGGAAAATTTCAACCCATTTTCTATTCAATATTATAAACTCATGTTCAAATTTAAACCCATTTTATGTTCAAATTTAAACCCATTTTCTGTTTCTAAGAACAAGATAACCTTTAGTAAAAGTGGAAATGCACCTTGCAAGTTGGTAGCAGATTCAGCAAACGACGAGTTGCACCAGTTTAGAGAGATCGAAAGAAATGAACAAACTCACTATTAGATTTCAAATACTAGACGAGAAGAAAATGGAGTTTCGCATGAAGAACTGGAGGAAATCGGAGAATGAAATTTACCTGGAGAAAGATGAGTGGCGCGAGAGAGAGAAGAGTCCTGAACAACATTGATTAGGGTTAGTGTATTTATATGTGGATGGCAAAATGGTAAATTAACATAATACTGATTCTAAGGTTTAAGTGCTGGATATGGTAACCCAGCCCCCCCTTGGGTTGGGTTCAGACAGACTGGAGTTAAAACTAAGACGGGCTTGGCATTAAATACGGGCTGTTAACCTATCAACCAAACAACTTAATAAGTGGGGCACATGTGATAATAACCCCTTAACATCCCAACCAAACGGGCCCTAAAAATTTGTGCGCATTAATGCATCCTGGGTATTGAAGAAATTCCCGAAATCATATCACTGTTCTACACAGCAAGATCTTATCTTACCTTTTTATATATTTTTCAAATCTAAGATTCACCATTAATGAAAATACTTTTTGCGTTTTTTTCTAAACATAATCAAGATATGGTCTTTTTGCCTTCAACCACTTTGTGCTTTTAGCAACTTAGTTGAACAGATTTTGTAAAGCCTGGGAAAGAAAGGGTCTGGCCCGGTTGGAGTAAAAAAGGTACTCTCTCTGTCTGAGCTAATTTTACACAAATGAAGGGGCACGTATATTAAGAAAAAAAATATATTTTATTTTTTAGTTGATTTTTTAACGCTGGAGATTGAGGATGGAGATTGTGTAGAAATTTCTTTATTAAGGGTGTGCAAAATTATGTGGAACGAACCAAAAGGAAAAATGTGCAAAATTAGGCGGGACAGAAGGAGTAATAAAATCCCGTGGAAGAAAAAGGGTTGGGTTCTGTAGACACATAAAATTTATCATCAACAAATGATGACATTTGAGAAATATTATACTATCTCCATTTATTTTTAGTTGTCTTTTTAGCTTTTACACCTTATTTATAAATAGTTGTCTTTTTAGCATTTTTTTTTTTACATTTTTTCCAATACTATTCCTATAATTATTCCTAAAAAATCACTAATTATCTAACATACCATATCTATATAATATAGTAAAGGGTTTATTTGTCAATTTTTCACACTTCTTAATTTTGTTATCTAAACCTAAAAGGACATCTAAATAAAAACGGAGATAGTATTATATTCGCTATTTATATTTTGGAAATATAATTCCAACAGTAAATAGTGAAATAATTGATGTTTTAACATACATCTTTTATGGATCAATTTGATATTATAAAATATACATATCTTTGTTTCTTGGCAACAAGATTGAATCTTACTAATATGAAAGTAAATCATCAACTGTTGGATATTTATTTAATTAAAGTGAGTGAGTAGTCACTTTAATGAAATAATTAAGTGGTGAAAAGTTTAATTTTGTAGGAAGTAAACTTTATATTATTAATCTGCGTGTGGAGTAGATTATCGTAGGATTTTGAATTTCTCAAAATCGACTTTCGATGAGTGAGAAATTAATTCATAAAGTTAGCCACTTGATTATGGATTAATGTGGGATGGAAGAATAAATACATTTAATATCCCACATTGGAACTAGAATTTGATTACCACTACAAATATAAGAGCATCTTGAAGCATATTGATTGTGCTTGTGAGAGAGTCCCATTGGAAGCCCAGACGAAAGCGCTCGGCTCTGCTCGGCCACGCCATGGTCACGGGCACGGGCCTCGGCTATATATATAAATATGATTGATTTGAATTTAAAAATTTAAACCTGTAACATCCATAATTAACAACCAGTTAATGGCAGTATTATGGTGGTATTCAATTAGGCTGTTACTCAGCCTGTAACAACCAGCATTATGGTTAGTTAAAGCCAATAAACAAGGCTGTCCTCCGCTTGCCTATATATAGCTGCTCCGTGCATGCACACAACACACAACAAATCTCATCTGAAACCTCTCTTGTCTCTCTTATTCTCTGCATTTTTAGTCTTAAGGGATTTCCAGTCCAAATGAACATATTTAGTTCGCCAGAACTTTTCTGATAGTGGTGCTACTTCAGATTAGACGTAAATCGTTTTTATCTTTGGAGGCATTTACATCATTTCAATAGCACTAGCTGAGACGTAATCTGTCTAAAGGGGAGTGATTTTACCTCGACTCGATTTTGTACCTTAAAGCTTGTTGGTGTCTACATTGTCTAGATTGTACTCCAAATTTTCAACATCAACATCTTGGTAACAAGATCAAATCAAGTCAGTTCTTAATATCAAAGTCAATGAGTATCATAAAATCAAGGTTGGCTAATCAAATCGCGTCATTCGATGAACTATGTTAAGAAAAATATCTCATCCTACACTATTATAATTGGGTCATCTTGTTTCATTCCAAGACCGATGTGAAGTCGGGTTCAAATGTATTTTTATTGCGGAGGCTGACATATAATGACGTTTAATTTGGGAATAAATTAGTGATAAGTTCCTAAAATTAATGTTATTTCAAATCAAATAAATCAAGAGCAAAATCAAATGAAGAAATATGGATTGTACCATACATTTTCAATTCCATCAATGAACTCAATTTGTGCAATTTATATTGCTATAAATTTTGATGGGGGGGGGGGGGGGGAGGGGCAAATTTTATGTGTTTACAGGATGATTCTTTTTTCTAGATATTTATTCACACTCTTATTTGACAATTTCGTATTTCTTTTTCACTTAGACTTCATAAACTTATTTTTAATATTTTAATATGACATGAGAATTATTATTCCCTAAAGTTTTTTATTTTTATTTTTTATTTTTATTTTTTTTCAGTTACTCTCATTTCGAATGATTCAGTTTTAATGTTTTACATACTAAATATAATTTTAAGTTAATTAAATAAATATCATATTTTCAATAATGAACTTCTTATTTTGTTACTACAAGTATTTAGTATATTGTATTCTTATTTGGTATTTTTAACCTTTTTCTTAAAGAAATAGCTTTTGCAATTTTATCTTAATTATTTTATAGTTTAAGAATTTTAAATTATTAATTTTTTTTTAATCATATTTATAAAACATTTTGATTTTCAACAAAAAAATAAATTTAAAATATTATTTTACATAGCTATCTTTATTTTTGGATTTGTTTAATTATGGTATTAAGGGTGATAGGGCTAATTCTTTCTTCCGAATTAGTAAAAGTAGTCCATATCAAAAGCCGCATAAACTAGCTCAAACACTTTAGACGAGATCCTCTATTCCAATATGTATTTCATCTTATATTTTAAAACAATTATTATACGTCACATGTATATAATGATATCATTAATTAACATATAAAATGTGTTAGATATAATGAAATACTAGATAAAATACAAATTGTAATAGAGGATCCAATTTGCAAAAACTTGAGGAATGTTTGGTTATATTTTTAGAAACATCTTTTTCACTTTTTAATGTGCTAAGCAAATAAATTATGTTTGTTTTACTATTTTCATTCATACACTTTTTTCAAATCAATTATATATTTTTCTTGTGTCATATCACTATCAATTCATCTAATATAATACAATATATTTCAATCTTAATCAATCACTTTTTTGCGTGCAATATTGGGCTAAAGATTCACAATTTTGAACTACAGTAGTATCTTGTAACTATAAAATAGCCACGTTCCAACAAAGTGGGTATAAAAGTTAAGTCCCAAATGAATGGGTAGTTGGATATGTTTGGCAATTTTGGTCGAGATTAAAAGCTGCAGTATTGTGCTTGTGGAATCATTTATGGCTTCACCTTGTTCAGAATTAATTGTAACCCATATTCATCCACCGATTTTGTACCCAACCCCCAGCTTCAGCTTTAATGTCAGCTTTAATGTCAATAAATTCAATCGCAAAATGGATCTTCTCCTCTATATTATTATTATTGTTGATGTAATGTCATCCAATTATATAATTATTAACACCGATGGAAGAAGAAGAAGAACCTAATTCATTCAATCGACTTATCCTTCACTGCAATATACTTCCACCTTGTTAATTAAAGTAATTATGAAATTGCATTAGACATACATATGATTCACAAAAATTACCAAAAATGGAAGTACATTTGTCAATAAAACACCCGGTGTGATATTGAGGACACCCCCTTCTTTCTATGTAGTATTTTAAAGAGAGAGTGATGCACATAATATATAAATAAAAAATAAAAAATAAAAAATGTAAAACTCACATAATATGTATGACTATTACCGCGGACAAAAGACCTCGTACCATGTGCTGCAATAGTTATACCTTTAATTGGCTGTAGAACCTCATGTTTCCTCACTCATTTGCACTATCAGTATCAATCTTAATTGGCTGTGTGTCACCAAGATAGATGCCGAACCTAAAGTAGGGTTGTGGGTTTAGGGTTTTGCTTAAAATGAAATTGGGTCCTACAAAGAGAGTAGTCACATATTTTAAATGGTATTTCATCTTCCATTTTATCCTCACTAATATATGTTACATATACAAAGTGACATTAGGGAAAATTGGTAAAAATTATCCTGTAAATTTACCATATTTTAGAAAATATCCTTTAAGTTTGACAATTTTTAAAAATACCCAACAACTTGACAATAATTGTTAAAAGTGCATTGTCACCGCCTATCGGCTGTTACTCAGCCAGTGACATGTGATGTGGCTTATTAAATATTACGTGGATTCATCAGTCAGCAACTTCAACCGACGTGGCTTGTAATTGGAGGCCCACCTTATTAAATGTGATGTGGCTTGAAATTTTTTACAGCCCTGCACTCCACCTTCTATTTCAACCACTGCCCAACCTCCACCACGCCGGGAACCGAATAGGGGCCTGGAGGCCTGGAATTGTGCTCTGAATTCCGTTCAAACAGCAAGAACAATAGCTACTGGGGTCTGCTGCACCTATACCAGAGGCTGAGAGGCAGACTAGACGGGGCACCGCTTTTCCAGGTTGTGGTAGGTGATCGAAAAATGCAGCAGGAGGCGGTGGCGGGTGGAGGAGTGCGCCAGCCGCACATAATTGAGTAGCAACAGTGCAAGGCTGTGACAGATCTGGGTTGTAGGTTTTGATCCATCATCCACTAAAATATGTTGCTTAGTCCCCACATCAACAATAACACAAATTAGTTGTAGTGACCTAATCATACTTGTTTTGTAGACTATAACAACCTTGTGTTATATTTCTTTCACTACATGAAATATGCAAAACAACAATACCTTTAAGACAACGATTTTCTATAGAAACCATTGTCTTTTAGCGAAATGTCGTTGTTGTAAGTATTTCCGTTGTGGTTGAACTTAAAACTTCGCTGAACAACAACAGATTTACTCCACCGTTGTGTTATGGCGTTGTGATTTAATACAATAATTTTTTTTTTTTTAAATCACAATTCTTAATTAAAGTTGTTATTAGTTTTTTCCCAAACTCTACAAACGTTTTCGCCAATGAAGAAAAAAAAAAAACTCACTCTCAAATCCGACGCTGATCCTCACCGTCGCTCTAGCTGCTCCACCATCGCTCTCGTCGTTCCATCGTCGCTCTCGCCGCCTCGTCGTCGCTCTCGCCGCTCCGCCTTCATCGTCACCCTAGTATTTTGCTTTCTAGTTGAAGTGCTCTCTTCTCCTCTACGACATTCTTCCCGTTATTCAAAGCGGGATTTCATTCTCTATAAATACTCCCTCTCTTTTCTTTCTCCAGATATTCTTCCGTTCTTTTTCCTACTTTTAATCTGTCTTATTACCTTTTCCTTACGTTCGATTTTCGCTTCTCGTGATGCTCTCGATGGTCTGAGGTATGAGTTGATCTGATTTCATATTTCATCGCTTTGTGGAAGAATTTCTCTTGTTTATTTGAATATCTAGGGTTTGAATATCTCGATTCATGTGGGGAAATTAGATTTCCTGACCGTTTCCCCATTTTTAATTACGTTTAGATTTTTTGACACAACAATTGTTTATTTGTTTCCATCAATTTAGATATGTAGAAATTTTCTAATTTTATGTAAGTAGAGATCTGGTGGTTAATGATTTGCTGCTTTGTTGATTGTAATGTGTGTTGCTACTGGCAAATTTGCGATTCTTACCGTTCAAATGATTAAATATAAAGAACTTAACGGCGAAGCTATTGTTCAAATGATTTATTTAAAAATGAATTAAATTGAAGTGTTCGAAAAATAAGGTGCAATTACAGAGACGGTTATAGGGGATATGTAGTGGTACAGTGGCACGAACTCTATCGTCCAATCATTATGGCAATCTTTGTAGAAATTTGCTTTTCTTTGTAGTGGTCTTCTTGTTTCAACCTCTCTTATCCTTCCCAACATAAGTAATATTATAATCAAATTATGTGCAGTTTTGATATCTGCGACTGTCAGGCAGCTAGAGGACAGGGTGTTTTATCAATAATCTTAAAAGTGTGGCTACTCCCTCTGTATTTAATTTCGTCTAGCCATCTTCCTCCCCTCGTCTAAGCCCGCCCCCTTTTCGTTGCACCGATTTACTCGCTTCTGCTACCGACGTCGTCGTAGTTTCTATTAGTGTTGTCATTTGCTGCTGCAAGGTAAAATTGACAAATTAGTTTTTAGCCGTGACATATATTTGCAAAGATTAATGAATTTCATAGGTTATGATGTTCAATTTTCTTTAAATTTTGCAGTTGCAAAAAATAAAGTGAGTCTTGAAAAGTTGTACCACAAGTTCATGAGTTTGTGTACTGTATATCTTTCCGCCAAGTCTCAGATTTTGTTTTTTCTTTTCCTAAAAAAAAGTTAGTGAATCTTTGAACTATTGGGGAGGATTTGTGGGATGGGGGAGAAAAGGCAAAGTGACCACATGGTGGCCGTGATTGTGAGTGAACCATTGAAGTCTAAGACTAAGAGAAAACATTCTTTTGTGGTGAATTTGGTTTCGGATATTCGAGTATTCTTAGTGTTGCTGCTGCTAGTGTATTTCTACTATAGAAGGATTTATAATAATATGGATAATAAGGAGTAGATGAAGAGGAATGAAGGGCTTGTGAGAATGTGTGAGTAGAGGGCAAGAATGTTGCAGGATCAATTTATAGTTAGTGTTAATCATGTTCACGCCCTTGCGATTCTTGTCTCAATTTTTCATTATCGGAAGAACCCTTCAGCAATTGATCAGGTTTGTGGCATTTTTTGCATTCTTGGTGCAGGAATTTTGTGAGGGAATAGTTGTTGAACAGATGGAAATGAGTGCGTTGTACCGATGGGTGTGGTAGTGTTTCCAATGTTATTTTGGGTTCTTGTTGGTGATATTTGTTGTACTTAGTGGATAACTTTGGTTTCATGGTGTTGAAACTTGTGCATAATTTTTTCGAAACAATTATCTAGAAACGAAAAATTAAGATTTAAGATAATGTGTGTTGTGGCATTTACAGTGCTACTTTGCCCTCTTGTTGGGGATATTTGTTTTTTCTAGTGAAAATCAATCTAGGTTTTGGGTTCTCGGGCTTCATTATTTGTTTTCTTGGTGCTAAAAAAATGTGAAAATTTGGGAAAACTATGATCCGAAACATGAAGTTTGTGCTTTATGATAATGTGAGATGTGTCATTGAATCTTGTTCGGGATATTTGTTGTATCTAGTGACAATCAGTTGAGGTTTTTGGTTATTGGGCTTCATAAAAGAACTGTCATTTTATCAAAACTTAGAAACCTATGATGAGAACATGAAGCTTCATGATAATATGTTTGTGGAATTTCAGTGTTGTTTTGCATTCTTGTTTGTGATATTCTTTTAATCTACTCAAAATTAGTTGAGGTTCTTCGGGTTTTCTTCATCCTTCACTTTCTCTGTGCTGCAAATTGTGTAAATTTTTGAGATTATGATCAGAAACATGCTAGATGATAATGTGTGTTGTCTACTTTTAATGTTGTTCCCCTCTTGTTGGCATTTCTGTTTTATCTCGTGAAAAACGATGTCAGATTGTGAGTTACATTCTTAGTTGACATGGAATCTGGTTTAATGTGACTGCAGGATACATTTGCAGAATACACAGCAAGTACTGCATTCGAGAGGCCATTACTGAGTGATGTAGCCTATGCACAAAGGATTTTGAATTCTGAGAGGGAAGAATTTGAGAGACAGCATAGTTGGACCATTAGAACAATATAGAAAGAGCAATCGCCAATTAGGGACGAGTATGCAAATTCCAAATAGAAGGGCGCCGGTCCCTTTCAAGGCAGCACCAAATTATGGCACTATTTTTATGTGTCTCTAATAAATTGTTTTTCTTCTATTTCTAATTAATAACTTTTTTATCTTAAAATAATCCATGATTTTTTTTTTTTTTTTATTTCTACTTACCTTGGGAGGAGTTAGTTTAAAAATATATATAAAACATGAACCAAATATATAAATATAATAGTCAAACAAACTAATGAAAGGACTCTACAAGTGTAAATATGTAATAAAATTTGGAGGCTGTTTGATAGAATTCTCGTTCTCTTGTGCAACATCTTATCATTTCTTGTATGGATATTCATCTGTTTCTTGAGTTAGGATGCCTCATTTATCCTTGATGTTTTAGCATATAAATTTTCAGCCAAGAATATATGTTGAAAGGGGAATGCATGAAAGTCAATTTGCACTTATCAAGTATATATGTTGCTCCCGAGTTATTCCTTAAACCTATTCCATTATACTTTTGATACTTAACATGCTTATTTATGTTCTAAATGATAACATGTATACTCTATTTTGGGTGTTGCTTTTGAGTTCAAAATTCTTATTCAACTATTTCATGATGGGAAGTATGTTCATTTTCTTCTATCAGTCAATATTTTATGACCTGAAAATCCTCATTATTTGGAGTCTATTTTGATCCAGATAAAGCCTCTGGTGAAGCCCACACAAGATATAATGAGCATTAGACATGTTGATATTGCTTGGCATGAGTTCTTCCAGGATGGTACTTGTTCGGCTCCTTAAACTCTTGTCTAGACTTATCTCCGCAAGTTAGCATATTGAGATGGTCTTATTTAACATGCAGTTAGGCATAACTATGGAGTTGTTGTTGCACTCTGGGCACCTATTATCCTTGTGAGTCTTTCTTATCATTAGCGTATTTAATCTAATATGGTCTTCATGCACCTCTTCAATCTTCCTCACTTTTTTCTTTAGTCTCTATAAGCACTCATAGTTGTGGTAGTTTCATGCAGGTTTACTTCATGGACTCCCACATTTTCTATGCTATATTCTACACACTTTATATAGCTTGGCGAGGTAATGGCCACTGAAAAGAATTCCATTTTATTATGTTTCTTGCTAAGGTTTTCTAAGCAGCTTGACTGTAAGGATTCATTTTCTTTATCACTATATCTATTAACTTGATCACGAGTACCTTCTACTGGATCGCGAGCATCTTCCATTGGATCATGTTCTATTGTGAACTTCATTTCATTTAATTTATAATAGAATATAGGATTATAGCACAATATTAATGACGTTGCACATAAAGTACTTGTTATTATGTCTGAATGTTCAATAACTTCTGTTGTGTTTCATTTTGTATTAGAAGAAGATGTCTTACAAAATTGATGTTGGGCTAAGCATTACAATGTAATTACCCATTTGCCAACAAGTAGTCTATGCAATTTTCAGTTTGTCTACTTTTTATCCCTTTTTGACAAAATAATAATAATTGAGAGTGAATGCTATGCAGAATTGAGCTATGATATTCCTCCCTGAGGCATTGTCACATCTAAATATAATCACTTTAATACTACATAAATTTTTTTCATTTGTTCATTGTTCATCTTTGCCTTTTCACAGATTCAAACTCTAGGTATGCTAAGGTCACGCTTTCAGTCATTACCTGGTGCATTCAAAGCTTATTTGGTGCCTGATAAAGCGCAATCCGGTTATCAAATAAATTTCGAACGTAAAACCCCTCTTCGCAACGTAAATCAATGCAAGAAATTTAAAGAACACAGGATATACGTGGTTCGATCCGGAGATCTACGTCCACGGGCTGAAAATATCACCTGCCGAGGTGTTTTCTTCACTATCATTTTGAAATTACACGTAACTGTTTCAGAATACAAAAAGCCAACCCTAATTTTGAGTACAATTCTCCTACTTATACTACTCAACTCAAAACCCTAACTAACTCCCTATAATCGCGCCTATTATCGTTGCATGGAGGTTGGGAGCAGATCGTGGGCCAAGAACGTGGGGTACGCCGCAATTGAGCCACGCTATTTTAAGCGCACGTTTCTGGGCACGTTGTTGGGCTTATCCTCCTGGGCTCAGTTGCTCGGGTCGGGTTGATCTGGTCCGAGGTGTCAATCCGACCCGAAGTTATTGGGCCATACCTATCAGATGCCCCCCCCCTCCCCCCGAGCCGGAGCGGGGAGGGAGCTACGGTTATGAGCAGGGTGAAGCAGTAAGCAAGATGAGATGTTGTCAATTTTGAACCGAAGTGTTTTTGGGAGCTGAGAATCTGCTGAGACTGAGAGAATCCGTGGTGAGGTCCGTGGGGATCGAAACGAACTGGACGGAATGACCCCGAGGTGACGGCGAGGGCCCGATCTATGGTGAAGCCACCCGGAGGAAAGAAATTGACCAGAGCCGAACTAGAGCACCCCGAAGGCAATAAAGTGTAGCGGAAGAGAACAGTAATCTGGCCGAGGTGAAGGGGGCACCGGAGAGCTTCCCAAAACTTCCTGGCCAAGAATGAGGTTAATGTGTCTGGCGGCGCCATCATGAGAGAGAGAGATGTGAAGTGACACACTTTATAATTTCCAAGGAGCCTGTTCCCCACGCGCCTTGGGAACTGTTAGGCGCGTGTCCAGTACGTTCGAATCTGAAACACAGAATTTGAAAAGGCCATATCTAGACCGTTAATTTCACGAGTATATATGAGGAATAATGGCACAGTATACTTCATCTTCTTCATTGCGATTTGCAAGTTACAGAAAGCGGGAAAAAAGGAGAATCCTCTGTGCTTTTGTGATTCATCTCCAATACAAACCAAGTAAGTATGCCTTCTTCATCATCTTCTTCTTCAATTAAGGAAGTAGGGACCGAGAGGTCTCCGTTAGATGTACCACCCCTACGCTTTGTTATTCCAGAGAGGAGTGAAATTAGGACAGTGGAAAGAGCCGATGGCATGGAAACCAACATCAGGGTCGTCGGTTTTTATCAATGTACGGAGAATGACTTCGAAGTGTCCACTATAGCGCCGCGGATGACGCGGGTGCAGATAGAAGCCTTAATCCCCTCCTTCTATTTCCCATTTAACTTAGAATACATAGTGCCGGAACCCGGCGATAGGGCCTGTTGCCCGCCGAAGGGCTTCATCGGCGTATATATAGACCCACTGAGGATAGGTTTGAGATTCCCCCTTTGGGAGATGTTGAGATATTATAATATTGCCCTGAGCCAATTAGCGCCAAATGCCATAAGGCAAGTAGTCGGGTTCACCGTGGTATGCAAGAATGCCGGGGTGAAACCAGCTGTAGAGTTGTTTAGGTATTTTTTCCAACTGAAAGCGTTCGGGAAATCAAAAGGCTGGTATTCCTTCAGTCCCCGAGCACGAGGTGGTTTCAAAGTACAAAACCCCAGTAAGGTGGACGGGTGGAAGGAGAAGTTCATCTTCGTGAAGACCGGAGTGGCCCTTCCGAGGTGGAGAAGGGATGAGGTGTTAGATACTGCCCCGGTGGGGGATCCGGAGGTTGAGGTGGTGGACGTATTCCGTGCAGTGGGGACTTTCAAGACCCTTTGCACCGAAGCGGAGCTGGAGGAGACGGGACTGAGCCCATACTACTCGGGCGATACGGAGGGGATGTCCGCCCGGGGTCAAGAGTCGGGAACCGGGGTTGCCGAGGAGGGTAGGAGTTTGTATATCCTATGTAAAATTGTTGCCTTGTGCAGGACTAACTTCAATTTATGTATGCAGTGGGAAGCTTCGGAAAGGAGCCAACTGGAAGCCCCGCTGTGGCTGCAGCAGCCGAGAAGAAAGGGAAAACGGCTGAAGTGTCTCCCTGGGGGAAGATGTCACCCATTCCAAGACCCTCTGCTGGGTCGGAGGAGCGAGTGGTGGCGGCGGGGTCAACCCCCGGAGTTAAAAGGAGGTCGGAACCATCCCGGACACCGCCGGCGGCAGCCAAAAAACTCCGCACGGGGGGAAGCGTTGAGGTAAAGCTGATATGACTTTCTCTGTGAGTTGCTGTTTGCGTAAATGAAGTGTATGTTACCAGTACTGATTCCGTTTTTTTTTTTTTTTTTTTTTTTGAAGGAGCAAGGGCCCACAAGCTTGCTGGGATTGGAGGGGGCGGACGCCGAGGAGCTGTTGCACTTGGCGCGGGGGATTATGGAGCTCGGTCGGAAAAGCGAGAAGGAGGCCAAAGAAGAGCTGGCCGTGGTGGCAAGGGAGCGGCGCGCGCGCAACGATAAGCTGACACATGATCTGGCCGAGGCGCGCAAGAGGGCGGCCTTGGTGGAGAATGAAGTTGTGCGACTGCACGAAGTGGAGGCGGAGGTCGGGGCTGTCTGTGGAGAAACGGCTCAGCTGCGGGCAGAGATGAAGGCCCGAGAAGTGGCAATTGTTGAAGGTCAAGTTTCAATGCTAAAAGCGTTTGCCGAGAAGTTGTTCCAGATGAGCACATTTCTCGACTTCCAGACCAACTTTGTTGCTGTCGGGGACACGGCCACGCGATCGGTGTTGCTGGAGCAGGTCAAAGAGATCTACCCGAACGTGGATGTTTATCGCCCAGAGTTCGGGTATGACTACAATGCCGTGGCCGGGGTGGAGGAGGCCTACTATCAAGCTTTAACGCACCTCCCGGAGTGGCCCCTCGTGAAGGCTCTAGCAGAGAAGAAAGAGATTTTAAGGGCCGAGGAGGTTGCAAGCTGTGAGGCGGACCAAGACCAGGAGTTCCTGGCATTCCGCCGGGGTGATTTCGTCGCTGAGCCCCGAAACAAAGAGCCACCCCCCCGCATGGAAATTGCCGCAGGAGCTGCAGGAGAGGAGGCAGGAACGGCGGAAGATCGGCAGGAGGTGGAGCCCGATGACGCTGAGGGGACCGAGGAGGAGGAGGTCAGTCGTTCCCCACAAATTTGATATAGTAGATGATAGGAATAATTGTAAATCCCTTGTACCACACTACCGATAATGTACTCTGGTTTTGTTGAATATAAGTGTTTGTTGATTAATTGAATAGTTGTTCAACGTATTTTTTGAAATTCATCTTTCCCACTGATTGTGTTGCCTGCTCAGGACACCGCGGAGCTGCATAACACGATAAAGAAGCTCATGCAATCTTTAGATTGGTTCCACAGAGAGAAAGATAACTTGCAAAGGCAAGTGGTGCCGAGGTTAGAGAAACGGGTGGCCGTTGCGGAGAGAAGAGCGAAGGAAGCCGAGGAGGCCAGAGCTAGAGCCGCGGAGAGGGCCAGAGACCAGGAATTAAAGTACCTGGCGAAAGTTGCTGAACTAGACCGCGTCCTCATCCATCAAAGGGAGTATGACCGGATACTGACAGAGTACGGTTTGTCGACATTTGAGGAAGTTGAGGAGCGGGTCACCGAAATTCAAAGTGAAATTTCAGCATTGATGGCGACGGGTCCGGCCGAGTCCTCGGAGCTTATAAGAAAGCGAGAGGTGCTGGAATTATTGCTCGGTATGTACGAGGGACTGAAAGGCCGCGGCAGGTGGCGGTACACAGCTGAGGAGTACATCGCGGGCCCTAGCCGGAGCCGAGGTACTACAAAAGCCCCCCGGAAGGGTAAGAAGAAACCAGTGGGGAAAAGCCAAGGAATTGTAATTCAAGAGCCGACTTCGGTAACTGCAGTCGAAGAAGGGCCCGTGATCGTTGCCGAAGAAGAAGTCGAGAAGCTGGCTGAAGAGATCGAAGTGATGGACCCCGCGGAGTGGGATCCCGTGCAATGGGCCCAAACACCGAGGTCTACACAGCAACCGAGTCTTCTGGGCCGTACAAAAGGCGAAGCCCCCAGACAAGTATTAAGGATGAGTCCGCGACGCCGAGGGGGCCGCGACGGGGAAAGAGCCGGGGCTCAACGCCGGGAAGCCACTGAATCCCGGCGGACACGAAGTAGGTCCGGAAGCAGATCTAAACGCCGGAGCGCCGAGTACTGGCTCGGAGGCCATAGATAGTTTTTACTTACTTGTTTTTTTTTTTTTTTTTTTTTTTTTTTTTTTTTTTCAAATGATGTGTAAAGAACCTTTTGGCATGTAATTGAAAAAATATAAAAAACCGTTTTGGTCTGCAAAGTTGTGTACTTTGAAAGGAAAATAATGAACTGTTAACCAGAATGCAATAATAATTGCCTTAACAGGTCCTCGGGAACACCATTATGGACAGGGCATAGAATCTCCCCGGACGGATCGGGCGGGAGTGAAAAACCTCTTCGGTTAAACAGACGAGAGGGAACACAAGTCCGGGGACCAAACGTGAGTCTCCCCGGACGGACCGGGTGAGAGATCCAATTGTCCGGAGATGAATAATAATAGTACGACTACGCTAGGGCGTCCCCGTAACGTAGAAGAAAGCACAGTAAGATGCACAAATAAAGAACTTTTGTTCAAGGTGAGTGCCGGAGCAACTTAAAAAATACAAAGAGAAATCACAACGAAAAAGAAATGTACAATGAATGTAAAGATAGGAACGATACTTGTCATTCGGTGTTCATAGATAGAAACGTCTTAAGTTGGTAACATGCCAGCTTCGGGGAATTGGGATTCCATCAGGATGCTCCAACTGGTAGGACCCGGAATCGTGCGCAGCAACGACGCGATAAGGACCTTCCCAGGTAGCATGCAATTTCCCCTCGGGGGCAGCCTTGCTGGCTGAGTTGAGTCGGAGTACCAAGTCCCCGACATTAAACTGAGTACCCGAACCCGGAGGTGGTGATACTGAGCTGCACGTTGCTTACACTTGGCTTGCTGGATGAAAGATTGATCACGACGATATTCAAGCTCATCCAAGTTTGTACGGAGAGCTTCGTCATTATCCTCGGGAGTCAAAGTTACGAGGCGGGGGCTAGGTACGCTGATTTCTGCCGGAATAATGGCTTCGGAGCCGTAAGTAAGACTGTAAGGGGTCTCCCCAGTAGAGGTATGTGGCGTAGTGCGATAGGCCCAAAGAACCTGCGGAAGATTCTCGGCCCAAAGACCTTTAGCGTGATCCAAACGTTTCTTTAGACCCATAAGGAGTGTACGATTAGTGACTTCAACTTGACCATTGGCTTGCGGATGAGCTACCGAGGTGAAAATCTGCTTAATATGGAGCTCCTCGCACCATGACCGGAAGGGATCATTGGCGAACTGTTTGCCATTATCCGAAATAATAGTGCTCGGGATGCCAAAGCGACATATAATATTTCGCCAGATGAACTTCAAGATGTTCTGACCAGTGATGGCAGTAAGAGGTTCGGCTTCTACCCACTTAGTGAAGTAATCAACGGCGACTACAAGAAATTTCAGTCCACCCGGAGCGACTGGAAACGGGCCCACAATATTAATTCCCCATTGGATAAATGGCCAAGCACTTTGTATTCCCGTGAGCTCGGTTTGTGGCAGATGTTTCACACGGGAGTGTAGCTGACACTTGCTGCACTTGGTCACTAATTCGTGGGCATCGTTAAACAAGGTTGGCCAGTAGTACCCCCACCGAAGATTTGTTTTGGCCAACGTCCGTGAGCCAATATGACTGGCGCAGGCCCCTTCGTGAACCTCCCGAAGAACCTGATCGGCATAGGCAGGAGCAAGGCACCGAAGATTCCGTTGCAAGTACGACTGTCGGTACAAGATTCCATCATGGAATGAGTACTTGGGTGCCTTGAGAACTATCCGCCGAGCTTGCAGCTTATCATTCGGCAAAGTTCCATCTCGGAGATACTGAACGATGGGGGTCATCAAATTGGGATCACTGTCAGTCAATACTGAGACCGTTGCCTCATGAATCGCCGGATGAAAGGCATCTTCGACTATAATATCCGGAGACACATTAGTGAGGACCGCGGAGGCCAGTTTACTGAGAGCGTCAGCTTGAACATTCTGTTTCCGTGGTACCTTCTGGATATCAACCGAATCAAAAGTTGACATAAGTTTAAGTGCTAAAGCGAGATACCTGATCATCGTTTCATCCTTAGCGGTATAAGTGCCCTTGATCTAATTAGAAACAACCTCGGAGTCCGTGAAGAGCTCAAGATGGGGGATTGCTAAGGATTGAGCGAGCCGGAGCCCAGCGAGAACTGCCTCGTATTCTGCTTCATTATTAGTTACCTTAAATTTGAATCGAATGACATACTTAACTTCAACTCCCTCGGGGCCAATGAGAAGCACCCCAGCACCGCTCCCTCGAGCCGTGGAAGCACCATCCACATATAATTGCCACTTGCGAGGTGGGAATTCAAGGGCAGCAGGGTGATGACTATCATTATCTGCGGAAGATTCATGATTATCCACTGGGGTCTCGGCCAAAAAAGTCTGCTAGCGCTTGACCCTTGATAGCTCGTCGTGGAAGAAATTGAATATCATACTCTCCTAGCTCGACAGCCCACTTAGCGAGGCGCCCTGACACCTCGGGCTTGACAAGAATTTGACGAATGGATGATTAGTTAGAACCCGTATCTCACGTCCTTGGAAATATGGCTGCAAGCGCCGAGCCGCCATGACGAGAGCGAGCACTATTTTTTCCACCGTGGAGTACCGAGTTTCTGCCCCGTGAAGTACTCGGCTTGCAAAATACACCGGATGCTGCACACCATTTACTTTGCGCACAAGAGCCGCGCTAATGGCTTCTTCGGCGGAGGCCAAATAAATGTACAGCGGCTCTCCGGAGAGAGGGACCGACAAAGTGGGCAGTTGCTTAATATGATGCTTTAAAGCCTCAAAAGCTTCGGTGCACTGCGGGGTCCACTCAAATGACTTCGTCTGCCGCAAAATTTTGAAGAATGGGAGTTGACGCTCCGCAGCTTTAGACAAAAAACGATTTAAGGCCGCCAAACCGCCAGTGAGGCATTGAACGTCTTTGACCGTCCTCGGTGGTTGCAGGTCTAACACATCCCGAAGCTTGGCTGGATTGGCCTGGAGGCTGCGCTGCGAAACCATATAACCGAGAAATTTTTCGGAGCCAACACCGAAGGTGCATTTTGCTGGATTGAGACGCAAATTATAAAGCCGCAAAGTACTCAATGTTTCAACAATATCTTGCACACATGAAGACTGGGAGGTACTTTTTATGACTAGATCATCAACGTAAACCTCAACATTGTGACCAATTTGACCTCGAAAAATGCGGTCCATAAGACGTTGGTATGTGGCCCCCGCGTTCTTGAGACCAAAGGGCATTTTCTTAAAGGCAAAACATCCAAAATCAGTGATAAATGCTGTTTTGAGGGCATCCTAACGGTCCATGTGGATTTGATGGTACCCCTTGTATAAGTCTAAAAAGCAAAGCACCACGTGCCCAGTAATGGCTTCGGCCTTTTGGTCGATAGAGGGCAGAGGATAACAATCCTTGGGACAGTGTTTATTAAGATCGGAAAAATCGACACACATTCGCCATGCCCTGCTGGACTTTGTTACCATCACAGGATTAGACAGCCAAGAAGGATAATGGACTTCAAACAAGATATCTGCATCTAAGAGCTGTTGTACCTCGATTCGAATGGCCGCGTTTCGCTCCGGAGCGAATTTCCTTTGCTTTTGCTGTATAGGTTTGATGTTGGGATCGATGTTCAATTTGTGGGTTATGACATTAGGAGAGACCCCGGGCATATCCAAGGGAGACCAGGCGAAGAAGTCGGAGTACTCCCGCAAGGTCTGGACGATAGCACGATGTAACCACGGCACGTCCACAGCGCCAACGGTTACTGTTTGCTCGGGCTTGGATAGATCAAGCGGCACCTGGACTGTGGTGTCCTCCAGCGCTGTACATAACTCAGGTTCGAGAGCCGAGGATGTCACTTGGAGCTGCTGCTTTGGAGGAACCTTTGTTGTCTTTTTGAGTGCGACGTACATGCACTCCTTAGAAACCCGCTGACTGCCGCGGATAGCCACCTCGCCATGCGATGTAGGGAATTTTAGTGCGAGGTGGTATGTGGAGCATATGGCTCTGGCGGGAGTAAGCCAGTCCCACCTAAAATCATATTATATGGGGACGGAGAGTTAACCACGTAAAAATCCACAAAAATGGTTTTTATCGCCGGATAAGTTCCAAGAGAGGCCGGGAGATTAATAACTCAGACTGGCTGAACTTCACCCTGAGTGAAGGTCTGTAACGGCCCGGGGGCCGGTCGAAGTTGCTCACGAGGAATCCCCATTTTTTGAAAATAGTCGGTGAATATGACACTTACTGCGGCTCCATTGTCTACAAAGACTCGCTTTACTGTAACATTAGCTACAACCATGTCAATGACGATTGCGTTGGTATGGGGTGTAATCTCGGGAACTGGGTCTCTATCTGTAAAACTGACAGTTTCAGATTGGTGGAGGCGCTTGTGACGCGGCTCCTCGGGAGGAGGACGGCATGCTTCTGCCTTCAAGGCATTTCGAGAAGCCCCAGTGGGGAGGGCCCCGTAAATCACGTTTATGACATGGGTAGGCAAATTGTCTCCGGGTCCTCCCGGAGGAGGTGGTGGCGGCAAAAAATGGGGTTGTTGACGATTTCCGTGGTCTTGCCGTGCATAGTTGTTTGACCCCGGCCTATTATTCTGCCACTGCGGCCTGTTTTGACGTGAACCACGGTCATTATAACTTCCACGGTTTTGGGATGAACCCCCATTCTGGCTAGACCGAGGCTTGTCGTCGGTCCGAGCAATGTATTGTCGCAAGAAACCTTTCTTTAGACAATCTTCAATTTCCTTACCGAGCTCTCGACACTCCTCTGTCTCATGTCCATGATCATGGTGGTACGCGCACCACTTCTCGCGGTTTCGCTTTTCAGCTGGAGCAGTCATCCGCGGACACGACCGTAAATCGTTCTTGTGAACAGAAAGAATTTTGGCTCGCGATTTTGTAAGCGGGGTGAGTTGTGGAATATCCCCTCGAGATTCTGAACGTCCCCGGTTCAGACGAGAAAAGGCACTAGGTCGCGTACTGGGCCCAACTGGTGCCATATCGGACTGTCGTTTGCTAGCATGCTTCTCACGCTTACGACGAGTCTGCTCCTCGGCCTTAGCATATCTGCACACAGTATTAAACAAAGCCCGGGTTGTGACCGGAGGGTTTTGAACCAACTCGGTGTAGAGCGGTCCGGGACGAAGGCCATTCATGAAGGCATTGATGATAACATCATCCGAGCGGCTTCCTACTTTAAGACTTCCGCTGTAAAGCAGTCAAGAAATTGGGTAACGGTTTCGCCATCCCGTTGTTCCATATTCATGAGGTCGGCCAAAGTGGCCATGGGCTTTGCCCGCGTATGAAAACGCGCCTAGAACTGCTCGGCAAGATCACGAAAAGAAGTGACGCTGCCCCGTGGTAAAGAGTCAAACCAAAGTCTGGCCTCGTCCTGAAGGTATTCAGGAAATACCTTGCACAGATGGTGAGGAGTGCAGTTGCGATTGAACATAGCGTACTTAAAGGCGTTCAGGAAATTGCTCGGATCCCCAGTGCCATTGTATACAGCCACTGGAGGGAGTTTGAAACCATCAGGGATTGAGGCCGCAAGAATCTCGTCCGAGAATGGGGTAATAATTTCTCCGTTAGCATCAAGGCCCAAGACCTTATCGAGCTCCGCGGCGAATTGAGCCTGCTCTTGTTCCATAGGATCCAGCACACGAGATGGGTCAAGACGAGGACGCTTCGGAACGTCAACAGGTCAACGGCGATGTGCACCGTCATATACGTCTCGGGGCCTCGACCCATTAGAGCTGCGATTATCTACCGGTGAAACTGTCCTTTGTCTCCGGTGTTCAAGTCTCGCTCGATGAGGGGGATCCTCATCCAAGTCACGCGATGAGTCCCGAGGCAGATTTCTTGCCCGTTCAGCGCCGTTGTTGGCACGCTCACCGGAGTGTGCGCGACGGTTATTCCATTCTTGGAACAAAGCAGCGTGTTCCTGAAGGAAGGCCTGCTGGACATGCGACAGCTCGGGAGCTGGCGGAGGATTAACTTGCACTGGGTCCTCAGCAGGAGGATGATTCGGAATATTTGCATGCTCCGCAGGAGGATTCTGCTGTCGTTGACGGGGCAACGGAATCTGATCCACAGGAGGATCGCGACGGGACCGAGTAGGATTAGTGGATCTACGAGTATTCACCATTGCGACTATGACGAGAAACTAGGGTTTTCAGTAACAGTTACCACAGACGGCGCCAATTGATAAAGCGCAATCCGGTTATCAAATAAATTTCGAACGTAAAACCCCTCTTCGCAACGTAAATCAATGCAAGAAATTTAAAGAACACAGGATATACGTGGTTCGATCCGGAGATCTACGTCCACGGGCTGAAAATATCACCTGCCGAGGTGTTTTCTTCACTATCCTTTTGAAATTACACGTAATTGTTTCAGAATACAAAAAGCCAACCCTAATTTTGAGTACAATTCTCCTACTTATACTACTCAACTCAAAACCCTAACTAACTCCCTACAATCGCGCCTATTATCGTTGCATGGAGGTTGGGAGCAGATTGTGGGCCAAGAATGTGGGGTACGCCGCAATTGAGCCACGCTATTTTAAGCGCACGTTTCTGGGCCGGTTGTTGGGCTTATCCTCCTGGGCTCAGTTGCTCGGGTCGGGTTGATCTGGTCCGAGGTGTCAATCCGACCCGAAGTTATTGGGCCATACCTATCAGTGCCATCTGACCAAACTAGGAAAAGAGGATATTCTGTTTCAAAGCAGCTGAAGGAGGCCCGTGATGTCTGTCTTCAACTCATGGGAATTGACATCTTTTCATTGCCCAAAGTAGTAGTAACTATCATAGTGATTCTGAATTTTCTTCCATGTGTAGAGAAATGAGAGTCAGAGAAGTGAAGCTGCAAAGTTTGCTCAAATGTGGAATGAAGTAATATGTAGATTCCATGAAGAAGATCTGACAAGTGACTGGGAAAGGTCCCAAGAACTGAGTTTTGATGTTATTTCCTATCCTACCTTTCTATTTCACTAGTTTAAAGCGCTTAAAAAACTTTGGAGCTAAACCTAGAATTATTTACTTCAGGGAGATGGATCTGCTTCTTGTTCCATACTCCTCAGATCCTAGTCTGAAATTCATTCAGTGGCCACCCTTTTTGCTTGCTATCAAGGTATAGACCTGCTTACTTATATTTTTATTTATGTCATATTCTTGTTTGATGATGTTGTTTTGCAGATCCCAATAGCATTGGATATGGAAGCTCAATTTTGATCAAAGGATGCTGATCTTTGGAAGCGTATATGTGCTGACAAGTATATGAAATGTGTCGTCGTTGAATGCTATGAGTCATTTAAACTGGTACTCAATGCCTTGATCATTAGAGAGACTGAGAAAAGGTTATATTTTTCATATTATTTCAGATGTATTACATTGGCTTGTGACACTACTTGTCTCATTTGGGCATAATATTTTTTTGCATGCATGCTGCAAGGTTGCAGATAAATAGTCTCATGACTTGCCTGCCACTCCACGCCTATAATAGTTTTCACGCCTGCCACACTTAAATGAATATCACGAGTTATAGTAAATGATTTATGAGCTTTTATATGCAGTGACATGTTGCAGCAATTCTGTGGACTCATTTTTCAATTCCATCCTACATCCCTACGCTCTTGCTAAGATATGTGAACCATAATTTGTCTTCTCTATTGTTTATGGTATTCTTCCAATAAAACAACATTTTCTTACTTATACAAGTCTTGTTTTGGTTTTAAATTCTGATATATTGCTTATCCCTCTATGCCTACAATGTATAGAACTGGAAATTAATTTTAGGTCTCGAGTATCATATTATATCATATAAAAAACGTTGTTGTTTGGTCTCCCATAAATTTTGAGGAAAATAGAGATGAGTATACGATTAAGGATTACTTTTGGCTGCATTTGTAGATCTTAAACACTTGCTCACCTGAAACAGGATTATTGGGATCATCATTAAAGAAGTTGAGAGTAATATATCAAAGAACAAGATCTTGGAAAATTTTAGAATGAGGTCTTTACCAGATCTTTGCAACAACTATGTGGAACTTGTAAATATACTGGTATGAAATATATGATGAATACTCCGGACCTTATTAGAGTTTTCTATTTCAAATTCTGTGCATATAAAATAGGGAAATTTTTTATGTATGTTGCAGAAAAAAGGTGATGTTTCCAGAAAAGATAGTGTTGTGCTATTGCTGCAAGATATGTTGGAAGTGGTTACACGTGACATGATGGTGAATGAGATCCATTTGGTAAATAATAGTGCAGTAGACAGAGATCGATATCACCCCTTTATTGAACTTTTATCTGATGGCCTAAGTAAAATCTACTTAATTGAATGTAGTGAATTTGCCGAAATTGGTCAGCGAAGCAAAGATTATGGGAATCAAGTTTTTGCCAATATCTCGTTCCCTCCCCCAAACACAGCTCAATGGGAAGAACAGGTATATGTATTTTTGGCAAGGCTTGCTTCTACATATAAATGTTTTATTTTAGACAATTTGGAAGATGCATTGGATTCATTATAAGGAGAAAGCATTGTTATGCAGGCAGTGAGAGTGAACCAGAGTTTTCGGCTATTATCCACAGTGACAAGTGCATATTCTGACACATCTCATTTTATTGAAGGTGTGGTTTGCTTTTCTTATAGTTGGGTGTGAAATTAGTCATTTTACGATAGCTCATAGCTAATAGATTCAACTCCCACATTTTAGTCATATTGTCATGACACTTCCTAGCATGATATGAAAGCAACCAAAACACCACAGAAAAAAAAAAAAAAAAAAAAAAAAAAAAAAAAAAAAAAAAAGCTTCAGAGGATGAAAGAAATGCTCCAGCTGTCAGCCACAGACATTATAAGTCGATATCAGAGTCATGTTTTCATTTCTTGTAGTTTTACTATCTATTATTCTTAAATATATATTCTAAATCATTATACAATGTCAAAACCAAAAAGCATTATGTTCAATTTACTACAAGAGAAATCCGTTAGTTTTACCTCGAGATTCTTTCTGAAACAACAAGAGAATTTAGTTTTCTCTCAAGATTCTTCATAATTTGACTACTTTTCAGGTGAATAATCAGATTTCTTATTCAGGAGGCATACTCAACTCTGACCCTACCTATCGATATTCTATCTTATAGGCCTTCGGAGAAAAAGCTTGATTGGGTAAGCTTTGAAGTAAAATTTGCATGTTTTTCTGCTTCATATTCATATTTGTTGAATAACATCTTTCTCTTTTTCTCTTCTGATGTTTTCTTTGGCTTGAATGATTTATGTTGGCCTTGAAATCATTTAGGCAAAGGTATGTCTTGCTTATCATTCAATCTGTGTGCATTATCATATGATTATTACTGCATAAGTTCATTAATCAGCATCACTTTTTTTTCAAGCCAGTTGAGAGTCTATTAGCACGTTACTGCATTTCTACTAGTAAGGTTTAGTATATAAATACTTATTTTTTTATGATAATAATCTTTTTTTTTTCATGTGCTACGGAGCATGAAAGACAATGAAAATTGGATAGTTATTTGACTATAGTAGTCATAATTTGATGTACAACAGCTCCCTTCTCGATTCAGTTATCTACATAGGTTCTAATAAAAACTCTTTGAAAATTTTTAGTACTTGATTTCTTTTGTGATATCATTTGAGGTGATAATTGTTGATTGAGAGTTGGTATGGTTGTAATCTGAAAATTACCTTTCTCCTTCACTGATTCCATCTTTGTTGTTGCGGATGCATTAACAGGTGCTTTCCACAGATAGATGTTGGGCAATGGAGGAATGAGACTTTGTATGTTGTGAAGCGGGTTGAAGCTTAAAAGATCTCGTTGCTTAGTTAATTTTTTAAATTAGTATTAGAAGCATATTGGTGGAATTTTTGCTAAAACTAGATTTTGGATCATTTGCTAGATGTACAATTGATTCGGTGTTAATTTATTATATTAGTTAAATTTGATGATGTGACGATTTGTTTTTTTATTTTAGGTTTATTTATGTTGTCCTTTTATATGATGTATTTTCTTCTTAAATTATTTATTATTTAAAAATATTAAAAAAATAAAAATAGGAAACCAATAGCTAATATTAGGCACCATAAACCCATTGTTATAAAGGTACAATAACAACGGTCATAAAGCGTTGTCTTTATTGTTGTTGTAAAGATTAAAATGACAACGGTAAAAAACCGTTGTAATGACTGTTGTTGTAAAGGCACAAAGACAATGGTTAATAACTGTTGTTAACAATAAGTGTTGCTATCCAAACGACAACGGTTCCGCTACGTTGTAACGGCCGTTGTGGTAAATATAAATTACAACGGTTTTAAACCGTTGTGATAGACGCCTTCGACAACGGTCAAAAGCCATTGTGGTAGGTTGGGTCTACCATAACGCCAGGTACGACAACGCTCACTTATCACAAATGACAACGGTTTTTCATCGTTGTCGTTTTGTAGAACTGTTGTAGTGTTTGCCCTGTCAAACTCAGATTGGGCAAAAAGAATGCAAAAGATTTCTCTCTAGGAAAAGAGAGAAGACCATTATTGTTGACCATCAATGGTAATAGTTTCTTAAGGAGACTGTTAGGCGTAACAAGAGAGGGGTAGGGTCAGGGAAGGCTGAAACTGCCGGCAAAGTCAACGTCGGCGGTGGGTGAGGGGCGGCGAAGGTAGAGGAAAAGAAGAAGGAGGGTTTACGTGCGTGGGTGGGGGTTGGGTTATGGGGTAGGGGTTTTATTAATTTATTTATATATTTTTAGAATAATTACATTTTTTTAAGATAATTTTTTAGATATTTAAAATGATTTAAGATCTTTTAAAAATTATTTTTAGTTTTATAAATTAATTTTAACATTTTGCAAATCATTTCGTAATTTAATTTGGATTTTTTAAAAATGTTTTATAATTTAAAATAAAATTAGTAACACATTAGAAAGAAAAAAATCGTCACATCAGCTTATGACCGCCACATCACCCCTTTGACTGGTTGACTAACTTGTTCACTACAAGAAAAACTACTTCTAGTGATAGGAAAAATTGTGGCTAAAAGTCCAGAAACCATCACAAAAGGCTTTTAGTGAGGGGAGATCTCCCGTCACAGCCCCTCACTACTGCTTCCGTAGCTAGCTAAAAGTCAATAGTGACGGGACCTGATACCGTCACTAATAACTATTTAGTGAGAGAAAGTTCACTTTAATGATGATAAATCCTGTCACTAATGCAATTATTACCCTCACAATATAGGAAGTTAACAATCAAACTTCCCTTTAATAACTTTCATATTTGCGTCACTAAATGATTCTCAAATAACAATAATATTATTTTAATAATATATATAGTTATCACAATATTATTAAAAAAGAAAAAAACTTATTAAATTATCACAAATAACCATCAAACAGACTTGTTTCACATCCAAATATTTTATACTTACATAATTACAACCGTTCACAACAATCATCCATTACTCTAGTATTTTTACTTGGCTTGACAAAAGTATACATATAAATCTAAGTGGTAACTTTGATATATATTTGGCTAACAAAATATAACAGACCACTTTGCTCCATGTCTGAACTTCTTTATTGAAGAAACCTGGGGATAGTAAATAAAAGAATATTTCAACAACATATCAAGAAATTGAGCTATAGAAAAGATTATTATAGATGATCTACACATAAAAATATTACAAATTTTTGTTTTACCCAAGAATTACAAGAATAAAAAAGGGCCTTATATTAGGTACGTTGGGTCTTCAAGAACTCGATAAGGACAAGTCTTTAAATGCTAAAAGTTTAAAACTAACATTCTTCTTCTAGTCCCTACATCCATCACAATACTATTTTTTTGTAGTAACCATTATCAAATTAACTGCATCTTGTACACATTAATGTAAGTTCCTCCAAATATCAATGCAATAGGAGAAGCTCACCACACTAAGGCCAAACAGATGCATGACCATTTTCTTCTTAATGACAAACTTAAGCATGAATGTTAACTAAGGGTAGAATGTCATGATGGGAATCTCCTTATTCAACAAAAGAAACCATTACTGTAATTTCAGAAGTGTTGTCCTTACATTAAGTTTGAAATATTGATGTATGAAATCATCTCTAAAACTCCATGTCCTATTTGAGATCCATATGACAACACAAATTAATTATACAATGAAGGTAACAACTATTCTAATAATGTGCTTTTCAATTTTGTTAAAAGTCATGCTGAAATTCCATTGCCAAAAAAATAATATTAAAAATATAAAAAAGAAATAGCAAGAACTTGAAAATCATATTATCAACGTAACCTTGAGGAGGCATTTTCTGTCTTAATCTTCTCAAATATAGAAGGTAACGATGTCTGGAGGAACTGCACAACATAAAAGAAAGGATATAGAAGTAAATTAACTGCAGCTGACTTCCAGTACTATGAGTGACTGAAACAGGGATGGAAGTGTAAATTTATGTTGAGTTTGGATAATAACATTATCCTAATGAAGATTAAAAAGGCACATTCTTACTTTGCAACCACATTCATGCCATCAACAATTCCGACTTTTGAATCAGCAGATGTAACCAATACTTTGCTTGTGTCTTATAGCAACACTGGATCCATATAGTAACAATGTAACAAAAATATATCATCACAAAAGAATATTAATAGCTTAAGAAACCAAGGACTCTAATGAAGGCATTTGAGAAACCTGAAATACAGTTATCTTTCTGCACAGTAACTTTTTAGTTCTTAAGCACATCTAAGCACCAGACTGGAAGTGATAACCTGATACACGAAATGCAAAGCAATAAAAAGAAGCTTAACCCCCATCCTATTTTGTAACAAATAATTCCACGAAGTAATTTTCAGTTCTATGCATCGGCTATTCACCAAATAAAAGCAGAAAAAGACTCACACAGAACTTCACATTATTAAGAAAATGGCCATGATTATACTTGATAAAAGTTAATATCACTACTCATCCATGACATCGATGTATACCTTGAACATGACTAATACCCGATAACTGGAAAAATGGTAGGTGCCTGCAACAGATTCAATAACACCACCCTGTATTACAAGCAAAGAAATAACAAATTGATGTCTCACATTGTAAAGTTGAAATTCATAAAACACCAAGACTCATTGGAGTCAAATCTTGTACGGCTAGCCCGGATATGAGTTCGGTGAAGTGACCTCTCATCAGCTCTATAACAGCATTGTTATGGACACATTCAATTAGCTGTGAGACATAAACTATCAGTTGACTGAGTACTATATGAATAACTTTGAATTATTGTATAACATGTAACAGGATATGAGCACAATAATTGTATAACATCAAACATAAAAGATATATATAATTACATGAATTACTCATATAAAGTAATTTAGAAAATAAATGATAAGTTTAACAATTACTCCAGCTCTTGAACACCTACACAATGAGCTCCTTTGGAGACAATTGCAAGAATGATGCACCTGCACGATCAAGTAATTATAAGATTTGAAGAAGGAAATAACCTTGAACGTCATTACATCTGCCAAAAGCATCATATGGCGTTTGTCTATGGTCATTCCATGGCTTGACATGGTGTACTGTATCTCATTAATAACTCCTTGCAGCTTCAATTCCAAGATGATTTGTACTAAAGTTACTTGCTAATGATTTGTACTTTAGTAAAGTGTAGATTGAACCGGTGCAAGATGATATGCTTATTCATGTGGTGGAAGTGTTCCCCATCTATACTATGTCCAGCAGCTTCCATTACACAAATGATGGATAATCATGCCTCCATTGTTCTGTTTACATGTATTTTTTACATTATGCACAACACACATTTCCATGGCAGATTATGTAAATTCTTGTTAGTTTATGACTAACCAATTGAGGTTTATCACTAATTATGGTGATCAAATCTTTGAAATCACCATAAATGTCTCCACTTTTTTCCCTGGTGAACAAAGTGATTAAGATTCCAATTTTTTTCAGCTACTAAATGGCTTTGTGATCACAATATGACATTTGTGTGTTTCATCTTGTGTTTCACAATATTTATCAGGTGCCACATATATTAGATTATATTTCTAATTAACACGTGCCGCAAATTAAAGATAGTGTAGCAGAAGATGAACATATAGTGCAACAAAGGAAACAAACTGAGCCAGAATTGTTTTTCAGCAAATACAATCAGAAACTTACAATTTTTTCCTTAATTATGCAATTCTGATCTAATTCATGATTTTAATGAGTTTAGCTAAATCTCATAACCATCATTTTCAAATATTTCACAAGGCAACCACTTCGTAATTATGATCACGAGTTTAATCTCTAACTAACAAGTAAGAAAATTCAGTCATGCAAAAAAGGAATCTTTGCTCACATGATATCTCTCTTTCACACACACACACATAATTAAGTTGAAGAGAACAGAAGTGAAAGAGAAGCAATGAATTGAAATAGACTCACTATCAGGGCCACCAAGCTTAGTTACAGCATCAACAAAACGATCATGCAATTCAGCAGTCCAACTAAGCCGAGGCTTTGGGTCTCTTGTCATCATCACCCTACCAAAACCGTCATCGCTGCCTCCATCATACATTCTCGCCATCGCAACCACTCACCGCCACACTTAATCAGCCTAGGGACATAAAATGCAATGAGATGAAACTCAAGCCTACAACAAGACAAGGAAACGAAAGGATCCTTGACATATTTACAGAACCTTAACCCTCTACCAAGAGGGTAAACTATTTGTTTTGACCAGGATAATATTCCTTTGGTTTAATAACTATCATAGCGCATTCAACAAATCAAATAAAATCATAGGAAATAAGAAAAAAGAAAAGATACATGTAGTATATACAATAAAGTTCACAATCATAATACTTAAAACAAAGGAAATTTCATTATCAGAATTGTAATCTACAATTACCTAATATTTTCATTTAAAACCTAAATATGTAAAAGTCCAGAATTGAAAACAGAACCTCTTAACACTACAAAAAATAAAAAGAAAAAAAGAACTAGGGTTTAATTAGGAGAAATTTTAAAGGTAAAGGGGGTTAGAAATTCTCCTTACCTCTTAACTGTGCGACCGACGGCGGTGAAGAAACATCGACACCTGACGATGGGGGCAAAGAGATAATCGTAAAACTACAAGCCTAAATCTAGGATTAAACTAAGAGAAAGAGAGGAATCCCCTACCAGTGCTTAATACGAGTCAAGGCGGCGGGGTGACATTGGCGATAACGGAGAGAGATGAATAATCACGGAGTGCTTCATCAAGGGATGGACGAGATGTGCATAGAGAGAGAGAGTGCAATGTGTTCATTTCTTTCTGGAGTCTTTTCATGTTTTTTATTCTTTGATTTTTGATAAAACCATCAAATCTGGGTGGGAAAGTTACCGCCCCATTTTCACCCAATGAATGACGTTATTATTTTTTGTTATTCAATTAGACTATATCTTCCTTACTATATTGAAGTTTCTAGTGTGAGTTTTATTTACCCTCACTAATGGTATTTTTATTGCACTTTTAGTGAGAGTTTTTCTTACTCTCACTTTTTTTTTGTCACCAAAAGTAGTTTTTCTTGTAGTGGTTATAGCCGTTCACATGATATTTACAACATTTTTTTGTAAGTTAGGAGGATGTTTTAAAAATTGGCAAACTTAAAGGATATTTTCTCAAATATGGTAACTTATGAGATTTTTTTACCAATTTTCCCGTGGCATTATAAACTTATACGTGACTCACATAAATAAAGTTAAAACTGGAAATGTAACACTGCTTGAAATAGGTGATCTCATTCACCCCAGATTACTTGTATAATTGAAATTGTCCTTAATTAGAACTTTGATCAATACATCTTACTACATTTCTTCTCACAAATATAATCCATTCTTTTCTCTTTCTTGGCTATCTCAAATAGTTCGCTTTCCTTATTAACATTGCAATATATGTTTATGTTTTTAAAATACATTTATTAAATTTATTAAATTAGTACTCCCTCCGTTTCAAAATAAGTGTTGCTTTAGACGAGATGAAAAATTTCAAAATAAGTCTCTTTAGAAAGAAAAACACAATTCTTTCAATCTTACCCTAAACAATCAACCTACTAAATTTAATTGATTATTTTCTTATTCCATAAAATATATCACAATTAAATGGATTATGTATGGATGTCTTTTTTTATCCATCATTAATTTTTCCAAAATAAGCTAAAGCGGCACTAATTTTGAAACAAAGGGAGTACTTAATTAACATTCTTTAATTTATCATATTAATATGGGTATAGTAGGAAACTAGTAATGCTACTGTGCGATGCACGGTTTGCGAATAAGGTAGAATATTTGATCAAGATAAAAGAATTACTCCCTCCATCCCGGCTTAATTTGTTTACTTGTCTTTTTGGTTTGTCCCAAATAACTTTGTCAGCCTAAAAAAGGAAATTTCTCTCACAATCTTTATCCTCAATCTCCACCTTTGAAAAAGTCAAAGATTCCACAAAATCTATTTTTTCTTATCTTTCGTGCCCAGTCAGACGGAGGTAGTGTTTAATATTATTGAAAAAAGAATGAAGATAGAAATCAGTATATAATAAAATTTACTAAATTTCTATGCTAATATTAGTTTATATAATTATAAAAATGATAAGTTATGAGAAAATATATATGATTTTTATCTAAAAATAATACTTACCGTGTTTCATAATTAATTCTAAGAAAAGAATTCATTCTTTTAATTTTATAAATTATTTACATATGTTTGCATACATTACAACAGTTCTACAAAACGACAACGGTGAAAACCGTTGTCATTTATGATAAGTGACCTTTGTCGTACATGGCGTTGTGGTAGACCCAACCTACCACAACGACTTTTCACCGTAATCGAAGGTGTCTCTCACAACGGTTTAAAATTGTTGTAATTTATATTTACCACAATGACCGTTACAATGCAGCGGAACCGCTGTTGTTTGGATCGCAACACTTATTGTTAACAACAATTATTAATCGTTATCTTTTGTGCCTTTACAACAACAGTCATCACAATGGTTTTTTACCGTTATCGTTTTAATCTTTACAACAACAGTCAAGACAACGTTTTATAACCATTGTCGTTGTACCTTTATAATAGGGGTTTTTGGTACCTATTATTAGCTATTATTTTCCTGTTTTAATTTTTTAAATATTTTTAAATAATAAATAATTGAATAAAATACATCACATAAAAGGAGAAAAACTTAAATAAACCAACTATTATTTTGATAGTAAAAAATTATCCAAATTAACTAAAATAAAAATTAACTACACAACCAAAATTTGAGTAACATTAAACTTAAATATATATAGTATTTTGTATATCTAACAAAATATCAAAAATCGAGCACATTGTTTTAGCAAAAAGATCCACCAGTATACACAACCTTTGCCAACATATTCAAGAATTGAAAAGAAAATACAACATAATACACCAAAAATGGGGGAGTACCCATACCCAAACTCGAAGACTAGGGACGAAATCAGTGAGATGCCAAAGCTAAAACCTACAAAACACAACATAGATTAGTTCACTGTAGTATAGTATATTAGAGTATATAAATTGAAAATTACACTCTAAATGTAGTTAGCAATTAGCAATTAACCCATACATAAAGAGGCACAACTCAAGTTTTCTTTCATAAGTTCGATGCAATTCTTTTCTTCAAAATTCACCAAAATGCAATTCTTTTCTTCAAAGTCGTAATGGACGGAAAAAAAACAGAGACAAATACTAGTATAGTTTTGCGCTTTAACTAAGGCACATTTTTAATGACACAGATAAGGAAAAGATCTTATATCAGCAATAATATCTCAATTTCCTTAACAATCTGGATTTATCTTACATTAACCAACAAAAACTACCATATTTTTCATTAAAAATTGAGTGGAAAAATAGAGGGGTTTCTATATTTTTAAGATGCCTAATGCTGCACAAAAAGAGCTTTCCTATTAGAGTGACGGAAAATAAATGAATAAATAAATATAAAAGTTGTTCCAAATATTTACCTAGAAGAGCAATTACAGTGACTAATGACAATGAAATCATCACAGTAGTTATTATATACCTGCGAATAATGATGAATGAGAGTCAATTTTGTGCAGTGATGCAAAACATATTTGGACATAGAGTAGGAAAAAGCATACACTATGTTGAGGCCCTTTTGGATGAGGCGCATGTTCTTGCTAGCTTGTCTTGCTATATCATCGGCTTATGCATCCTGCCTTTGGGACGCTGAAGTCAAGAAACGGGTAGCCTCAGGGCTTTCATTACTGTCTCCCAAGCTTCTGCTCATGTCTCTCATGGCTCCAATTGTGTTGTATATTGTGGCAGAAGCCTCATCTGATGTGTCTATTATAATGTCTATCACTGTCTTTGCGAATGGACCTTCGCGTTTCCTCCAAGAACCAAGCCGATCCCCAATCTAAAGTAATGCCAATACAGAATATTAGTATAGAGTGGATACCCTCTGTTGAAATAAAATATGTATGTGAATGTCGAAGTCGAATGTTTCCATTACTTGTGAAACTACAAAGTTCTCGTCGATCTTCACCTTTCCTGTATTCAATATATCGAGCACCAAATTTTCCAATTCACGCTTCGTAATACAATTATCCTTATCTTTATCTACTTGAGAAAATAACCTACCAAATGCTGCAAATACAATTAGGAGCTCTCATCTCACTCAAATCTGCTTTTTCTTATTACATAAAGCTTTTGATCTGTTCTCAAATAGTAAAAAAAGTGCATTAGTGGGAAAACATAACAAAATGCATGCTTTTTTATTCATTTGGCACTAAAGCTGAGTTGTATTCTTTCGGGAGAGGGGGGGAAAGAAAGAAAAACAAGTACATAAACCTCTTCTTCACCGGCTATGATCGTTGGCTGGCAGAGGTGTGTGAACAAGCCTCTACTTCACCTGGTTGTAAGGTCTATAAAGCCATAGAGGGGTAGGGGGAGAGCTGGGAGACTTGGCAAGCTAATGGAATTGCACAGTTGAGTGAAGCAAACGACATACTTGATACATTGTTTTTGCAGTAGCCCTCAAGGGGGCAATCAAGTCATCCACCAAATACAACAACCTTCTTATCTCCCCTAATCTGCAGGCAAAAGAAGGATCAGTTTTAGATGAACAATAGTTCAACAAATGATTTAGTAAATAGTTGGTTGACATTTTGATATAAAAGTTCACATACCAAAAGACAAGGACCAGTAAGATCAAAGCTCCTCCTGGGAAGTATCTGAAGTGATATACCATGTCTTGCCGTACTGCCCTTCATTCAGGAAATTATTAAAGTAAAATCAAGAACCCATTATGCGATTGCTGAATTAGACACAATATGAACAAATATTAATACAATTTTACCTATACAAGAGGATCCAATGACAACCTTTCACTATATTAAGAAGGGATTCCTCAAAGAACTGATGTAAACCAGGACATATGAAAGAGGATTCATCATGAAAGTTGGGCATAGATTTCTCAAAAGCATCTGGAGTAAAGGCATCTTCAAACACATCACTGCTACTGGTGCTTCTCCCCGAGCCAGGTTCTGTGATCTCTTCATGAGCCCTCATATTTTCTCACTGCTTCATTCCAGACTGATCTCACATATGTAATTAGTTTTTTAATCTTAAGCACCATTCCTGGCAAACTGCTCTCAATTTTACTTGAACCAACAATCTCCGCAGAAGCTAAATCCACATAAAGGATATTGGTGTTGGCAAGAGACTTTGCCTGCAAACTTGGCAGAAGGAAGACATTACAAGTTAGAACTGTTCAAGCCATTCTGCTGAAAAAAATAATTTTAGGCATGGGCACAAGTTAGAAAAGATTCCATGACAGTTGTCAACTTACTCAACATGAATGCTTGATACGATTTCCCATGGATTTGCTTCAAAAATTTTAAAAGCTTCGTGTTTATGATCTGCAGTATGCAAATATATCGATGAGAGAGAGCGAGAGGGGAAGAGGGAGAAAGAATAAGTTATTACTTCAATCATCAATCTTTCTGCTACAGCTTCTTTGCTCTTAGCCTTGATCAGAACATCAGGAGCTGTTCGTAGCATTTTCTTAATGAGAACTGAAAAATAAACTGTCTTAATTCAATTTTTCTATACATCGTAAATTTCTACGAAAAAAATTCAAAGGTCAGGACTATCAGCAAGTAGCCAAGGAACAGAGAGAGTTCACATGGGTAATGTCATATGTGAAATACCTAAGTTAAGCATTCGCACTATCCATTTTGTCATTACTTGGGAGTTCTTATTCAACAATTTTAACTTTCATAAATGTAACACTAATTTCCTTAGTGTAACACAATTTGCACATGAAAACTACTTCCCTTTTTTAATCCAGGACTCCTGATACACAACTCTTGAAACAATATATTTGAATAAGAATTTAAAATGATACGATCGGATACAACCATCATTATTTTTTGTATGTGCATTAACATATATTGCATCTGCCCTGCTGTTGTTTATAAACCATGACGTAAAGAAGAAAGACAGAACAAATAATAAGTTAGGGGTATTAAAAAACATAAAACACTAACTTGAAGATAAGTGACTTACTCAAACAAGAATTTCACATAGTTTATCACATAGCTTGTCAAAGGATGGACACTCCCATCTGGAACAACAGTTTTAGTAGCATCCTTTTCAACTGCTTCTTCAAAATCGTCAAAAGTGGTTTTGATACTCATATGTTGCTCGTAATGTAAACTTACGTGTAGAACCCCTGAATTTCTATCTAGTGGTAATGGGAAGAATGGAAAATGTCATATACATACCTCCCCATAATAATTTAAGAACTCAAGATTGTAGCCCAGGATGTGTTTCCCCTTGGATGAATTGTTTTATATTCTTAAATCCAAAGTTCCCAATACATTGTTGAGGACTGTTAATCTACAATTCTTATCTTCCTTCTTAATCTGCAAAAAATTCAAAAGAAACGCTAACGAACTAAATAGTTAGGATAACAATCAATGGAAAATGTATTTATATTTATGTTCGTATTGAATAAAATAACTTACCATGCTCCAATCTAATGCTACGTTCAGTTGCTACTTTTTTTCTTTCTTGCTGATCATCTTCTGACTTAAAAATGCTTAATCTCTTGCCTCAGTTCATTGCCTTGTTTAGCAACTATGGTATTCAAGTTTTTAGCCATATTTTTTTATGCTTAGCGGGAGACTGTTGACCTTCTAAGTTTGAAGTTGGTTTTCTCTTCATGGGCACTTTTCCTGGAAAGATTCTCTCTTTCATTTGTAGCATGAACTATACATTTGCTCTCCTACTGCAACCTAAAAAGCAGCAACTCTTGAAGACGATGTGCCGCCTGCAACAATGTCAATAAGGGATGTATGACTGACCCAAAAATTTAGGTGATGGGGACCCATTCATATATGGATATAGGAGTTTGTCTCATACAATTTTTTTTAACTATGCTCATGTGGCAATTTTTACCAAATAGGGGGCAGATACTGAGTAGGCTAGAAATTAAATTGTTTTATATAATTAGGCTCTAAACTTAAAGTATTGGATAAATTATATTCAAACATAATATCTTAGAAAATTAAAGGAGGACTACCATTGTGCGCCTCCTAAATATGATCAACTGTATAAATAAAACTAGAAATGTATTAACAATTTAGATAAGATCAATATAATGATTTATCACAAAGAGGAAAAAAAAATATATAATGTTTGTATATTCATTATATTTTCTAACATCTTTATCCCTATTGTTTATACATAACTACATTCATCTACTTCAAGTTAAACAATATAATTTTTTATTTTATTTAATTAAGTTATTAAAATCGACTAAAATAAACATATAAAATAACCCATTATTACGGGGCCAAGGGGGACACACATATATAATAGTATATTATGACGGGGCTAGGGGGACCTACTGCCCCCCTTGGCCCCAATATGGGTCCGTCCATCTGTAGAGCACAAAATGTAATCCGTGATGATATTAAAACTAGGCAAAACATCTCAAGTTTGAAACCTCCCCAAACCGAGACAAGAATCTGAATGACATGAAGATTTTTTAAACTTCTTTTTAATTTGTTTCCTCATATACTAAAAGTATCAAACCAAGCCACACATGCTCACTTCAGCCCACCAAGGCAGATTAAAAATTATTTGGATGCCTAATGCAAAAGCATTGCAAAGATATAATATGTCCACCAAAAAGCTCATGATGCTTGCAAGTCCCATCCAATAGAAGGCACCAAAATACATGTACGGAACCACTGGTATCACCAAAATATACAAGATAGCTAGAACTGATGATGGACAAATTTTAGCAAATTACATTATGTAAAAGTAGTACAATTGATCAAATACACACAGAAAAGTTCAACTAAGATGTTATCAGCATTCACAAAATAACACCAGGTGGAAGTACGCACAATTTAAAAAAATACAACTATCAATTTTGAATTTAGATATACTAGATAATAAAAAATAATACAGTAAAAAGTTACCATAAACACTGCTACAAGAAGGGATATACAAATAAATATTAGTAGATCCCTGCAAGTTTTAGTTAGTGGATGACTTAAACATCTAAGTGAACAAAACTGATTAGGGAGGGGAAAAAATACATACATACACACACACACACACACATATATATATAATCTAGCATTTTTCTTTTTAGCATAAAGAGATAATGTGGTAAGCTGTAATTAGGATTAGTGGCCATTACTGTGCTGATAACAACTAATAGTGAGAAATCAAATGATTTATATAAATAATAGTAATGTCTACTTAGCATCATGGTCAGCTTCTATCAACGTACGCGGAGCATGTCACTAACGTATATATAACGTACAATATAAACCAAGAAGATAAAGTTGAATAAGTGAAATTCACAACAGGGTCAGTAGATCAATAATTAACGCACCTTTTGTTCATATTTCTAGAACAATTAGCATTTGATTATACAGTAAGAAAATGCACACATATTCAAGAATAAACCGATGTTCTAGCTGAAAAAGGCAGCACACATCACAACAATAAACAAGTAATGTACCATTTCTAGCAAGTAGGAAGTGCAACTTAATGAAGCATTACTACTGACATTATAGGCCTCAAAATGCAATTCGAAAGTCAGGTTAATGAAAAATAAACTTCAGAGGCAAATGTCCTGAATTATTCTGATTTTAGGAAAGGTAGGTATCATATAATCCGAGATATCACATCTATCTTTAATTAAACAAGATCAAGAGGACTTCAGAGAATCAGTTAATTCTAATGAGGCATAAGATTCAGTTATACAAAAATCAGATTAAGTCAAAGTTTTTCCAGTTTTCCTTAGATCTCTCACATCTCCCCATTTCCACACCCAAAAGAATAAAAGAAAATAACACAAAAAAACAACCAAAAGAACGTAAGAAGAGAAAAAAAAAAAAAAAGAACTTTTTTTTTAGTGTTTAGATTTCTATTTTTGTCCATCAATAATACCTTCATAATTTTTATGAACTACTGCTTTCTCAAGGTCTATCTACTAGGGTAAATCACTTTACATTTTATTAGGGGAATCATTTATGTATTAGGCAGTCTATATATAAAGAAAGAAGGAAAGAAATATAAACAGGCACGCATAGTCCATAATATACTAGGGAAGAAACAAAGAAACTACACTAATTTGAGCTACTAATTTTTCTTAAGAATCGCCTTGATTGCTTTCAGAAATATATATTGATAATTCTTTTGTTGTTAAATATTAGGTCGCAGGGAGGACGTACCAAGTACACCCTCAATAAACACCACGACTCAATGGAAAAACTGAATATAAACCTTAAAACAGAGTACGAGTACTGTATCTCAAGTATAAGTGCTTACCCTCGACTATTTTAGATACTAGTAAGCGAATATAGATGCTTTGTGGACTACCGATTTGAAATAAATCGGATAGAAAAAGAATTAAAATGAAGAATAATACGCATTGCATACCATTTTGCTAATGTTGACATTCCAAATTTCATTTTCTATGATAGGAGTGGAGATAGAAGATGAATGAGGTGAATAAATGGCCACTTTTCTCGTTGCTAGCTCAAGCCCTGGGGTATTTGACAAGCAGATGATGTTTCTACAACAATCAAAACATAATGATTAACCAAATTGGATGAATCTTTAGTGGAAACTAAATCACCATAGATGACACCAATGTGCAATTTTTCTGGACCGATCTGAAAAATAAGGGTTGATTAATAAATTTCAAGCAAGAGCGACGAGTGAGGGACTACTAACCCTAAATATTGCCGACAAAGGGCACTGACGATTGGGATCGGAAAATGACGGACAAAGGCACCGGCGATGGAGCGATGGCGGGCGGCGATGGTGCGACGGCGAGCGGCGATGGTGCGATGGTGAGAGGTGATGGAGCGATGGCGAGCGGTGATGGAGCGATGGCGGTGGCGATTGATTGTTCAGCGTTTCTCCTTGTTTCCCAGAGAAAGGGTTTCTTCAATTCAATTTGGAGTTTCAATTCTACCGGGAAGTTTTTTCTCCTTTATTGGCGAAAAAGTGTGAATTTTAGTGGAAAAGAAAAAAAATAACAACTTTAATTAAGAATTGTTATTTTTTAAAAAAATACTTTAAAATAAAATAAAATAATGTACTAAATCACAACGCTTATAACAACGGCAGAGCAAATCCGTTGTTGTGCGAATTTTTAAGTTAAACCACAACGAAAATACTTCAAAACGGGTATTTTGTTAATAGACAACGGTTTTTACGTAAAACCGTTGTCTTAAAGGCATTGTTGTTGTGCATTTTTCCTGTAGTGATAAGTCAAATTAAAAAATAAAATAAATCGTATAAGGGAGAATTGATGATATTTGGAGAATTGTACCTTCATCGAATTAATAAAAAATAATTAGTTATATACTTTCAAACATGACTTTCATGATCAGACAGAGGCAATAATAAAATTAAAAGCTACCTAAAACAATAATTATAGGATCACAAGGAAATAGGAAAGTTGTTGTAAGTATGTTAGATTTTTTTTTGCCAATGATTTTACGTTTATTCTGGACAGAACATTGAGGCTATAATTAGAATTGGTTGAATTATGGGATGAACGTACATGATGAATGCGCTAGACAGGTTATGACAACTAATGATCGTGGTTGATTCTGTATGTGTATCCTTATTTGCCATTAGATTGTAAGATACGTTTTGGCCTTATATAATGCACATAAGTGACACTAACATGTATTTTAATTATTATACATTTGGGGCTAATATTTGGGGATTGAATAATATATAGTAACATAATTTTTAATGGTAATACATGGTATATGTGTATGTTTTTCCTTATATAATGTACGTAAATTACAGTAACCAATATTTTGATTGAGATATTAATATAGGCGAATCTATGGTAGAAATTTCACCAGGGATTACGGTGAAATTGCAAAACAATCTCGTTTGATAATCAGAGGACTTGCTGGAAATATAAAAAAATGTCTTTTAGGCCTAGTCACGTTTATCAGAAATAGCAATTTGGTTTGGACGGGAAAATAACAACTTGTTATTTTGGAACAATTTTGTTATTATACTAAGTGAGACTAATAGTATACTAAATATAAATTTGTTAATGTGTTAAACTCTGAAGGAGATTATTTTGTGAAGCAGAGAAAGTATTAGTATTCGATCTACATTTCGGGGGCTAAGTCTATGCTATTCAGTCGGATTGTGCTCGATTGCACTACAAGAAAAAAATGTATTTGTCGCTAGTCTTTTGCAACTACAAGAGTGGTTACTAAAAGTAACCTCTTTTGTAACTATTAGTAGTTACATAAAATATTTCCTACAATTTTAACCAAATTTGCTACAATATGCTAAACTCTTTTGCAACTACTTGTAGTTACAAATACATTAGTAAATACAAAGTAGTTGCAAAAAATAGTTACAAATATATTAGTAACTACAAAGTAGTTAGAAAAAAACTTTTTGCATCTTATTATAAATGACTACCCTATAATAACTACTTTTATATTTGTAGTTACTAAAAATATTTTTGTGACTACTCTACCTTTTTTGTAACTACATTTTGTAGTGGCAAAAAGTCTTATTTCTAGTAGGGTTGGATGATTTAACCATTCAATTTAAAAGTGAATTGAGATCAATGATTGATTATTCTTCTTTGATTTTCGTACACTTTTCGGATGAATATCAAATCACTCAGTTGGATAGTGCTCGACTGGATAACGTAGAATTTCTCATTTTGGGAGGTAAAGAATCTGAGTGCTCAAATATTTAGCCAATTCCGATGAATCAAGCATTGATGAAGCAACTACCATCTTTATTACCTCCCACCTACATACACTAAACTTAACTATGTCCCTCCTTATCATACTTTCAAATACAAATTCTCACTTCACTCCAAAACTCTTCCGTTTTAATTTTTGTTGGAGTTTCTTGCCAACGGAAATGGCAGCACTGCCGGAAAAATGGTGGCTGCTTCTTTTTGTTTTTTCAAGCTATGTATGTATATGTAGCAGTAGCAGCATATCCACAAAGAAAACATACATAATACACATGGATAAGTGGGCAAAGCCCCAGGAATTCAGTCAGCATAAGCAATGGTATTCGTCAATGATAAAATCAGCAGTTTCGTCAACAACGGATACTGAAGCCGACGGTGACGGCCATGGCGATGACGACAGAATAATCTACACTTACTCGACTGCGTTTCACGGAATGGCTGCCCACCTAACGGAAGAAGAAGCCCTTAGAATCAACCAACAAAAGGGCGTAACCGCTCTCTTCCCCGACACAGTATACCAGCTTCACACCACCAGAAGCCCCATGTTCCTCGGCCTCGAACGTCAAGACAGCACCAGCACTTTGTCCGACAAACTCTCCCATTACGACGTCGTTGTCGGCGTCCTCGACACGGGTATATGGCCCGAAAGCCCCAGCTTCAACGACTCCGGCATGACCCCCATCCCACCCCGCTGGAGAGGCGCCTGCCAAACAGGCCGTGGATTCGCCAAGCATCATTGCAACAGAAAGATAGTGGGTGCTAGGGTTTTTTACAGGGGGTACGAGGCTGCTTCTGGAAAAATTAATGAACACCAAGAGTACAAATCACCACGAGATCAGGACGGCCACGGCACACATACGGCGGCCACCGTTGCTGGCTCCGCCGTACACGGTGCTAATCTCATGGGCTACGCTTACGGTACGGCCCGGGGCATGGCCCCCGGGGCCAGAATTGCAGCTTACAAGGTTTGCTGGACTGGAGGCTGTTTTAGCTCGGACATTCTCTCCGCCGTTGATCAAGCCGTCGCCGACGGAGTCAATGTTCTGTCTATCTCTTTAGGTGGCGGAGTTTCATCTTATTTTCGTGACAGCTTATCTATTGGTACTTTTGGGGCCATGGAGAAGGGAGTTTTTGTTTCTTGCTCCGCTGGAAACGGTGGGCCTGACCCGATTAGTTTGACGAATGTTTCCCCGTGGGTGACTACGGTTGGAGCCAGTACAATGGACAGAGACTTTCCGGCGACAATCAAGCTCGGAACCGGTAAGTATCTCACCGGAGCTTCATTGTACAAAGGCCGGAGAAACCTGTCAGCCAACAAGCAGTACCCCTTAGTCTACCATGGAAGCAACTCGACTACTCTCACACCAAGTTCGATGTGCTTGGAAGGAACCCTCGACCGGCGCTCCGTTGCCGGAAAGATCGTAATATGCGACCGAGGCATCAGTCCCCGAGTCCAGAAGGGTCAGGTGGTGAAAGATGCGGGAGGCGTCGGCATGATTTTGTCCAACACCGCCGTAAACGGGGAGGAGCTGGTAGCGGATTGCCATCTCCTCCCCGCGGTCGCGGTCGGAGAAACCACCGGAAAACTCATAAAGCACTACGCCGCGTCACGAAACGCAACCGCAACTCTGGCGTTTCTGGGGACGAAGGTGCAGATCCGGCCATCGCCGGTGGTGGCAGCTTTTTCATCAAGAGGGCCAAATATTCTGTCCTTAGAGATACTGAAACCCGATATGATAGCACCGGGAGTAAACATTCTTGCAGCTTGGACAGGAGAATTAGGACCGTCGAGTTTGCCTTCGGATCACCGGAGAACACAGTTTAACATACTGTCAGGAACCTCCATGTCGTGCCCTCACGTAAGCGGAGTCGCAGCTCTCATAAAATCGAGACATCCAGATTGGAGCCCTGCTGCAATTAAATCAGCATTGATGACAACAGCTTATATTCATGACAACACTCGTAACCCACTTTCAGATGCGTCGACGGCAACCCCGTCCACCCCCTACGACCACGGGGCGGGTCATATTAACCCCTTGAAGGCTCTGGATCCGGGTTTAGTCTATGATATCGACGCGCAGGATTACTTTGAGTTCCTTTGTACTCAAGGCCTCACCTCCTCGGAGCTCCTAGTTTTCTCCAAATCCACCAACAGAAGCTGCAAACACTCGCTAGCTAATCCGGGGGATCTCAACTACCCGGCGATTTCAGCAGTTTTCCCAGAGAGTGTAAACGCGACCGTGTTGACACTCTACAGAACGGTCACCAACGTGGGACCTCCCGTGTCGAGTTACCATGCTGTGGTTTCCTCGTTCAAAGGTGCACTGGTGAAGGTTGAGCCTGCAAGATTAGACTTCACAAGAAAAGTGCAGACAATGAGTTACAAGATTACGTTCGTCACAAAAACCCGGCAGACATTTCCGGAGTTTGGATCCATAATATGGAAAGATGGGGCGCACAAGGTGAGAAGCCCAGTTGTAATCACATGGCTACCGCCATTGTGATCAAGCTGCTTTCTCTAGTTTTGAGCGTGGCCAAACAATAAGAAGCAATAACTTGTTAAGGGCCCATATGCTTTTCTTTTCGTCACTCTTTTGTTTCAATGAAATGCTTTTTTTCTTTTCTTGCTCTTGCTCAATATTGACATTGTGTAGTTGAGTTTTGTTTATGAGCAGTATATTAGTTTTTCTTGATCCAATGCTTTTGAATTTGACCTCCAAGGATTTGGCTATATATATGTGTCAAGTGTGAAAACATTGTGACATATATGAAACAAGAGGGCGTTTGGAATTTGTAATGTACCACTTCTGTTCAAAACTAAAAAGGAGATCACTTTATGCAAGGAAATATGTTAGTGGATATATGTGTTGATTTTAAGAAAATAAGAATAATTGTGGTCAAAGTTCCTAGATAATTCTAGAAAATTCTATTCATGCACTTGGATAAGTTTATTTATGTGTCTTTTGAGAGTATACATGTATTTAGCTAGGTAAATGTACTAGAGTTTAGTGTGTGTCCATGTATTTATTTAAATTCATGTTGGCTATCTCCTCTAAATATTCATCTCTTGTAATAATTTATAACAAGTTAGATAGAACAAGAAAGTTATGAAGTAGAAGAAGTTCCTCTAATATTTTCTTCCACATCTATATCTATATCTATATATATCTAATAACAAAATGAACTTTTACTCGATTTGGCAAGAAGTGATTTTTCCCGCCCATTTGCACACCTATGAGATCTTCTGTTATATTTGGTGTTACATCTTGTGTTTCACCATATTCACCAACCGACACGTGTATGATATGAGGTCACAAATTAATATGTGTCATGTAGTGAATTGAGTGTAACAGAGGATGAAATACCTACTGTAACGGAGAATCTGAATTGATTTGCACATACTATTCTGGGTAACATTTTTTACGAAAATTCGCTTTTTTTATTAAATTGAATAATGTGGGCCCCATCGCCCACCATATTTTTAGGAATTAAAAAATGACAACGTGTTTCTGTTTTAAAAGATTGATGGTTAAAAAATTGTGATCCCACTAAGGAAAAAGTTGTTTGTATCAAAACTGAAAAGAAGATATATGTATTAAAAAAGATCAAAATAGATTGATAGTAATTGATCTTTATGGATATGTTTACATATCTGAATGATGAACCATATCTTGAAGATTATGTTGTTGCCTGATTTTAAGGATTTCAAAAAATTACCTAAACCCTAATTGTAACTATTTATGATGCATCTTCTTTAACCAGAAACTCATTCTTTTTCCAGAAATTAGTGATTGGAATCGAAATGGCTCCTATTTTTGCAAAAAGAAATGCACGCTAAAAGACATGATTAGGCTCTAAAGCTAAGACTGGTAATACCTGTCTTCTGAAACCCTGATCAGATTCAGAGTTTCGAATGCGTTTTCAGGGACGTTAAGGTAGTATTTCTTAAACTAATACGCCTTAATGTATATGTTTAGCATCCACTGTTTTTCGAGTAGAAGTATATATAATGTCTTATACATATCAATTCTGCATAATATACATTTGTACATTTTAACTATAAATCATTCGGTTTAGAAACCTGCCTTCATCTATTGAGTGAAAATCGGTTGCAGCCTTACAAGGTTTTGCATCTTGCTCACTATTTATCAAAAGAAAATGAATGAGAATCAGTGTTCTTAATACGTACCAAAGTAGTAATGCTATTGAATATTATATCAAATGATAGCATAAACAGTAGTGCTATTGAATATTACAACAATTGATAGCATAAAACAGTAAAATTCTAAAAGAGTTTTTACAAAAAAAATTATGTTTAATATATTTGGCTTAATATAAGATGTTGACCTATTTAAAATAGTGATGTTGTTGAATATTATATCAACTTTTTTTCATATAAAATAGTAAAATTGATACAACTGTACTCAATAATGTTCTTTCAAACAAAATGGTTTCGTTTTACAGGGTTCGACCATTAGGGGTTCTGCTAGGGCACCTCATATTGAGAAGGTTCATCAACAAGTTCAAGAAGGGAGTTTGTATATAATTAGTGATTTATGGTCTCTAAGGATGAGCTGCACTACAAAACTGCTACGCACCCACTAAAGTTTTCGTTGTATACAAAAACTAAGATCAAGGCAATTCGTGATAATTTCCAAACAACAGGTTCATTTTTAAGCGATTTGACTGGATTGCAACACTGAAGGTTTCAGATGAGACTCTATTGTTTGGTAAGACATAATTGCTTCAAATGTTATCTATTATATTCATAAATTAGACACATTAATCTAATCAATTTTTTTTTAAAATAGAAAAAGATGTCATTGGCTGGTTGGTTGAAGTGCATGCACCTAAAACAATGCAAACTAAAGATGGTGCAAAGCTGCTTATGGAAGTTGAGATTGAGGACATAAGGTTGTTGACTCATAACTATACTAATTTCAAAATATTATGTTTTTGTCTAACTGTTTCATTGATTTTGCAGGCCGGAAGAAGTTGAGACAATAATTGTAGATGATGTTGATAATCCATCATTCGATGTTGAAGTCACCGAAGAAATTGTGAAGACTAAAAATCTGGTATGTACAAAATTAGCAAAAATTATGTAAATTTCAGTTAAAATATTTATTCAAATTTCAGAATGAATTAAATTTAATTTACAATCAAACTTATTATCTTCTAGGTGATTCCTAACGAGTTCATAAGTAATTTCAACAAATGGGTGCACCTTCTTAAAGGGGAAGCTATCATATTTCGTGGCATTCGATACTAGAAAGTTTGAATTGTTGGTGATGGCTTGAATAAAGCTCAATTGACTGACTTATACTGGTTTTTGAAAGAGAATGAACTTGGTGCAGGAAGGAAGTTTACTCTTGAATTGGAGCCGGAAGAATCCCTAACTTTCCGTGTCTACATATACTGATTAATTAGTTTTTCTACTGCGTATATTTTTATCACTATCCTTTTGATTCAACACATGTTGACGTGTATCGCTTAGACTGACATGTTTAGTATATGAAAGTGATCAATTATATAAAAACATATGGTAGTGATTATATTTGGGGGGAAAATCACTTTTGGTCCCATAACTATCTACTTTTCCACTTTTAGTCCCATAATTATTTGCTTTTTCAATTTAGTCCCACAACTCGAAAAATTATCCAATTTTGGGCCAATTTTGGCCGGAGATTGCCAAATTGACTGGAAATTGGCACGTGACTTGCACATGCCGGTCAATTTTGGGGCTTTCCGGCCACTTAGCTGACATGGCGCCTGCAAGAGGGATGCGACATTTTTTTGTGATGTTTTTAATGATGCCTACTCATTTTAATTTCCATGTCATCTTATTGAGAAATAAAATAATAAATAAATACACAAAATAAAGATGAAAAGAAACAGGTAAAACCATTGAACCCTTCTTCTTCATTCAACCCTTCTTCTTCACCCAAAACATACGCAATTCTTCCTATCATCAATTCCCATAAATTAAAGATTAAAAGAAACAGGTAAAATCATTCAACCTTTCTTCCAACTTCTTCCCCAATCACCACCATCAATTGATCTTCTAGATACCTCTGCATCAATCTGCCCTTTTCACCGCCCTCCGCATCGCCGCTGTCTTCCATCGCCTTCTGTCGTCCCCCGCACTCAAAGAACCAAATTTCGATTACGTAGATGAGGGGCACATCGCGAAGAACAAAAGGGGGAGGAAGGGGAAGCAGAGGATCAGAAGCAAGTCGCAGTGGCGATTGAGCCAGGAGGTTAGCATATTAGCGATGGCGGCAAATGAGATACATTTGTGATTCCGACATACGGCATCGTTTTGGGGCTATGCGATGAGTGAGGTTTGATTGGGCGGTTTTTGGAGCATTTTAGGAAGAGTACAACGCCATGAATTCCAGTCCCATATTGGGGGTTTTGTTTGTTTAATTTTGAGTTTGTTGCTTGTAGAGGAGATAACGTGAATGGAAGTGAAATTTGATATTGAAGAGAGGGGGGTTATTGATGATGAATTCCATTACAAGAAATTAGGGTTCATTTGTGTTCAATTTCTGGGAAGAGATGATAGGAAGAAATCGCATTTTTTGGAGGAAGAAGATTTATAATGATTTTACCGTAATTGCTTAATCTTTTTTTTTTTTTTTAATTTATTATTTACTTCCCAATAAGATGACATGGAAAATCAAAATGAGTTGCACACTATTAAAAAAAATTGCAAAAAATGCCACATCCCTCTTGCAGGCGCCACGTCAGCTAAGTGGCCGGAAAACCCCAAAATTGACCGGCATGTGCAAGTCACGTGCCAATTTCCGGTCAATTAGGCAATCTCCAGTCAAAATTGGCCCAAAATTGGACAATTTTTCGAGTTGTGGGACTAAATTGAAAAAGCAAATAATTATGGGACTAAAAGTGGAAAAGTAGATAATTATGAGACCAAAAGTGATTTTTCGAAGTAAGATATAAACCTTCTTGTTTTTATATGTATGAAAAAAAAAATAGAAACCCTTATTAAATATTATTTTTAAAAATTAGCATATACTTCAAAGTAATAGCGTTACAAGATTAACACTGTTTTATATAACTTATTTATGTAATGTGTTGATAAAATATACATACTTTGGATATAGACATATTTTGTTTATGCTAAAAAAATTTATAGTATAATATTTATAATCTAAGTAATATATATGTTGTTATCTAATTAATATTCACGTAACGTACAAATAATATTAATTTGAGACTGTTTATAAGAAATCACATTATATGATTTTTGTGATATATTATAAAATTCAATGATACTTGAATAATTAAATATATGCAACATAATAATATATATTATACTCAAATCAAGGATTCAATAAACAAAAACAAACAATGTTACCTTAATTTTGACCTAATAAAATATTGAAATAAGTTCAATTTATTCAAAGAACTATTAAAGTTAAAAAAAAAATTAAAAATAGACGTTTCAACAGAAATCGCATAGTTATAAAAAAAAATTATTAAAACAAAATATATATTCTTATATAATTATTTTTATATAGATAACTATCACATCATGTACTTCGAATAGGTCCTTCTAGAAATTTACAGAATCTTCATTAGATACTGATATATATATATATATAAACATAAAAATTCAAAATATTTCCAACAAAAAGTATAATGAGATATTATATTCCAAATATGCCTAATTAAATATATAGATAAGAAATTATTAATATCATATCTAGCATATCACAAAAATTTATTCTTTTTTGACCTAATAAACATTAAAGGGTTTAGGGTTTTGGGCTATATAAAGGGGAGTCTCCAATAATTTATGAATAACACAGTTGGGTGCACATTGAACTTATTAAAACGTGATATAAGATATCCTCAAAGGAGTATGAGTCATTTCAATGTGTCTGTTCTGGTCATTAACAATGTGCAGTATCCTAACTTTACAATCGATGTGAAGCACAGAGATGTTCGGCGTGAAAGATTGGTATTAATAATTTCTAGAGCAAAACTATTTATGTATATATCTCTTAATTATAACTTCTTAATCTATTTTCAATTTAGAAAGAATCCGAACAGTTTAGGCATCACTTTCTTAGATGGGGCCACATAATCAATGGTAGAGTGACACTTCTAAGGGAAAACAAAAAGTGGAATGTAGGATTAGAACCGAATGAAGTTGATAGAGAGGAAACTTGCTACATAACTGGTTGCATGGATACGATGGATGAGTGTATGATTCGTCATGGGGATATTATAACATTGGAGAAACAACCTCCAGGGGGTGATAATCTCATGGATCTTTCTTTAGGGTGTTCATTCATTAGGAATTTTATTTTTTCCAATCTATTTTATATTTCTATGGTATCACAATCATGTGATTAGTTGTTCCATTATAATCAAATAGATGCACTTTTACAATTTGATATAAATTTAAAAATATAAGCAAGATACAATAAAATCAAAATGAAATTAAGTGATAAGCAAACTAATATTATTGAGAAGCAACAATTTATTTATTATAAGAGATCTAATTAATAAAAGTAAATTAGCAACTGATATAATTAATACAATAAAAAATATTGTAAATGATAAATTATTGCATTGAATTCAACAGATCTAAAAAAATTAAATATATATATATATATATATATATATATATCAATGTTTATCAAGGATGTTTAAATTGTCTTCTAATAAAATCTATATAAAAATAGTTCTTTATTAATCACATGGGTTAATCTATCATTAATTTTTTAAGATAATAGATATATGCAAATTAGTATATCACAAGAGAAAAGAAACTTTGAAAACTACATATTTGAAATCTAAAACTTATTTTGGTCTGATTAGTATATCACAAGATAATAGTTTTATTTGTATCTATGTTGATTTCTAAAAAAAAAAGTGAACTCTAAATTATATATTTTAGAGCAAATTTAGAACAATAACAAACTATGAAATGTTTTTGGTGTGTAATACTTATTTACTAGTAATTTTGTCCATGAAAAACTGTAAGAAATAATAATTTTATAAGAACTGATGGAGATTTTAAAATAAGAAATTGTGTAAATCCTAAAAGATATTATAGTATCTCTTAATTTTTTAAAAATATAGTATTTCAACAGTGAATATTTTAGGAAATATATATTTTTTATATCTTTTGATTTCGAAATTAATGATTGGGAAAAAATAGCGAATATTATAGACAAGATATATTTAATATCTTTCTAACTATATGATAATAGTTTGGAAAAGAAATATTCATATATTTGCAACTATTGGACTATATTTTTGGAACTGATCTCTTACAAAAATCTCTGTATTCATATATGTGACACTCACTCCTTATAAATTACCAATTTAATGGATTTGGGTTTTACTAATAAAATTATAAAACCTAGATTGCACAAACGTGTGTTCTACATACTCTAAAGTCAATCTACATCTACAACCATATATTGTTTATTTGTTTATATCAGATAGTTCAACGAGAAGAAGGTAAGTTCATTTATTTTCAAAATGAATAGTTCTAATATTTCATTCATCTTGATGCACAATGTTGCAAAACTGAATACTTATCCTATTTGCTCCTGGATTAGTGATTATCTGATTTGATCTGTTTTGATCTCCATGATATTCATTTCTTCTGAAGAATGAAGAATTTATACCTGCAATTATTTAAATGAGAATTATATAGTAAGCATTCTTCATGATGTATGTTAGTGCAGAATTTTGTAAAAATATATATAAATGAGCATGAACATATTATTTATCCAATGTGATATGGCTAAAAAAAATTTGATGTAGTCAAGTTGCCATCGATATAAAGTTTCAATTGACTATATATTTGCAGGTTTTAATAAGCAAGATTTATATATAATTGTAAGATATAGCAGGGAATAGGATTTTAACTATTATTAAAATATATTTTCTTTGCATAATAATTAGATCACATTACATTTTGATGTTACAAATAAACTTATAATGCAACTATTAGATAATATAGAGTAGTGATAATTATGTTCACTAAAATTGTTTGATTAAATAGTGAAATATTAAAATGAATTGCACCAAGTAGTACTTCATGCTTAAGTAATAAACCTCATCAAGTAATGAATAAATCATGTACTCCTTCAAGTTTAAGGGACTTTGAAAACTGAGTTAAGGAGTGAATAAATCTAACCCAATTAAAAAATTGTTCTTAAATTATAAAGTAAGAATAGTGGATAACTGTTGAACTATATATATATATATATGTATATATATATATATATATATATATATATCATCTATGGAAAAATATATTTCATCTTTGATTGTGATGTCAGTACAGTTTCTATATATTAGAATCTAAACAATATGTAGCTGTGTGTTTTGCAGATTCATAAAAGTGTCAAAACACATTTTATTGAATTATATACAAAATTAGTTTGTCTATCCATATGGTGAAGCTCAGGGGATCCACAACAATAGGAAAAAAACATGCAAGAGATGGTATATTTGTTTTGTTACTTATATCACTTACAAAATGTTTATGAAATTATAATATGGGAATGTGTTTTATTTGGAAATATGTTCATTTAAAAGTTTAAGTTTTTTTTGCTCGGTGAACTTTACTGTTTAAGACAATAGATGGAAATTTTATTGAAATTAATCTAAGTAAATGAATGTTGCACTTATCTGTGAGTGTATTTTGGAGCCCCTTTTTCCTGGTGAATTTTCAAAATGATGCATGTAGTTGCCTGCTTCAAATAGATTGACTGCATCTCTTTGATGAATCATCTGGAATTCACTCCGTTGCTCCATAAACAAAATAAATAAATAAATAAATAAACAAACAGTAAGTAATTAGGTATGAGGATTGTAATAACTGATTAAACCTTATCATTAATTTTAACTAAAATCAATGATTCTATACCCGTTGATCTAGTTCATGTGATCAGTTAGCTTGACTAGACTCACATACTAATCCAATCTAAGTCAAATTATATCACATTAAAGAAATCATTACATGTTCATGTATAGAGCAGAAATATAGAATCTAAATGATATATTACTAAATCAAGGATTGAATTATCAACTAAATCAGTCTACTTTTCCGCATATAATAGTTAATGTTTTATTTAAATAAAACACTGCATGTCTACTAATACATCAAATATTAAATCAATGTTCATATAACTAATGAAAAATAATTTGTTTATTCGGTATAAAAATATATTAGCTTTTAACTTTTTGAAAAAATTATGGTTTTCTAAGAAACCAGTAATACATACAACTACATACATCTGGGTAGCTTCAAATTATACTACAAGTTAAAATGTCGAACAACTTATTGCATGTTCAGATCTATAACAAAAATATATGTTGTAGATGAAGATTAAGCAAAAACAACAGAGATCAATCAATAAATATCATAATAGTGAAATGAAATATAAGATCAACAAAAACACCATAACCTCACCTTTCATATGTGGATGAGTTGAACAGTTTTGCACAGTTGTCTTTAGAAAATGGTGTATTTCATATGAATAAGAAATTTTACTATAAACCCCTTCATCATCATATCTTTTTCCCGTTTACATCTCAGATCCAAAATCTAAAAAAACCACTAAAAGCACTGCATGCTTCATTTGACTCAGAAAATGGCTTGGGATGTTGTTAAAAAAAATAAGATCTGTAATTGATTGTTGGATTCCAAAGCCTTGAAAATAAAAAATAAAAATACAAAAAATCATCATTTCAATGGTTTTAGAAGTGTTTAGAAATATGTGTTAAATTTGAGATAGATAGATTCAGGGATTCAATCGGCATATGGGGTTGAATGTTCACGAATTATAGAGAGTGATTGAGAAAGGAAACTGGAGAGGCGTCGATTAGGCTAGAGAGAGAAAGTAGAGAGTGAATGAAACGGTAGAAATGACGTGTCGAACACTCTCGAAACTTACAACAGCCCATTTATTGGGATGTTGTAATAAAATTGAAGCCCTTTGGGCTCGGATCTATTAATAAGAGGGGTTGTGATATTGGGCTGATATTATTTCAGCCCATTATACGGGCTTGTCTGATTTATATGGATTAAACAAAATCCTCATTTGGCCTGCAAATAATTGGGCCAATAAATGTTTGAATCATTTTGTTTATATTAATTTATTAGTGGGCCTGAATTAGTTAATTATAAAATATACTAGGCTATCATTATTTGGATATTTTTTCTCTATGTGCATTTAAATTAATTACATTTTAATTTTTTAAAGTTATTCCTCTTTTTTCAAATTGTTAAAAAAATTGTATTTTTTTATAAAGGTGGTCCAATAATTAAATACTAATATCTATTGGGCTTGAATTTGAATTTATTATTATATGGGAATTATTATTTGACGTATCAAAATAAAATTTATTTTTGAACGTATATCACATCTATAACTGTTAATAAGTTATATAATTAAATTTATTATAGTTTTGCCATATTGTTTGACACTTATGTTGGGTTATATTTATAATTTTTTATGTTTTTTGTTTTAGTTTAACATTTTTGCTACGATTGTTTAAGTCGCAAGGTGGAATCAACCTGTTTAAAAAAAAATCCATCATTATTGAAGACGAGAGTGTTCCGGAAATTCTTACCAACTTTACTACAAATAATCCAATTTATTTAACAAGTGGCGATGAGGCGAATCAACGAGTGACTCCTGATTCTCTAATTCCAACATCATCTTCAACAAGGGGTACATATCTGTCCAAATTATTTAGTTGTATTTTTTAAAATTATCTTGAAGACCATAAAGTAAATATATTATTTTGTTTTTCCTAAATTGATGAACTTAGGGAATGTCAACAATACTGTTATCGAGAAAAGCATGATAACTGCATCAACCGTCATTAATCCTACTGTTGATGCATCTATTTCTTTGTCGTCTAATAGTTATCCTAGGACAACCAGGAAACCACCAAGGAGACGTAAGAATTTCGAATTTATTTACTTTGAATGTGCCCGTTATTACATAAAATTAACATGTACATGAAGGAAAAAAACCAAAATTAATTCATTTTTATTATTATTGATTTATTATAAAAGCAGTTGGTACAAGGAAGGCACATATTAATACATCTTCCGTTGTAGGTAAAAAAATAATTAACTCTTTATTATGTACTTTTTGTACCCTATTTTTTTAATTGTTTTATGTGTTATGTATTTTGACATTAATATAGAATGTTTATTCTATATGATTAGATTATATGGACTTTTTTTACACTACTTATAGTTATAGTTATTGCACTGCATTGTTTTGATACGAAGAGCAATTGGCATCATTCCCAAAGTCTACTTATCCCGTCTACAATCTTTGTTGTACAAAAAAGAAAGATTCAACTTCCATTATTTCCACGTCCTCCTCAACTTTTAATTGACCTACTTGCTGGCGATAGTGCAAAAAGTAAGCAGTATTTAGAAAATATAAGGACGTACAATAACATGTTCTCATTCACCTCAATGGGAGGTAAAATAGATTCAAGCATGAACACAGGCGGTGGACCTCCTGTATTTCAGTTACATGGTCAGAATTATCATCTAATTGGAAGTCTCCTTCCATCTGAGGGATCAACTCCCAAATTTGCACAGTTGTATGTATACGATATTGATAATGAGATTTCAAATAGAATCAATGCGGTAAGGTAATAATATCATGCCTTACACTATTTATAATTTTGTTAAAAAGATTACAATTAAATTTTTTACATAAATATAATACTACAATATTAACTATATCTAAAGCGCATCGTTAATTCGATTTTGTTAGAAAAAATATGGAAAGAGAAGCTCTTCATACCGAGTTAGTTGCGAATTTGGAATCCATCTTGATCAACACAATGTCCTGGTAAAATCATTTAGGATAGCCGCTCAAAAGATAGCAGTTGAAGGACGTATTGATGTCAGAATTAAGCTGGTGAATGAGAGGACAACCGATCGCAGGAGGTATAATTTACCAGCTATTTTAGAAGTAGTAGCCTTGGTAGTTGGTGACCTTGATCGTGCACTTGGAGATCGGGATATAATTATTGAAACACGTAGTGAATCATTGAAGCGCATTAATAAGATGCATTCAGCTTATCTTAGTTTACAATAGCCACTTTTATCTCCCTATGGTGAAGATGGATACCGTGAAAATATACCATTTGCTTTTGGTAGGAAGTCAGCTGGCATGGTCGAAAAAAGGTCAGCATGCGAGAATTTGCTGTTTTTCGCTTGCCAGAGAGGCCGAACGAAAGGGCAACTGTTTTGTACTGTCGAAGATTGACGCAAAAAATTATGGTTGATCTTTTTATACTATTATTGAATCTATACGACTATTGTTCATAAGGCTTAATCAGAAAGTCTTGCGAGTCGAGCTGTACAGTGGTCTTAGTGATGCTCTTTTACGAGGAGAGACTGATATTACTTATATGGGTATGAGGATTGTTTTACCGTCATCTTACGCCGGTGGACGGTATATGATTTAGAGTTATCAGGACACAATGACTATTTGTAGATTGGCAGATTATCCAGATTTGTTTATTACCTTCAGGTGTAATCCAAAGTAGCTAGAGATTGTTAGATTTCTTGAACCAAGAAACCTGAGACCGGAAAATCATCCTGACATTGTTCTTAGGGTATTCAAGGTTGAACTCAATGCTCTTATTAATGAGCTACATTGCAAAAAAGTTTGTGTTAGTGTTATTGCATGTACTTTAAATAAGTTATTATTCTTGCAGTAAATAGAATATTTACAAAAATTATTTAAACTTAAATTGAGTATAAATTATTCGCAGTTGTATACACCATTGAATTTTAGAAACGTGGCCTTCTGCATGCTCATATCCTTTTTTCCTTACAAAAGAAGATAAGTATCTAACGAGGTCAGACATTGGTTGAATAATATCTGTTGAAATACCCAATGAAAAATTTGACCCCAAGTACTACTTAGCGGTGCAGGAGTTCATGATTCATCGTCCATGTAGATTAGCGCGTCCGAATTCTTCGTGTATGGATGGCGACAGCAAATGTACAAAGGACTTTTCGAAGAGGTTTGTTGAATCAACTATTATTGATGATGATGGTTATCCAGTGTATAGGCGCAGAGATGATGGGAGGACAGTTATGAAGAGTAGTGCCCCTTTAAATAATGGATATCTAGTGCCCCACAATAGATATCTTTTTTTAAAGTATGGAGTGCACATAAATGTTGAGTGGTGAAACTAGTCTCGGTCTAAAAAGTATCAGTTTAAGTATATAAATAAAGGTCATGATCATGTTACCGCTGGATTTTACAAGGCAAATACTGACAATGCGAATGGAAACAATGTAGACGAGATTAATATGTACTACTATTGTCGTTACATATCCCCGTGTGAAGCTGCTTGGAGGATCTTTGGTTTTGAAATTCAATATCGCCACCCTGCAGTCAAGCGCCTGAGTTTTCATCTTGAAAATCAACAATCTGTGGTCTTCGTATATGGATATGGTGGGACGGGTAAGACTTTTGTATGGAGGACACTATCTGCTGCTTTGCGATCTAGAGGTGAAATAGTTTTAAATGTTGCATCAAGTGGCATTGCATCACTACTGTTACCCGGTGGAAAGACTGCGCACTCGCGTTTTAAAATTCCATTCAATGTTCATGAGGATTCTTCATCCAGCATAATGTTAGGAAGTCCTTTGGCTGAGATGATAGGAATGTCTAAATTGATATTTTGGGAGGACACTCCAATGATGCACAAGAATTGTTTCGAAACTCTGGATAAGTTGCTTCGTGACATCACGAAGAAGGAGTCTTCATTTGGTGGGAAGAGTGTTGTGTTGGGAGGAGATTTTAGACAAATTCTACATGTAGTACCTAAAGGAACAAGACATGATATAGTGTACGCGACCATTAATTCTTCATATTTGTGGCCTTATTTTAAAGTATTATGTTTGACAAAGAACATGCATCTACATAATCTTCCTAATGATATTGAGGGTCGACAGCTAAGAAAGTTTTCGGAATGGATAGAAAGTATTGGAGACAGTGTTATTGGTGGACCGAATGATGGAGAAGTGCAGATTGACATTCCGGAAGACATCCTTCTAGAAAGAGGTGAAAATTCTATTGCAACGGTTGTTGAGAGTACGTGTTCGGGTTTTGGTAGAGTAGGTGACGACACTTCTTACCTAGGTGGTAGAGCTATATTGGCACCTATCCTAAGTGTTGTTTATTCTATTATTGAGTACATGACTTCTAAAAACACTTCGGAGGGTAGAACGTACATGAGCTCGGATACGCCGTGTAAATCTGATGAGAATATTGATCTTTTGAATGATCTTCACACTCCAGAGTTTTTTAATTTGATAAAATATTGTGGAGTGCCTAACCACGAGCTAAAGCTTAAAATTGGTACCCTAGTGATGTTGTTGTGAAACATAGACCTTTCACAGGGATTGTGCAATTGATGATTATTACAAAACTTGGTGATCACGTGGTCGAGGCAAAGGTCATATCAGGGGATAATGCTGGTGTAACGGTTCTCATACTCCAGCTTTCTATGACTCCTTCGGATAAGAGGATGCCTTTTCGATTTCAGAGGCGACAATTTCCGTTTATCATTTCTTATGCAATAACAATAAACAAGAGTCAAGGACAATCACTTAACCATGTTGGTTTGTTCTTGAAACCTGTTTGCAATCATGGTCAGTTATATGTTTCCGTATCTCGCATCACGAATAGAAAATGTTTGAAGGTTTTGGTGCGTGATGACGAAGATCCAGAAAAAAAAGATTACCACCAATGTTGTGTACACAGGGATTGTGCAATGGTACTCGATTGATGATTACAAAACTTGGTGATCACATGGTCGAGGCAAAGGTCAAATCAGGGGATAATGCTGGTGTAACGGTTCTCATCCTCCAGCTTTCCGTGACTCCTCCAGATAAGAGGATGCCTTTTTTATTTCAGAGGCGACAATTTTCGTTTATCATTTCTTATGCGATAACAATAAATAAGAGTCAAGGACAATCACTTAACCATGTTGGTTTGTTCTCGAAACCTGTTCGCAATCATGGTCTTTTATATGTTTCCGTATCTCGCATCACGAATAGAAAAGGTTTGAAGGTTTTGGTGAGTGATGACGAAGATCCAGAAAGAAAGATTGCCACCAATGTTGTGTACAATGAGGTCTTTCAAAATTTGTAGCCGTTTTGGATCTTTCATTGATATATGTTACATTGTAATATTTACTTATATAGATGTGTAGTTGATGCGTGTTTGTACTTTTCTGACATTTTTCGGATCATCACAATTTACATTTGGTGATGTGATATTTTATCACCACTTAAGCAGCAAATAATAACATTAAAAACATAAATCGTAATGCAACTACGTTCAATAATACCACGTGAAAGATATTCCCGTGCATCGCACGGGTACAATACTAGTCTTATCTTATATAATCTCCTTTTTTTTTTTAATAAAAAATTGGTCTCAAAGCCACTTGTGTACGAAGACAAAAGTCTAAAGAAAGATGTCGAATGGAACACCATATCATTTTCCAACTTTTAATAGAGAAAATTATGATACTTTGTGTGTAAAAATGAAGGCTTGGCTTGGAGCATATGAAGCTTGGGATCTTCTAGAGAAGGGAGTTGGAAATGGAAATGATGTAACCACACAAAAGAGAGACAAAAGGAAGTTATCCTCATTCATCAATGATTTCATGAGAAGATGTTTGGAAAGGTTACTACAGAAACCATCTACGAGCAAGCACGTGAAACTCTCCAATCCTCATTTAAAGGAGTTAATAAAGTAAAGAAGGTGCATCTCCAAACACTAACAAGCGAATTCGAGTCCCTACACATGAATGAATCTGAATAAAATTATTCTATATCAAACTAATTTGTTACATCTAATTATTGTATAAAATTTCAAGACATTATATACCATTATTTTTAATTACAATAATTTTACGTATCTACATGTTGTAGATAATTTTAAGATACCCCTTAAAGTCACCTCTAAATTAATTACTTTTGTTATGTTTTATAGAATACTAGTAGTTACCCCGTGCGATGCACGGGAAAGAGTTTAATTAATATTTTTTATATACAAAAATATCATTTAATTTAGTGCTAAAAGTGTAACATGTTGGAATTTGAATGTGTAACTTTTGTGTGTGCGTGTGTTCTTGTTAGGAATGTTTTAATTGTCATTTTTACTCTCATAAATATATCATCAATAACAAACATAATAACATCAAAATTCATCGTAAATAAACAACAGGAATTTCAAAAAATTCGAAATTAGTAGGTGTTTTCTTAAAAAAAAAAACATCATGCAAAAACACAAAAGGTTTAGTATCAACATACTATAACAAAAAATTACTAGAAAAAACTAATGTAGATCATTCAAGTTTCTAAAAAGACATAAATGTTAACGAATTTTGAAATACTTATTTATACACGAACCTGTAGTAGTTTTCCCATAAAATATCAAAATCTTCAATTATTCTTGATTCGTAACTCTAAAAACAACTAAGAATATACCACGATAAAAGATATGCTTACTAAAGAGCAATCCTAACCTGATTGCGAAAATATCAAGTTGTACCATCAATTAGTATATATATCGTCAATTCCAGTAGTATCACAAACTCCCACTTTTGAAAATATAGTCTTGAAAATATTGAAAAAAACATCGAAAAAGAAAGAAAAAGTCGGTATACAATTTTCCCCATTAGGAACTACTATAGAAAATAATAAGAAATCTATCAAGAAAATGTTTACCTTTTGAAACTTTTGCAGAAAAGCAAGAGAATATAATCTACAAATTGTTCCTCGGTGGGGACTTTGCAAAAAGATCCACCAAAATCTACATCGTAAACCTAGAAATATTTCTTTAATTATCCTCATAGAAGAAAGTAATTGCTTGCAAGATCTTCAAATCCTGAAACTCATACATGAACTATAAATGTGATAGTTTAGTTTAGTTTAGTTTAGTTTAGTTTAGGGTTTAGTTTAATTTAGTTTAGTTTAGTTTAGTTGCAAATTAGGGTATTGCTATTACTTATAGAGTGGAGAATAGATTTCTCTCTAGCAATAATAAACCAAAAAAAAAAAAAAAAATTAAGAAGTAGGTAGTTAACGTGGGGAACTTCCATAAGAATTTTTTTTCTCCATAAACTAATTAATTAATGTAGTACTACCTCCGTTTTTTTTTAGTTGTCATCCTAACTAATTTATTTTGTTTGTAAATAGTTGTCATTCTAGCGATATATGCACGGACTATTTTTTTAAAAAGTAAATCAATATTAACATGAACAATACTTTTTATTGAAAACACATTTTATTTGATAATATATAACAAAGAGGGAAATGGTTAAAAAAATTTACAAAGAAAACTTTTGTGTTCTTTTGCAGTGTTATTCATTCATTGCCTCTTACTCCGGAAAATCAGTAATTTTCACTAATAAAAACACATTTTAATTTTTTCACGAATTTCTTACTCGTATCTTGTTCCAGTTTTTTTTTTTTTTTTTTTTTTTTTTTTTTTTTTTTTATATCTTGTCTCTATCAAAACATTAATATTAAATTATGATAAATTTTGAATAGACTACACTGATTGGTAATAATAAATAAAGCGAACATACATAATCCAGAATCCGATATCAGTTAATAGAATTGAGAAACAAATAATCTTAAGGATTATTCTTATATAAAATATTTTATTAGTTTACGTACAAAACATCTTCTATTAGAAACAAACATAATTTTCTTTTTAAGGATTATTCTTATATAAAATATTTATTAGTTTACCTACAAAATATCCTCTATTAGAAATAAATTTTAAGAAAGACATAGAAAATACAATTTTATTTAGGATGAACTGAATCTTCATAGTCCATATGATGAGCTCATTCATATAAAAATAGAGTTGGATTTGGATTTAGAATTTTAAAAGACATAGATGACTTCAAATCTTTCAATTTTTTATCCAACAATCTCCTATATCCATAAGATGAGCTCATTAATATAAATAAAGTTGGATATTAATTTAAAAAATTAATGGACTAAACTAATAAAATACTTTATATAAGAATAATCATTAAGAAAATATATTCTTTTCTCAATCTTATTAAATTGTATTGCAATTCTGGATTATATATCTTGGTTGTTTGTTTATTATTATTAATCAGTATGATCTATTCCAAAATTTATTATAATTTAATATTAAGATTTTGGAAGAGAGATGAGAGAAGAAAAAAAACAAATGAAATTATTTTCGAGAGAAGAAATAAAACAGATAAAATACTTTAGAGATAAAATAATTTTGGGAAAAAATAATATTGTACTGTGAAAATGGATAAAATACTTTACAGATAAAATAATTTTGGGAAAAAATAATATTGTACTGTGGAAAAAAACTAAAAAAATTGAGTTTGTGGAATAAGAGGCGAGGAAGGAATCAAAAATATATTTAGCGTGTTTTATTTGGTGGAGTGTGTTAGCTGACCGAACACATCATGGTGGGCTCTATAAGAAAACTCACTGGTGGTTCCATATCATTATTGATATACAATAATCTATATATAGTTTGATACTTTGATTTTTACAATTTAGAAATTCTTGAGATCAAGCAAGCGGCCATCCTTTTGCCCTTTTTATAGGAGTATAGAAAATCAGAAACCATATCTGAAGGATTTGGAATGATCTGGACATTCTGTTATCAGATACCTTCAATTAAAGATTACATATTATTGTATATTAAAAAAATTGATAAAATCACATTTATTTTTTGGTAAAGCTATGGTAGTTCATATATTAATATACACATCATAATTATAATTTATATTAAAATAAAAATCCGGTCTATAATGAGTATTGATTTCGCTAATCATTTCAATTATGTGATAGTTCTAAATTTATATGTGATATCATTTTATAGTTGTTATCAATCAATCTGTATATTAAATTTATTTTGTTTATAACATAATATGTTGGAAATTTTTCTGCAATAGTTCATAATAGTTGTTAAATGGGATATTTCTTCTTAAAAGTCTTGCGTATAGTAAACGTTTTCGACTGAGTTTTATCAAAGTTTAATTGTAAACATATTGTAATGACAAAAATGAAATACTGCCATAAAATTAGAATTTCAATTGAAGTTGATACATGAACTTATTTTTGCAGAAATTAAAAAACTGAATTCTGCTACAATAAAATCAAAATTAGTCTTCAATCTCAGCTGATCGTTGGATGAGTTGATTGTCTCTAATCTTTTGCCAATATTTTGAAAGGATTGAGACTGTACATGTTATAAACAAAATGTAAAGTTTAGCACAATATATGGACAATAATATAAATAAGGGGGATTCTATTCACACCACTAAATCCTCTCTTCACACCACCTTTTTTTTGGGACAAAAATAGCCATTAATAAATAGACTAAAATATCCTTTTTTATCTCATTTTTTTTATTAAAAATAATTTATGTAGAAAAATAAGTTAAACTCTCTCCATACAATTTAAATCTTAAATAAATAATAAATAATGTTTATTGAAACCCTAATTCATCAATTAATTACACCAAATCACATACAAACTCATAATTCCAAGAAGAAATCAATCATGGATGAAGAGAAACATAATGATACGACCGAGATAAGTCGTAACTATATTTTCATCTTCTTTAGTTCACGATTGTTTGTAAAACGCAGCGTTTTTCGAGATGAGATTTATGACTTGCGTTTATCATGATATATAAATGCATATGGTGGGTTATGACCGAACGATTGGAAGAATTCTGGCTGATACTTGCCGAACCATATTACCTTATTCGGTCAGTAATGACTGAACGTTTGTAAAAATTTAAGTTTACTTTGTAAAAAGCAATTTTTTTTTTCGAGATTTGAATTCTGAATTGCGTGATCATGATGTATAAATTTATACGACGGATTGTGACCGAATGGTTGTAAGAATTAGGTCTGCTACTTGCCGATCTACATAATCTTGTTTGGTCATTACTGGCCGAACTATTGTAAAAAATTTAGTTAGTACTCATCGTGTAATAAACGAGAGTTAATAATGGTCAGAATTATCGTTAGGTTTCGTACCTCCTTCCGCGTTAATTCGGTGGATACATGCCGAACCGTCGTAACAATTTCGCTCAGTAGTGACCATAGTTTAAAAACTAACACGGCAGATTATGACCGAACGGTTGTAAGCAGTTTGGTCATTACTTGCCAAATTAAATTAACTTGTTTGGTCATTGCTGACCGACCTATTAAAAAAAATGTTAGAATTTTTGGTGATTTTCGTACATGAGTCACGTATTAATTCGTAGGATATCCGCCGAACCATTGTAACAATTTCGGCCAGTTACGATCATTGTACAACGCTTATATGGTGGCTTATGACCGAATGCTTGTAAGAAGTTTGGTCAAGACCTGCCGAACTATATTATCTTGTTCGGTCATTGCTGGACGAACTGATACAAAAAATTTGTTAGAATTGTGCGCGGTTTTCGTACGTTAGCAGCGTGTTAATTCGGTGTTTATCCGTTGAACCATTGTAATAATTCCTCGATTCTTCTATCAGATTTTTGCTAAAAGAAATGAACTTTTGAAGACTGAAATGGGAGACGAAAAGCTCATAAGAATTCTGAGAAATGAGAGAAAGAACGTTGGTGTGCTGCCTTTTGTCTTTCAAAACATGTTTTTATTTAATTGATTTTAACTTTTAATTACTAAGGGTACAAATGTCTCAAAATGTGATATAGAAAGTAAAAAATATAAAAAATAAATATGTGATGTGGTGTAGAAAGAAATAGTGGTGTGGAGAGAGGATTTTGTGGTGTCAATAGAATTGGCCTATAAATAATTCACATAACAGAAATTAAAAATATAGTTTGAATTTTTATATGATTATAGATTACCATAGAAAACGATGATGGTATATAGATTTGAATTCTGCAATCATCAAACTTGTTTTCGTCATAATCAAGATTTTGTTGCTGATGTTTTCTTATCTTGATTTGCATGTAGTACTTTTGGAGCATCCATTGTGAAGTACCTATCAAAGTTGACCCATAATAATCAAGGAATGAAGGAATTATACAAATTTGTAGTAAAAAATGTAAATTGTGAAATGAACTATAAAAGTTGACACATAATCAAGGAATGAAGGAATTATAAAAATTTGCAGTAAAAAATGTAAATTGCGAAATGAATAAGAAATAGAAATACCAGCTGCAAAAGTGATTCTCATTTACTGAAGACCTTATGTATTTATAGGAGCAATAATGTTATTGGATAATTTTCTTTTTAAAATTTGAATTTCAAAAGTTAAAAAATGTGCAACAAATTCTGTTATACATATATGTAAAGATTTGTTATTGCTGAATTTCAGACGGAAAAAATATTCGAAAACTTGAATCCCGCTAATATCATTGGAGTTTTCAAATTTTAAAATTCAAATTCACATCTATTTATGGTAACTATTAAAATGGGCGGAAAAAGTTTCAACTTACTAATTTCGGATGACTTGGCTTATTATATATATATATATTTTTAGGGAGGGATACATAACTTCCACAAAAAAAAAATGTGATTTGATTTAATTTTTACCAAATTAGCTAGTTAAGGAAACTGTTTCCTAATTTATCGGAGTAAAAAAGGGTAGGTAAGTGGGCCAGTCATAAATTAAAATTTACAGTCAAATAAATAAAATATTTTTTTATTTCCCAAATAAGTATATAAGTTGGGAGGGGGGATGAAATGCTTTATTTCTAGGTCTAAAAACAACACATTTTTTAGATATTTGGTATATAGGGTTTGTAATTAGTATTTTTTACCCTAATTTTATGCGATAAAATAAATTTGTCGATTCATTTGCATAGTAATTTCGATAAAAAAAAAAAAAGAGCTGATTTATTTAGGTATTGTAACATAAATAATATTGGTAAAGATTCATTCTAAAATATTATGGTTAAAGATTGATTTATATCTTACGATTTGATAATTTTGTAAAGTAAATCTGGATACAACTAATTATTACTTATATTTGGGGACAAAAAAACTCATTCCAATAAATTCAGCAACAACTTCCCTAATTTTGTGAAAACATTACCATTACATATATATGTACCAGATTCGGAGATATTTTAGGCGTATATTGTGTTCTTTTTTTAATTAAAAAAATATTTTTTATTACCATATATAGTAAGCAGTAGTTTGGGCGGAAAAAACATTATTTTCCAATTGTAGTATAAATCCATTTTGTTTTTTTTTTTATACATATATAGATAGATATAATTAAATAAAAATAAACTTGGGAACATGAATGACATGAGAAAATGCTTCAAGTCCATGTATTTACACTTAAGAATGTATTCAACTATTAAGCTACTAAAATCCTTGAAATCCTTAGCTGCACTATAAATCTTTGCAAGATACATCTTACTCGTTCCTCCAAATCTCTCTTTTAATCACATATATGCATACGCATGACTGTATATATAGTTCTATTGGATTTTAGTCAAGCAAACACATCTTGATATACTACTTATTTTTATATGTTTAAATTTATCTTTTGATCTATTCTTTGGTCAGTTTGCACCTAGGGTACCATAAACTTACACAATTTTTTCATGTTCAGCATCTCCTTGTCATTTTCAATGGCCAATTATTGCCTACCTATAAATTATGTTTGCTTAAGGTTGGAGAGTGTTGAACCAAACTTCGCTAATGGAGTTAATGAGTGTGATTGATTGGGATTTGATCTTCTAAATTCACTGAGGTAAACCATAAGCACACACACAGTTTTTTAACATTTATTTCCATTACCTAGACAAAGGCCAAATATGAAATACGTGACCCAAAGAAGGGTGTCCATAGTAAAAACCCATCTCATATTAATCATTCAGAAAACACTCTAATTAAGAATCAAGCGAATAAGGCAAATAAGAAAAGCCTAAACGACTTTATATGTAATTAATCAACAATTTTAATGTTGATCAGAGGTAGTAGGAGAAGAAAATATTGATTGATAGTTGGGATGTCAATAGAGAGGTCAGAGAGTAGTTTTTCTAAATTACCAGCGGGAGGGCCGTAGCCTCTGTTCTAAAAATCCCCGATTAGCTCCGATTAATCCCCGTCTAGGCGCTAGGCTCTCATTGACCGCCCACGTTTATTTTTCGATTTCTCCCCGCCTAACTACGTCTATGTCCCGATTAGTCCCGCCCAGACCCCGATTAGTCGCTAGGCCCCAGTCCACCGCCTAACTAGCGCCTAGCGACTTTTAGAACATTGGCCGTAGCGGGTCTAGCGGCAGAGCGATGGAGAGGCGGAGCGGCGCAGAAGGGTTTCTCTTCTCTCACCTTTTATGTTCTTTCTTTTATTTGTTAGCGCATTTATCCAGTAATGGTCTAGCAGTCCAGTGAAATGATTAATTGGAAAAAATATTGCAGGCCCACCCGCCCCTGGGACATTCGGCCCGATTTTTGCGAGATCTTTTTCTTTCAAGGAATATATAGGCCGGCTCGTCGGGTCAGTCTACTTTCCACGTCTAGGGCTAGTCCTATCCTAACTAGACCCAATCTTTCTCTTTATATAAAATGTATATAAAACTATATATAAATGTGAGCCCTCAAAACTAGATCTATTGGTTCCTTCGTATCTCTTTGTATATTTATAAATATATTGAAGGCCAGACTGACCTCTATATATATATATATATATATATATATATATATATATATATATATATACATATACATATATATTTTGAGGCGGCCCAACCTCATTGGACCTCGTCAGTCGGGTCAACTCTATATGTCCAATCGGATTGGACCAAAATTCGATTAGGCCTAAAATTAGTCAGACTCCCTCAGCCAATTTCCCTATAATATACTCAGATTATCGGGCCGACCCGTGACCCTTCGAACTTTTGGCCTATCAGGTCCGGTCCGTCAGACCAAATGGTGGTTCAATCTAAGTATTCTATGGCCCAGTCCATCTAAAATATCGGGTCACCTAGACTGGTTCACCGGACTGAGTCAATTTCTCCACCTCTACTAGCGGGTAGGGTAGGGCTGATGTGCCTTTATATATATTATATATTATATATATAATCTATATAAAATTATATATAGTTTGACCCTACCCTGCCCCATTGTCTCTCTTTATATATATATACACTCAATCCTGATATGGAACCCACCGGTGGATTTTCTTATGGAGCTCACCGCTTACTCCACTAATAAAAACACGGTATATATATTATTTTCCACATATTCATTTCTCCTTTCTTTTTTAACGAGTTATTTTATCCCACGAATTTAGGAAACATATACTTTTCCAATCACAAGCTGCTTAAGTCTAGCTTTTATATCTAACCAAAATCACTTTTAATCTCAAACACTACCTATTTTGATTTTAAGTTATTTTGCCACAATCTCTTTTTTTAATCACTTTCTTCAAAAGTTAAGCAGGATGAAACTGTTTTCATTAAGGGGGTGTTTGCAATCACTTTTTTCAAGTGCTTTCAGCTTATAGCTTGAAAAAAAATTATTTTGGAGTGTTAGGGAAAACAACTTTTGCTTTGATAGAAGTGATTTTAGATCAAAAGCTAAAAGTAGAAAATTATTGCTTTTTCCAACTTTTTTGTATTTTGGTAAATAGATAGAAGTGTTTTCTCCCACTCATAAGCTAAAAGTTGTTTTAGTGATTTAAAACACTCTAGCTGTTATCTATAACCAAAATCACAATCACTCTAGCTTTTTTCTATAACCAAAATCACTAAAGCAGTTTTAGCTTATGAGTGAGAGAAAAAAAACTTCTATCTATTTTCCAAAATACCAAAAAGTTGGAAAAACAATGATTTTCTACTTTTAGCTTTTGACCTAAAATCACTTCTATTAAAGCTAAAGTTGTTTTCTCTAACACTCCAAAATAATTTTTTCCAGGCTATATGCTGAAAGCACTTGCAAAAAGTGATTGCAAACCCCCTAAATGAAAACAGTTTCATCCTGCTTAACTTTTGAAGAAAGTGATTAAAAAAAAAAGATTGTGGCAAAATAACTTAAAATCAAAATAGGTAGTGTTTGAGAATAAAAGTGATTTTGATTAGATATAAAAGCTAGACTTAAGCAGCTTATGATTGAAAAAGTATATATGTCCTAAATTCGTGGGATAAAATAACTCGTTAAAAAAGAAAGGAGAAATGAATAGGTGGAAAATAATATATATACCGTATTTTTTATTAGTGGAGTAAATGTAGGCTCCATAAGAAAACCTACTGGTTCCATATCAGGATTGTATATATATATGTATATATATAGTTGATCCTGATAGGGATGACAAAATGCCCTGAACCTGAACGGGTTGTCTAACCCAGCTCCGACCGCAACATGGCGGGGACGGGTTACCTATATATATTTATTATATTTATATTAAATAAGTATATTAAAAAATTATTGTTATTTAAAAAAATATATCTTATTTAGTAATATTGTATAATTTTTTAGTGCACTGTTAAATATAACACATAAAACTTAATATAAATATACATAATAATTAGTTAAAGTATAAGAATTATAAATTAAAGCAATATTTTAAGTGAAAATTAATTCGACGGAGATACTCGACCCCGCCCCGATCCTTCACGGCACGAGGACGGGGATGCCAAAACCCGCCGCATTGCCACTCCTAGACCTTGGGGCCTTCATCTATTTAAATATATATATATATATATATATATATATATATATATATATATATAACATTTTCTCTCTCTCCTTTCTACATACACACATATATATGTAAAATATATACAATCAATCTATATATATATATATATGTCTATATATAACTAAATATATAAGTCTACTAAAGGTCAGCCATACCCTTTATATGTGTGTGTGTTTGTGCGGGTGTAAAATCTGAATAAAATCATATATAAGGATCCTCAGGACTAGCCCCACTTTACCCTGAGTTGTTGTCTCTCTTTGTATATATATATAGTTTCTAAAAAATATATAAATATATAATGATAATAAATTTGTAACTCGTGTTGTTGAGATTGTTTTAAACTTGAAGGTTGTTGCTAATGATCATATTGTCAACTTTATATTAGAACAATTTTTTTTCTTCTGATTTTAATTATGCAATTAATTATCTCTATTGATAATAAAGGACAATAATTAGTAAACGGAAAGCAAAGGCGATTTTCCGCCCATGAACATTTCTATTAGATGAATCTGGGTTGAAGCAGGGCGGTCAAATTAATCTTGATCCAAAACTTCAGTAAATCTGTTTGCCTGATATATGGTGGGCATATTGAACGGTAATGTGTGGATAATGTCCATAATTTTCTTCTGTTTGTTCCTCTGCTAAAGCACACGTTTATTTTTCTTCAGGGTAAACGCTCTTAAGTATCACATTAATTACTTTTAAAAAAATATATCACATTAATCACACATAATTCTACCTAATTAAGGCACTTGGTAAAAAAACAATTGCTTCTCAAATTTTAATTTAAAGAAATATTAAAAATTGCACCATCAAAAGTATAATTAATCAATCATTTTTTCAGAGAACAAAATATCACTAAAGTATTCAGCCAACATTTGATTAACAAGAAGAAACAGTCAAAATAACATAAAGAACTATGAAACAGTGGGAGCACATAAAATCTACGCCTATACTAAAATAACATCCATATCCGCGGTGGTTACAAGTTATTATGTTCACTGCTAATGTAAACATTTCATCCCAAATTGTAGATGACGCAATTCGCTGCATTATATGAAATCTTGACATATCAAGTTATAGGAACATAAACTTGTATCAATTGTGGGTATTGGAGAAGGACTAAAACATATACTAATAAACGTAAATATTATGCAGGACACCATAAAGTAAAATGTTGATTTTAGATTTTTTAATAAAAAAATTAATTTATATATATATACATATATATATATATATATAATTTGTTTGTAAATATTTGTATTCACTAAAAATAAAAATTTAAAATTATTGTCAAATATTCTAAATAAGTTCAAATATTTTATATGCTCAGCCAAGTCAACAAAATAGGCCAAGTGACTCAACTAAGTCCTTCTTAAGTAAATCGTACGTTCACTGACCTCATTCAGACTTTTTAGAGACTTTTTAATCACAATTCAAAAACAAAAGGGACAATGTAATTTTTTTAGCCTTTATGTGTTCTAATGTTATATTAATAAGGAATTTGATAATGATAACTTTTATAGTATGTTCGATGTCGTTTTCTTTTCTATTTTAAATGATGTTAATGTTACATATTATATATATATTACTTAATCTATTAAATATGTTAGCACAAAATTAAACTTTTACTATATAATATATATTAATCACCATTTTAATAAAATTTATTAAACTTATAATAACTCAATTTGTTTAACTTTTCAGATATTCTCCGGATCATGCATCACACCGGTACTATACTAGTTTCAATAAAATGATGATAAATTGGTATTCACATCCCTAGCAATAAATATTGGTGACGAAATAATGTTGTCACTCAATTTCAACAAGATTGATGACAAAATATAACATTATCAGAAATTATAATTTTTAATTATGTAGTTAATTATTTCAAGAAAATGATGATAATTTGGTATTCAGCGTCACTAAAAATGAATATTAATGATGAAAGAATGTTGTCACTCAATTTTCACAAGATTAATGACAAAATATAACATTGACATAAATTAATGTACATTGTCATCAAACTTAAATATATAAGACGAAAAAGTATCGCAACTTATGAATTGGACTGTTTAATGACGAAATAATGCATCGTCATATAAAATCAGTATTTGCGATGATAAAGTTTGTCATAGAGCAAGTTATTGTCCTTAGTGAAGTCACTTCTCTGGAACTTTATACCTAAAAGTGAAATGGTGACGGATTAATGTCCATCGTCGCTAAATATGAACAATGGTGACAAAATAACATTGTCATTACTTTTTAAAACAATTAGTGAAAAAATATAACATTGTCATAGAATAATAATGATTAGTGATGCCAAATATCGTCACCAGTTATTGTGATATTGTCATCGAAATACATCTATCAAAAAAATTAACAATAAATTACCTTTATATATTATCATGACGAAAATTTGGTTATCGTCATAACATAATCAAATAAGTGACGATATAAATGATTAATGATGACAATGACAAAAATTATCACGAATGTGATCATTTTAGTGACAACAATCATATTCGTCGCAATAGGCAAAAAAATGACAAAATTTCGTGCGTACGCCACAAAAATTAAAAAATTAAAAAAATTAAAAAACCATCATAATATATTTCTCCGATATCCAATAATTGATTTATATATATATATAGTATTGAAAGTTTTTTTCAATATAAAATCTTCGATCCTAAAAATATTATCTCTAGTAGTAAAATTATCTTCATATTAAATTGTGACGAAATAGTTTGCATTATCATCAAATATAACATTTGTGACAAAATAATTTTGTTGTCTATTCTATTAATTAAAAAAAAAAAAAAACGTGATGAATTGGTACTCGTCGTCACTAAATATGAACACCTATGATGGAAGAATGTTGTCACTTAATCTTTTAAAAGATTATTGACAAAGTTTAATATTTTCCCAAATTAAAATATGACAGACTATATCGTCACCATGTTTAATTAAATACGACGAAATAATTTTGTCACCTATTCAGAAATAATATTTTGTTATACAAAAGTAAGTATTTGTGAAGATAGACATCATCGTAAGTTAATATTTTTTCTGTCATTAAATAAAGTTGTGACAAATTGTGTCACATCGTCGCTAATTATTAGTATTGGTGACAAAAAAATATTGTCAGTAATTTCTTTAAAAAATTAGTGACTATATATATGACATTGTCATGAAAGAAAACAATTAGTGACACTAAATGTCGTCACTAGTTCTTTTTATAGTTGTCATAAAAAAAAAATTCCTCCAAAATTTTGGTGAGAAATTCTATCTCTAAAAATTATTGAGATGAATTTATGGTCATCGTCATGATATATGCAAATTAGTGACGATAAAAATGATTCATAATGACAAAAATAAATATTATCACAAAAATAAATATTTTTACGACGAAAATTAAATCCGTCGCTATTAAGTAACAAAAAATGACAAAACTTTGTGCGTCAAGAAAAAATTCGTCATAAAATGTGTGATTTCTTGTAGTGAACTAAGCCCTGTGGAAAAAAAAAAAGAGTAATTGAAAAGAAAATAAAAAAATATTTATTGAAAATCAGTTGGCTCAAGGGAGAAAAGAACCGCATCGCCTACACCAGGTGCGTATGTGGCGTCGTCCTAAAAAATAACCAAGTCAAATATTCCACCTAAAGTTTAGTATTTTAAAAAATAATGAGTCGTCCAAGGTCACTTTACATATGCACGTTTTGGGGTTGGAGTGAGAGCTCTTAGCGCGTGGCCTAGTGTACTAAGTGAAAAAAAAAAAAATTCTATGTACCTTTTCAAATTCCTATGCCTTTATATTCTTCTACTCGTCTATCAAATTCCTTGAAAGAAATTGATTAAGGAAAGATCGGTGAATCAAAAAGTGAAAAATGCTCAATAAAAAGAGAAATTCTTGTCTAACGGGATTCCATAACTTTCCAACCTCGTCTTCTTATGTGCTTAATCGTCTAATTTGCTCTATGACGAGTAAAACTTAAGTTTGTGTGGATGATGAACATAAAAAATACATTTTTTTTGCATATTTTACGTCCCTATTTTTATGAGAAATACGAATGTTTGTCACGTTTAAGTGCAATTACATGTTTAATTGTATTTTCGGGTTGAATTTCATTTTTTATATGATTTGATGCGCTTTTAGATGTTTTCAGTCATGCTTTGAAGGTAAGAAAATTTTGAAAGCTCAAAAAGCTGATTGCGCACATTTTGTCACTCCGACCCGCAATGGGCCCAAACTAGACTTGAGTCAAGCTGAGAAAATGGTTGGAAAGGCCTCAAAACGATGAAAAATAGAAAAATAGGTCAATCGCCCGTGTTTTCCTATTTTGGCCTAAACGGGCCCTAATCAGACCTTACAAATAAATGACTCGAATATCTCTGAGTCGTGAACAACCTTTGTAAAAGGGTCGGGTCGAGATGACGAGAGAAAGAGGCCCAAAACGGCGATGGAAGACGAAGACGCACGAAGAAGGATGAAAGGAGGCCGAGCCGGGCCAGTACCGGAGCCATCCGCCGGCTGCCTGTCCGGCAGTACATGCAAAACCACTCTGCCTCGCTCTCTAACATGCCACCGGAGCACCGTCACCAGGTGTCGGTCCAGCGATCCGAACTGTTGTGCCGGTTGCCTTGTTTTAAGTGTGTTGTCTCTATTTTTTTTATCGTAACATTCTCATATGGACTCAAAATCGAGCAATTCAAGTTTCCACATGACCATGAGACGGAGATCCATAAGTTTCATGTTCGGGGTGTGAGCTGATTCCGCATAAAAAATTCTTAGAATTTGCGAGAAGACCGAGTTGAGCGCGATTGAAGTGTTCGACTCAACATTTTAAAGGGCCAAGCACTCCTTTTTATAATTTTACTCTTTAACCCTTACTAAAGGGATATTTTAAGTAGATTTTAGGGTTGGGGATCTATATATACCCTTTCTCGTCTCATTTGTAAACAAATTTGAAAACATTCATTCTTGCCTCTTTTGTAAAGGATTCCCACACACTCTTCTCTCCTTTCTTCTTCAAGGAGGAAGCCATCTTTGGAGGAGAACTTGGGTGTTACTTGCGGGCTCGTGACACTCATCGAGATTGTCGGAGTTCTATAAGGATTCTTCAACATATTGAGCATTTCTTCCCCCTTCTCTTTTATTTTCGATTTTCTTGCTTTCATGCTTAATATTGATGGTTCTTGTTTATCCTTTGATGATTTGTGAGTAGTTTCCGTGTTTCCCAGGGCTAGGGAGTAGCCCAAACCCTAGGATTATGAATTTAGTATAATATATGTTGATGTGGGTTTTTTTTTTATGTTTGAAATTGACAATGTGGGATTGTATGACTTACATCGTGGCGAACCTATATTATATATTGCTTCTCCTCAACGGCCCATGGAGGATGATGGGAGAACCCAAATCACATATGTCAATCTCAATAGATGTCCTAGGGCCTTGCTCCTTAGTTAATATTCACTTGGGGTGGGGATTTAAGGGAGTTTTATTACATAATTAATTAGCTTTCTTTGGCTTAGTAATTCCGTTGTTGGTCGTTAATAATTGGAATTAGTGATAATTGTTTTGTAATCGGTTGATTTGTTTATCCCTCTTGTTTTGATCACTTGGACTTCTAATTTGGTAACATGACCTTCCTTCATCTTAAGGCCCACTAATAGCTCGTACTCGCTAGATTTGCTTTTGTAGATTGTGTAAAATCGATCCTCGGGAATATCTCCCCATTGATCGGTTCTCTCATTGCCCTTTATTTATTTTCATTTATGATGTGTAGCATATGCCCCACTCTCAATTTGCATTTAGCCTAATTAATTCGAAAGTACTAAAGCTGATTCTCATGGACAATCCTCCCTATGGATTTGATATTCTTTATACTACCTCTGTAAAAAATCGTACACTTGCAATTTGAGAAGGTCGTTCTAATCCTCGCGATTTGGAGCGACTTTCTCGATAAGTTCAGAGGGTTAACTAGAGTAGTGTTTCCTAATAACGATAGAATCGGTCTAAAAATCTTAAATAATAGAGTAATCAACCATAGGAGATTGTAATCAAAATCGAAGCCCTATGATATGTCTTTATCTTATTTGAATCCTTCGTTATTATTTGTCCTTTCTATTCAAGTGCTAGTTTAATTTATATATTATTTTATGTAAGTTAGGTTTTCGAATAATCAATCAAATCACCTTATTCTAGAGTCTAGATAGGGTTCATTTATTAGGATTAGGGTATAAAATTTAGTGCATCAATTTTTTGGCGCCATAATATTAGGATATAAAATTTAGTGCATCAATTTATTTGGCGCTATCAATTTAGTGCATCGACCTTATTTGCTACTAGCTACAGTATCATTGTCCACTTAAGGTAGTACTAGGGTTACAATTTAGTGCATCAATTTTTTGGCGCCGAAAACAATCACAAATTGTAATCCACGAATGAAGATAGCACAATTGAATAATGATGAACATAATCAAATATTAACACAATATGCAGCAAGAGCAAAAATTAACATTTCGACAAGGCAAAATTAACTGGACTTGAACGTAGAAGTATTTCAGCCACAATAACCAAAAAAGTAAATGAGTAATTAGGTTGTTACATTAATTGATAAAATTACAAAAAGGTCAAGCTCGTTTGCCATTGTTGGGGTTTGTTCTGGTGCATCTAGCAGTAAACTGGAGTTGAGCTCTGTCCGATGGCTTTGGAGGTTGATAGGGATAACCCGATCAGCTCGGGTCGGGTTAACACCAAGGCCCACTATGCCAGGGCCCGCTGATCGGCCCAGCATGCACAAGCCCAGCAAGCGCGTAAAGGCCCACTACGCGTAGGCCCAGCAGGCCCAGGAACGCGCGTCGGCCCAGTGAGTGGCTTGTTCCGTGAATCAAGGCCCATGATCTTTTCCCAACTGCCATGCAGATTTGGTGGGCAAGATTATAGGGAGTTAGTTAGGGTTTTGATTTAGTAGTATAAATAGGTGAAAAGAACTCTGAATTAGGGTTCGCACTCTGTGTACTGAATTACTCCGTGTAAACTCAACATTCTAGTAAAAGAAACACCTCGGCAAGAGTGATTTTCTGCCCGTGGACGTAGATCTCCGGATCGAACCACGTAATTCCTGTGTTTTTACATTCTGTTTGCGTAGATTATTGTTCAAGTTGTGTGGTTACCGGATTGCGCTTTATCAATTGGCGCCGTCTGTGGGAACGACAAGGTAGTTTTTTGCAATACCAGCGCCTTCGGAAATCATGGTGACAACACGTTTAAATCAATCTCGCCACGGTGCTCAATCTAACCAGGATCCACCCGTGGATCAAGTTTTGCCGCCAGGGCAATTTCCGGCAGGGAGTACATCTAATCATCAGGGCAATCCAAACCCTCCACCCCCTCAAGACCCGCAAAACCCTAATCCTGCAGCCGCTCAACCACCGGTTAACATCCAAATTACCCCAGAACTACTTCAGGCTTTCATACAAGAACATGCACATGTCCTTCAAGATTGGGCAGTTAATCGCCTACATCCTGCGGAGCCTGCCGGCCATCATGCTCATCCCGTGGTGCCTCCACCCCGTTCACGTGATCAACAAGACCCGGGGCACCACGGACGCCAGGATCGACGACGGGAACGACCTGGTTCTTCCGAGGATCACGGTAGTTCTAATGAATCACGGCCGCGCAACGGTGAACCCTCTGATGTTGATCGCCGCCGTCCACTTAATGCGGCTAAAAGAGTTCGCTATGCAAATCCTCATGCTCTGGATCTTCAAGAGTATGAGCGAGTTCAACGCAACGTTGAACTGGATAGAATCCTGGGCCTTGATGCCAATGGGGAGATCATCACACCGTTCTCCCAGGAAATCATTGCCACTTCCCTTCCCGAAGGGTTTAAACGGCCAGCCATACCACCTTACAATGGCACAGGAGATCCGGCCAATTTTCTTGGAGCTTTTAGGCACAGCATGCTTAGCCATGATAGCATCACATCTCTCCAGTATTGCAAGATTTTCCCTGAGTACTTACAGGATGAAGCTCGGGTTTGGTTTGATTCTCTCCCACGTGACAGCGTATCCTCCTTCAGAGAACTCGCCGAGCACTTTTGGGCACGGTTCGAAGCACGGGCGAAGCCCATGGCCACCCTGGCCGACGTCATGAATATGGAACAGCGGGACGGTGAAACCGTTACCCAATTTTTGGACCGTTTCACAGCGGTAAGCCTCAAGGTGGGAAATTGCCCCGACGATGTGGCCATCAACGCTTTTATGAATGGACTCCGCCCCGGAGCACTTCACACCGAATTAGCTCGGAACACACCGGTCACAACTAGAGCACTGTTCAAAACAGTGTGCAAATTTGCTAAGGCCGAGGAGCAGACTCGCCAGAAGCGTGAGAAACACACTAGCAAGCGGCAATCCGACAAAGCACAAACCGGGCCTAGTACTCGACCTAGTGCATTTTCCCGCTTGACACCGGGGCGTTCAGATTCCCGAAGTGAAATTCCACAATTGACTCCGTTAACGAAGTCACGAGCTGAGATCCTTTCTATCCATAAGAATGATTTGCGGCCTTGCCCGCGGATGACTGCTCCGCCGGAGAAGAGGAATCGTGGGAAGTGGTGTGCGTACCACCGAGATCATGGGCACGAGACAGAAGAGTGCCGGGAACTTAGCAAAGAGATTGAGGAATGCCTCAAGAAGGGCCTCTTGCGGCAATACGTTGTGCGAACTAATGACCAACCTCGGGCGAACTACAATGGGGGTTCGTCTCACAGCCGCGGAGGTTATCATGACCGCGTCACACAACAAAATCGACCCCCGTGGCAGAATAACCGGCCGGGGTCCAATAATTACGCACGGCAAGATTCTGGCAATCGCCAGCAACCACGTCTTCCACTACCACCTCCTCCTCCGGGAGGACCCGAGGACAATGCACCTCCTCACGTGATAAACGTGATATATGGAGCCTTACCCACCGGGGCTTCACGACATGCCTTAAAGGCAGAAGCTCGACGTCCTCCTCCCGAGGAGCCACGTCATAAACGCCTCCATCAGTCCGAAACTGTCAGCTTTACGGATAGGGACCCGGTTCCGGAGATAACACCTCACACAGACGCTATTGTCATCGACATGACTGTAGCCAACATAACAGTAAGGCGGGTCTTCGTGGATAATGGGGCCTCGGTAAGTGTTACATTTGCAGACTGTTTCGAAAGGATGGGGATTTCCCGAGACCAACTTCGACCGGCCCCCGGGCCACTACAGACTTTCACTCAGGGTGAGGTCCGGCCAGAAGGTATCATCACTCTCCCAGCATCTTTGGGGACTTATCCGAGGATAAAAACTATCTTTGTGGATTTCTATGTGGTGAACTCCCCGTCACCATATAACATGATATTGGGCCGGGACTGGCTTACCCCTGCCAAAGCCGTATGCTCCACATATCACCTCGCGCTAAAGTTTCCCACCTCGCATGGTGAAGTGGCTATCCGCGGGAGTCAGCGGGTTTCAAAAGAGTGTATGTACGTGGCACTCAAAAAGACTGCCAGGGTTCCACCCAAACAGCAGCTTCAGGTAACATCACCGACCCTGGAACCTCGGGAATGTACCCCATTGGGGGATGCCACCGCCCAAGTCCCGCTAGATCCGTCTAAGCCGGAACAGACAGTAACTGTAGGCGCTGTGGATGTGCCATGGCTACATCAGGCCATTATTCAGACCCTGCGAGAATATTCCGATGTTTTTGCATGGTCTCCTCTAGATATGCCCGGGGTTTCTCCCGAAGTGATTACTCACAAGCTGAACATCGATCCAAGCGTAAAACCGATCCAACAGAAGCAGAGGAAATTCGCTCCGGAGCGAAATGAAGCCATTCGAGTGGAGGTGAAACAACTCCTGGATGCGGACATCTTGTTCGAGGTATTCTACCCCTCTTGGTTATCCAATCCGGTAATGGTAACAAAAACCAGTGGGGCATGGCGGATGTGTGTTGATTTTTCCGATCTCAATAAGCACTGTCCGAAAGACTGCTATCCTCTGTCCTCCATCGACCAAAAAGCCGAAGCCATTACGGGGTACGTGGCACTTTGCTTCCTAGATCTGTACAAGGGATACCATCAGATTTTTATGGATCCGCAGGATGCCCTCAAAACGGCATTTATCACTGCCTTTGGGTGCTACGCTTTTAAGAAACTGCCCTTCGGGCTCAAGAACGCTGGAGCCACCTATCAACGTTTAATGGACTTTGTCTTCCACGACCAGATTGGTCGTAATGTAGAGGTTTACGTCGATGACTTGGTCATCAAAAGCTCCTCCCATCTTTCATGTGTGCAAGACATTACCGAAACATTGCGCACTCTGCGACGCTATAACTTGAGGCTCAATCCAGCGAAATGCACTTTTGGGGTTGGCTCCGGGAAGTTTCTCGGTTATATGGTTTCGCAAAATGGCTTGCAGGCCAATCCGGCCAAACTCCGTAATGTGTTAGATCTACAGCCACCTAAAACATTCAGGGATGTTCAACGCCTCACAGGTGGTTTGGCAGCTTTAAATCGATTTTTGTCCAAAGCAGCAGAACGGCAGCTCCCATTCTTTAAAGTTTTGAGGCAAGCGAAGTCCTTTGAGTGGACTCCGGAGTGTACCGAGGCTTTTGAAGCCTTGAAACATCATATACAGCAGCTGCCTACTTTGTCAGTTCCTCTCCCTGGAGAGCCGCTCTACCTGTATCTGGCTTCCGCCGAGGAAGCTATTAGTGCAGCTCTCGTACGAGAAATCGATGGCGTCCAACATCCTGTGTACTTCGCAAGTCGAGTACTTCACGGGGCAGAGACGCGATATTTCGAGCTTGAAAAAACCGCTTTGGCCCTTGTTATGGCAGCTCGGCGTCTTCGGCTATACTTCCAAGGACGTGAAATACGAGTTCTGACCAATCACCCCATCCGCCAGATTCTTGTAAAACCCGAGGTGTCTGGGCGCCTCGCCAAGTGGGCCATTGAGTTGGGCGAATATGACATCCAGTTTCTCCCCCGCCGAGCAATTAAGGGTCAAGCACTCGCCGACTTCCTGGCCGAAGCCCCGGGAGACAATCCTGGGCCGCCCGTGGACAATGATACACATCACCATGCTACCATCACTCCTTCACCCCGGAAGTGGCAACTCTTCGTGGATGGAGCATCCGCGGTCCGAGGAAGCGGGGCCGGACTGCTTCTCATCGACCCCGAGGAGGTGGAAGTTAAATATGTCATCAGATTCAAGTTTAAGGTGACTAATAATGAAGCGGAGTACGAGGCAGTTCTCGCCGGGCTCCGGCTCGCTCAGTCCTTGGGTGTTCGTCATCTCGAGCTCTTCACGGACTCCGAGATCGTATCCAGGCAAATTCAGGGGACTTATGTTGCCAAAGATGAAACATTGGTCAGGTATCGTGCTCTAACACTCAAGCTCATGTCAACTTTTGAAGCAGTCACTATCCAGAAAATACCGCGTGCACAAAATACAAGAGCAGACGCGCTCAGTAAGTTGGCCTCCGCGGTCCGAACTAATATATCTCCGGATATCATGGTTGAAGATCTACTTCATCCAACAGTTCATGAGGCCACGGTTTCGGTACTGACCGATAATGATTCGAATTGGATGACTCCTATCATCCAATATCTCCGAGATGGAGTCCTGCCCATTGACAAGCTCCAAGCTCGGCAAGTTGTCCTCAAAGCCCCCAAATACTCCTTTCATGATGGAGTCTTATACCGGCGATCATACCTACAACCGAGTCTCCGGTGTCTTGCTCCTGCCGAAGCTACTCAAGTTCTGCGGGAGGTTCACGAAGGGGCCTGTGCCAGCCATATCGGTTCTCGCACATTAGCCAAGAAAGTTCTCCGCTGGGGGTACTATTGGCCAACCCTGTTCAACGATGCTCATGACCTAGTGTCCAAGTGCAGCAAGTGCCAACTGCACTCCCGTGTAAAGCATCTGCCACAGACCGAACTCACGGGAATCCAGAGTGCGTGGCCATTTATTCAGTGGGGTATCGATATTGTTGGGCCATTCCCCGTGGCTCCAGGAGGGTTGAAGTTCCTGGTTGTTGCCGTGGACTACTTCACTAAGTGGGTCGAAGCCGAACCACTTACAGCCATTACTGGTCAGAATATCTTGAAATTCGTGTGGCGCAATATTATTTGCCGCTTCGGCATCCCGAGCACTATCATCTCGGACAATGGTAAACAGTTTGCCAACGATCCATTCCGCTCATGGTGTGAAGAGCTCCACATCAAACAGATTTTCACTTCGGTGGCTCACCCTCAAGCCAACGGGCAGGTTGAGGTCACCAATCGGACACTTCTCACAGGAATAAAGAAGCGCCTGGATAACGCCAAAGGTCTCTGGGCTGAAAACCTTCCACAAGTCCTATGGGCTTATCGCACAACACCGCATACATCTACCGGGGAGACTCCTTATAGCCTTACCTACGGTTCTGAAGCCGTTATACCCGCTGAAATCAGTGTGCCGAGTCCTTGCCTCCTTACCTTAGTGCCCGAGGATAATGACGAGGCTATCCGGGCAAATTTGGATGAGCTTGAAAGTCGTCGTGAACAATCATTCATTCAACAGGCCAGATGTAAACAACGGGCAGCCCGGTATCATAACCTCCGGGTCCGAGGTACCCAGTTCAGTATTGGGGACTTAGTTCTTCGGCTCAACTCGGCCAGCAAAGCTGCTCCCGAGGGAAAATTACACGCTTCTTGGGAAGGTCCCTACCGGGTTGTTGCTGCGCATGACTCCGGATCTTATCAACTTGAACATCTCAACGGGACCCCGATTCCCCGAAGCTGGCACGTCACCAATTTGAGGCGTTTCTATCTGTGATAGCCACATCTCAAGTACTATCTTATCTTTCATTTCTTTTATAGTTGTTTACCATCTTTGTACTTTTGAATTTGCTCCGGCACTTATTATTGAATAAAAATTCTTTGCTTACATAACTCGTTGTGTTATCCTTTACGTTACGGGGACGCCCTAACGATTATCATATTATCATTGTTAGTCTCCGGACCTTTACAACTATCCCTCGGTCCGCCCGAGGAGATTCACATTTAGTCTCCGGACTCATGTCACCTTCGCGTCTGTCTAACCGGAGAAGTGTTTTCTCCCGCCTGATCCGTCCGGGGAGACGTTACTCCCGCCAGATCTGTCCGGGGAGTAAATTTATCCATGCTGTGTTTCCGAACACTCAATTGAAATAGTTAACAATTGAAACAGTTAATAGTTCTTACTGTGTTCCCGAACACCCGATTAAAGTTATTAATAACTTGTTGGTTTCTTTAAACTCGTATATAAACACTATAACAGTTTTATTATTTCAAAAATAATACAACATCAAGAAGTTCTTTTTTACATAAGACTCTAAAAAAAAAAAAAAATGTGATTATCTATTTTTTCCGGAGCCTTCTCCGAACCAATACGCGAAACCGCGTCGTCTTGTCTCTGATTGAGAATGTCCCGTCCTCCGCGATGGCTCTTGCACGTTCCGACGATGCCCGGCTTCACTTCGGCTCTGACGATGACCCGTCGTTTGGGGACCCCGGTCACCTACAGCGGGCTCGGTTCTTGTTCTTGGCCCTGACATGCTGGCCCATTCTGCATGGCCCCATTCTAGGGGCGCCAACGGATCCATCACCTCCGGGGTTTTCTCTGTACCTTCCCTTGTCTTGTGACGAAGAGGATTTGGTGTTTTCTGCGGAGTTGAGCTTTTCCTCCTTTCTCTTTCCCGAGTATTTGCCCATTCTACGGCATCCCACTCTTCGGTAGGTATTTCGTCGATCTCCTTGGCCAATGCCACAACCGTCGGTCCACTGGCCTCTGGCTCCTCGGCGTGAGGTCTTTTTTTGCGGCTGGGCTCTGGTTCACTTTGCTCGGCAATGTTCAAAGCTTCATCCCGGGCCTTGACTTTCTTTTCAAGCTCTACCAGAAATCCTAGCACCAGCCGGCCCCTTATGATCTCAGGATCATTCGCATCACCTCGCTCACTCCGCTGTTGGATGTCTTCCCGAACCTCGGCCCTCCGGGCTTGAACATCTTTCACTGATAGTCGTCCGCTGTCCACAAGAAGATGCTCACACTCTTGCTGGTTGATACGCAATTGTTCTAATTCAAGATCTTTTACAACGTAGTGAGCTTTGTACTGCTTCATTTGTTGTGCGGCATCTTTCCATGAGCCCTCCACCTTGGCATATCTTTTCTCTATCAAGGATAAATTCCTAGATAGTCGGGGGACTTCATGCAGCATCAACATATCTCGCTCTTTCTGCAGCCAAACTATTGATGAGTTGAGCTGCTTTATTACTTCATACGGGTTTCCAATGTTTTCCTGGCAAGGGAGATACCTCGGGTTTTTCAGACTTGGTCAATATACATACATTGCGTGAATAAGAGAGAAACAACATTTACTATTCATATAACAGAAGATTTACAAGAGAAGACAGCTTGGGTTTTTCATTACAAAACAAAGGTTTACAATGGAATCCTTTTTACATGCTAGTCTATTCTACAGTCCGCTCATGAGTTGGGAGGTCACTGACCTCTCCGGGGGTAGGGTCGGCTTCTTTTCCTCCTGGAGCCTCCACGACATCACTTGTACCCTCAGCTGCCTTGCTGGGGCCTTCGATCATGGCGGGAGGAGTAGCGATCACCTCTGGACGGGGAATGGGAGCTCGGTTCCTTAGCTCCCGAACATAGAAACCGTTGCGGAAGCCCAGAAAGTCCTTATCCTGGTCTTCGTTGCACCGGTTAATGATCTCGGGAGTGAGGATTGTGTTCTTCTTTGCCAAGGCCTCGATCAAGGGCCACTTCGGAGCTCTCGTCAACGCATCAAAATATGCGCCATCTTCGTTCCCGACTGCATCATAATTGTACCCGAAGTCCTCATCATAAATATCGACCTCCGGGTATTTGTCGTGTACGGCTTCTAACAGTTCACTTTTGGTGGCCGTATCACCTGCAGCCACGAACGTGCTCAGAAACTTCAGAAATGACTCTGTTTGCATCAGTTTCTCGGCAAATGCTTCTAGCACAGCTCCCTGACCTACGATGGCCTTGTTCAGCTCTTCCCGGGTTGCAATGAGGTCGCCTCTCATAATGGCAACCTCGACGGCCTGTTCGCGTAATCTGGCCGCCTCTCTCTCAGCAACTGCTGCTCGGTCCCGAGCTGCCTTGACGCTTTTTTGAGCCTCCGAGAAGCCAGCCCTTAGCTTAGCGACCTCGGCTTCCAGCTCAGCGATCCTACCTTGGCCGGATTCCTTCTCCAGCCTACCCACCAGCCCGCGAATAGGCTCCAACAGCTTCTCAAGTTCGGCTCCAGCGGCCGATATCTCTACTCCTTGCCCCTGAATTGACTTACTATTATGATGGGTCTGTATAGGGAATAACAAAGTTATTTACGATGATACCTCGTGAGCCGGGGTCATATGCAATTTTTTGGCAGGCGGTGGTGTCGTCGGGGAAGTGACCCTTCTTTTGGTGCTCGGGGTCAACCCAGAAAGGGGAATGGTGTCTTCAGGGTCCGCCCTGTGGCTGCCCCCAGCTGTTGTTCTCTGCAGCTCTGGAGTTTTTGAGCTATCACCTCGGCCCCCCGAGCTGGCTTCGGTGCTTTTCCTAGCAGCGCTCTTGAACTTGCCCACTGCACATGACAAACACACGTTCAAGGGATTGACAATGTTACATTACATAACTTACGAAGCAATAAAAGCCCTACCCTCTACTTCTGCCCGGGTTTTAGTTCTCTCCCCCTCAGACATGCTCGGTGTCCGATCAGAATCAGTCCCGGTAGGGGTGCCGCTCTCTTGGGATTCCGAGGTCCCACCGGCCCACTTGGAATAGTACGGACTCATCTCAGCTTCGTCCAGTACTTCCTCCGGGAATCTGGACTCCAGCACACCGACCTTTTTCAGAACACTCGCACCCTTGGGTTCTCCTCCCGGGGCACTATCCACCACCTCTAATCTTTGCCATTTGGGTAATATGGCTTTCTGCCTGACATATATAAATCTCCCTCTCCACCCTTCGATTTTACTTGGGTTCTTAACCTTAAACTTCTTACCCGGCCTGGGGTTAAGGTAATACCATCCCTTATTTCTCCCCATCGTCTTCAGTTGGAAGAAATGCCTAAATAAGCTGATACTCTAATCCTCCCTTACTGCACTCCACCAAAAAGCCCACCACCTGCCTTACAGCATTAGGCCCTAATTGCCCTAGCGCTATTCCATAATAATCCAATAATTTTATCAAAAATTCCCATAGGGGAAACCTCAAACCTACGGCGAGCTGATCTATATACACGGCTATGAATCCTTGGGGAGGACAGCAGGCTTTGTCATTACCCTCGGGAATGATGAATTCCAAATCAAAGGGTAGGAAGAAGTTCGGCACCCATCGCTTAATTTGCTTTTCAGTTACTGTGGGCCTTACCCCCGCCACTTCGAATCCTTCTATTTCCTCCTCACACCGGGGGAAATTCACTGCCTCCACTCTTACCTCACTAAGATCACCGCGATGGATCTGCCTACTTTCACTATTCTCAGGATAGATCACTCGAATGGGAGGTGCTCTATACGGCACTCCCTCTGGGACTACCTCTCCAACCTTAGATGAAGAAGAAGAAGAGTTAGACATACTTACTTGATTTGACTTCGAAAAGGTTGATTTGAGAATTTTTTGGTCTGAGATGAATCGCGAGTGCAGATTTCCTCTTTTTCCCGCTTCTAAACTGATGTATCGCAATGGAGAAGATGAAAAGTTACTGTGCAGTTATTCCCAATATAAATGCAAAAAACCGACGGCTCTGATGCAGCCTATTCAAATTCAGGGATGGAGATTCATGCGTGTTCTTCGCGCGCTTTACAGTTACCGAGGCGCGTGGGGAACATCTTTCTTGGGACTCGCAGAGCGTGTCACTTCACATCCCTCTCTCTCATAATGGCGCCGCCAATCACATCAGACCCACCCTTCTTCAGGAAGATTCACACTACACCCCGGTGTACCCTCCACCTCGGTTAAACTACTACACTCCGGTGTACCCTCCACCTCGGTTAAACTACTACACTCCGGTGTCCTTTCCATTTTGGCCAGAATAATCACCCCGGTGTACCCTCCACCTCGGCCACGTTGTCACGTCGCGTTTTTCGCTTTTGAGAAGTTCGGTGTCTCACTATATGCCCCGTGCACCTCGACCTAGCTCGGCATTGCGTCCGCCAATCACTCCGCAGAGTCCCGGGGACGCGGATAAATTCGGTCCTTCGTAGACACTTTGGCCCGCCAGCGACCCCGGTCCTTCTTACTTACGGTTCCACCCCGGTGACAACCGAAGCTCCTACCTCGCTCCGGCTGGGGGGGGCATCTGATAGGGATAATCCGATCAGCTCGGGTCGGGTTAACACCAAGGCCCACTATGCCAGGGCCCGCTGATCGGCCCAGCATGCACAAGCCCAGCAAGCGCGTAAAGGCCCACTACGCGTAGGCCCAGCAGGCCCAGGAACGCGCGTCGGCCCAGTGAGTGGCTTGTTCCGTGAATCAAGGCCCATGATCTTTTCCCAACTGCCATGCAGATTTGGTGGGCAAGATTATAGGGAGTTAGTTAGGGTTTTGATTTAGTAGTATAAATAGGTGAAAAGAACTCTGAATTAGGGTTCGCACTCTGTGTACTGAATTACTCCGTGTAAACTCAACATTCTAGTCAAAGAAACACCTCGGCAAGAGTGATTTTCTGCCCGTGGACGTAGATCTCCGGATCGAACCACGTAATTCCTGTGTTTTTACATTCTGTTTGCGTAGATTATTGTTCAAGTTGTGTGGTTACCGGATTGCGCTTTATCAGAGGTTGCAGATTATTAATGAGAAAGCACAATAAATAATCCATGGAAACAACATGTCATTAGTTTAGGAACACATTTGGATAACTATGTCATTAGTTTGTGGCCTCTTCAACCAACTACAAAAGTGATGCTATTTTTTATTTAAGGAACACAAATTGAATCTGAAAATTCACTAAATCATCAACAACGAGAGCAACCTCACAATCTTCTTTTCCCAGAATCAGGTACCAACAATACAAAGCACGAGGAATGAAATTAAATAGAGTATATACATTGTATCTCTGAATCTAGAATTTCCTCTAATTACATTACCATTAAATAACAAAGTTTCAAGACAATCATTAAATCCAAAGGGAGAATCCGATAGCAAAACAATAGATTATCTACTCTCCTAAGGAAGAATGTTCTTCCTTTCTACGGTATACGGGGTAAACCTCACTAATTAAGCTTTTCGACAATGCTATACCCATGGTAATCACAAGCCAACTGAATAAAAAATCGGTCACCCACATTCCACAAGCAAAAATAGAAATTCAAAGAAAAAAATTAGTCCTCTTATTGTTCAAACAACGACTAGGGTTTGATTACTCAACGGCAACGGCCGCACAGAAATTGCTCCGCTAGCACATGATGATGGCGGCACCGGAGCCAACTCGTCCTCTGATGGTCTGGTAATGTTTGTCGGAACCAATCACGCATTACCGGCGGCTGAGTTTGTTGGATTGAGGATAAATGCGATTTATTTCACAGATCCAGAGTTTCTTACGCCGCCAGACTCCGATAGGAAGATGACCTTCGGATCGAGAGCTCGTTCATCGCGTCTGATGCGGATGGAGGCGGCTGGGGTGGCAAGAGCAGCGACGAGCAGTGTCAAGCGGCGCCTGCAGGACACTAACTTCTATTCTCGTTTGGCAGGGAGGTGAATTGATTGAAAAATTTCAAAACAGACAGAAAGAAAAGTAAAAAGGAAAAAAAAGTACAATTAAATACACAAAAAAATTACACTTTGAAAATCGATGTCTATTTGCAAAAATATTAGTATAAAAATTGTTCACAAAAGAAGTAGTATATTTGCTAATAGACTACACTTTTTAGAAATCGTGGGTGAAAATGTAGTTTATTAGCGAAAAAAGTGCGCTAATAGACTAGGCTTATGTAAACCGAGGCATGATCATGGTCCGTTATCGAATTTGTACGTTAATAGATTACACTTTCACTCAAAATTGTAGTTAATGCTCCAATAGACTACAATTTCTTAAAAAAATCGAGGTCTATTTGGTGTAGTCTATTAGCATTACTGTTGTAGTGCAAATCAACTTTCTGAAGGATGTATTTTTGGAAAGCAAGCAAGAAAAGTTTTTCGAATGAGCCTTTGACGAGAGCTCAACATCCATTGGATCTAGTCTACTCGGATATTTTGGACCGATCAAGCAAGCATCACTTGATGAGAATAATTCTTCTATAACTTTTATTGATGATTATTCTTGAAAAACATCATTGTTTTTTAAAGGAAAATTCTGCAGTTTTTGAAACTTTCAAAAGGTTCAAGGTGATGGTGGAAAAATAAAGTGGTTTTTAGATTAAAGCTCTTCGGTCTAGAAGAGGTGGTGAAAAGAATGGAATTTATCGGCCACGACGACTCCATATTCACCACAACAATGGAGTAGTAGAGAGAAAGAATCGAAGCATTTTTAACATGACAATAATTGTGTTGTAAAGCAAGAACATGAGCAGAAGTTGATGACTCCTCAAGAAGCGTGGAGTGGTTACAAGTTAAGTGTGTCTCCCTTGCGAGTTTTTAGAAGCATATCTTATACACGTGTTCCCAGTCAAAAGAGAACAAAGAACTCTATTTTCTACAAGTCATACTACAAGTACATGGTGTAGTTAATAACTCAGTGGCATGTAAGGTCGTAACCACAGAGACCTGTGAAGATGACCTACCTAAATTACTAAAATGTTCTAATCATAGTATATCTTAGCAGATCGAATAAGTAATTTGATGGTATTGCCATAATTACTCTAATCTAAACCCTTAACTAAAGCAACTAGACAATTAAAACAACTTGTGATTAATTAACTATGTTCAATAATAAAAGATTGTCTCAGAGTCATCAATTTCATAATTAATTACCACTTTACTGATAAAGGATTAACTCCTCACACAGATTGTCTCAAACCTCTTATTGGAGCACCTGAGGTGTAGATTATATACAATAGACGAACCTCTCGCTTTCGCCAGTGTATAAAACTCATAACAGTGCCTACGAAATACCCCCATAACCATTCTCCTCTCGGTCTGTTGACTGATTATGTTATGTGCAATTTGACAATCAATTTCCTCACCTCTCAATCCTTGGATATCAATTTGTTACTGCTAAACTAGGTGATCGTGCTAATTTAACAACAATCATAATGCAACACATAAATATCAATACACATATCAAGCAAGAATCAAAAGCATTAGCCATACGATCATCTACATTATAATTAAAACTCACTTCTAAAAACCCTATATAAATGACTACTCCATAATCATAAACATAAAAACATGTATTAAATTGAAAGGCATAGTTTGCTACAAATCACCAGAGATAGCAGATTGTGTGACGATGTTTCCCCTCGGATACCTATTACTACAGCTTCTCCTTCCCGACTCTCTCCATAAACTAATTCTACTTGCATAAAATAAAATTCTATAATTGTATGATAAAATTCTTCTCTCTTAAACAGTGGAAGAGTCTAGGTATATTATGAGTACAAAAAACTAGGTTAAAGTGGGAAAAAGACTAGATCTGGGCTGCGAACATAAAGACGCATGTAAAAAGATGAGATCTGCTCGGCTAGGAAAAGCCTTGCTTGGTTGAGCCAATTGTTCATCGTCATTTTTCTTGGCTAGGCAAAGGATTGTATGGTCAAGTGAAGTATTTTGACTTCTCTGGCATTTTCTTCTTTGGTGTTTTAATCGGAAAGGTAAAGGCTTACTCGGCCGAGACAAGTATCATGTCTCTCCATGCGTATTTTCTTACCTTTTATGGGCTGGTCCAATGTCCTTTTTGAGCTCAATAACTTTCAAATACTTTCTATGTCCTCTTTAACAGGATCTTCATCGGGATTCCACAAGCACTTTAATTAATTGTCCAATTCTGTACTAAGAATACTACAACAAAAATAACAAGTGTAATCCACCAAGATACTAAGATAGATGAAACCCAAGATATCAATTGGAGAAGATGATCCTTCAATCTCTTGCCCAATATCCCTCCTTGGTGGTTTTGGTGGCATGGCTGGAATTGTGTTCTTGGATAGGTCAAATTCGAAATGGAACTTATATATAGGGGAAGAGTTATCGCTTGGGTTTAAGGCAAAATCGCATTTATAATTTTAAAATAGGGCACAGAATCTCGGCCGAGACGTGAAAAGAGAATTTTATGCTGGGTGAATCGAAGGCTGATCTCGGCCGAGATACAATTGAATCTCGGCCGAGACGTGAAAAGGGAATATCAAGGCTTGCTAGGGTTTGACTAATCTCGACCGAGATTGGATTTCATCTCGGTCGAGATCTTGATCTCTTGAAAATCTGGATTTTCCCTGGAGAGTCATCTCGGCCGAGATGCATTGCTCGTCTCGGCCGAGATCTTCAATTCTTCAAAACTTTAGGTTTTCCCTGGAAGGTCATCTCGGCCGAGATTTGCAACCTGTCTCGGCCGAGATCTTTCTTTAGCCCTGTCCTTTGTTGCCTCGATCGATCCATCGACTCTGCGGTCTTTTGGTGCTCTTTCTCGATCCATTTGTACTTGTTTTAACACAAAAATGAACCAAATGCATTATTTTACCCAATGAGAATTAAATGCACGAAGTCCACGTGTACCACCGCTCTTTTCACCGTTTCACCTCTTTTCTTACTCGTTTCTTCTTCAATCTTCATCCTAATGGACTTTTTCATTAAAATCACATTTTCTGCTACCAAATGAGCAAGCACGTCATTCGGCTCAAGATAATCATATAGAACACAAAACCACCGAATTTATATGCAAACACTACCAAAATACTCGTATAAATCTGTCTAAGTGCATGAATACACTACGTGTATCACCTACAGATTCTCACTCATGTCATCATGATCACCATGATGATATACATCTCAGAAGAAGCACTAGGTCTGTTCACAAACTAACATATTTGGATGACTATATCACCAATTCTGCTACTCTTGATCACTCATCTCCATTGTCCATAGCCTTTGAATTCTTTTTTCTCCCTGAAGAAAGATACACTGATTTCATGCTCAATAGTTGTGCCATACAAGCTCCTCATACATACACATAAGCTAAACAATATTCTCACTGGATCAAGGCTATGGATCAAGAAATTCAAGCTTTAGGTGAAAACAATACATGGGAATTAACAGAGTTACCTCCTCACAAGAAAGTCATTGGTTGTCAATGGGTCTTCAAAACAAAATTTAAGTCATATGGTGTAATTGTTTTAAATAGAAATAAGTAATTTTTTTTTTTTATATATCTATAAAAGGCAATACTAGACATGCCGTTAAAAAAAACAAACAGAAATGCATATGAATTTATTTTTGAAGTAATATTAATTCAAAATTTAAATCCCGATTAATAATCTATCTTAACTAACTTCATTTTCACTAAAAACTTCATAACACATGTAACAACAAAACAAATATACAATTACTAGTCAAACTCATATCATTTATTAGCAAATAAGTGATCATGGAAAATTAATTTAAACTAAAATAATAAAATAACATCATTCATAAACATTTCCCTAACAAATCAACTTCACATAATAATCATGATTTTATCTAAGACAAATTTCATAATATTAACTATTCAAGAACATTTGAATAATTACTAGCCACATCTAGGACGTATTACATCAGCACATTTGGTCAAAAATCAACAACTAAACAATATTCTAGTCAATACTTTAATACTAAAATCTATCGCACATTGAATAATCCAAATAATAAACATAATTTTTACTTAACACGACACTAAGAAAATATTTCAAATAAGCTTGTATTATCCCTAAAAGAAATACCCTCATTAAAAATATTTCACTAGTTATACACATGCTAGCTGTATCAAATCTATTTGAGAGCACAATTATCTTCAATAAGGGATTATTTAGTATCATACATTGACATGCTTATAAAAATTAATTTAGAACATATATAAACTTGTATAACATTTTTCTATTATTTATTACCTAAATAAATACAAATATAAATCATGTGTAACAACGGGGACACAAGTCGTAAGTCATTAAATAAGTACCTACACAACCTAGATTGTAGCGAAAGTGAAGACAACCTAGATTGTAGCGAAAGTGAAGACAATTGTAGCGAAAGTGAAGACAACCTAGATTGTAGCGAAAGTGAAGACAACCGTAACAACGTAGATACAAGTAAAGTTCATAATTAAAGCATGCATGCTCGGGATTTTGCAAATCAACAACTAAGTTATCACGAAATAATTTATTTATTAGTTAAATTATAGGAACAAAATATTAATAAACATGTCACGAATAAATTTATTAAGATAAACTTATCGCACCTCCATAAAAAATATAATTTAATCATCACATCTAATCATACTTATAATATAATTAATTAACAACACATAATATAACATTGACCGTATGGAAGGAAACCCACATAATATAACATTGACCGTACGGAAGGAGACCCATACGAGTGTACTTTAATTTATCCTATTACGTATAAGTGTTTGTGTGTGTGAATGTACAAGCATACCCGATGTACAAGCCTATATAAAATGCAAATCTACAATCAAGTTATAGTACAAGCACATAAACAATTACTTATTTCTATTTAAAATTGCTCTAAACTATTTTTATGAAAACCGGGTCGTTACATATGGCACCATTGACAGATATAAAGCTAGATTAGTGGCAAAAGGATATAATCAATACATGATGAGGATGCCATTGCTAGTTTCTCTCCTATGGCTAAGAATATAACTGTTAGAATGCTCATTGCTTAGCTGCAACTAAGAATTGGCACCTCCACCAATGGACATTAATATTACTTTTTTATATGGCTACATAGGCAAAGAGGTTTATTTGTTGCCTCCTTATGGTTATACTTATAAAAAGGCCAAGAAAGGACAGGGTTCTACTTTCATGAACTTAGTTGTCTATATGGATGATGTCCTAATGATTGGTGATTCACTGCCTAGTATGTATGCATTCAAATAGTACATGCATCAGGTATTCACTATTAAAGTCTTGGTGATGCCACATATTTCCTAGGGGCTGAGATTGCTAGAAATATCTTAAGAATTCATCTTAATCAGAGGAAATATATTTCGGATATACTCAATGACACTGATCTAGAAAGATACAGGAGGTTGATTGGGAGCTACACCTCAGTCTCACTAGAGCAGATGTTACTCATGCAGTGCAACAATTGAGTCAGTCTGTCCAAGCTCCTCACAGTGAACATTGGACAGTTGTATTGCATTTATTAAGGTATCATAAGGGCACTCCTAAACTTGGTCTTTTCTATCCTCATAATGGTGGTCTTACTTTAACTGGATATAGTAACTTTGATTGGGGCACTTCCATTGATTCCAGGTGGTCCCTCACTGGTTATTGTGTCTTCTCAAGCAACTACTTATTCTTAGAAAACCAAGAAACAAACTACTGTTTCTAGGAGCTCAGCAAAGGCAGAGTATAGGGCCCTAGCTAGCACCACATGTTGCACAACACATTGTGCAGAACCCAGTTTTCCATGAAAGGACCAAACACATAGATATTGATTGTCTCATAGTGAGAAATAATTATAAAGAAGGATTTCTACAACTTGTTCATGTCCCCACAAAGCTGTAAATTGATGTTCTGCTCACCAAACTATTGGGGCTTCTCGGGTTTTTTTACTACTATCCAAGCTTAGCATGGTTTCCCTTGTCGAGCTTGAGGGAGGATTGACAGGCCTAAATTCTAACCCAAAATACCCAAGTATAGGGGTGTAGATGCTTATAGGATAAGTCAAGGTCGATCCTCAGAGAATAGGTTGACGCAGTTCGATACCCCAATTTATAGGATTACTCTAACTAGACACTCGAATTTCAAGGTGAATTTCAATTAAACTAAAGTGCTTAAACTAATTAACTCAACTTTTCAGACGATTAACTTCCAATTAACGAGAATGTATCCTAGAGTTTCGATTTCAGGAATTACTTCAATGTTGATTAAGATTAACTTATAGAGTGTTAAACTAAGTTTCAGTGTTTATTACGCGGCACTTAAGTAACTTAGCCCTTCTCTCGAAGCGACTAAAGCATAGATTGATGAGAACAACCACCCTCTCGAGTCGATTAATCCTAACAACTCCTAATAGACCCTTAACCCTTGCTCTCACAGTCATAGACAACTGCGCTATATGTCATGCGTCTATTAACAATTCTCTCCTCTCGAAGTGGAATTGTTAAACGTGATAACTAAACATAGGTAGCCAATCTAAGTTCAGGAGAAAAACAAACATATAGATAAACACATAAAACTGGAGTCTATAAAATTAAAGCATAAATAAAAACATTGTTATAAAACCCTACTCTCTAACCTTAGGACACGAGTAGTTTAGCTACTCATGCCTAGTATCAAATCCTTACAATAATTCAAGGAATACATCAAAAAGAAATAAAATACTAAGAAAGAAATAATTAAACCCGGCTATGTCGGCTTGCCAATCTTCGATCGCTCGTCCCCAAGTTGCTCTCTAAAATCTCTTCAAAATGTAATGTAGATGATGATGTAACTGATGATCCTCTGGAAAATGAGCTATACTTTTCTTTTATAGGCTTCGGAAAAGTCTTGGGGAAGTTAGGAATCAGTTCCTACTTGGGACAGGATTTTACTTCAGAATCGACCTTTTGACGCGGCCGTGTTGGATGATTGACCCGGCTACGTCTCTTTGAGCTCAAAACTTTCTAAAAACGGAACAAAATGACGCAGCCGCGTTTGAGCAACAAAGCAGATTTAATTTGTGGCCATCTTTTGACGCGACCGTGTTAAGCTTTTGACACGGCCGTGTCGGTTCTCCTCTGGTTTGCCTTCTGGACTGGTTTAGGCCGGTATGAGCCGGTTTTTGGTCGGTTTGGACCGGTTATCGCCGGTTTTATCCGGTTTAGACTTCCTTTGACTTGTTCTTTCGTCCAGTAATCGTAAATCACGACTTTTAGTCCTGAAATAGCTAAAAAATACCATAAAATATGTCAATCGTGTTAAATGGTCCAAGTTATATCACTTTATCCAATTCTTGACCAAATATGCACATAATTCCTATAAAATACTATTCTAAATCGACCCAATTACATGCATAATTAACGTGTATCAGGGATGTAGAAGTTAGTCGCCTAAGTGGCATCATTAGTTTGTATTAGGTGTATTGTGAGCTACTTGGAGCAAGAAGTTACAGCTAATAGTTAGTTGGATTAGCTAACAGATGGTATAAATAAAGTTCACTCCTTTGTAACAAACATATCTCGTTAATATCTATGAAGCAGTGGCAGTTTATTAGCTGAAAAGCTAGTTGCCTTCTTCATACATATTTTAAAAAAATTATAAGAATGTATTTTTAAAATCAAATGTAAAAGTTTATAACAAATAATAGATATTTAACATTACACACACACACACACAAAAAAAAAAAAAAAAAAATCATCAATAATCAATCAATTTTCAATTTCAATAACTATTTTAATCATTAATTAATTATCCAATAACCACTTACACCACATTTTCATCACATTTTACTATTAAATAATATAAACCTACAAGTTAAACACATTTTTTCCTTTACTAGAGGTTTTTACAATCGAAGTATCACAGGTAGAGGTGCCCAATCGGTTCTCGGTTCTGGTTCCAGTTCCGAACCCGCTAGTTCGTGAACCGTGGGGGGTTTGGAACCACCATATAACCGCTAGTTCCGGTTCATAACCGCCGGTTCTAGGCGGTTCTCCCCTTTTCTTTATTTTCTTTATTATTTTTTTTACTTTTTTTTTATCTTAATTTTCAGATTTTAGAGTTTGGAAAATGTGATTATACCTTTGTAAGTTATACATTGAGAGTTTAGAGTTAAGAATTAAGAATTTAACCAAAATGTAATGATGTAAAAGATGAATCTTCATTTATTGAGAAATTTGAACATTACATTTACAATTACTTCATCTAAAAATACAAATTACACTACTAAAAATTTAAACTAGAAACTAAAAATATGAATTAAACTACTAAAATTTAAATTAGAAACTAAATACGTTAAGTCAAATTACAAACTTACATGATTACATATTTCAAATGTAAGTAATTCAAAATTCAAACTTACAATAAGTTACAATCAAACATTAATATACACTAAGTTACAAAATTATATTTTTCAACATAATAAGTAATATATGACGTTTGGAAAAGGAAAAGAGAAAACAAGAAAGAGCTTGAGTTTTATTCTAAGTTAAAAATTATATTAATTTTTAACTTAGAATAAATTGCCTACGTATCATTCACCCTTCGGTGTTAGGGTGAATGAATCAAAGCCCACATTGTTCTCTTATCTTGCTTACCTTTGGGAATTGAGGCCGGTTTGCTTGCTTGGAGCGTTGATCAATCGGAAGGATTGCCAACATCGATCGCCTCAGATTCGTTGGTTGAACAATCATAGGAAAGGAGATCGCCCTCTTCATCTTCTTTGAAGTCGGGTTCTTGTTCTCTATTGTCGGTCTTCGTCCAATCTTCAAGCAAGAGTTGATTTTCTAGATTTTCGACTGTCGATCTAGATTTTTGATCATCCAAAGTATACCCCCCTATACTAAATGCTTGCTCGACGGAGACGATTGAAGCAGGGCAAACTAAAATCTCCTTTACAATTATTGAAAGGATTGGAAATTGTTGTGTCATTTTTGCCCACCACTTCAAGAGAGAGATTGAATTTTGAAGGTCGAGCTCTTCGAACATGGTGCTGAAATATCTTTCGATTTCTCCAAAGGGTTGCTTGACGAACCCCTTGCTTTTTTTGAGACCTTTCCTCGTAAAAAAAATTGAGAAGTGCAAGAGAAGGATTATAAAGTCTTTGGGAAAAACTCCCTTAGTTAGTATAACTAAAATCCCTAGATTCACTACCATCATCACCGCCGTGAAGGACTTTATACTCTCGAAATAAATCATGCAAAACATCTTTAATATTAGAAACAATAAATGTTGTGTTTGGAGGATCATCGGTAGTGGGAAACAAACAATCATAATACATTTTAAGCAACTCAATTACATATCTTCTTTAATCCTAGGATCTAGCATTTTAGCAACCAAAAATAAATCGAGTATTTCCATAAAATATGTACACCATTTTTGCCTCATCAATTAAAACCGGATCATCTCTATAATCTAGAAAAACACCCGCAACTTAGCAACAATGATCAATGAAAAGAGGTGAAGTCGGTAATAGCAACAGGATAGCTCTTTAGTTGCATCTTCGAAAATTTTTAGTAGTGAAATCAAATTTGTACATGCATCCCATTGTTGAGGATATATGAGAATATTGTTTGTTGGGTTTTGTCCGAAGAAAAAGTGCATAAAGCCTCTTTAAAATTGTAAGAATCACTTAACATTTTATAAGTAGAGTTCAAACGATGAGGCACATATCGTTAAAAAAATTTTGGCCGGCAAACTTCGGTTTTTGCAAAATTTTACCCATTTTTTGGTTAAAGAAGAATGTCGGGTCAAGCAAGAAATGGCCTCCCGAATAAGCGTAATATGTGTTTTAAAAGTATTTAAACCGTCTTGTACACACAAATTTAAATAATGACACATGCATCTAATATGAAAAAATCTACCACCACTAGAAGGTTGACAAATATTTTTGAGTTTGGATAATGAGGCATTGTTAAAAGAAATAGAAAATATTTTTTGAACTAAACCATACTCTTGTAAAATTGTGATAATTTTATGACAAATGTTTTGTGCATTGTGCACGATGTCAAACTCCCTATATGCGATTAAACGTTCTCGCATCGACCATGAACCATCAATCTAATGACAAGTAATTCCCATGTAATGATGACTTTGCCAATGATCCGACCAAACATCCGAACAAAATGAAACCTTTTGAGCTAGTGAAGCAGACATGTTTACCAAAACAATTTTATACTCCCCTACAATTTTAGCAATGTCTCATGTTAAGGTGCTTCGAGAGACTTTTTTAGCTTGAGGATTATAACCCAATCTATCAAAGTCTTCAAATAATTCATCGGCGAAATTGAAGGGGAGATGTTTAACACAAACAAATTTTTCCAATTGGCGACGCGCGTTTGCTTCACTATATAGAAAGAGTGAATTAGAATCCGTACCTTGCGAGGACCTGGATGGATCGGACATATATCCTCGCATTTGAGTTTGTCTAGTTTCAATTCCCAATTTATCGGGCTGGTGTCCATTGAAGTGCTTGGAGTAGGTGTCATATCCACCACCATGTTGCATTGTGTATTTCTTCGGGCAATAGTTACACACGATCGAGTAAAGCTTTGAGTTTTCCGAACCCGGAATGCAAGTCTTCGTGAAGTGTAGAAAGATTGGGCTCTTGGACTCAAAATCGTTGGTCGGTGGTCTTGGAGCTCTACCACCACTCCGGCCACGCCTAGTAACCGGCTAGGATCGCTAGGTGCTTGACTAGGGCCTCGACTCTCTTGAGATGGATGGTCATCGCCAAATTGTTCGACGAAGTCGGCTGCGGCGGCGGCGGCATTAGCACCTCCAAATAATAATATACATTAATAATTAGAATAAAAATGTAACATAACATCTAGGAAGATAAAAATATATTAAACTTATTAAACTTGACTTATAAAATAAAAAAAACTAAACTTGAATCAAATTACAAATTGACATATAAATTATAATTCAACGAAATTAAAAATTAAAAACAAGAAAATAATGAAAAATATACCTAGAGCATCGGCTAGATCCAAATCGATTGGAAGGTGGTCCAACTTGATTGGTTCCTCGTTATCTAGGTTGAAGAAGCTGGAGGAGATAAAGTAGACGAACCATCAACTTCGATCCTCCCTCTATCGGAGCCCCGGCCAGAAGAGTTGGATCCGGCTCTACCACTCGACATTTTTTTTTTTTTTTTGGATTTTAGAAGAATTAAACAACTAAAAATTGATCTAGATAGATAAAAACTTGACGTAAACTATAAATCGAGGTAGTGAACTAAAACTTGAAGTAAGCCCAAATTGCACAATTGAAAACAATATGTAGGTGTCAATTCAATTTCTTCAAGTGAGCATGTTTTGTAGTAGAGGTCGAGTAGGATCAGGAACCGGGTTTGGGTTGGGAAGAACCGGACCGGAGAGCCGGGTTTATATCAGATCAGATTTGGAAGTTATTGAAGAACCGGGTTGGTGACGGTTATAACAGAAATAAGCAACGGTTTTGGACTGTTGCATGTAAAACTGTTGTTAAAGACGCGTTTCAGTTTGAATAGCAGTTGAAACTGAATTTGATTCCAGCTTCCAGAACTTCTTGATTCGAGCTTAGCTCTTTATATACATTTGTTCTACTTGTAAAGGCGAGTTGACACACGTAGCCTTCCCTCTGTAAACACTAATCAATCGTTAGAATTTGAAAGCTAGGGTTCTTGAGCTCAATTCGGATTGTGAATTGGGGCTTCTAGTTTTCTGGGTTGTTTCTTGTAATTGATTGTTTAGTTGAGTGAATTGAGGTGTATAGAGCCTCCGTGGATGTAGATCACCTTGATCGAACCACGTAAAAGCTTGGTGTTCTTCATTTTATTTTTGGTTCTGCGTTCGGTTTTAGTCCGTTTTTCATTCATTTCTGGATTGAATCTTGTTGTGTGTGTGTTGTAAGTGTTCTCAAACCTAACAAGTGGCGCCGTCTGTGGGAAACATACACACAAACTCAAAGAAGAAGAAGAATGGCTGGAGTAAGATGGATGTGGAGAAGTTCTCAGGAAAGAATGACTTCTCACTCTGGAAGATCAAGATGAATGCAGTTCTGATTCAGAATGGCCTAAACTCTGCACTTCTTCCTGTTGATCAATGGCCTGATGCTGAGAAATCCAAGTTTCCAGAATTGGATAAGAAGGCTCTGAGTTTGATATTTTTATGTCTGGGTGATAAACCTTTGAGGGAGGTTTCGAGGTGTAAGAATGCAGTGGAGGCATGGGAAAAACTGGAGGAACTTTATCAATCAAAGTCTATATCCAACAATCTATTTCTGAAACAGAAATTAATGTCCTTCAAAATCTCTGATGATAAAGTCATTTCTGATCAACTTGATGAGTTTGTCAAGATGATTGAAGAGCTGGAAGATCTGGGGGTGAACTTGGAGGATGATGATAAGGCTCTGATGGTGTTAAATGTTCTTCCAAAATCCATGGAAAGCTTTAAAGATGCACTGATGTTTGGAAGAGATGGAAAAATCAGTTATGAATCCATCTTGTCAGCATTAAAGAACAAGTGCTTTCAGAATCAGGGAGAAAAGGGTTCTACACAAGCTGGAGAAGGCTTGAACATTAAGTTCAAAAAGAATTTCCAGAAGAAGAAGTTCCAGGGAGTTAACGATAACAAATCTGGAACTCTGAATGCAAAGAAACAAGGTGACTGGGTTGAAACCAGGAAGTGTTTCAAATGCAAGCGAGCTGGACACTTAAAGAAGGACTGTCCACAAAAGAAGAAGAAGCAGGAGACTCAGAGGGCAGAGGTGGCAATGACAGAGCATCAAGAAGACATCCTAGAAGTCCTGAACATCACAGACACAAGAATGGAAAAGGAATGGGTACTTGATACTGGATGCTCATTCCACATGTGTCCCAATGAATCCTGGTTCAAGGATCTACAGAAAGAAGATGGTGGATGTGTACTACTAGGAAATGATCACTCCTGCAGAGTCAAAGGCACAGGATCAGTGCAAATTAAAATGTATGATGGAGTCATCAGAACTATTTCTCAAGTGAGGTATGTCCCTGGATTGAAAAGAAATCTATTATCCCTTGGTTCTCTTGTGGCAAATGGCTGTCAGTTCAATTCCCTAGATGGTCATCTTCATATCACTAAATACAATAAGCTGGTAATCAAAGGAAGGCAACACAATGGCCTGTTTATTTTGATTGGATCACCTGTGATAGGATGTGCTGAATCTGTGATAAGCAGATAAGATGTTATGAAATGGCATAGAAGACTGGGTCATATTGGAGAGAAAGGGTTGAAGAAGTTATCCAAGAAGGGTATCATTGGTGAAATGGGAAATAGAACACTGGATTTCTGTGACAAGTGTGCCTTGGGGAAGGCAAAGAAGCTGCCTTATGCAAAAGGGATACATTCCACTAAAGAACCCCTGGATTATGTATACTCTGATATTTGGGGGCCTTCAAGAACAGAAACACATGGAGGGGGAAGGTATTTCATGTTTATCATTGATGATTACAGTAGAAAAACCTGGATATATGTTTTGAGAAACAAAAGTGATGCATTTCTCAAGTTTAAAACATGGCTGAATCAGGTGGAGAACCTAAGAGGGAAGAAACTGAAACATCTTAGGACTGATAATAGCTTGGAATATCTATCCACTGAATTCACAGGATTTTGTGAAGAGAAGGGTATCACAAGGCACATAACTGTCCCTCTAAACCCCCAACAGAATGGAGTTGCTGAAAGAGTTAACAGAACTGTACTGGAAAGAGTTAGATGTATGTTGATTGATGCTGGATTACCTAAATCCTTCTGGGGGGAGACAATAAATACTACATGCTATTTGATCAACAGGTCACCATCATCAACTCTAGGATTTAAAACACCAGAAGAAGTATGGAGTGGAAAGACACCAAACTACCATGACTTAAGAGTGTTTGGGTGTTTAGCCTATGCTCACATTAGGCAAGACAAACTTGATGCAAGAGCACAGAGATGTGTATTTTTGGGATATCCTGAATGCATAAAAGGCTATAGGTTATGGTGTTTGGAACAGGGAAACCAGAAGCTCCTAATAAGTAGAGATGTAACGTTCAATGAAGATGTGATGGGATACAACTCTACTGGAAGTCAAGAGGAAGCTGATGGAGCTGTGGAACCTGAAAGAATTTCTGTTCAGGTGGAGCCTAATAAGGAGCAGATACCTCCAGAAGAGAATACTCAAGCTCAGCAAGAAGATGACAGTTCATCAGAAGAGGAAGAAGGTCAAACAGAGATGGCAAATCTCAGAACCTATAGCATAGGAAGAGACAGGCCAAGAAGACAAATCCAAAGACCTGGTTTCTATGGATTAGCTGGCAGTGTATATTATGCACTAAGTGTAGCAGAAGACTTGGAGTTTCAAGAGCCTAGTCGTTTCAAGGAAGCAGTAAGTTGTAGTGAGAGTGAAAACTGGATAGGGGTCATGATGGAGGAAATGGAATCCTTAGAGAGAAACCAAACCTGGAAGCTTGTAGACAAACCAAAAGGGCAGAAGCTAGTTAGCTCAAAATGGATTTTCAAGAAAAAGGTGGAGGCTGGAAAAGCTGATAAGATCAGTTACAAGGCAAGGTTGGTTGCCAGGGGCTTCACTCAAAGGGAAGGCATTGATTACAATGAAGTATTTTCTCCAGTAGTGAAGCATTGCTCTATCAGGTTACTTCTATCAAAGGTTACTCAAGAAGACTTGGAACTACAAGTTAGATGTCAAGATAGCATTCCTGCATGGAGATCTGGTTGAAAAGATATACATGAAGCAACCTGAGGGCTTTGTGATTCCAGGAAATGAAGAGAAGGCCTATTTTCTCAGGAAGTCACTCTATGGGTTGAAACAAAGTGCCAGACAGTGGAATAAGAAGTTTAATGAGTTCATGATGAGTGCAGGATTCATAAGAAGCTTATATGACAACTGTGTATACTTTAACAGAGGTTCAAGAGCTGAACAAGTGTTTATGTTGTTATATGTGGATGACATGCTCATAGCCAGTAAGAGCAGTGATAAGATACAACAGCTAAAAGGAAAGTTGAATTCAGAATTTGACATGAAGGATCTAGGGGAAGCCAGGAAGATTCTGGGAATGGACATCATTAGAAGAAGAGAGACTAGAACATTATGGCTTTCACAGAAGCAGTATCTGCAGAAGGTTGTGGAGAGATTCCACATGCATGAGTCCAGACCAGTAAGTATTCCAGTTAATCTACAGACAAAGTTATCCAAGGATCAGTGCCCCAAGACTGCAGCTGAGGAGATTCACATGAAGAATGTTCCATATGCCAGTGGTGTTGGCAGTTTAATGTATGGAATGATATGTAGCAGGCCAGACTTGGCCTATAATGTGTCTCTAGTAAGCAGGTATATGTCAAATCCTGGGGAATCACATTGGGAAGCCTTGAAGCAGGTTTTAAGACATCTAAAGGGGTCTGTCAGTAGGGGTTGAAATTCCAGAAATAAGAAGCAAATACTATACCATTGATTGGATATGTTGATGCAGACTTTACTGGGAATTTGGATACTAGAAAATCCATTATAGGGTATGTTTTTACTTTGTATGGTACAGCTGTGAGTTGGAAAAGTGTGCAACAGTCAATGGTTGCATTATCAACAACAGAAGCAGAGTTCATTGCATTAACTGAGGCAATCAAAGAAGCTTTATGGCTCAAAGGAATTCTCAAGGACCTGGGAATAAGACAAGGTTGTGTTACTATTCAGTGTGACAATCAGAGTGCTCTTCATTTGGTGAAGCATCAAGCTTTTCATGAGAGGTCTAAGCACATTGATGTTAGACTTCATTTTTCAAGGGATATCATTGAAGCTGGATCTGTTGAAGTAAAGAAAGTGCATACTTTGGACAATGCGGCAGATTTCTTGACTAAGGCAGTTCCTAGAAGTAAGATGGTACATTGCTCAAGCCTGATAAGGCTTGAACAGTGTGATTAAACTTGGAGATAAGAAGACAGTAAGAGGTGATGAAGTGCACTTGAATTCATTGAGGTGGAGATTTGTAGGTGTAAATTCAATTTCTTCAAGTGAGCATGTTTTGTAGTAGAGGTCGAGTAGGATCAGGAACCGGGTTTGGGTTGGGAAGAACCGGACCGGAGAGCCGGGTTTATATCAGATCAGATTTGGAAGTTATTGAAGAACCGGGTTGGTGACGGTTATAACAGAAATAAGCAACAGTTTTGGACTGTTGCATGTAAAACCGTTATTAAAGACGCGTTTCAGTTTGAATAGCAGTTGAAATTGAATTTGATTCCAGCTTCCAGAACTTCTTGATTCGAGCTTAGCTCTTTATATACATTTGTTCTACTTGTAAAGGCGAGTTGACACAAGTAGCCTTCCCCCTGTAAACACTAATCAATCGTCAGAATTTGAAAGCTAGGGTTCTTGAGCTCAATTCGGATTGTGAATTGGGGCTTCTAGTTTTCTGGGTTGTTTCTTGTAATTGATTGTTTAGTTGAGTGAATTGAGGTGTATAGAGCCTCCGTGGATGTAGATCACCTTGATCGAACCACGTAAAAGCTTGGTGTTCTTCATTTTATTTCTGGTTCTGCGTTCGGTTTGAAGTGTCCGTTTTTCAGTCTGTTTTTCATTCATTTCTGGATTGAATCTTGTTGTGTGTGTGTTGTAAGTGTTCTCAAACCTAACACAATAAGAATGCTAGATTGCAAGAGATTGATTTTTGAGAGTAGATAGAAATATGAGATTGAGGTGTGGAAAAAAATTGGAATAAAAATGAGTATTTATAGAGGTTTTTTAGCTAACAAAATAAAAAAAACAAAAAAAAATTAATCCCCCCCTTCCCCCCTCAAACTGAGATCCCGCCTTCCCCCACTTTTCAAACGGTCCAATGATCATGGCTGTTGATTTTCAACGGCTATTTGATCTTGGCCGTTACTTTTTTTTTAAAAAAAAAAAACACAAAAAAGAAATTCGGTTTGTACCTGCGGTTCCGATTGAACTGCCGATTCCTCTTCAATGGATCTATGATCTGCACCGTTGATCTCCAACTGTCAACAAATCTTGGCCATTCACGTGGTAAATTCAAAATAAAATTAAAAATAAAAATATATATTACTGCGGACCGCCAGTTTAACCGACTGTTCAATAGATGGTTTGGAGTCGCCGATTAAACCAACGATTCACAGTTTCTCACTACACGGAACCTAACCCGCACCGACCAATCCTCCAGAGTCGGAGCGAATTGGAATCGAAAATTGGGATCAACGATTCCAATATCATTAACCGTCGGTGTGGTCCGATCTGATTCGTTGGTTCTCGATTAGTTTGGGCACCTCTAATCGCAGGCCAATTGTCATACAACTTCCTCCATTCCAGTCCGTTAGAATTTTTATTAGGGAAAATTGGTAAAAACATCCTTTAAGTTTACACTAATTAAGAAATCATCCTGTATGTTTACCACTTTACAAAAATGCCCAATAATTTAAAAAAAAATGGTAATTATGCCCTGCGACCGGGAATTCCCTGTAACCCATCCGGTTACAGGTTGACGTGGCATAAGAAAGGTGATTTGAATCCGATTTTAGACACGTGTTGCACCAGAAAATTATATTAATTTAATTAATAACACAAAAAATACATATCATCATCTTCCTCCACCTTCCCCCACCATTTTCACTCCACCTGCAGGCTGCAACCCCCCACCCCTCCCCACGACACCATTTTCACTTCACTGAAACATCACCATCTCCCCCCCCCCCCTCCGCACCCCACCCCTTACATTTTGACTCCACCATTTTCCGGCTACGAGTTCACGCCATTCTCCTTCTCCTTCAGACCATTTTCAGTGCCCTTACTCCTTCGCCCAACCAACTCCGGCTAGTGTTCTCCAGTTTTTCCCTCTCCGTATTTGAAATATTGTCACTTATTCTCTTAAATCTTTCAGTATTTTCCCCAAAAATAATCATCAAACCTAAATAATTTCAAAAATTAAAAACCATATATATATATATATATAAATCGAAAAGTTGAACAGCTTTTCCCAAATTATGGACGAACTATGGGATTCACTCAGTAGTGATTTCTACGCAGACAGGGCTTTAATCTCCCCGGAGAATTTGATGATCACGGCGAAGTACGGCTACGATTCACTGATACCGAGCGACGATCGACACCGTCGGATTCCGCTGTCGCCGTTCATATCGGAGTTTCAATGCTCGGTTGTCTCTGAATCAGCTTCCATTAATCACGACGATGAGCAAGCTTCCAGTGTGATCAAGGCGCAGCTGCTTGCACTTGTAAAGCCATGAATGAAAAATAGAATAACGCAAGAGAACAGCAGAAGGAGACTGTTCTCCCCCACGAACCCTATTATCTGTTCTGATGGAAGGGGAGGAAAGTGATGATGTAAAAAATAGTAATTTTTATTTAATATAAAAACATTAAGGGTGCCAACTAAGTCATATCAAGACTAAAATTAATTACACATCAGCAGTAGGGAGCCATGTCAACCTGTAACCGGATGGGTTACAGGGAATTTCAGGTCGCAGGGCATAATTACCAATTTTTTTCAAATTATTGGGTATTTTTGTAAAGTGGTAAACATACAGGATGATTTCTTAATTAGTGTAAACTTAAAGGATGTTTTTACCAATTTTCCCTTTTTATTATTAATTAAAATCTTTATTTTCATCTTAAATGAAAGAGTAGGTCTTGGGTGCATCCAACACACAATAAGCTTATTGTGCACTCCCCAATTTAATTTGGGAATTAGATATATATGAAGGGTTGTGTTTGGATAAACAAAAAGGCTGGTGGTCTAGCGGTCAAACCCTCAAGCGCGCGCGCTGAGGTCTTGAGTTCGAATCTCAGCCAGTGCGCAATTTTTTTTTCTTTTTTTTTCTTTTAATTCAAATTAATAATATATATATATATATATATACATATATCTATACTTAATATATATATGTTAAGACATGTTTGTTATCACATAAGAGACACTAGCCTAGGTGCTAAAATCCTAAATTGTTAGTTATTAGGGCACGGGTTTGAATCCCATCTTCTCCAATTTTTTATATATGTGCACTTTTTATATTATTTTAGATTTTAGACAATGTAATATATTATTTAAAAAAATTATATATTATTAAAAAAAAAATGTGTATACTTTTAACATAACATATACTATTACACAATATAACATATACTATTACGCAATATAACATATACTATTAAATAACAGAATATTTAAAAAAATTATATATTATTTAAAAAAAATGTGTATACCTGTAACATAACATATACTATTACACAATATAATATATACTATTAAACAACAGAATATATTATTAAAAAATTATACATGTAACTATAACATATACTATTACGCGAAATAACATATATTGTTGAGTGCACACAAGTTTTTGCCTAAAGGAAAAAGGGAAAAAAGAATATCAATCTTGTCTGAACGTGTAAGACAGGGCGGCACAATACAGAGGAGGAGACACAAGACAGTTACACGGCCTACAAAGAGGCGATCAGAGAGCTCTACTCTTAATTTTTGTTCCCGATAGCGAAATCAGCCGTCCATTACATGGACAACTGAAGATGTCGACTCTTGTTGCCATCCGAGATGCGTCCTTGAACGGGAACGGCGGAGACTACTCTCCCGCCAAGGAGAAAGCGTCCAATCGCGGGGTATATGGTGGTCGCTCGCCTCTGCTCCGCCGTCTGCGGTTGTTGCTCGGTAGCGCCAAGTACAAACTCCTCCTTCTCCTCTGCCTCTTAACTTCCGTTTGCTTCCTCAGCTCAAGGATATCCTCTTTTATGGGATGGTACCCTGATTATTCTTCTTCGGTTTCTTCTCCTTCAAGGTTGGTATTTTCGTCATATTTTGATTGGTCATTGTTATTATTGGTTCATCGAATTGATATTTGATGGACTTGTTTTCTGCTATGCGGGTAACTGACTAACTGCAGTTTAAATTTGAGTTTAATGGATCTCTTAACATAATTTCATTTTGGCGGTGTCTCTGAAAGAAATAAAGCTAAACTTGGAATTTTGATGTGTTATTTGTTCAAATTGGGCAAGAATGAGCTTGTTTAGTTTTAATTGCTTTGTATTTTGTGTAATTTTTCTTCTGTTTATTGGCTCATTTTAGAAATACTATTCGTATTCTACATGGTTGGTCGGTAATTTGCCATTTTCGGAGGATATTGGCGCTTGTCATTCTGGATCAGTATTTGTATGGTGTATTCTGGATCATTCTTGAATATCAGCTCCAAAAGTATTAATAAAATTCAAGTGTTATTTCCAGGGGGGGTTACACGGTTCTCATCAACACTTGGAAGAGAAATACTCTACTTAAGCAGTCCGTTGCTCACTATGCATCCTGCCAAGGAACCGACGCGATACATGTGGTTTGGAGTGAAAACGAGCCACCTTCATACAAGCTGAGAGAATATCTGAAGCAGATGGTATTGAAGAAGTCACAAACAGCTCAAAAGCCTAACTTTAGGTTTGACTTAAACAAGGAAGATAACTTGAACAATAGATTTAAGCCAATTGAGGATCTTAGAACTGAAGCTATATTCTCAGTGGATGATGATGTCATTGTTCCCTGTCGGACGCTGGATTATGCATTCACTGTGTGGCAAACTGCTCCACTGTCAATGGTGGGATTTGTTCCTCGAGTGCACTGGCTGAGGGAGGAGGTCAGTCACTTGCTTAATATATTGTGTAGGATATGTTTCTTGATATCTTTGCTTAGAGTATATGCTACAGTTACTTTTAGTATATTCTTTCCTTTTCCCCTTTTGGAAAAGAATGCACATCCATTGAGTTTTTCTGTTGCATGAGTTGTATAACTGTCGGAGCTTAAAATGATTACTGCTGCTAATATGTTACCAGCATTTCTAGTTTCTTGAAAGTTGATGTTATGTGATGTGTATAAAGTTAATATTATTCACCATCTTCGCACCACTTTCCGCTGAATGTAAAATTCTTCAAGCTAATCTTGAACTTGTTAACCTTTTTCTCTTTGTTCTTTCTAATGAGAACAAAAATGCTTTTACTGATTAAAGGAAAGTATGTACAAGGAATGGGAAGTCCCTGATAATATACAGCTAAAACACTAAAATCCAATAATTGGCCATATTAGACACGAAGAAAATTTGAAATTTCTTTTTAAATGAAACCCGCTTGCCTACCCTAAACTTTAGCCATTCCCACGGCTCATGTAATATCCCTTTCTGCCCCATGTAGAATGGCACAATGCTTGAGCACTTACTCCCCATAACACACTTCCTGTTTTACTTTGATAACATCAAGATTTGACAAAAAAAAAATCAGAAATAGATTATGGTGTTGGCCATAGTAAGCCCAATACTTCTCATACGTTATTCCGTAAAATATTGCAATAAGGGAAGTGCAGAATACATGATCCAGATCCTCAGGGTACACGTACGCAGCCTGCATCAAGTTGGGATAAAAGGATGTCTAGATGATGTTTCTGTAGTACATCATATCACATACACCTACTTGATTGTGTTTTCCCTTATTTCCTCCAAGAACATCCACTATTACTTGAGCTTGGCCTAGATTAGGGTTCTTCAAGAGATGTATAATCAATTCTATCTAACATGATACTGCACTTAAGGAACTTGTACTATTACCAGTTTATTGAAACAATTTAACCCTCCATCCATGCGAAATTAGTTAGTTCTGAAGCATCTTCTAATTCCTGTCCATTGATCTTTTTGACTCATTTGAATAAGTTGCGCCAGCCATACTGATTTCTGAGAACATCTCAAATCTGTATATCACAATCAAGTTTTAAGTACTGTAGATATATAGATGTGACGACTCTGAGCCGTGATTTCCCTGCAATTAAGATTTGTTCTTTGAATAGTTGTATCATGTATGAACTTTCTGTCCTTTGCTACAAGTATACTACAGTTTGCAGCTAATCCTACTTTACGTGATAAGTTCACTATTGCTTGCAGAAAAGTGGTGCGGCCCATTATGGATATGGAGGATGGTGGTCTGTTTGGTGGATGGGCACTTACAGTATGGTTCTCTCAAAAGCTGCATTCTTTCATCGGAAGTACTTGGACTGGTACACCAATGAAATGCCATCATCTATTCACGATTACGTAAGCAGGGAAAGGTATGCACAGTTTCATCGATCGGCATTTAGTCTGTCGATAAGATTTTCAATCAATTGATCGCTGGTCTGTTGACTTCGTTTATATGTGTGTTTCAGGAATTGCGAGGACATAGCAATGTCTCTTCTTGTCGCAAATGCTACCAGGGCTCCTCCAATATGGGTTAAAGGTACTATGTTTTTCTTGGAGGTATTAGAACTTTACAAATATACATGTACTGATTTCCATGAAGAACCTACCCCCCTGATAAATGTGAACTTTTTCCTTAGTTTTTTGAATATTTTCCCATTCAATTGTAGTACCAATTAGAACCTTCCTTTTTAAATTTTAATTTTTGCACAAATGTTATGCACATTCTTATGGATAACATGAAGTGACTACAATTTCTTTTTTGAATTGTGAAAAGACATCAACCTTAGTTCTATAATTAATTCAACTTTGGAACATGGAAATTCTCTATAGAAGTTTCGTAAGAACAAAATCAGAAATAAATTGCATTTTCATCTCCGTAAAATGAAGTCTGTTTTCACGGCAACCTCGAAGAAAGTCCGCAGAAACCAAGACTAGTCTTAGCATAAGGGAGCATTGCATCAAAATGCACAAATTATCAATGAAGCTGTGGTTCCTCACAGGTTGTACTAATGCTGCGGCAAATTATTGTCAAGAATAATTCAGAATTTTAATAAGAACTTCATTAGACTAGCCGATTGTCAAGTTCCAAAGTTTTCAAGCTGACACTAAATTTATACTTTTAACCTATGAAGTAATTAGTATTGTATAAGTATGTTTGATGGAAAATTCTTCAAGTTACAAATTTTGTGTTTTTCTCTAACCATGCCCTATCTAGGAGCTAGATTTACCATAGCAAAATGTTGACCGGGCATATGCTAGAATATATTTGTAATGTGGTATTGTTTTTAAATACAAATTGATGCCTAATATTTTAATGACCTTGTGTATCATAGGCAGCAGCTAGCAATGATGTTGGTTTACTTAATCTCAAGTGGTAACCTCATTTAATAAAGATTTACACTTGTTCTGAATTCTCAGGGAAGATATATGAGATTGGTTCATCAGGGATAAGCAGTCTTAAGGGACATAGTGGTAAGAGAAATAAATGCCTTGATGATTTTGTTTCTTTGTATGGAACAATGCCTTTGGTATCGACCAATGTGAAAGCGGTCGATGCAAGACGTGAATGGTTTTGGTAATTTTGGGTCATGCATTAGTTTACATAACTCTTGTAATACAAATAGCCGGTTTTCCTCTTTGTACCACAAGTTTTGTGACAACAATTTTCAGCAGAGTTTGCCCTTGTATTTTACTCTCTCCTCTTTTCTGAACTGTTGCCCCTTTACTCTACCTCTTCTGCATTCACTTCTCTCTTTGACTTCAGAGGAATCAAACTAAAGGGAGCAAATATATGTTAAAAAATAATGTACACGTGCAGAGACCAAAATATTGAAAAAGGAAAAAACATACATGAAGCAAAAAGTGCACCTCAAAGTTGCAGGGATTCCCGTTACGCGTTTGTTAGATAATATCATCTTGGTCATGCACTTCGAAATGCTACCGATCAGTTTTTTGTTAGAACTACGATTCCTATCCGATCCACAATATTAAATATTGATAATCGGATAATCGTTGTAGTATCGATCGTATTATTATATGTTCTACGCATTAATTAATCTATATAAAAAGGGGTTTATGGAATACTTTTGTAGTGTGCTTTTGTGTATATGACGCTCCAAAACTTCAAGCCTTCTACGGTGTTCTCACGAACTGCACTACAATACACGGTGTGTGGACACCTTCTTGGATGTAGTGCGTGTAAAATGTACAAGAACATACTGAATATGTATATGATATATATATAATATATCACAATATTCTTTGTCCCCAAGTAACATATCCTGATAAGTATAAAAGATACTGGAAATCTCCATCTTCTATAACATCATAATATTATAATCCAAATATTGTAGTAATAAATTATAATCCTTATAATTTATTTTAGTTCACACTGAGTCACCGAAGGGACCTAGTCGGACCTAATTAAATTAAGCTACAATAAATTAAATATGACTCAGCCAACTCGACTTATCATATTAATTTATTAATTATATTATATTCCACTAAAAGAATATAATTGCACTCTTAATTTAATCGGCATTATAGAAGTAATATAATCAATAATATTATCCTCTGATTAATCGATCCAACATTTACCCCCTTCGATCAACTAAAGTATTTGCAATAGGCTACCATGATCAATAAGCCTATATTCATAACACTTGTCAATCTCAACACTCATCTTTTAACCGACAGTCCTGTGTGACTACATCACACAACATGATTCGACAACAAATGTCAAATACTGAGCTCAGTTTTACTGTTCATAGAAGAACCTGTGAGATCATGACCATACCTATTAAATAGGTGAAGGATTCAATATTGTAAATATATGTTCTTTATCACTTCACTTTAATTCTCAAAACACCGAGGTATTGATTAATATATTAATCTCACTCACTAGTGTCTCAAAGAATGTCCAGTTGGTAATAAAGATACACTATTCACTCAAGATTAATGTAAAATGTACGTCAATCAACGAATCTAAATTGTATGGTCAGATCACAATCTAAATTTCATGTGGTCCTGTCCCAATACATCGTACGTGTATCTACAATTCCATTGTCAAGTCAAAGATAAACTTCAATGAAACTGAGACGATCTTATCAAAATAAATTGTCCAAATTTATTTATTGATCACGGACAAAATGCTTAAGATTGAATTATAAATCGAATCTTTCTGTGTTTAATAACTTAAACACTCGATTTATAATATTCCTACAATCCAAGGACATATGCAAGTTCAAACAGATTATCTTGCAAATAATTTAAAATGCTATATTTAATCTCAAAATATCATTGCACGAATTAACACGTAAAGCATCATACCCCCACTCAACATTTCTCCCACTTGTCCAAGAGTAAATGATCTTTGAGTAGTGTAAACTTTAATTTACTCGTAGGACACCATACTCTCAACATTAATCCCACTTGTTCAGGAATTAATGATCTATGAATAATACAAATCTTACTTCAATACCGGACTGCTTCTTAAAGCTGCCACATTCTCCGCTTTCGCTGTGGAATCAGTAATCCGAGATCACTTGATATCTCCCACACAAAAACGACATCACTATCTACAAACTATATATGAAACTTCGTACAAAACTAACTATCTAATTCTTTTATCCTAATGGATTTAAGAATTAGAACATAATTTATCTTCAAAGTCCTTCATATCATAAGATGACATCAACTAGCACAAAAATGTCCTATTCTATATTTTTCTGAATATGTAAGATTGTCTACCTATATTGCTCATAATATGTAAGACAACATTCCTACATTATTCAAAAATTTATAGAATACTTTAAGTATATAGACATTTGATTAGGTTCGTGAAAGAACTTTATCATTATGCACATTACGTGTACTTGACTCTTTTGGATAAAACTGTCTGGTCTCATATTATAGGAAACTTCTATAAGATTCCAAAGAGAGTTAGTGTACATAGATTTGGTCTTTGATACTCTTCCATAATGCAATGTCTAAAAAACATCATAACTACTAAGACTATCTAGAGAAACTTCCTTATTTTGTGATGAGAATCCAAAAACTCTAGGCAAAAACTTGTATGTGTTTGTTACACGGCCGTCACACGGTGTGACAAGAAAAAGTATCACTTTTTGTGATAAAAGTATCACGTTTATCTGTAAAAGTATCACATTTTTTGAACAAAAAAAAGTATGACTTTTTGTAGCAAAAGTATCACCTTTATCTGTAAAAGTATCAATGTAGTAAAAGTATCATTTTTTCCTGTAAAAGTATCACTTTTTCCTGTAAAAGTATCAATATTTTCTGTAAAAGTGTATTCCGTCATACGTGTGACCGTTCACACACAAGACTCACTCAAAACTCTTACACAAAACAAGTCTAAAAATCTCATTTCATCTTAGCTATGAAATTTTCCTAATTGACTAGAATTTTAATATTATACTCCCACTGATCTATCAAATTCTTCTACTAACTCTTCTACTCGTTTATCCGTGGATGTATCATGTAGAACATTTTACATCTCCCACTGAAACTAACAAGTAAGAATTGTAGACTTTGTAAATTCAACTGAGTATGTTCAGTGTTGAACTCTGGAATTGATAAACTAGGAAACTATTTTCCTTTATCTTGTAAAAAAGAACTATAATCTTGAATTCACATCCTTCCATACTTTCGTCCTATAAGAAGTTGACATCTGTCTTTTCCAAAACCCTCTTATCTAGGATTTTATGGAAATAAAATGCATACTTTCTGATAATGTATAATAATGTCTATTTACTTCAACTCAAAATGCATCAGAACTTTTGAGGGGTACTTGGTGGGTTCGAATACTAATTCCCATGAATGATACATGAAGACTTCTAGTCACATTACCATTTAAAACAAAAATACATGCATTTAGAGATTCTATCTTCAATCAATTTGAATAACATCTCATCCTAGCATATAAATTTTGCTTAATTAGTAAACTACACTAAGTTTCATAACTCATTAATCTCATTAGTAGTTCTCAAAAATTGATATATGAAGAGTTCTTAGTTACATTACTATGTTAAACGAAAATTACATGCTTATGAAGATTTTATCTTCAAGAAATTGAAGAATATCTCATTCTAACATATAAACTTTGTTTAATTAGTAAACTTAACTTAGTTTCAATATTCATCAATTTCATTGGTAGAAATAACTTGTGCGATTTATCTGATGCAATGTATTGCAAGTTATTGATTAATGTTAAGACATTTAGGGTATTATTAAACCATTCATCACAAATGCCACCATTATTTAAACATAGTGTTAACACATTTATCAAAATGATTATAACAACCTTGTTTAAATAAAATAGTAGAAAATTGAATTTCTACCACATTTGAGATTATAGTAACAATGTCCTAAAATTCTTTATTCTAAATAAAGAGAACACACCAATCAACTTTTGCAAACCCTACTACATTTGTGTTAACCTTGGAAGACTCTACCCTTTCAGTGAGTTTCCTTTGGAAAAGGAATTCATGCAATCATTAGTGGGCCCAAATTCTACTAAGTGATCATATAATCAACCACTAAACATGACTCAATAAAATTACTTTGCATTTTAAATGCTTTGTAATCCTGGTAATTAGTTTTCCAATTACCCTTCTTCCCACAAGGAAACAAGTCTCATTTTTGCTTCCTTTCTATCTTGACTCCCTTTGCATTTTGTTGAGAATTTTCTGGATTTGACTTAGTCTTGTCTACTGACTTGAACAATGTAAATCCTTTAAAAAATCAACAACTAATGCATCACCATATTTGATCTGATGAACATTCTCAGCACTTTTGAGCTCCTTTATTAGTTCACTCAAGGACATGTTTAGCTTAAAGCTAAATTTGAACTTCGAGAACATCTTTAGGAGTCTCTAATTCCATGTCGACCTGAATCTCCAACTGATTCAGCCCCTAAAACTTGAACCACCAGATGATCAGTGCAAGCATATGATCTCCCACTGGCCCCTAGGTTTCATGTGCATGTTCATACTTGACCGGATAACAGTCAGACAAAAATTGACATCCAAACTCGAACATCTTATGAAAACTTTTCATGATTCTTGGCAATTTCCACCAGTCCACCCCTCAAATAGTCGCATAATATTGAGGGGTGGACTGGTGAAAAGAGACAAGAGAGTAGGATAGGCAGCCTCATGTCACGTGGCTCTAATTCTACTTTAATGGTCAATGAAGACTTTGAAGTTAGGAATCTATGTCGACCATTGAAGAAAAAAGTAAATTAAAAGAAGGTACACCATTCACTCTATACATTTTGAGCATAGATTGATGATAAATATTGCTTGCCATCTCATTTTGAGAAGGACACCAACTAATTCAGAAATTCCCCACTATTGTTTTGCTAGGGCTTGTAAATATATATATATATATATGAAAAAAAAAACTTCAATCCCCACCCATCATCCCTAACAATCCCCCAACTTTTTCTTTTAATCTGTTATCCAACTCATGTATATACTGTTGGATCGGCCATCGGAGGATACTAACTATTTTGTTATGTTGTTTTAATAATAACGATAAATTAAAAGTGTAATTATACTGAGGATAATTAATAAATTAATATGACAAGTCAAGAGTTGACTAGATCATAACTAATTTATTGGAGTTTAATTTAATTCCCTCCAATCAGGCCCCTTCGGTGGCTAAACTGAACTGATAAGGATTACAATTTTGTTACTGCAATTGAATTGGATTATGTATTATGATATCATGGAAGATGGAGATAACTAGTATCCTCTTTACTTATCAGGAATTGGATTATTATGATATGATATTATGGAAGATTGAGATATCCGGTATATATCCTCTTTACGTATGAAGATATGTTACTTCGAGAGAAGGGATATTGTCATATATTAGTGTGTGTGTGTGTGTGTGTGTGTGTATAAATATAGGATACACATTCAGTTCTATCGACTGCGCATATTTATAGTCCCAAGGAGATGTTCACACCTCGTGTATTACAATATAGTTCGTGAGACCAACGGAGAAGACTTGGAGGTTTGGAGAGTGATAAACACAAAGAGATTGGATAAAGCATGCTACAAATGTATTATGTAAACCTTCTTGTATAGATTAATTAATTAATAGACTATATAGTAATATCCTACAAAGATGTATCCATTTCTTAATAAATAATATTGTGAATGGATGTGAATTAACACTCTAAAATATGATATCACAACGTAGGTTTTGATATTATTGTATATTTCCAATTAAGTAATTTTTATTATTCATGTGTTAGTAATTGGGCGATGTTAGCATTTGTAATTTTATTGAGTTATTAGATTGAATGGGTTTAAAAAATTTCTTAAACAATTTATGGCCTAGTTTTTGTTGGTGAAAATTTATTTTTTGTATTTCTTAGTTGTAAACAAGATGACGGATTACGTCACCATAATTTCTCCTTGTGGATTACGCATGTGCATGCTCTATAGAGAGCGGCGTTTGTCATTACGGTTTGGGCTATATGGGCAACACAAACTTTTCTAGGATCGGACGCCCACAACTTTTCAAGTCATTGCCTAGATTATAACTTCTATAAAGGAGGTTGCTAGCTTTCGTGTTGGGAATATGAGAACAATGTGGAGGAGCTACTGTGTCTTTGGTCTTTAGGTGTTACACCTATCCCGAAGACACCCCTTGCGATCACATTGGTATTTTGGGTTGCTCGCCCTCCAGGTTGGATAAGATTAAAACATACAGCAGTGCAGAGAGGTTGTCGGGGCTCACTTTTTATAGTGGCAGTTATCGTAATAGTTGTAGGTTTATCTGGGATGCTTCTCCTCTTCTTATGGTCAAGGTTTTGCTTTTGAGGCGGAGTTGAAGATAATGACTCTCTCCAGAGAACTCGCTTTAACAGAGGATGGGCTTGCATTGGTTGGAGTGTGATTCGGTTCGGGCTAAAGAAGGAGTCGAACCTTGCTGTTGTGGAGGATGAGACGAGGGAAATGACTGATGGTTCTGGGTGTGGGTTCACGACTGGGCCGATTTACTAACAGTGGACGACGAGTAACACAGATTGGTGTTAGCCGCATACGCCGTAGCCAACAGAGTGGAGGAGGCTAAAACTTTTGCAGCAAGTTCGCACTTAGTGCTAAGAAGCTTCTCATGAAGTTCATCAAAAGAGAGTGATAAATCACGGGCCAGAATCGCATTGCCCAATTCCTTGTACGAATCTTCTAGACCATTGAGGACCTTGGGAACAAGATCCTCCGGATCCGTACCAACCCCAAGAAGTGAGAGCTCATCAATAACGCCCTTGATCTCGAGCATGAATTCAGTGACAGTGCGAGTTCCCTCGAGAGTATTCTGGATCTTATTCTTGGGTGCAAGAATTCGAACCCCGGAAGACTTGTCATAGATGGATGCAAGAGTGGTCCATGCATCCTGTGACGTGTGCGGGAGCAATAAACGGGGTCAGTGTTGGTGTAATGGAGCTAGTAAGGGTGCTGAGAAGAAGCTGGTCTTGGCGAATCCAATACAATACATAGATTGGATTCAGTTTTTCTGTCGGAGGAGAGATGGAGGACAAACACGGGAATGAGCCATCAAGAAATTTGAACAGGTCATAGCCAGACAAGGGCGTACAAATTTGGAAGCTCCAACCAACATAATTGATGGAAGTGAGCTCCAAGCGTCGGTAGCATCGGAGAACGTGGAGGCTGATCCACCATTGATGATGGTGGACGAGGGTGACAGTGACATGATGGCAGCGAAAATATAGTTGCAGTGGCTTGAGGTCGGTATCCGTAATTTGGAGCGTGAGGCTGGTGGAGAGGGCATAGGGTTGCCAGAGATTGGGGAGGAAGATCTGAAAAAGATGAGGATCGAAAAAAAAGGGCTCAACACTATAAGAAATTTGAGTTTTCTTGACGATAAAATTCGTCATATAAATATATTATTTCTTCATTGTAATTATTGGGTGAAATTTTCGCATCACAATGATCGTCTGGTACTAGGTATATGTGACAATACTTGAAGTCGTCAACAAAAGTATGCCTTTTGATGACTTTAAATGTTATCGTTGCCATATACTATAATTTGACACATAATTCGTCACCTTTAGCATCCAAAATTTGTCATCTAATATTGCATTTCGCCACTGAAAGTAAACATATAATATGACGAAAGCTTTTTTTTGTCATCAAAACTTTAAATTTTGGTGACGAAAATCAATGAATTACCCAACTCATCAAATTTTGGTGACGCTTTCGTCATCACAAATAGATTCATTATTTTGTCATGTTTATAATAAATCGTCACAAAAGAGTTACTTTATAGTTACAAAAGACCTATCATCATTTATTAAATATCTTTAATGACAACATATTATGTCAGCAATGACTATCAATGAGTGACATAATTCCACTGTCACTAAATAAGCACAAGTGGTAACGACGTATTTTGTCACAACAAAATTGCATGAAGTGACGAAAATTGTATTTGTCACTAAAGACTCGGAAATGCCGATATATTTTGTCATCGTAAACTGACATTTAGTGATAGAAAACTTAGTTTCACTAAATGAGTACAAGTGGTGACGACTGAAGTGTGTCATCATATAATTGTATAAGTAAGGGTAATATAAACCGTCATCGAAGACATATATATATAGTGGCGATATATTTTGTCATTATAAAGTGACATCTAGTGACAAGATATTTTTCGTCATAAAATAAATATGTACAGTGACACACTAATTATCACAGATGGTTGATTTTTAGAGACAATTTTCTAACTGTGATCTAATAAATTCATTTATGATGTAACATAAATTTATATGCAACGATTCAATTCGTCATGAAAGTGTAATTTTGACGACAAAAATATAAAATGTCAATAAATGATCTTATGGTGACATCTAAACTCATAGTGAAAGTTTAATGACACAATATTAATTTACTTATAAAATTGTAAATGCAATAAACTAAACAATGCAAAAAGGGGGAAAAATAAATCAATAAGCAAGAATACTAAGTAGAATGAGATTATTTAACATGCTAAAGAAGTTCAAAACATTCAATATAAATATCCGAAATAAATAAAATCTTTTAGAACATACATCCCAACTTGATAGTAGTCATCACTTCACGAAAGAAACATGATTGCTTAAGAGAAGAAAAAAAAAAAACCTAAATCTTATTTTCAAACTTCACTCATTCCATACTCCAAAATGCTAATGATCAAAACTTCCTTCAACTTCTTCACCAATGCATCAAATCTAAAAAGGCCAAAAAATTGGACAAAAAGCTATATATAAAATTGATTGTTCAATATCAAAAGAAATGGGAAAAAAAATGTCATTATTTCAGAAAGTAAGTTAACCTTATACTGTTTTAGAGTTGTGCTTCAATACTTCCAAATAAACCATAGTTTGTTCACAGTTGCATTTTGCTGAGCCATCTTATCTTTCAAATCGGTCACCTCATTTTGGAATCCACTCACTTGTGACTTGAACTCATCCACTTGGACTAAGAATCTTGTAACTTCTCTCATGTCTCATGAAGTTCTTGTTGCAACTGTTGGCCGGTTAAATCCCATGATGTACTACGTTTCTTCGTGACTTTGGACCATCACTATAACATAAATGACTTTATGTAACATTACGCTTGTAACACTTTTAAAATTTTAACTTTTATGTAACACTTATGAATATGTAAAACTTCCATGTAACACCTTCATATAACACTTTTATATCAAGTAACACTTTGTACGTACTTTTAAATTGTAATGCTTTTAGGTAACACTTTTTACGTAACACTTATAAATACTTGTAATTAATAAAATTATATATTTATTTTATTTTAAACTAAATAAATATCTTTAGATTTATTTTTCTCATTACTTTTATTTTATTTTTCTCATGTGTTACATATTAATTATCATAATCGAACATTCATAACGTAAGTGGTAAAAATAATCGACCCGGGCATACAATTAAAAGAAAAAAATTATTAGAGTATCTAAAGATTTACTTATTCATTATCTAAAATAAATTTTATTAGTGATTAATGTGTGCGTGTGTTTACATAGTTATACACATGGTATATTTTTCTAAACAACAACAAAAGAGTTTTGTAGCTTAATAATTTTAATACATTTTTAAGTGTGAGAACCTGCGCTTGAAACATTCTGTCTTGTCTCTTCATGTTTGTAAGTTTTAATTTTTTATTCTATAGAAAACAACAAAAGTAATTAGTCACTTACTTTTAAATTAGGTGATTGTAAGGTGTCTCAAAATTGTCTACAAGAAAAAAATACATAAAATTATTGTAATTAAAATTACTGATTGTGTCCTAAATTTATATGCAGTAATTAGATTTAAGAAATTAGTGTGATATAAAATAAGTTGTATGTATATATATATATATATATGAGTGGCCGAAATTGGAAATAATATTGTAGAAACATTGTATCAAATTAAATATAGAATAGTCTAAAAAAATTAAGTTGGGTTGTAATTTGATGAGAATTTAATATTGAGAATATTTTACTGATATTGCAGTAAAATATTGTGTATATATAGTTTTTCTTATAAAAAAAAAGTTGTTGTAGCCTAGTGGTTTGGTCTTTGCACTTAAGCTCCTGCAATTTAACAACTTGGGTTCAAAACCCAACAATGATAAATATTCATTATTTTATCTTTTTATCGAGCTGGCCGGATCTGTAAGACAACGTCTTGGGGCTAATGTAGGATCCGCTCAAGGACCTACCGGTTTAGGTAAATATCTATTTTCTGTCCATTTCGTCTTTTTGGTCTCATTTAACATATAATAATAAGAAAAGGTAGTAATAAGAAAAGAAAAATCTTATGGGGCGTTGTACATTTGAATTGGAATTAGGAATTCCGTGTACAACTCTAAGTGGCCCTTAACTACATATGCATCGGATCATATATGCATTATCTTTACGTAACGTATTATTTTACAATTTACAATAAATAAAAAAGGAGCTTTTTCCATGCGAGATCTAAAAACATATCTCTCCGTGGCCCCAGTACTAAGTACGCTATGGTTCGGGGCTTTAGCAGGTCTATTGATAGAGATTAATCGTTTTTTCCCGGATGCGTTGACATTCCCCTTTTTTTCATTCTAGTTATTGACATCGGAAGGAATGAAGAAGATTAGAGATACAATTAAATATTTTATTTGTGACTAACCCCCTCCCCTTTTCTCTTTTTTCCCTTTTTTCTTATTTTTAGAATAAGGGACGAAAGAGAAAGAATAAAAGTGAATTCAATGTCTGCGAGACTCAGGTTCAAATTTGAATTAAATGAATATTCATAATAGAAGTATGGGCGTAGAGTAGGAAAATCGGGGTCTGGGGCAAGAATACAAGATCTTTAACTGAAAAAATACCGTCCTTCGGGTTTAAATAGAGTTTCAAAATCATTGTCTTACTTATTATTATTTACTACGGCTTTGCTTTGATTTATTATTACTTTATTGATTTTGATCTTTTAGACAAGTTAGTAACTTCTATTTTTTCCTTCCTTTCTTTTCTTTGTTTCGAATCAAAATAGAACAGTTGAGTAAATCAAAAATCCAAAGGAGGTTCATGGCCAAGAGGAAAGATGCGCGGGTAACGGTGATTTTGGAATGTACCGGTTGTATCCAAAACGGTGTTAAGAAGGTATCAACGGGAATTTCCAGATATATTACTCAAAAGAACCGGCACAATACGCCCAATCGATTAGAATTGATAAAATTCTATCGCTATTGTTACAAACATAGGATTCATGGGGAAATAAAGAAATAGGTCGAAGCAAGTATGTCTTATCTCTTATCCTTGAAGGAGAAAAAATGACATTATATAGAACATATTGAAATAGAAATAGAAGATATTTCATTTAAATAAAAAAGAATCCTATTTGGAGTTAAAATGACAATTAAGAAATAGGATTTTCGGGATAAGAAATAAACTAAACAAATAAACTATGGATAAATCCAAGCGACCTTTTCTTAAATCTAAGCGATCTTTTCGTAGGCGTTTGCCCCCGATTCAATCGGGGGATCGAATTGATTATAGAAACATGAGTTTAATTAGTCGATTTATTAGTGAACAAGGAAAAATATTATCTAGACGAGTGAATAGATTGACCTTGAAACAACAACGATTAATTACTATTGCTATAAAACAAGCTCGTATTTTATCTTTGTTACCTTTTCTCAATAATGAGAAACAATTTGAAAGAATGGAGTCGACCGCTAGAACTGCTGGTCTTAGAACCAAAAATAACTAGGCTTATTCTTTGTTCACTTCAACCCGGACTCCAATCCGAATTCAAACGCGGATTGGTGTTTTGTTTGACAAATCCGAGAATACAGATTTTCTTATCGTGTCGTAAGAAAAAAACGAATTGGAAAAAAAGATTTTTTTATTGAACGTGCTCATTCATTTTGACTACTTTAATTTAGTGGTTTAGCCTATTTTCTCATAGTAATTTTGACTCCACGCTCCCGGAGTTCATTCTCCGGGGAACCCCATTTAAATTATTCCGGTGTTTTCTTTCAAATCTACTTCTTTTCTAATTTCGTTGGAAATCATATAAAAACAATTCCTATTTGATATAGCTATTTGGGCCAGTATTTTACGATTAAGAAGCAACCGCCTCTTGTATAGATTATGTATTAATTTACTATAACTATAGGATACCCCCCCTTCTCGAATTACTGCGTTTATCCGAGTGATCCACAAACGACGAAAATTTCTCTTTTGCTTATCCCTATCCCGATGAGCCGAAACCAAAGCTCTTATTTTCTGTTGAGTAATAGTTCGAGTGAGTCTTGAATGAGACCCTCGAAAACTTGATGCAAATAAACGAATTTTTGTTCTACGTCTCCGGGCTATAAATCCGCGTTTAATTCTGGTCATTGAATAAATAAAATTTTGACAAATAACTAATTGATTTCTTTTCTTTCAGTTATTCTTTTACCCGTCCTGGTCGATTAATAACTAAACGGATTTTTCCAATGTATAAAATAAAAATTCCAATGGCCTTGGCTACTATAACCTTCCCGACCACGATTTTTTCTTTTTTTGGGTATTTTTCTGCGAAATATAAAAGAAATCAGAAATTAAATGGATAAAGAAATAGTGGGTTTCATCGTTTCTATGGTTACTTCTTAAACGGCGAGGTCTTCTCTATACACCGGAGCCTTTAACTTCATTTAATATTTCATCAATGTTATTGGTAACTTGTATAGTTCGCACTACACTCTTTGGCTCTACCCATGAATTATCCAGTAAGAGGTCTTTTACAATGAGACCCACCTATACAGTAACGGTATTTAATTATGAAAGTTAGGTGGGTAGCTGACCTTCGTAGTCCGTTCTTGGACGAGTGAGAACTTCATTTTTTTTTTGAATTTCAATAAGATTTATCCTTCGCTTAATGGATAACCGTTCGCTACCAATGAAGAATTGTTTCTCATTTTAAATTCAGGTGAGTGGATTTGCACCAACGGAAACCATAAACTTTATACACAATTTATACACAATAGGGGGGTTAAGTTGCTTATTTTTAGATAGTGAATGGAGTTCCTCCTTCCATTCTATCCTATTCACCGGACCAATCATTCATACTGGAGGCGGTTTTCTTGCTTTGTTTGTTTGTGCTAGCTCATAATCTAAACGAGTCGCACATACACCCTAGTACATGTTCCTCGGCGTTGAGGACATCCCCCAAGCGCGGGGGATTTCGTGACATTTCGAATGGGCTGTCTTGTATTTCTAATGAGTTGTTTAATAGTTGGCATGTTGAATCATATACATAATGGGCTGGTTTAGATTGATCCTAACCGTATGATTATGAATTTTATTTATTTAATAGTAAACTCGGAGATAAAATCTCAAATCGCGGATTTTCACAAAATCCTTTTTTTTTCATTCAACTGCTACAAGATCAACAATTCCATAAGCTCGGGCTTCTGTTGCTGACATAAAAACGTCTCTTTCCATGTCTTCAGATACAACCCATAAAGGTTTGCCCGTCCTTTGTACATAAACCCTTGTGAGGGTTTCGCGTAGTTTGAGCAGTTCTTCCGCTTCCAGGATAAATTCTCCCGTTTGTGCCTCATAAAAAGAACTGGCAGGTTGATGGATCATTACCCTGATGATAGAAGGTTTCTCTATCTGCTGTGATGAAAGGAGCAGAAAAGAAAGATAAAGAATAATAAGAAAAAAGATAGAATTAAACAACCGTACGGGCATCATCTTTTGTGCATTGCATACGGCTCTACAATCAAATTGACCTTTACTTTACCATTCAAGAAAGATAAAAATCGAATCTATCCGACCCAGACGGTTAAATGTCAAATTGCCACCCTTCCTTTCGGAGGAATTAAAAAATACTATGATGGCTCCGTTGCTTTCTATTTTAAAATGAAAATGGATTCTTTTTTTGTCTTTGATTCAGCAATCCCAAAGTTTCTTTTTGATCCAACCAAAAAAGGAAAAATTTGGTTTTTTTTCGCACTTTTTTTTTTTTTTATAACGAAAATATTGTTAAGAGCCTTTCGGTGTGAAAACAAACAAGTTTGTGACGCGGAATTGGACTTCCGATAGATAAGAGAAAATCGGAAATATCTTTTATCTCATACTACTCTCTCGATACATAATTGAATCTTTTGAAAAAACAATACAAAATTTTTTCATATCGAATTCGAAGTGCCATGCTATTATTACTTAATATTCATATGGCGAAGGCATAGTTTTCTTTTTTTCTCAAATAAAAAAACCTCATTGGCGCCAAGCGTGAGGGAATGCTAGACGTTTGGTAATTTCTCCTCCAACCAGGATAAAAGATCCCATTGACGCGGCCAATCCCATACATATTGTATGGACCTCTGGTCGCACAAATTGCATAGTATCATAAATAGCTACTCCGGGTATTACCCACCCCCCGGGAGAGTTTATAAACAAATACAGGTCTTTGGTATCATCCTCGATACTGAGATATACCATAAGTCCAATAAGTTGATTTGAGATCTCGCTATCAACTTCTTGGCCTAAAAAAAGCAATCTTTCTCGATAAAGTCGGTTGGGTAGGGTAAAATTGTATCCCTTAGGAACCGTACATGCACCTTTTGATGCATACGGTTCAAAAAAATTGCGAAAAAAAAAGAATCAATGTATAGATTCCAGTCCTCTTTCTCTTTTCCTATTCTTTTTCATAGTCGTTTTTTCTAACTTTTAACGAAAGGGCCTTTTCTTCGATTTTTCAATAAAGACGAATTATGATTTCTTCTTTAATAATAATAGAAAAAAGTCAATAAACTTATCGAATTCACTTCTCCTTGATGTATTGTTTCGTCGAGATTCAATCCAAATCACGATGGTATTTTCTTGTTCTTGAATGGGTCTATTTAATATTTTTAGGTTTATGCTCTACTCCGGGTAAAGATCCGCCCGATTTTGATTTGCACATATAGGACAAAT